>OZ022244.1:13738400-14278400 GCA_963978895.1 Erpobdella octoculata
CTGTCCCTCCATTTAGTTTTGTGAAAACGTCATCCATGGTAGGTAACGGGTGTCTATGGAGCATCAGTGAGTCATTTAAGCCCGTTGAAAAATCTGCACAAAGTCGGATGGAGCCGTTTGCTTTACGGACAGCAACTATGGGTGCTGCCCACTGAGAGTGATCCACGGGAGAGATTATTCCTTCTTTTAGTAACTGGTTAATTTCGCTATCCAATTGCTCTAAAGCGGCATGAGGAACAGGGCGTTTCTTTCTAAATATGGGTTGTGCGCCAGGTTTAAGCTGTAAGGAAGCTGAAACTTTTGTGCACAGTCCTAGTTCCTGTCGGAACACATCAGCGTATTTGTGTTTTAATTTGTTTGTAATGGCTGTGCGTTCCACGTCTGTGTTGAAGCTCCGTATTTCCATGACAGAATAGTTTTCTAACAGTTCTTTAAAGTCAGGAAGTTGTTTTATCCATGGCATTCCCATGAGGTCGTTTGAATCTGTGACGTAAACAGTACCCCGACCATGGTACTTTTGACCTGACTTATTTGCAACGGTAAATTTTGTCTCAAACATTCCTTCGGTCTTCACGGGTTGACCATTTGCTGCGCTTAGATTTGCCGTCGCTGTGGTAAGATTGGGGCGACCGATGGCTATCCATGTTGGACGAGAAATGAGAGTCACTTCGGCTCCTGTATCTAACCGAAGTTGAATTGGTCTATCGTTGATGATGACTTCAATGTACTGTTTGATTTCATTTCCGTTATCTACTCGGTTAATGAATCGGTCTTGTCTAGAAGCACTCTTTTCTCTGTGTGTAAAAGAATTTTGTCTCCAGTTTGGATGATCCCGTGATACAAATTTTCGTGATTTGCGAAAATCTGGAGAACTCGTCGGTTTAACGTTAGGACACTCTCGTTTCCAATGTGGTCCGCCACAACTGGGACATGGTGTTTTTGGCTCTGCTTGATGTCGTGGTGACAATGGCTTTCGGTGAGGTGAGCTGTATCTGTTAATGGCCTGAATTTCTACATCCGGTCTTTCGATTGTTTTAGTATCATCCAGTGTAGTCTTAAGTCGTTCAGACTCTGCTATTAATTCAATGACTGTAATAGGTTTTTCGCTATTTTCGCTATCCAACATGCGTAACAGCCTGGAACGTATCTCGACATGTTCTTTTGCCTGAAGTCCTGCGACATATTGAACACACTTATGTGTCTCATCTGACATTCCTCGAAGCTCTGCTGCCTCCGCAGCAGCAATGATCTTATTTCCATAAGTGCTAAAATCACTCCCTGATGTACAAATTATTCGACTAAAGTCAAACCTTCGTCGAAAGAGACTTTTCTTAGGGCCAAATAGTTGTTCAAGGGTTGTGATGGTTTCTTCCCAACCAATGTCGCTGGGAAGCCGTGGAGAAATTCTGGTAGAAAAAACTGCATATGTGTGGTTTTCCAATAGAGTTCGAAGAAGTTCAGTCCTTGACTCTTCGGAAGATGTCTTTCGTGACCTTTGACAGTGTCTTCAAAACGTCTAAGCCACAGACTGAAAAATCGTCCTTCCTGGTTTTATTGTTTATTTCATTGTATCGTTTCTTGCGTCGACGTTTGGTTTAAATTTTAAATGGGCTCTGAGGATGACAATGTTAGTCGAAACGGTAAGTTAGCCCGAGTTGAATCAAAGAATGTATGTAGTTTGAAAAATTTATAATGTCTGTCTAAAAAAATAATAAACGCAAAATGGTCTATTGTCGTTAATAGCGCGTGCCTGAAAGAAAATATTACACCTAAGTACGTCAATATATATATATATATATACATAAACACATACATACATATATATATATATAACAACGTGTTTCACCATTTTTTGAAAATTTGGTTTCCAGGACCTCAAATGTGAAGTGGAAAAAGGGTTATTTGATTTTAAAATAACTGCTACTCAAAAACTGTAAGTGCTACGAATGTGAAAATTAGTATTTTGAGGTTTTCTGCCGTTAAAAGTAGATGAGTTCAGTTTATCACCGGACGGACGGGCCCAGCCGTTATTTTAGGGTCTTCATACGGCCCTGCCCAACCTTAAGTCAAGGTGGGAAGGGCCGAGATTTTTAACCAAGTATATAGACATTTTAGTGATTTTAGGGTGTTCAGACGGGCCGGGCTAAACCTGAAGTCAAGGTGGGACGGGCCGAAGTTTTTCATCAAGTATATAGAACTTCTAGGTCTGTAAAAACGGGCCGGGCCCTTATTAGACGGGCCGTGCCGGGCCAGGAATTTCGGTTTTTGAAACGGGCTGGGCCAAGTTGTCGACGGGCCGAGCCGAGACATAAAAAATTGATCCGTGCAGTACTCTACTATGTATGCACGGTTCAAATTCTCTAATTTCATGCGAGCGAAGCCGCTACGGGCACTGCTATTATCTATATAAAAATGAATGTTTGTATGTATGTATGTATGTATGTATGTATGTATGTATGTATGTATGTATGTATGTATGTATGTATGTATGTATGTCCTTAATTCATTGCTACACCATTCATCAGATCGTAATGAAATTTTCACACAACCTTGAGAGTCGAGGGGAATCAAATATAGAGAAAAAAAATTGAAATCCGTCACAAAATGAGCGGAGCGGAGCGGGTGAGTAAGCGGGAACTATATACATATATATATACACATAATATACATACATAAATGAGCGAAAACGGGAACAGGAAGCCAACTGAGAGCGAAAGATAGAGCGGGAAAGCGACCGAGAACGGGAAAGCAACCGGGAGCGGGAAAGCGACCGGGAGCTGGAAAACGACTGAGAGCGACCGGGAGCGGAAAAGCGTCCGGGAACGCGACGGGAACGGGAAAGCGGAGAAGGAAACGGGAGCGAGAGAGACAAACATTAGAAAAACCTCTAAAAACTCCGGGCGCCCCTGCTAGTATATATATATAGTTCCCACTGAAATTTGGAATTTATATTACTTTTATTGCGTTAGCATCCACTAAGAAAGGATTTTTGAATATTTTTCTCCTGACGGGAAGAAACTGGAAAACAAACTTTTTTCTAAAACAATGTATATCTCGAAAACCAAAAATGAGGAGATTTTGAAATTTGGTATATGGATTCTTCTTGAAAAATAAAAAGATACGTGTTTCACCATTTTTTGAGAATTCGGTTTCCCGGACCTCAAATGTGGGTTCGAAAATTGGGTTATTTGGTTTTTAAAGTAGCTGCTACTCAAAAACTATGAACTGGGGACGCGTGCTCCATCTTTTCGGTCCAAAAGTTAACTCGCTTAGAGCGAGTTAATTTTCGGTATTCTTTGTGATGTTTACGCCAAATAATTACATCCTGTGCAGCAGCCACCCTGCGAGCAGCTCTTTCCAGGCGACCTACTATTCTTTTCATTCATAGACTGTCAGCATCGAACCATGGATACGATGGGCGTTGTCGGCGTTGAATGAGCTTTTGAGATAGCATGCACTCAATGATAGAACGTAAGATGTCGTTGTACAAGTTTGTTGCACAATTGATGTCAAGTTCAATGTTGGCCGACGCAAGCGGAGATGATAGAAGAGCATCCATGAAATCGGCAAAGATCAAAACTTTTCCACGAGCGATGTGAGCATGTAGTATAAAATTTCGGGGGGCGTGTAAGCGATGACGTCCATCGAATCAAAAATGATCAGAAAGATCAACGTCGGCAATTTCCACCGATGTCACTGCTTCTGGAGTGTTGGTTGCGACAACATCAGTCGTTTAACACCAAGGGGCCACGTTTCAAAGACACTTTTGCTTCGAGCAATCAGCAAGTTTGTAAAAGACATGGTTGTAATATACAACAATTTTATTCGTCACATACAGTAAATAAAATAACTGGACAAGAAATAACGTCAAGATCTTAAGATCAAACAAGCAAAAGACAATTGAATAATAAGTTTTAAAAAACAGCTTTCAACTGTTCGTAAAAACTGTAAGTATATACACACTCAAACAGCCAGATACCATACACCTCAAAACATCACTAACACCCGGTATACCACTTCTGCCATACTTCAAAGAGACGAACACGCTCGCTTTAGCGAGGTCAGGAAAGCTCATTTCAAAGAGACGCTTACGCTCGTCCGGATCGTCGATAAATCAACCAGACTCAGATTTCATGCAAACTTCAAATAAAAACTAAATACATTGGAACTCATTTAATTGATATAAAAGACCTATTTTGTTTTTTAAAGAAGTTGCGGTAGCGAATAGCGCTGAGAACAGCTAAAAAATGTAGCGGCGCTGTCATCAACGATCTTGTCAGCCAATGGTACCGCTCTTAACAACCCTGGTTGCCATCACTATTTTTTTTTAAATTACTGATATGTTTGAAATTTATTTTATCAAAGATGAAGAACTGTCTTTTAAAAATACATCAAATGTCTTTACGCTGAAAATATCTTGGGTATATATTGATAAAGGCTGCTGAGTGGCTTCAAAATTTGATGAATAATCCTCTTGATGAATAGTCTTTAGATGAACAGTCCTTATGATGAACCGTCCTCTTGATGAATAGTCCTTCGATGAATAGTCTCTTGATGAATAGTCCCTTGATGAATAGTCCTTGATGAACAGTCCCTTGATGAGTCGTCCTTTGATGAAAAGTCCGCATACCGGAGAAATGACGTGTCAAGCACGAGCACCTGCACGACACCCTCTGTAGCGCCAGAACGGATGAGAGTACCTGCAGAGTAGACGAAGTTTACGAAGAGTAGAGATGATATGATTAGCGGGTCGATTTGTTTCAACATTGCACCTTAATAACTCATCGCTAGTCAGTGGCACAGTCCGATGACATTCCATAGTAGAACTGTGATAATCCAATCAAATCAGCAAAACTAATAAAACCAGATAGTTTGTTAATACGATAGTTGCAAAGTTGAATACATGCTAATCGTAGCGTATACACTACTGTACACAATTAAATCGTCGAATGTGTACGAGGTTAAAGTTCACTGTGGAGGCCGGCGCAGGCCAGGTCACTAAGTAGGAATAAATTATTATAAGTAGCGGTCGGACAATAAAGACATTAAAATTCCTCAAAAAACCTCAACAAAACTCAAAACCACAACTGTTTATCGGAACAAACCACAAAAAGCAACAGAAACTTGCTGTTGACGACTCGAAAATACCGCTAAAAAGCATAGAAAAAGACAAAATTTTGCACGAGTAAACAAGAGGCAGCTACGCAACCGGCACCTAGACTATACACAAGCTTACAATAAAATTAAAAAAAGCCTATAAATATTGCACACCAATATTTATAGTCTTGACTACCAGTGGTGCAGTAGTGCTCAATCAGTCAGAACCCTGAAAATAGAAGAAGATAAATTTCAAATGGTTTCCGGTGGTGTTAGACAATATCCGGCCGCAGAAGATTTTTGTTGTAGAAATGCAACCAGAGACAGCACATTCTGAGAAACTGTCAAGTTTTAAATCAGAGGGTGTTTTATCAGTCCAGAATAAGTAACTTCCCTGTTGCTGCTGTACCAAAAGTTCCTCTGTCAGTTTTAACTCTTGCAAGAAACACCAATTGATGCGTTTTGGAAAACTGGGACAGAAATCATGCAAATTCATAATTGAACTGATACATCTCGTTCCATTATAAAAAGCACTATAGCCCCAGATGTTACTGAACAGATATGAAAAGATGCAAATATTCAGACAAAAACGGCTACCGGAGAACACATTATGTTATTGCACTTTAACTTGGAAACAGAGTTTTTGACCACAACTTTATTGTAGCTGAGATCAAAAATGAATGCTTAATAGGGCTTGATTTTCGGGAAAAAATAGGTTCATACTGGATCTTAATAAAGGAATGTTAAAACAGAATGACTGTGAGTTTCCCTTGATAAATGGTGAGGATTATAATGACTACTGCCAACCAGTTCACAGCAAAGAAATACCTTCACTGAGGGATGGTTGAGTTCAGTGAAATTTATTTGTTAAATCATCAGCACAAGTAACATTACTCCTCGCCAACCCTGTTACTAAAAAGGTACTTCCTGCAATCTTTGAGTGTAATCTTAGTCATCAGCTTTCTGTCATGGCCCCTAGTTCTATTATAGGTGCAAACAGACAAACCAACTCCCTCAGATCTCCAGCCAAGAAATCAAACAGCAAAATCAAGTCTGCTTTTATCTATCAAAACTTTTGTTCCCCTTCTCTGTACTCCCTCAATTGCATCAATCATTCCCTGACTAAATGGGTTCCACACTTGTGCACCATATTCCAACTGTGACCTCACCAAAGCCTTGTAAAAAAAATGAATGCTGCTTCTGATAATTTTCTAAAATTTCTAACAATTATACCCAACGTCATATTGGCTTTCTTGACACGAGGCGTTCTTTAAATTGTAACTTGCAATCCATGGCGATACCAAGATCCTGAATTGTTCCACGTGTGGAGATCTCAAAGACAGTGCCATCCAATTCAATCAGTTGGTCAGAGCTAGAGTTCTACCTTGGCTAAGTCAGAGCTAGAATGCGTTCTGCCTCAGCTAAATTCAAAAAGTCATCTCCTATCTTGACTACCCGTGGTGCATCTTTTTATGTGAAAGGAAAGGTGTATAGGGCTTGTGTCCACAGTGTTCTTGTTTATGGCACTGAAACATGGTCTATGAAGTGGAGAATCTATGCAGCTTAGAAAGGGCAGAGCATATGATGGTTAGATGGGTGTGTGGTGTTTTGTTGAATGATCGTGTACGCAGTGTTGATTTGTATAGCCTTTTGGATGTTCCTTGTGTGGCTGATGTGGTGAGGCATGGAAGACTGACGTGGTTTAGACATTTGGAGCGTAAAAGTGCAGATGATTAAGTTTCGGCATGTAGAGATGTGGATGTTGTAGGAGTGAAAGGAAAAGGTATAAGTAGGAAGACTTGGTGGGAATGCATGAAAAAAGATATAGATGAGCTCAGCCTAAAGCGGCAGTCTGCCCTGGGTCATGACTTGTGGAGGAGCCTGATATGAAGAAACTGTTCAACCCTAGCCTAGCATGGAATAGGGAAGTTTAAAAATAAATGATGATGATGATATTCGTTGATGATGTTTTCCCCGGATATAGAGAAGTCACCATTTATCTGCATTTACTTTCATTTGCCATCTGTTAAACCATTCCACCACTCTGTTGATATCATCCTGCGACTGGTAGCAATCCTCCTTGCCGCCCAGAACTTTAAAAAATTTGGCATCATCCGCAAAAAGAAACATATTTTCACATACAGTGTAGATGTCGCTGATGTAAATCAGGAACAATAAAGGACCCAACACACTACCCGCAAAGCCTCAGAATAATCTCCATTTAGTCTCACTCTAAATGTTCTGTTCTCCAAATAACTTCTAATCTATTTCAGAACTTATTTGTTGACTTTGTATTTATCCTGTGTGAACAACAATTTTTCATGGGGTATTTTATCAAAAGCTTTTTCCAAGTCAGTGTATGTCATGTCGACTTCGTTTCCCATGTCCATGGCCTTAGTAAGCACATCTAGAAACCAAAGCATCTGGAAAGTAGTTGAGCGAGGAGAGAGAAATCCATATTGGTTCTAGACGAATATGTTATTTTTCAAGAAATGTTCCAGCAGATGATCCTTCATAATTACCTCAAGAATTTTGCAACAAATTGATATCAGTGCCACTGGTCTGTAATTAAATACAATATCTTTTCGGCCTTTCTTTTACAAAGGAATCACACAACTAGATCTCCAATCCTCCACCACCTCCCCTGACTGCAAGGAACAATCAAAGATATGCTTCAAATAAATGTTAATTGATGTTCGGGTTTTCTTCAGACTTCTAGGGTGAATTCCATCCGGTCCAGTCGATATATTACCAAGTTCTTTCAACTTTCTGTCTACTATTCCCAAGTCGATTTTTATTGCATCTATTTCAACCTCTGGTATTCTAGGTGCGAATGAAAGTGACTCGATCGAATCTGAACATGTATCCTTCACATACACAGAGGCAAAAAATTCTTCAAATGCTTGTGCCTTCTCATATGCTTCACTGACAACAGAACCAGCATCCTGTCAGCATGCTGGGTGAACAATATTATAACTTTGGATCTTTTAACAAACGTTTTTTATGAGCCAGCCGGTGAGCGATATCCAAACACAAACATTTATAATGGAATATAAAGAATGAGCTTCTTGATACAAAAACACAGCTGAATGATCATCATCATCATTTATTTATGAAACGTCCCTATTCCACGCTATGCTAGGGTTGGACGTTTTTCCATATCAGGCCCCTCCACAAGTCACGATCCAGGCAGACTGCCGCTTCAGGCCAAGCTCATCTATATCTTTCTTCATACATTCCCATCAAGTCTTCCTACTTCTAACTTTACTTTTCACTCCTACAACATCCACATCTCTACATGCTGAAACCCAATCATCTGCACTTTAACGTTCCAAATGTCTAAACCACCTTAGTTTTCCACGCCTCACCACATCAGCCACATAAGGAACATCCAGAAGGCTATAAAAATCCACACTGCATGCACGATCATTCAACGAAACACCACACATCCATCTAACCATCATACGCTCTGCCGTTTCTAAACTTCTTAGATTCCCCACCTTCATAGACCATGTTTCAGTGCCATAAACAAGGACACTTTGAACACAGGCCCTATACACCTTTCCTTTCACATGAAAGGATGCACCACGAGTAGTCAAGATAGAAGATAACTCTTTGAATTTAGCCCAGGCAGAACGCACTCTAGCTCTCACCGCCTCTTCTACACCTCCTCCTGCACCTAATGTGTCACCTAGGTAACAGAACTTGGTCACACACTCCACCTTTACACCTGGCTCAACCTCACCCAACAACTCTTCCTGAACAGAACCACAAGCCACACAACTCTTAAAACGGAAGCCAACAAGATCTTTCAAACTACCCAAAATGCCACTGCACCTTTTATGGACCCAACTCTTACAATCCACACAACAAATAGAATTGGAGCCAACACCTTTTCTGCATACACTGCATGGCCATTGAAGTGTCGGGCCGGAATGGGACAGGTGAAGAAGTCGGTTCTTCACCTGTCCCATTACGGCCCAACACCTATTGATTTTTGTCTTACTCGCATTCACTCTAAGGCCTTTAGCTTCCATGGCAATTTTCCAGATCCTCAACTTTTCCAGGAGAGAATCTTCTGTCTCAGCTAATAAAACAAGATCATTAGCATAGAGCAGTTCCATTGGCAAGCCTACCCTGAGCTCCCGTGATAAGGCCTCTAAAACAATGATAAACAACAATGGGCTGAGAACTGAACCCTATGCACTCCAACCTTAACGCTGAAAGCATCATTCTCCTTCCCATTCACTCTCACCACTGTCGCTGCATCATCATACATAGTTCTTATCACGGAAACTAACCATTCATCCACACCTAGACATCTCAGAGCCCACCACACTATCTCACGAGGTACTCTATCAAATGCCTTTTCAAGATCAACAAAGGCCATCCACAGATCTTTGTTCTTGGCAAGATACTTTTCCTGCAGCTGACGAACTATGAAAATAGCATCGGTAGTACATTTCCCCATAGTGAAACCAAACTGCATACCATCAATTTTCACAATTTTCCTTACTCTTTTTTCAATCACCCTCTCTAAAACTTTTATTGCATGTTCTAATAGTTTAATGCCCCTGTATGAGCACATGTATCCTTCTAATGCATCGCCTTTTCCCTTGTAGACATTCACCATCCAGCTCTTATTCCAGTCTACAGGGGTTTTACCATCCTTCACTACTGCATTACACACTTCAGTCATCCACACTATACCAACAGCTCCAGCAGTTTTCAACATGTCTGCCACTACTCCTGAAGGTCCTGCTGCCTTGTTACGCTTCATCTGATGGATTGCATTACTGACTTCCAGAGTAGTTAACTTTTCACTAGGTCCACAAAAAGGACTTACATGAGTTAGACCATTTGCATCCCAAGTGAACTCCTCGTTAAAAGTTCTATCATAATGCGTTCTCCATACCTCCAACAACCTACTATCCTCAGCCACAACCTTACCTTCATTGTCTTTCACGCAGTTGGCCCCCACTACATCCCGGTTTTTACGAATTAGCTGCTTGGCTACCCTGAACACATTTCCTTTCCTGTCCTCCCTATCCAAATATTCGCAAAAAAGTCTTTCGGACAGCGTTCTTAGCATTAAAGATAGCTTTCTTAGCCATGCGTTTGGCCTGGTTGTAGTTTCCTTGGTTGCTAGATTTTTCCCAGGTTGCTGGCACTTCAACAAGTTAAATAGCCGACGTTTCTCATTTACCAGGGCTGCAACCTCTTCATTCCACCACCATGTCTCCTTATGCCTACTAATACTGCTTCCTCAAGCAAACACTGCTTCAAATCATTCCAGACTTTCCCGACATCACCAAGACCATTCATCGCCACAGCAGCTTTAGCTTGCACTCTTTTTTGAAGATGCATTCCGTCTCTGTCTTTTTCAGCTTCCAAACCTTACATCTTTCTACAAATTTCACATTACATTTCTTCACTCTCTCATTCAGCTCCATAACACAAATAAGCAATTTGTGCTGTGGGATACATGCTTCACTTCGGATAAATAATCTTAACGTCCCTAATAAATTTTCTCTCAGACTTTCTGACTAAAATGTAATCAACAACAGTCCGATACCCACCAGACTAATATGTTATCAACTTATTATCCTCCTTTTTAAACCAGGTGTTGGCGACAGCAAGGTTCAATGAATCAGCAAATTCTAATATCATCTCACCTTCCAGATTTCGCTTACCAAACCCACAACCACCATGAACACCTTCAAATCCATCAATTCCAGTTCCCACATGTCCATTAAAATCACCACAGATCAACAAATTCTCATCAACATTTATATCAGACACAACCTTAGCTATTATAGCAAGAAATTCCTCTTTCTCCCCCATCGGCCGACCTACTTGCGGAGCATATATAAACAACAAGTTCAGCACCGACTTACCCACAATTACACGAAGCAATAACAATCTCTCACTCACACGCTTGACCTCCAACACTTTCTCAACCCATCTATCTGTTACCAGCATTCCCACACCATGAATTCCCTTCTCAGAACCCATCCAGAAAAACCTATACTCACCAAGTTTTCTGGCACCTTCACCTTTCCAGCCAGTCTCCTGAAGACAACAAAAATCTAAACATCGTCTTGCTGCCATATCAGCAACCTCACCATCTCTTCCCCTCATCATTCCAACATTCACAGAACCAATTCTCAAACAAACACTTGAACCCTCTAAATTCTTCTTCAAGCCCATAGCTAACTTTTCACTTCCGTCTAGGCCCAGAAAAGGAAGCGCGGACCTTGTTTGACCGGGCGACGTCTGAGCCGGCATGAAATTCTTTGTTTTGTAACCCATATGGAATTTGGAGCAAAGTTTTGCCCAGATGCCCTTCCTGCAAACCTCCCTTTAGTCGCCTTTTACAACACACATAGGAGGATACACGGTGGTTCTCTTCTATCGGCCCGAACCACAGAGCTAAGCAAAGTTTTACCCGGATGCCCTTCCTGCGAACCTCCCTTTAGTCACCTTTTACGACACACATAGGAGGATACACGGTGGTTCTGTTCTATCGGCCCGAACCACAGATCTAAAAAAAAAATTTGAGAAAATAAAAGAACATAAAGCCATCATTTCAAAACACCCACACTGTCCCACAGTTACAACCACTACTGAAAAATGCAAAGCAATCTTCAGCAGAGGAATTTTTCAAAGCAGATTTTTTTTGGAAGAGTTTAGTGATATTGTGTCAGTAAATGATCATGATTGCAGAAAAAAAATATTGTTTAGCACCGAATAAATAGTGAAAGGACTCGACCGATTCACCACATCGCCTTCCCTTGGATAAATGAGTAAAAGCCAAAGAAATGCTAGAGCAGATGTACAAAAAAGGAGTTATCCAACCGTCTTGCAGCCCCTGGTATTTGCTTGTAGTTTCAGTAAAGAAAAAAAATAAATTATGGCGTTTTTGTGTTGATTATAGAAAGTTGTATGAAGTCACATGTAAAGATAGTTATCCACTTCCTCGAATATATGACACACTTGAGACACTTGCTGGAACAAAATTGCTTTCTACCCTGGATTTAAAAAGTGGATATTGGCAAGTTGGAATATACCTAGAAGACTTGTCGCAAAGACATGTTTGGTTTACTTGGATGACATTAATGTGATTGGCAAGAGCTATGAGGAAAATCTTCACAATCTACGCACCATGTAACAGCGGATAAAACAAGCAGTATGAAACTTAATCCAATAAAATGTTCTCTATTCGAAACAGAGGTGCGGTATCAGGGACATATTGTATCTCATAAAGTTGAGGCTGCCACTGTCAAAAGATATTGCTGAATTGAGAAGTTTTCTAGGATTATGTACATATTACAAAAGATTTTTGACGAACGTTTCAAACATAGCCAAAGAGATGCACCAGTTAACAAGAAAAGGAAATCATTTTAACTAGACTCCATCATGTCAAACAGCTTTTGATGAACTGAAGAATGCAATCAATACTTCTTCAGTTTTGGCCTATCCTGTTCTTGGTGAAGCTTTTATATTAGATACTGTTGCAAGCAGTTCTGGTGTGGGAGCAGTATTGTCTCAAAAGATAAAAGGAATCGAAAAAGTAGTGTCTTATTACAGCCTGAAAGAAACTACTGTGTTACTAGATGAGAATTATTGGCTGTTGTTGAAGCACTCAAGCATTTCCATAAATATTTCTATGGTCAACCATTCCTGTTATGAACTGATCATGCTGCCCTCAAATGGTTGAGTTTCAAGAATTAAGAAAGTCAGGTGGCAAGGTGGGTTGAACGGTTGCAAACTTATCAATTTAGTGCGCAACAATGGAAAGGACAGTTGCATATAAATGAAGATTCGTTATCTCGTCCATGTGAGATTGGCTGTAGAAATTGCTCCCATATAGAAGAAAAGGACAAAAACAATACATATTTCAGAATAGCCTTAGAAAATTTAAGAAAAGAACAACTTGAAGATAACAACATCAGACACTAATACAGTGAATGCAGCAGAAACGACAACCAGATTGGACCCAAGTTGCGAGTGAAGGACTTGCAACGAAAGCTTATTGGGCACAGTGGGACTCGCTAACGCTTGACAAAGGAGTTTTAAAAAGAATATGGGAAACTGTTAATGGACTCTCCCATCACCTTCAGATAATAATTCTAAAATCATGAATGGAGATCATCTTGGAGTCAACGAAAACCCTGGATAAAATTTGACAACGATTCTACTGGTTACACCACCAGAACGACATTGAGAATCGATGCAAGAGATGTGATATGTGTGCTGCAACTAAAGGCCCTAAAAAGAAAACAAAAGAAGAAATGCAGCAGTACAACGTTGGAATACCTTTTGAATGGATTGCAATTGATTATGCTGGCCCTTTTCCTGAATCAGTGAATAGAAACAAATACATTCTTGCTGTCATGGATTATTTTTCGAAGTGGCCTGAAGTGCCCTGCCCTGCCTAATCAAGAAGCACTTACAGTCGCTGAGGCGTTAGTTCAAAACTGGATAAGCCAATGGAATTTCACTCCAATCAGGAGAGGAATTTTGAATCTGTTGTTTCAAGAGATGTGCGCACTTCATGGGATTCATAAAACTCACACCAATCCCCTGCATCCTCAATCAGATGGGATGGTGGAACGGTTTAATCGCAACCTGATTGAGTTTCTAAAAAAAGTTGTGAGTAAACAACAAAATGATTTCTTTCTCTTAGCATACAGAGGTTGTGCACACACCACCACAGGTCACTCACCAGGAGAAGTGCTATTTTGGTCAAACCTTCGACTACCCTGTGACCTCTTTGGCAGTCTCAGAAAATCTGACAGGATAAAAAAGAGAATTCACTTCTGGTCTAAAAGCAAAGATAAGTGAGCTGCAAGAAAATTAATGACATGATTTTTTGTATTCAAAAGAAATAAGGAAAGATGAAAATTGTCCAATCAACCAGTACCATGGTATACAAGAAATCGAAATCAATGGATAGCCACCTGTTAGTAACTACACGTCAAAGAAAACTACTCGGGACAAACAGAGCTGAGAGGGGGAAAAATTAAAACAGTATTTAAGTGAACCACCCATGAACTGCAACACTAATATTTAAAAATTTTGGAACTGCAGTCAATTTCCAATGCCTCAAGCCTGCAGCACAAAAGTACCTCTAGCACCACTAGCAGGTGTTGCCAGTGAATAACTATTTAGCGTTGCAGGACAAATATATACAGATCGTCACACCAACTTGCTTAGAGAAAATAATAAGAAACTTTTATTTCTGTCTATAACAATATTCGTTTATTCAGATGAAACTACTAGGTTCTCACACTCTTACTGTGTTTTAATAGAGATTGCACTTATAATTGACTGTTTGTTAATTACAATTTTAAACGGTGTTTAGTTTAATTTTCAGTTCAGTTTTCGTCGAAACTGACATTGCAGTTGCATTTTCGGTCGAAACCAGAAAATTCAACTTCTGTCGGTCTCTAATTTAAACTTTGCGATGCTATGAATACAAGACAGTAGATGACCTTACAAAAAATCTCACATTATCTCTGGCTCTTTATCCTGATTGCTGCCTGTTGATGAAAATGAAGGCATTAAGACTCCAGAATCATTTTCTTCGGTAGGTTGAGAGATCATTTCTTAACAAATAAACAATTATATATCTCATTAAAAATAAAAGTGCAAAACAAATTGTTGCAAGTTTTACTACTATGAATGGCAACCTAACTGAAATTTGACCAAACTTAGTTTTACCTCTAAGAAGGTTTTTAAAAAATTATTTCAAAAGTGTTGTGACAAATTATTTGATTTTCAAATTTATGCTGGACCAGCAAATGACAATTATTTAAATAGATAAAGAAAGTTATTCTAACATCAACTCTATCGAATTATAATGTCTCAGCCTCACTCATTCACTCACTCACTCACTGGGTCTGAAACACTAATACTATAAATGCAAAAAACAGTTGTTTACATTTCAGTTGTGCCCTTCGACGTTTTGATTTCTGTTCTGTTTTTTGCATTTATAGTACGTGGTACGTTCATTTTATTTTGTTAAACAGTTACTTTATTTTCGGGCTCTGAGGATGGAAAAAAGTTTTCCGAAACTGCAGTCAGCCCATGTCCAGTTAATAATAAAATGACTGACATCAAAAATTGTCTTTCGTCTTCTAAGTTACGATTTATTGAGGGTTTGTCGCGAAAACTGATAAACGCAAAATGGGCCATTATTTTTAATGGAGCATGCCTTAAGGAATATATATATATATATATATATATATATATATATATATATATAAATGAATGTTTGTATGTATATATGTTAATGGCGTTTATGCATTGCTACACCATTCATCCGATCGTAATGAAATTTTCACACAACCTTGAGAGTCAAGGGGAATCAAATATAAAAAAAAAATTGAAATCCGTCACAAAATGAGCAGAGCGGAGCGGGTGAGCGAGCGGGAACTACATAAATTCTCTATCTGGCAGCAGAATAAGCTGTCGAGCCGAAGTAAGGAGTTCTGAACCTATCATAGTCGTAGTCTAATGTTAAGTAGCTCCGAAAGACTGAGACTTCTAGCCATCCTTTTTTTGGGGATGGTCGGTGGCTCAGTTGGTAAGAGCGCTTGCATTTAGGCGAGGCGGTGTTGCCGTAGACACGTGGGTTCGATTCCTAGTAGAGTCTTATATATATATATATATATATATATATATATATATATATATATATATATATATATATATAAAGTACAAAACTATTTCCTTTAAAACATCGTCATATATTGAAAATTGGCTGAAAAAATATAATTTCAAATCTTTCTATCGAATTAATTATGCCACCTAAACGAAAAGCTATTGATTCCACAGTTTATTCGCAATATATATATATATATATATATATATATATATATATATATATATATATATATATATATATATATATATATATATATATATATATATATATATATATATATATATATATATATATATATATATATGAATGTTTGTGGGTTAGTTTGTCTATTATAGAAACGGGAAAGCGACCCGGAACGGACAGCGAGCGGGAACGGAAAAGCAAGCGTGAGCGGGAATGGGAGAGCAAACGTGAGCGGGAACGGGACAGCGACCGGGAACGGGAAAACGACCGGGAGCGGGAAAGCGACCGAGAGCGGGAAAGTGACCGGGAGCGGGAAAGTGACCGGGAGCGGGAAAGCGACCGGGAGCGGGAAAGCGACCGGGAGCGGGAAAGCGACCGGGAGCGGGAAAGCGACCGGGAGCGGGAAAGCGACCGGGAGCGGGAAAGCGACCGGGAGCGGGAAAGCGACCGGCAGCGGGAAAACGACCGAAAACGGGAAAGCGAACAGGAGTGGGAAAGCAGGTGGGAAAGGAAACGGGAGAGAAAGAGACAAACATTAGAAAAACCTCTAAAAAACCCGGGCAACGCCGGGTATCTCCGCTAGTATATATATATATATATATATATATAACCACACGGCTAAAGGAATCATGTCCCAGCACCCCAACACTACTAGTAAAACCTAGATTAGTTTTACGTTTATTACGAAATCACGTTTCTGTGTCTTGCTTCCTTTTGCCTTTGTGGGGCAATAGAGTAGAGTTGTGCACGGTAGTGGGGACATCGGGAATATCATGGATTTTGCAGTGATTCCGTGGAAATGGGGAAGAATAAGGCGGGGATACCGCGGTAATGGGGATTACGTTACAGGGTTAACGCGGGGATGGAAAGAAACGTTGCGGGATTACCGCGGGAATGTGGATGATTTTTAGCGGTATCACCGCAAAAATAAAAGTTTTTTATACATTTTTCTTAATTCAAAAATGTATCAAGCCATACATATCATTGCTGATGTTTTTTACCAAAGGTTTTAAAGTCATAGGTTGCATTATTTGTTAAATTTCCAAAGTCGTAGTTCGAATTTTTTATTTAAATATGGAAAAGGCTGAAATTCAAAAATTAGCTAGCTGCAACAGTACTTAGTTATTGCGCCTTTACATTTCACTCTGTTGAATCCTGGGTTAAAAGATAATCCTGATGTTATTCTAAAAGTAATGCGAGAAACTATAATTGAAAGTTTGATTAATTTGCTTTCACATTATTAGGTTTTACATATAATATTTGAACTTTTTTAATTTTGTTAGAGATCTACAAAAGCTTGTGGATGATGTAACACTACATTCTCAGGGCCGTAGCCAGAACGAGGACACCAAGGACGTGTCCTCGGTAGAAATTTAACCAAAAAAATTTTTTTAAATAAATATATAATGCATTTGGGTTCTTTTGGCTTGGACTTGCATAATCTAATGCTGAGCAGAGGAATTGAGCGAATGCTCCAACAGTCTCCATTGAAAATCACTCCCAAGTGAACATGTTTCATTTGTTAATTGACCATGTGTTACAGGAATTGAACGAATGATTTTCAGATAATCAAGTTCTATTGTTTAAAGTTCCTTTGCTGCCAACTGTCATGCAAGGAAAAAACCTGAAGGAGTTGGTTGATCAGTTGGCAGACTTCTTTTGGCTTTTCAAGCCAGATCTTCTTTTTCCTGAGACATGGTCACAAGAACTAGAAATAAATTTTATATCATAAAAATACATTAAAAAAAAAAACAACATTTTTCACGCGCCCTAAGTTTGATGTTGTATAAGGGCCCAACGTTTTTCATTGTATATGAATTAGAAACTGTTTCAAAGTATGTTACCATAATGTGACGAAGTTATTTAGAAATTCTGCAAGGCTTACAGAAATATTATTTTATACTTTTTTGGGCACGAGAAACACGTTTTTTTTAATGTATTTTTATGATGTAAAAGTTATTTTCTACTTTTTCCTTTTTGATGAATTTGAGTTTTTAAATAAAATGATTTGTGGCAATGTCTACAAATCGGACTCTATGATCTTCAAGGTGAGAGGAATGCTCTTCTGGTCTCTCGATCGCTTTTGAGAGAGCTTATATATATATATATATATATATATATATATATATATATATATATATATATATATATATATATATATATATATATATATATATATATATATATATATATATATTTCAAAACAAACTCGTAAAAACACAAAGGACCATTTAGCAGCAATATACTTTTTTATTATCTTATCTAAATGTCGAAATTTAGTTTTTAAGACAACATTATTCAAAATTAAGGCTTTTCCACACTGTCAGGTGGAAAGCTATATTGGTAACACCAGAACCACACTTTCAAGGTGTTTAACCATGCACATTCAACACGGTTCAATAATGGAACATTTGCTTAATGCTCACTCATATAAGCCTACACATAAATTTCTTGTTAAAAACACGTCTATTCTTCTTAGGGAAACTATGCCATTCAGACTTTATGTAAAAGAGGCATTGGCTATTACTATTTATAAACCATCTATCAATAAACAATTCCAATCCTTTAATAATATTTTGAGTCTCTTTAGGTCGTCAACTGCTGTTGGTGGTGCACGGAGGGATTGTAGTATTTCATGCTTGCTCAATGATGATGTTGTTGAGACAAATGGCTGTGACATTAGTCATGACAAATTGGCTTTGTCATGTAACACTTCTAATGACTTTGATGTTGGTAATAAATTGGTTGGGCGTGTTGAAAGTGAAGTTGTATTACGGAATGTTGAGGATGTGGATGATGACTCCTGTCATGATGATATTGTTGACACAGATTACAGTGAGAATAGTTGCATTGTATTAGCTTCGTCGGGTGTTGCTTCGAAAGAAGTTCATGATGAAGGAGATGATGCATTGGTTGAATGTGATGATTGTAAAGTTGATTTGCTGAGTGTCAATGATGTTTGTGACCCCCCTGATCATGAAGGGCATAGCGTCCTTGACAATTTTAGTTGTGCGACTGGTCAAGATGTTTTGAGTGATGATATGAAGGATGATGATCTCATTCTGACTCGATTAACAACTGTGCTTAACAGTGATAATATCACTGTCAGACGTAAGCGGTAGCAAAAGTTTCGAATGTAATGTAGTTTATCTGTATTAGTTTGATTTGATTTTATCTGTTCAACTGTTCTTAATAATACCACAGTCGAACGTGAGCGGTGGCGAAAGTTTTGAATGTATTGTAGTTTGTCTGTATTAGTTTAATTTGATTTTTTTCTGTTTATAATTTATTCATTATTTAATTTAATTTATTTTATTTTAAATCCAGTTTCTTTTTAGTTTATATTTTTTAGTGTTACTACCCTTTTCTTCTCCTTCGGTTTTTATTTTGGGGTTTACTTTTACTCTGTTTATAAACTTGTGTACGTTGTCCGGTTAAATTATATTGGCTCTGAAGATGACAGTTGATGGCTGTCGAAACGCGTTAGCCTTAATTTTGAATAATGTTGTCTTAAAAACTAAATTTCGACATTTAGATAAGATAATAAAAAAGTATATTGCTGCTAAACGGTCCTTTGTGTTTTTACGAGTTTGTTTTGAAGAACATTTAAAGCCGAAGTTTCTTGAAATATATATATATATATATATATATATATATATATATATATATATATATATATATATATATATATATATATATATATATGAGTAATATACTTTGGCAAAATCCCCTCTCGTAAACACACTCCGTTAAAAACAAACGACCACTTTGCATTAATGACTTTTCTAATAAACTGTTCAAAATATTTAATTTTACGACGTAAACTAGAGTCCATTTTAAAAAATTTATATAATACAAATAATAATAATTAGGACTGACTGGCCAGTTTCGACTACAGTCATCTTCAGAGTCCGTAACCTAAAATGTCGTATTACGTAAACAGCTAAAGAATATATAGTAAACATCAACATAGAAATAGTGTTGTGCCTATATTAAATAAATATTTAAATTAAAGTATTTAAAACCAGAGTATGACGATATAAGTAAATTACGAGAGCTTATAAAAATTGATAAAGAAAAGAAGTATAAAGATAAATTAAATAATAATTATTATTAATAAAATAAAATAAATAAATATAAATAGATAGGACGAATTGAATGAAGTCTATAATACTAATAATAGAAATTAAAACACTTAAAATTATTAGAAGATTAATGAAATTAAACTATAGGTATCTAGTGACAATATATTGAAATAAAAAAGTATGAAATAGAATAATAAAAGGTGAAAAATTTAAATAAAACCATGTGATGAATTAAAATAAAAGTAAACTTATATGAAAAATTAAAATTAAAATAAACGCATGACTGTGCAAATGGGATACATATAGATGATACAATTAACGCCGACGTCTTGTAGTTATATTTGAAGACTCAAACAAATGTTGAAATGACACCGCTGGAGCCTGAGCCTCAGGTGGAGGCTCAGGTGGAGGTTCAGGTGGAGGCTCAGGTGGAGGTTCAGGTGGAGGTTCAGGTGGAGGATCAGATGGAGGCTCAGGTGGAGGCTCATGTAGGATAGGCGTGGGTAGTTGCACGATGGGAGCTGGTTGAAGAGATGAGTTGGAAAGGTAGTTAACCTCATCACTTAGTAAACCACGGGGAGATATACCGAGACGATCGCCAACATCTATGACAGGAGTCAAATAAACCGATCCACAGGAAGTGTTTACCTCATTAGTTTTGTCAGGCTGTACCAAACCAGAAGCAACGGCCGAATAAGGGGGTCGACTAGTACCGTGTATTAGGAGAGCTTGTGTTCGCGGAAACGAGTGAATAATCGACAATTCGCTGACATCGGATTATTATTAATATCATTCTATGTTTATGTTTTGGTTTAGTCTGTTTGATAAACTTATTTTGTCAAATTTGTTACATAGAATTGGAATGATTATTTTAGTGTTTCGATATCCGTAATTGACCGTAATAGTAGCTCATCTAAGATATATCTTTATAATCTCGATTATATACTTGGTTATATGTGAGTATGTGTGTGTCACCTGTAGTATGCATGTCGTCTGCAGCTGGAATTCAAAACTTTCTCAACTTCTTTCTTGCCAACCGGATTCGCCATCGCCATCTTAATTCTTGCATACAGGTACTTTCTCGTGTTTGTCATCATTTAGAGCCTAAACTTAGACAAATAGATGTACCGAAACTAAACAAATGAAACTTATTTCAAGTTTAAAAAAAAAATTTTTTGTAAATTTTTATAAATTTTGAATTTTTTTAATATTTGAATATTTTGTTCAATGAAGTCCTTTAATGTAGTTATTAATATTGTCTGTCGCATATAGTTCATCATTCTATGTTATCTCGTTTTATTCGAGACAAAATTTCCACAGTTGACATTTCAGTCGAGATCCCGATATCATATCGTATCGTATCGGATTTGTCTCATTATTGGTCGAGGCGTCTCGTATCGTATCCTTTTATTTGAGACAAATTTCAGAAGTCGTATTGTATCGTATCGTTTCAAAAAAAATAATGGGACGCAGAATCCTATTAATTATGCTTATATGAGCAACTAGTTTCACAATTTTAATAAGTATTTTAGGTTGCTGATTAGTTGGCATTGAACGAAGAAGGTGCACAAGGCGATTTGCTGAGTTTTTGGGAAAAGAACTCTGAGAAATGGCCAAAATTGTCTCAAGTAGCTAGGAATATTTTGAGTGTGCCAGCAGCAAGCACATCCTCTGAGAGAGCACTCTCTATGGGTGGATAAACCATTAATGATCGAAGAACTCAGCTAAGTGGAAAAAACATTGATGGACTTGTATTTATTCAGGTACTTAAATAAATAAATTGTATTGAGTCATATTACGGTGTTATTGCAATTCTATATATCAACACTTAAGTTGTAGTTGGGTTGAAATGATGTACTGAAAAATAATGACTAGTACAGGATTGATTAAAAATGGGGATAAACAGTGCAGGGATGGATGGGGATGACACTGCAGGATGGTTGGGGATGGGCATGATACTGGTGGGATGGGCATGATACTGGCGTGGATGATGACGAAAAGTTGTCCCCGCACACCACACCTCTACTGAGTAGAGTGCTAGCCTTGAAAGTGAGAGCTTCACGGTTCAACTCACATTCGCAGCCTAGTAGCCCATGTTATCGGAAAATTTAGCGGGTAAAGTCATATCTCCATGGGGCATGTAAAAGATTATTGCCACTGAGCTCTGATGGAGGCACTCTATAAATATTCGCATATATTGATTGATACATTGATAGATTGTGTTCCATGTCCCATTTAAAAAAAAATATTGCTTATTTTTTAAATCCTTTCACCACTTCACTTCACCACTTGCTTACCTGCATACTTGAGCAGGAAAGTTTCGTATATTTTAGGGTCACTTTACCACTTAAAAAAAATTTCTCATTATCCAATTGAGTTGAAATTTGGTGAGTTTATTTTTCGCTGCAGACAAATTAAATTAAATTTTCAGATCGCTTGGACAGAATTTGAGTGAATTATAGAATAAAATCAATTAAAACTCAAAATATTTTTAAAAAATTAAAAATTTTACCACTTAAAAAAAAATTTCTCATTATCCAATTGAGTTGAAATTTGGTGAGTTTATTTTTCGCTGCAGACAAATTAAATTAAATTTTCAGATCGCTTGGACAGAATTTGAGTGAATTATAGAATAAAATCAATTAAAACTCAAAATATTTTTAAAAATTACAAATTTTATGTAGAGAAACAAACCATCAATTCTTATTTTATGTAAAGAAAGCGATATTTCATTTTTAAATTCAAAAATTTATAATAAAAATTTGTTTATTCCATATTGATTCAAAAGTTTCTTATATTTTTAATCCTCACATACTTCACATAATTAAGTATTTAGAAGACTGTGGCCAATGTTTTCATATTTTTATAGACATACAATTATCAAAAAATATTTTGCAAAACATTTTATTCGGCGATTAAAATGTTAAAAGTCAAGAGGAGGTGTCAACGAGTAGCCATAATAACTGCAAGGGTGTTTTGATGAATTAATTTTTTGTTGAATTGATTTTGATGAATTAATTTTTATGAATTCACCTAAAGCAGTTAGTTTACAGAAAGTTCACCTCCGATTTTCACCCCCGGTTTTTCTCTACCAGTTTTTTTTTCTCGTTTTTTGTCCCCGTTTTTTCGCTCCCAGTTTTTGCCATTGAGAAAATTTTCTCCGGTTTTTTGCTTCCAGTTTTTCGTCCCCAGCTTTTTGCCCAGGTTTTTTACCACAGCTTTTTTGATCTGGAAAAGTTTGTTACCATATTTATAGTCTCTGGTATTTTGCACCTGGGAATGTTATAATAACAAATGGGAAATATTGCCAGCAACGTTTCATCTAGATTCTAGACCCTTTGAATTTGGTGGAGAATTTGAAAATTAGGGGAGGGCAAGAGCGTCATTTCAGCAAAACGTTGGGGGCACTGTTTCAAAAACCCACACATTTGGAATTTCTTGAAAATCTTAGACACTTTTTTCTCCAAAAATAACTGATGACCAGGGGAGGGTTTTTCTCAAAATTGGCGTGCTGAAGTTATCCTAACTATGATACTATAGGCAAAATTTATTTTCACAATAGATAAAAAAGACGATCGACTTTGTTTGTAATTAAAAAAATCCGATTGTGTGAGATCATGCATGTAGATCTCATACGTGCGGCTTTAAAGACGGTCAGTTTTGTACCAGCAGCTACTAAAAAGTATCTTTTTTCAAAATGTGCCACGTGTAGCGTGTCATCTGGTCAGTATCGGCTTTCAAAATTCGATTTATCGAGGGTCTTTATTAAAATTGAATAACGTTGTACGATGCTTCAATAAACCCAATTTTATCCTGACGTGTTCTCTATCAATGGATTGCAATTTGTTTTGTTTTTTAGCCTTTTTTAACACATCATCTTACATTTACACAGTTATTTTTTCATAACGTATACTTCAAGATGATTTCCGCCATTAGAGCAACTTTTTAGAAGTAATCATTGGTCCCGTTTTAATAGTAAAAACTTCTATTTGAATAATGAAATACATCTTTTCAGTTATTTATGTCTTTGAATGTGCAATTAAATGAACAATTTTAGGAGTTTGTGTGCAGTTTGAGCATGTTCTACAATTATTCAGGTGAGGGTACCTGCCATTTCAATGTGACGTTTCAGGTCACGTTGACTTTAACAACCATTTCAGTTAATCTATATTTAGTAAGATATTGACAAATAATCATAATCATATGTTTCAAATTTTTAACACTGGGCAGTAAAGGTCGAAAAACTAATTACGTAAAATTTTAGAGATGGCTGAAGATGAACTGAAAATATAATAAGTCTTATAAATACAAAAATTATTGTTATCCACACCAGTAGAATTAAACATAACCACACGTTCTCGTTTGAGGAAATATACCTGAACTCCCACTCGTGTGCACTGTGTAGGACGTTGACCTAACAAAAGGTCACAGATCAGATTGGAAAATGTAACGAGATAGTGTGTAGTTCCACTATTTTCTTGTTAAGACCAGACATGCTATAAAATGCTGGACAGTAAAATAATAAAGACTTATTGCGAGACAATTTAGAGATGGCTGAAGTTGTATTTTCGAAGCGTGGGAAAGAAAAGGTTGTTCATGAGAATCACATGTATGTTTTTTTCAAACTGACGGCTGATAAAGAACATTCAATTTGGGTTTGCGAAAAACGTTCAAAATGTAAAGGCCATGTTTGGATTCGAGGAATGAAAGACAAAGTGGTTAAAATTGTAACGGCACATAATCACGCAGCACAGGCTGCAAGACCTGAAGCCATTCGATTGATTGATAAGGTGAAAGAATATGTGACAAGAACCCAGGATGCACCACAACAGATTTTGTCGAGTGTTTTGACTGAAGTTCATTCAGACGTTTCTGCGGTATTACCAAGAAAAGATTCGTTGATGAAACGTCAGACGCACAGAAAATATTCCGGCTTTGCCGCTCCACGTTCAAGATCTTGTGATTCCACAGGTAAAGCAAAAAATTGTTGATAATGATTCAAATAGATCATAATGCTATTACTACTCTTTTTTGAAAAAAATTTTGATTTTTGCAAAAAAGAATTAAAAGGTACTTTTTGTCAGTTTTATAAAAAAAAAGTGAAAAAAGATATAGAGAGAAAAAGAGATTAAGGAATTTTTTTAATGTGTCAATTTTATAAAGAAGCTCCACAAAAACGACCATGTGTTTGCCCGTTGGGGGCGGATGATACCGGCACTTGCATTCGTTCAGCTTGATAGCGTTGTTGCAGCTTTTAAAGACTTGAGTGAAAACGAAGAATTTCCGCGAGAAACACTGCCAATATTGAATTAATGTTTGACAATATTTAGAGTGGTGTAAATCCTAAAGGACTTCAAGGCCACAGGCCACTGAATAAAGGGTTCTTTGCAGAGGCAGCCATTTATAGGCGCCTACCCCTTTAGCAATGCGAGTGAACTCCTTGCTTAAGGGAGTTACGCTGGTGACGCCGACCTAACGATCGACAGGCGAACGCTCCACCGCTCTGCCACCAGCGCCTCTTTAGAAAACAACTACATCGGTCGGAGAAAGCGTCGTGGTCGTCAGATTCCACTGTTTTCGATTCAACTTTGGAATGTTCATTAACGGACACTTGATGACCAACACTGTTGCTGATGTTTTATATTATATTTTAATCTAGCTAATAATATTAAAAACATTTGTTTTTTTTTAAAACACAATTTAATTCTTAATTATTTCTAAATTTCAGGATGGCATCGCAGCTTTCAAGAAGTTTGTACCCTAATATCTTCATGTTTATTGGTTGTCTGCGAAAACAATAGGCAATTCATAACTATGAAAATGCTCAGCTGATTAGAGGAAATCCCGGCAATGACCGCAATAAAGAATATCTTGCAGCTTCCAATCGTTTGAAAACCATTGTAAATGATTTTGAATATTTATTTTTTGCATGGTGTCGCGTATAACTTTGAATTTTAATTTGTTTTGTGCTTTATTTTTTCAAAAAATAAAATTGTTTTTATAATCATATAATTTTATATAAAAAGTTTTTTTCTATGCTAAACATTCCAGATTTTTTAAACTTCTTTGAGTGCAACAATCGAAGTCGGATTTCTACAAGTGCAATAAGTCGATAGAAACCCGACTTTTTTATTTAATAATTAGTTGTTAACGATAAATAATTTGTACAAAATGTGTATTAGGAGAAACATGACAAAATTTAACAAAAAACACTTCAACTTTGAAAAAAAAAATTTCTGGAGAAGTAAAACAGGAGAAAATTTTCACAAAGGTGTGAAAATTTTTACCGTGAACGGTAAAAATGGGACAAATCTTCCCTAGAGCATTAAACTGGGAATGGTATTTTACAAGAGAAAATCGTCATAGTGGGTCTTTTCAGAGACAATAAGTTTGCGCAAATTTTTCGAGTGACGAATAGCCAAATGGAATCCTCTTTCGGTAAATCCAGGAAAAACTGGGGGCGAAAAACCCGGAGCGAAAAACCGGGGGCGAACGCTCCCAGGGAAGAAAAGTCGGGGGCAAACTTTCCCAGGGGCGAAAAACCGGTGGCGAAACTTTCCGCATCCCGAACAGTTAATCATAAAAGAGAACAAGTAAAAGAAAAAACGAGTTTTTCAACACAAACTTTTATTTCAAATACTCCCGATTTAGAAATACAAAAGATATTCAAATTAAGTTTTTCAGTTTTTTAATAAATACCACTAAATTTATTATAAACAATTTTTGAATTTACAATGAATTGAATAAGAAGTTAAACTAAATTAATCTAGAAGTAGGATAAAGAAACATAAATAAATGCTACGTGAGCTTCAGATGATTCACGCGCTCACTTTGCCGCACGATAATCACACTTTTTATCTGTTTAGTTTATTAACATATGTCAAAATCAATTGAATCATGTATTGTCATCCAATATAAAGCTATGCTGAAAGTTTCAGTCAAAAAGCTGGTTAAATTTTACTTTATGGATTTGCATACAGAGAAAGCCACAAACAGAGATTGTAACCTAATAAAAAGTTTTTAAAAAGAAGAAAATGTTAAGACTGTAACTCAGTTTATCATCAACCATGCTTGGTAACAAGGTCTAGGATCCTGAATGAGTATGTCTGAAGTGAAGTGTGCCCCAAAAATAACAGTAATAGCATAAAAAGTGCTTTTCTAGTTGTTGCTAAACAATAAAACCGTAAAAATCCCTTATAATTTCGAAATTTGGCGACTAAAAATGTTTTGCAAGATATTTTTGATGATAGTAAGTCTATAAAATATGAAAACATTGACCACAGTATTCTAAATACCTAATATGTGAAGTATGTGAGGATTAAAAAAATAAGAAATTTTCGAATCAATAAGGAATAAACAAATTTTTATTATAAATTTTTGAATTTAAAAATAAAATATCGCTTTCTTTAAATAAACTAATAATTGATGGTTCGTTTCTCTACATAAAATTTGTAATTTTTTAACAATATTTTGAGTTTTAATTGATTTTATTCTATAATTCACTCAAATTCTGTGCCAAGCGATCTGAAAATTTAATTTAATTTGTCTGCAGCGACAAATAAACTCACCAAATTTCAACTCAATTGGATAATGAGAAATTTTTTTTTAAGTGGTAAAGGGACCCTAACGTATGCTCAAGTATGCAAGCAAGCAAGTGGTATAAAGGATTTAAAAATTAGCAATATTTTTTATGAGACATAGAAACACAATCTATCAATGTATCAATCAATATATTGTGTTAGTGTTGTGCTGCTTGCGATGTTTTTAGAAAATTTTCAAGTTTTTAGAATTACCAAAATGGAAGACACTTGTGTTAGTAATAACATTGTCATCAACGAATCTACGGAGGAAGAAGTGTCGTTTATTCAACAAAATGAATCGGAATCTGCTTTAGGACCTCCATCAAAAAAGCAAGATTCTCCAAAACAAGACCTATTACTAAGCCCATAATAAAAGGTTTACAGGAGTTACAGCAGATAGTAAGTGCAACATTTGTTCTGTAATTTTGAAAGGTAAGAATGGGACAAATTTAGAGTCTCACTTGAGGAAGCATGAGATAGAATACGCAGAGTATTTAGACAGAAAAAAAACCAATGAAATCGAAAATATACATAGTAAGTCTAATAAACGGCCCTAAAAAACCAGGCATCGATTGAAAACTGTTTTGTTGTTAAAGAATGCAAAAATGACATAAGAAAGGCTCAAATGCTATTGCCTCGGCATTTGCTGCAAACAGTTTGCCGTATCTTTTGATCGAAGATCCTTCTATTAAAATGAAGACTAAAATTCATATCAATGAGATATTTTGGCTGCTGCTTGTGCGAAAATTGATCAAAGGAAACTCTTAGAAACACCAAATGAAGGATTTGCTTCAATAGATGTTGAAATAACATCTTATTGTAATTTGCTAATTTGAACAGGAATCTACACAAGATCCCTTTGAATTTTGGACAAGAAATTCTATAAAATGTTAAAAAGTATACAATATAGCTGTTGATGTACTTTCAGTCCCGGCAACATCTGCTCCTCGTGAACGCGTTTTCAGCAGAACTAGCTTTGCTCTTAGCAGATGGCGGCATAATTTGGGTGATGAAAAGCTGGAAGCTGAAGTTTTTTTTTAAATTCAACAAGGAATTCTTAAGTTAAATAAATTTTTTAAACATGTCTGTGTTGCAAAGTGTTTTTTTATTGTAAATTTCTTCTTGGTAGTTTACCTAAAAAAAACTTGAAAAAAAAACTGAATCTAACTGTAACTGAAACTAAATCTTTGTAAGGTTTAATTCAAATAAGAATTGGTTTGAAGGTGCCAACAAACTTACACCAAGCACAAACAATGCTCTCGAAGCATTCAACAGAGTTATGAAGGATGAAGATTCTTTGAGAGAAAGAGTTTCATTATCACGATTTACTGTTGGACTGATTGAATGGATTGAGAAATGGTCCCAAAATTATGAATCGAGAATTAAGGAATTCAAAGCTTTTCCAGAAATTGACTTGGAACTGTGGACTAGCTCTTACCAGTGAGCAAAGATGAAAAAAACCATAAATCCAAAATCAACTGAGAGTGGAGTTGTGTACAACATTGCTGCAAAAGAATTGCCAGAAAGCTCTAATGAAATTAACAACTGGCAGACTTTTGATGAGTTTAAAATCAATGCTTTTTGTTCTTGGACAACAATTTTACCAAAAGATCAAAATGACTGGCTGAACGGAGAATACAACTGTCCTGCATTCTTCAAAAAAATGTTTTGCAAACACATTGTTGGTTTAGCTATTCGACTGAAGCTGACAGTCCCACCACCTGCAGCAAAAAACATCCCAATTGGAATCAAATGAAAAAGAGGTCGCCCAGCCAAAGCAAAAAAAGCTCTATTGGTGCAAGATTTTGAGGTTTTTTAAGCATTTCAATCTCATACAACAACATACCATGAAATCATTTGCTACAATCTTTAATTTCTTTAAAAAATAAATTTTCTATTTGAAATGCATACCATAAAACATGTTTCCCAATTACAATGCGCTTTCTGCATGCTCATTCTAGAAAAACGTCAAATAAATTTCAATCAAGTATTATTGCATTGATTTAATATGTTTTTTGAATTTCAAATAATTTCCAGTTGATGTAACACTGTAACTATAACACTGTAACAAATAAATGCATATTCAACAAAAACCAAGATTACAGCAGTTTACAACAATAAATATTATTGTGTTCAAAATATAATTTTCAAAAAGTTATTTTATAGTGAGCAAAATACAGTATGCAAAAATTAAAGTTATAGTGTGTAAAAAATTTTTTATAGTGTGCACAATATAGTGTGGAAAAATTAAAATTATAGTGTGCAAAAACTTTTTTTATAGTGTGCAAAATATAGTGTGCAAAAATTATTTTTATAGTATGCAAAAATTAATTTTGTAGTGTGCAAAAATTATTTTTATAGTGTGCATCTAATATTTTTATAGTGTGTAAAATTGAATTATATAGTTTGCAAAATTGAATTATTTAGTTTGCATTTAATTATGACCCGATAAAATAGCATCTAAAATCGACGGCTTGAGTATAAGTCGAAGCCTAAAATTAATAAAATAACAAAAATTTATTAAATGAATCTGGAGCCTCGTTATCAGAATCAACATACAGTCCGTCATATTGTTTATGTGTAATTTTTATATCTGCTGTGTATTTGTCATCATTTTCACTGTTGCTTACTGTCACTTATTTGTCATCTTGGAATAGTAAGTCATCTTCAGTTCTAGTTCCGTTTATAGCATTGGCTATACCTCATTTTAAGAAAGGTTTCTTTACCATCTGGGCAGATATAAAATCCCAGGCTTCCTTGACCCATGAAACCATAAATGTTATATCCGACTTCATTAAATTCCCTCCCTTTGTCAAACTAAACATAGAGTTTAATTTTTAAAGCCATTTTATTTAAATGGAAAGCTACAAAAATCTTTGGTATATTCAGTGTCTCGTGTATACGGAAAAGTCGTTTTTTGGCATCCTAAAAGAGGTATAAAAAATAAAAAAGAAGTATTCCAAAAATCAGTAATTATGGAGAATAGCGGCAGAAATTATTTTCGGTGTTTTTAATTATTTTTATAATATAAAATTAATATAATTAGAAACAGAATTAAATTACCAATCGACTGATCCAAATAATTTAGTGAAAATATAATTAAAGAAGTTAATGACAGAAAACCGCCAGGTAGTAGGAAAAACTAGGTTCATAAACAGTAAACTAACTAAAGGTGAAACGAAATGAAATGTCAAATAAATTAGTTGTCAAATAAATTTATTGTGCGAGTTTTTATAAAACAATTTAAAAAAAAACTTATTTTTAAAAAAAAGTATAAATTAATTTGTGTGCCTTAGTTGACCAGATTCCTGTGTTACTGGCTTGAGTGTTAAAGCACATAAACTCAATGCTGTGAGTGAGGTTTCCATTCTTGTATCAGATTATTTTTAAATCTTACAAAAATACTCCATTAAATAAAATAACGGCTAAAAATCTTTAAGAAATCTATATACTTATTAGACTGGTAGATCTAGCAGTTTTTCGAGGCAACATGGGAAATTTTAATAGACAAGCCAATTTTTATACCATTCAATAGAGAATATGTTGTAGAATGTCTGTATGAAGATACCACGAATGAGCAGTTATGGTACTCTAGTTATTAATGATTTTAGGCGTACTCTTTTGTCTCATTACGTAAGACAATGTCGCGTTACGCGCAGTAACATATTTACTCGCTCAGCCAATAAGAATTCAATAAAGGCTCGTTTTCTATGCTATATTTGCGTTGTCTTTGTATTCATTTTGCATTGCCGGTTTTATCGCGTTTGAATTCGATTTCTCTTCAATATCTTAACGTTTTATTTAAGCCTTAGATTTTGATGTGGACGATTTTGGATTTTTAGCAGCGTTTTTTTCAATTTCCTATTCATTTATATAGCTGTATAATTGTATAGTTTGTATAGCATAGTACATAGTTTTTTCTTCAGTCAGTCTTGTCTTTTGTCTGTCATTCTGGTATTTTTTTTATTTTCTTTTATTTGTGTTATTACATCTGTTAAGTTTGGTTATGGTAAGTTTGTATTGTAGTTAGCACATTTTTTAATCTAAATGTAACTAATATCGCAATGTAGTGCGTTGTGTGTAAATCTGCTACTTAAGAAAAACTAATCTAAATATTGAAACAAGATGGGAAAACTTCTCTATTGAATTCTGCAACTGTAATTGGAGATACAATTTTAATTGACAGTTTAACTCTATAAATGTGGATGTTTGTATACATAAGTAAATAACAAAGCAAAGAAAAATAATCAGCCCCAGCCTTGTGTTAGTTTTAGTTCTATCAGCTAGCTGATCTAGCTCCAATAAAAAAATTTAAGATCTAAGTTTTCCACACAATAAACAATTATTCCAGTCAAATATAAAGTAGTTCAAAAATTATTCCTGGAAAGCTACCTCAACTGAAAATGCATGTTTTGATAACTCATTTTCAGGAATTGAAATTGAAGTATTTCTTAGACAATGATAGATGGAGCTGGGGAAAATAGATTTTAAGTTGTGTCTCATTAATACTGATAAAGAGGCAGCACCTGATAGTCCAGATAGCCTAATTATTGTATAAGTTGTAAATGTGAAATTTTTAAAAAAGCCCATGCTCTTCTAAAAGTTGTTCATGTTTTAAATATGAGCTACATTGTATCTGCCTGTAAACATTGCTATGGTAAAGTTTGTAATAAATCTCTTCATACTGATAATCTTGAATTAAAATATGTTTAAGGGCGATATATGTGAAGGCCTGTATGAAAAAACTGTTAAAATCGATGAGATACTATTTTAGTTAGGCTTGCCCAAAATCAGTCTTTGTTGTTGGATGTATTTATTCTTTAAATTGGCAAAAAAGTTGATGCTCTTAAAACAGTTTTGAAGGTACTTGTATATGCTTGTAAATGTTGCTGTGACAAAGTTTATATTAGTGGTCTTGTAAATAATATCTATAATAGTGAAATATGCGTAAATGTCAGAGTTGGCCAATGTGAGCAGTTATTACATTTTTATTTAAGCTGATATATAGGAACTTATCAAGTTCTTGAGAAAATGTCTTCTTTGTTCTGCAGGGTTTTGATGGTTATTAAAATAGCTCTTGTATCTTTCCTCCAGTTACACGTCTATTATTGTTGTAACAAGTTCTTCTGCACATGAGGATATTGCTAAGCATTGTCTCAATGTCAAAACTGTTTGCTTGTGTGTTATAATAAACAGCAAACAATTTGACTATGATATGATGTGCATTATTTATCTACAAAATCCTCATAATCTACACTTCCCAGTTTACTTCAGCCAGCACGACAAAAGTTGTTAACAGTGTCTCCGAATTGAATTGAAATTTGACAATGTTTAAAGTGGTGTTAGTCAGTGTTTAGTGTTTAGAATGTCTCTTCGGAAGTACTGAAGTGTCACAGCCAATGTAACAGCAGCTGGCAAACCATTCTCAGTCTGGCAACCCCGAACCTTCTGTCTACAGCACTCTTGATATGTGTGGTGGAAACAAGAAGTAAAGTCGTGGATGAAGATCTGACTCTTCTGCTCGACTGAATTGTGCTCAATATAAGGATTTTTGAAGCTAGATAACAGTTATTATTATAATTATTTAATAAGTTGAAACTTATACTTTGTTTTTAGGATTAAAATTTATGTTGTTCTAAAAACCAGTGTTTGAAAAATTTCTTGTTTTTAAGATGTCTCCCTTTAAAAAGTGGTCAAAAGCATGGTCTTCCTTTAAAAAGTATTACGATTCCCATAACCGGCACCCCCTTCAGCTATTTTCAAATAAGGCTGTGTTTTCAGGTTGCATTGCTTTTTAAATACTGGAGAATTTCAAAAACGTAGACTAGTTGAGTGTACATAATCGTTTATACATAGGAGTTAAAATAGTTTAAAGGCAGTTAAAGCCTTTAAGCATTTGATAATCAACAACATTCTTCGGGCAGCTCCATAAGCAAACGGAAAATAAAAATTTCGTTAAAAGACATAGAAATAAATAACTAAACTGTTTTAAATTTCGTGGAGATAATTTGTAAATTAAGCGTCACTTTTTACGCAGAAATAGAAAAAGCTGGCTTTTTATTGGTTGGCGTTAATAAACAGATTCGCGAGTTTTGAGCAACTTCTTTTGCTAATAACTTTTTTTAGGGACCGATCTGTGTCTGGTATCTCTTTCCAGCTCTTAGTTATAACAAATACTATAGTTTAATGTACTTTTTGGCTTGTCTATTAAAATTTCCGAACCAAAAGCTAAATCTACCAGACTATATCCAGGTTTTTCAGTGGGCAGCTGCTTACATATATTCGTTGTTAATTTATGGATTCATCAAACAATAAAAAATAAATGGTTGCTAGATGCAGCTAGATGCGTTGCGCTGCTAATTAAGCTAACTGCTCACTTTATTCACCTTTCAATCAATCGTTATTGTTAAATAATTAAAAAATAAAGCAGTGGGACCACCAGAAAAAATGTATAAAAGACATACCTCACTGAGGTTGTGCCGCACAATCTCAAAAAAAGAAGAAAAGGGAGGGCGACGCACTGATTATCCTATAACTTCAGCAAACAAATTGGAAATCCCCTCAAACTGCTGAGGCTAAATATACTTATGCCGCTACAAAAACTTTAAAAAAGTTATTTTTGTGAACTATTATTGTACAAGTTTTATTTATTTGTTAATTGTTTAAAATTAAATTCAATCAATTATAAAGTTAAAATTAATAGGTTGTTTCTCCTCCGAGTCATCCCTTTGTTCATGGGTAGACTGGATCAGTGGCAGAGCTAGGATATTTTAAGGACCCAATCAGAAGCGTAGCTAGGGTCTTCCAGTTGTACCTTAAAGAACCTTACACTTGTTGTTCACTGATCGACGATAAGGTCGCAGAATCCGCGTGGTAGTTGAAAAAACTGCTCTCGCATGTTGCTTTTTTTTTAATCAATGTCCTTCTGAGTTAGTAAACTCTCGCATTCGCATGTTGCGTTTGTTTGGTTTTATTAACGTCTGTATCTGTCAATTAGACAATTTAGACGGTATGTATGTTTGAGTGTTTGGTGACGTCCCTGTGAACATTCATACCTGGAACCTATATGAGTCCCAAATGGGTATCTTTATGGGCCCCATATGGGCAGCCCATATAGGACCCACATTAAAGTGACACACCAAATCAAGTGGGTCCTATATGGACTATATTGGCTAAACATGAAGACTTAAAACGGGCCTGGACCGGGATTCGAGCCTAGGTCCTACGGCTCTCAAAGCCGGCGTCTATACTATTTCACCAACCAACGTAGGGGAGAACCGTACTGAATGGCCACTGTACTGAACGGCCACTGAGATTATCTCATTTGTTAAATTATTTTTTAAAATGTGTATAATGAAAACGTAATTTGTCAGTCAAATATGGTCAAATTCACAAAAGTGAATAATAAAATTTTCGTTGAAAATTAAGTTTATTTAAAAAAACAAATTGATAAAATTAATAAAACAAACAAATTGAAACAAACTTGGCTCGGTCCACCTTGTCACAACTATGACTATGAATGATCATGACTATTCATTCATTCATCCATTTCTTCTAACATGCAACCGACTTCGCTCCATAACTATTATCATAACTTGTAAGTACACTTGAACTCCAGCCGTAGCTACTATCATCATAACCTTTTCCCACCAGCTCCATCCATATGACTCATTCGATCTGGTGACCTACAATTTAATTGAACTCCACCGATTCAATTACCAATCTATGCCAGTGTATGTTTCCCTGTATGCTCTAGTATCTTTCTTAATTACTACTTTTTCTGAATTTTGTATCGAAACTTGTATCAATAGGTTGCATAGAATTTGAGTAATCATTATTGTTAATTTCATAAACTTATATCAAACGGTTATTAAGATATAATCTCTAATTGCTTTTCTATCGTACCATTATTAATGTTTTCACCCGTGTGTGCAGTAATGATTCCTGCCAATCATTTTTTGGACTTTGCTCCGTTGGTATGTATGGTATTTTTCTTTGTTCATCGATGGAAAGTTTTAGGATGAATCTCTTTATCCAGCTATTCCAGCTTGTCGCTAGACGAGCTGTATCGTCCTGTGTATAAATACGGCTGTCTTCCAGCCGTAAGTTAGATTTCTGGTTCTCGATAGATTCTTGGTTCACGGTAGATTGTTGGTTCAGATTAGATTTTTGGTTCTCGTTAAATTCTTGATCCAGTATCTCGCTTGCGGGCTATTGCATATTTGTTAGCCGCATTCTATAGTTAGAAACAATCTTGTGAATAAAATTGATTAAAAAAAACCGCTACGTGTATGCGGTATTGTTTTGTTTGAAATAATATAGGTACGACGGGTTGACCGGTAGCATCAGCATCCAGCGCATTACGGTGGTGGTCCGGTGAGAGAAAAATAAATTCGAAAGAACCTGGTCGCCGCGATATTCTCTAGGGGACGCCTCGGGGAAGAAGTTGTGACACACCTATAGCCCAGATATAAATTAGCCCATGAACCCCGTGTGGGACCCATATATTTCCCATATAGACTTTTTGTTATTGCAAAAGCCCATTTAGCTTATATAGGACCCATATACAACCCATATAGGTTATCCGTAGCCCAGGAACCCCACATAGGACCCATATAGAATGTTCACAGGGGTGTTTATGTTGGCTTTGGGGCAGAGAGGCCACCGAAAGCACAAGGCTTTCGTGGGCACATTGCTCGACTCACTCCAGCCCGCCAACTACCGAGGTGCATTAAGTTGGACAAGGACCGGCAAATCGACCTCCCTCGCAGCTAGCAATTTAACCAGCCTCAGATGATCTTCACAGGCTATGGTATCGCTCCGCCGCCTCCTCCAATCCCAAACCTCTCGCATGTTGCAGTCACTGATCTCTATATATAACTGGATAGCGCTTAGCCCTGCCTGGGACTAGCCGCTGATCGCCATTTTGGAACTCCTAGGCCCCGCCTACCTGATGCTATTTACGGAATATTTTTAGAAGTATTAAAATGCCGAATTGCGCTGCTAGTAGTTGTTTTAATAAACAATATAAGGAAGCGAAACAGTCATTTTATTTGTAAATAATTAGTGCAGTTTTTTTTTTAGCAAGGTTTATCTCCCGCCAGGGCTATATTTAACAACACTGTCGCTAGGCGTTTGGCTGAGCAACCATGTTACTATATCAACTCAAATAATTTAATGTGAGCCTCAACCTCATATAGAAAGGTTTGAAAAATAGTTTTTGTTTAAGTTTTACGTTCGTAAAGATGAAATGTAGAATTTCTGACTTTCTAGCTTTGTTGAATGCTAGGATAGTAGCACAAAAACTGAAAAAGATTAATTGATACATTTTTTTTATATCTTATAATGTTAATAAATACAACTCAGGTTAAACACAACTTTATTTATAAGGACGGAACGTACAACAACTACAAGAACATGAGCGAAAAGACAGTAATGGCCGCTTGCTAGTCATTGGCTGTTTCATCGCATCCATAGATCCAACACCTCCAATCAGATTGAAGAAGGACTTAGGCAATACTTCTTCAATCTTGTGTCCATGATGAGCCTCTTTGGTGGTCGGCGATGTCTGTTTGGTCTCGTTGGTCTCCAATAGTACTCGGTGCATCTGGTTTACGGTTGATCGTCTGTTTGGCCAATGGAAGATCAAAATTGTCAAGAAGTGTGTTGTGATTTTCTACCCTGGGTCGTATCCGGTGATGCTTTCCCAAAATGTTACCAGGGGGTTCGCATTCGCAGTGAATATTTTCTAACATTTTTATAATATTAATATTCCCATTGAAATATTATTTGGCAGAGTAGCACACTAACTGATGAATATTAAGACTATCAGGAAAAATCAATTTAGCCTTCATATTCACTTTTATTTTGTTTACTAATTGGAAAAAACACAAAATTATTTACATTGACTGGAATTCTAAGATTTCATATATTTATACATACAAAGCATTGAAAATATTTTCAAATAGCTACTTGTTTTTCACCATATTCCTTCGAATTGAATTTGTCCCCCTGGTATCATCTGCCGAGTTATGGTTCCTCAACCAACTTGTTACATAGGGAACTGCCGGAAGAACTGCGTTCCAAGTGTTCAATGGGCAACCAATTAAGAGAAAGCATAGGCAGATGAAGTGTGAAGCAAATGACTCCCAACTTTCGGGCGTCCATAATTTTCGGGGAATCAGGGGTATGAGATAAAATCAAGGGCACAATTTTGGTAATAGTGACTAGCCCACACAGCCGACAATAAGATTCATTGAAAGTAATTTTTCTGATTAACAGGGGGTTCGCACGAACTATAGCATTCACATCAAGGGGTTCGCGTGAACCTCTGCGAACCCCCAGGAAAGGAAAGGAATACATGGCACCCATGGTGGACAATTGGGACTAAAATCTCTGACATATACTTCCATAGGCGTAACCAGGGAGGCAGGGCCGTAGCCAGAATGAAGACACCGAGGACCTGTCCTCGGTAGAAATTTAACCAAAAAAATATTTTTTAAATAAAAATAAAATGCATTTGGGTTCTTTTGGCTTGGACTTGAATAATCTAATGCTAAGTTTCACTGCAAAGCAGGAACGTGAATTGCGTGGGGGCAGGGGAAGCATTGTCCCTCCTGATTTTCAAAATTTGAATTTTTTTACCTAGAGTTTACTATATATTTTTTTAAATTTTAACTTTACTTAACCTAGTGATGATTCAATGCGTTTTGGAATTTTTCTGGCGTATGTAGACAATTTGCCCCCCTTGATTTCTTAAATTTAATAATTTTTTTACCTAGAGTTTATTATATAAATTGTTAATTTTAACTTTACTTAACCTCGTGATGATTCAAGGCGTATTGTAATACTTCTGGCGAGTGTAGACAATTTTTTTTCTGAGCTCGATGCTAGATTTACCAATAAATGCAGAGTAATAACTTGTGTATCAGCGTTGGTCAAAAGTTTAGGTCCTGTGCCAAAATACAATCAGCGAAATCATGGAACTTTACCCTATTAGTGGTATTGATACAATGTTGATTCCCTAACAGCTGTCTATATCAAAGTTATTATTATTTATTACACAAAAATAACACAAAATTCCAAACACCCTATTTTGGACATCTTTTTTACTAATCCTGTACTTGCCCCTGCAATATGACTAAATCATTCAAGTCCCTTATACCCAAATACACAGTGGCGGATCCAGAAATTCCTGGTGGGGTGCACTTCAGAAAATTTTCACATTCTTTTCAAAAAAAAGCTTATGACCAATGAGAGGTAGTCGTAAGTATTTTTCCAATTTTTTCTCCTCCCTAAAAAACTACGGTCATTTTCCAAAAACCAGGTATTATATCCAAAAAAAGTCAATTGACCTTTGGTGGGGGATGCATCTTTCCGACCCTCCCTGCTTGTATCTACATATTTATATAAATATAAAAGATAATGTGTGTTTGTGAGAGCATTCGCTTATCATATCCAAGCGGCAGGAGCAACATTTTGCATGCAGGTAGACTTCATTGATGAAAAAATTTTGAAAGATTAAAACAAATCTGTTATTTATTTGACGTTTTATTGGCAATAAAGATAAAAAAAAACTAAGGAAAAAAGTTGGGCAACACCTGGTCAGTAAACTATATAATTTTGCCTCCTTCCTGGAAAATGCTGAATTTACGTCCCTGCTGCAAAGCAGCGAAATCGAGCCAATGCTCCAACAATCTCCATTGAAAATCATTTCCGAGTGAACATGTTTCATTTGTTCATTGACCATGTGTTACAGGAATTGAATGAACGATTTTCAGATGATCAAGTTCTATTGTCTAAAGTGACTTCTTTGCTGCCAACTGCCATGCAAGGAAAAACTTGAAAGAGTTGGTTGATAAGTTGGCAGACTTCTTTTGGTTTTTCAAGCCAGATCTTCTTTTTCCTGAGACAGGGTCACAAGAACTAGAAAAATGGGACAAAGTAGTGGTTGGATTCCCAACATCACTGCAAGAAACTTATAGAGTCACTAATCCAGACTTTTTTGCTAAACTTGAACACGGTGTTTCATCTTTTTGGGGGTTGAAACCCCCCATTGCTATATAAATTAAAACCTTAATTCTTAAAGATGTAATCTAATCTATGAATTGGGGCTGCATTGTAATGCAATCTGTTAACAAGTAAAGATAAAAAATAAATTTAAAAAAAATGCTTTTGAGTTGAGTCGTTTATAATTCAGGCGTCTATATAGTCTTTGGTTACATCAGGAGACTCGTAAAAAGTGTGCGGACATTCAATCCGTTATTAGTTATTAATCCGTTATTAGCGTAATTTTTGTATTTATTAACAAAACAAAATAATTAAGACCAAAAATATTGAATAAATAATTCAAGGCCAACATGGCATGGTGCCTACAGACAGATACCGTAAAACGGGGTGACTTTGCCCGTGCGGATGACTTTTGTCCAAAATAGATTTTTTGTTTTAATTGCGTTGATCTCTTTTTAAAACGGGCGAACAACCACTAGCGGATCTAGGGAGGGGGGCAGTCCAGCCATGGCCTCCTCCTCACATTTTGTTAATGAACTTTCTCCTCCCCTCGTCAGAACCAAAATTAAAAATTAAAAAGCCTATGAAAAAGCAAGCCAGGACACACTATCAAAAAAATTTCTAAAATTTTTCATGCGTAAGTAAATTTTTAAAAAGCTAAATAATCACGCATTTCTCTTGCGTCTAAATCCAAAGCCTCCTATAAAATAGGCACGAAATATTAAAAAATAAAACAAAACGTAACGACGGATCGTGAAAACCAAAAGATAGGTACCTATTTAAATAATGTTTAGCTAGAACGTTATTTCAGCAAAAACTTTGAGGGCAACATGTTCAATTTTTTATCACAATGCTAAACTTTTTCTGTCACAAAAAGCTAATGAACGGGAAGGATATTGGGAGCGACTTTTCCCAAAAATTTTCTATAAACTTCTACGTTTCTTATAAAAAGAAGTTGATGACAGGGAGGGAAGTCGGAGATGGGCCGTAACTAAGAATTTTAAAGTGGGAGAGTCCTGGATTTTTTTTCTACATTAGATTCCACATTCCAGCAATGCCCTCTCCCTGCCCCCTGAATTGACGTCCCTAATGTAAAGTAAGCTTAGTGGATAGAAAATCATTTTTTTTTATCATAGTTCATAGTCCTTTAGACCAGGTTTTTTTAGATTGAAATGGCTGTGTGTAGGAAGCACATAAGTACTTCCTGTAGTGGATGAAAATTTGATCCGTTTAATTGTCCTTCCTCCTCAATTAGCGAAGCAGAATAGAAAATCAGGTGTTCAACTCGGTAAATCTTCTGCAACACAAGTGGCACACTGTTTCAAAATATTCGGATAAAACTGGATTTTGGTATGCATTATGTGTACTCTTTATTTGGTGTGTCCCATGCGTACTATGGTCAAAGAATGGGTAAACTTCAAACTTCTAACCTGTTCGCTAACGAATTTTTGAGACCTTACTGGCTAGAATGGTGCACTGGATCTTCTTGATCAGTTTAGTGTTCACGTCACAAATGCAGTTTTAGCACTTGAATTTATGCTACAAACTACAACACACGTAGATCTCTAAAGTTAACTCACACAAAAAACATAGCAAGTGTTGCAGATAGAAAAGCTTTTGCATCAATTGTTGAGACCTCTAAATTTGCCGCAATTCAGAATATTCCACTCAGATGACATAGAGTCATAAATTGGCCGCATCGTTCTGAATTGTTTCCATCCTCTATTTACAGAAGATATGAACATTCATTCACCCTTTCATTTTCAAAAGTTGACATGGATAATGGATTTAAACTTACCGCCTCAGAAGAATCATTTCAGAAAAAACATGGGGGCACAAACTGTTTAAAAACCCATATAATTCAAAATTGAATCTTCTTAATGCTAAATCCTTTTTTTCAAAATAGCTGAACGGGGTAGGGGGAGCGGGATAGTCGTAGGTTCTTTTCCAAAAATGTCTTCAAACACTTTTTCCTCCAAAAATAGCTGATAACCGAGGAGAGGAATTGTAAGTAATTTTCTGATTTTTTTTAAAAAAGCTTCGTAGATATTTTTCCAAAAATATTTTTTGAAAAATTTTTAAGGAGCCACCAGCCCTACCAAATAACGCTTCTGCCCTTTAATTATAAAACTTTTACGGCTCTGGGAGCTGTACTAACATTGTGTATTTTGCCTCAAACTTGGCCCCCCTCAAAAGTTGGCTAGATCCGCCAGTGCGAACAGCCTCCATTTTTTTATCAAAACAAACTGTGGTGTGTCAGCTTATACTTTAATCCTTCGATTGTTGTTTTCGCCGCCGATTAATAATTTTATAGCTGTTTTTGCGAGAGTTGCGAAAGTGACGATATTTTTTGGTGTGCAAACTTCTTCCTACACAGCAATTATTAACAAAGGCAGGTGACTGAAAATTTCCATAAATGATATTTTATATATTACTGTTAATGTAGAGTGACATTTATTGTGTTTGGTCAACGTTCCTTTAAGTTATTGACCGTTAAAAAAAGTTAGGTGACTTTGCCGCTTTATGGGGTGACTTTGGCCCACGTTAAAAACTGCGTTCTGGAATACTAATTAGCAGAAACGTCAATATTTTTTGTTGTTTTATTTTACTATGATTATGATTTGACAAAAATTGACAATTTTTCAGATTTCATCATGCCCAGAACGTGTAAAAAACGCTTGGTAGCAGAACCTATTGTTCTTACTCGTCGTCAATCTTGCAATCAGCTTTGCTGGGAATCAGTACTGGCAGAATAACACAAAGAGAAGCAGAAAAGTTATACAAAATTCCTAGATCAACACTAAGGAACAAACTCAAAGGTGCACATTTAAATAAATATGGTGGGCGGACAATATTTTCTAATGAGGAGGAAGCCGCTTTCAAGTTTTATGTTGTGACGGCCTCAACATTTGGATTCCCCGTAGATAATTCAGATTTGCGTAATATTGTTAAAGGTTATATCCAGGACAGGTTATAAAATTAAATCATTTAATACTTTTTATCTAAGTGTAACATTTGGAAAATTGTTGTTTTATTAGGTGAAAAAAGTTAGAAAAGCGTGGCAGAAGTTTGTCTCATGAAGTGAAACGGACATAACTGGAAATGGCCGAAGCTGTCTATCAAGAGGCTGTGATCTTTGCAGTCATATCAGTTCCAAAGCAAATTTCTAAAAGGGGACTTTACTCAGTTCCTGAGCTGCAGCGCATTGATTATTACTGACGAAATCAATTTATCGTGTTATTCCTTGCTCCGTTCTCTTGACTTATAAATGTGTTGCAACTCATTTTTCATGTTTAATATTTACTAAAGATTAAAGAAAGAAAAATTAATGATAAACTTTGATCTAATGTTTTGGTAGAGCAGTTTATAACGTGAATTCAGGTGAAATATCAAGTAAAATGTTGCTCGATATGCACCTAAACGGTGCCAAAACAAGCTAAATTAATTTTGTAAAAGGTGCATTTCAATAAAACCTACATAGTATAATGAAAAAACTTTAAATAAAATTGTTTGGAGGTTGAAAATTTTTTCTGGACAGGCTTAAAGTCGCTGGGCCAAAGTCATCCCAACCAGCGGGGTGACTTTGGCCCACCCTTTAAACGCGTAAAAATATATTAAAACATTTTTTTTTCAAACTTTCGTTAGGTCACGTCATATATCACTACTATGCACACCTTTATAGTTGCTCATAGAAATATAATTTGTACTTTGAAATATAGGTTGATTTATGTGTAAACTGGGCCAAAGCCAAAACGGTACTTTACGTACTTTACTAACAAGGCAGCAAAGTATCTGCAGTACAAATACTTTACTAACAAGGCAAAATTATTGAACAATAAAACTTGTGAATTGCTGTGTATTTATTTTACCTTGAAAAGTAAAAAAATTGGCCAAAACAAACCCAAAAATAATAGGACCTTTGGATTGGGGATGGTATGGTGGAGATCGATGTACGATGTTATACTTCCTGCAGAAGTCCTCAAAACTTGTAGATGTGAACTGAGTACCATTGTCGGAAACCAACGTCTTAGGGTAACCGAATCTGGAAAATACCTTGTGTACCTCCAGTATTGTTGCTAGTGTTGAGGCGTTCTGTATTTCAACTACTTCCGGCCATTTAGTGAAAAAATCTACCAGTATCATGTACATCTTACCTTCTACTGATCCTGCAAAGTCCACATGAAGTCCTTCCCATGGCTTGGTTGTGGGAGTCCAGTTGCATGAAGTTTCATGGCTTGGTCTTTTTGCTGCCATCTGACATTGGGTGCATCTTTTAACCAACATTTCGATTTGGTTGTTTATGCCTTGCCAGTACACATGTTCTCTTGCGAGTGATTTCATGCGACAGATCCCTGGATGACCTTTGTGAAGCATCTGTAACACGCGTTCCTGTAGACTTTCTGGAATAACTATTTGTTCTCCAAACATGATGCATCCATTTTGAATGGATAACTCCGATTTCAATGTGCATAAATGTGAAATGAGGTTTGAAGGTTTCTTTGGCCAGCTTCCTGTTTGTAAGTTTTGGTGGATGAGTTGTAACTTCTCGTCATTTGCTGTTGCTGTGGAAATTTCTGGGTGACTAACAGGTAGTGTCTTGATAGTTCTTATAAATGAAGCATCGACATCTTTGTTTATTTGAGCTATCACTTTTTCTACCTCTGTTGTCTTTTGATCTGCTATCAGTCGTGATAGTGAATCTGCATGTCCAAAGGATGTTGTGCTTCTGTATTCGATCTTAATGTCATAAGATCTCAGTGTGGTGTGAGAGCCCAACGTTGGTCCAGTTGTTTGGAACAGCCTATCTGCTGACCTGAGGAATCCAGCTTTGGACCTCGGCGGTTTCAGGAAGCTGCTTAAGACCGAACTTTATTCCTAAATTTATGATTTGACGCGACGCGCTTTTGTGACTTTTTAAAAAAAGCGCATTATAAATTTACATTTAATGATAATAATTTTAATAATAATAATAATAAGACGGTTTGCTCTGAATGTTGGAATTCCTGACTTATTTCCGAAGACTGCGAGAAGAGGTTTATGGTCTGTTAACAATGTAAATGGTCTGCCATATACATATCTGTGAACCTTTTGAGTAGCAAAAATGATGGCAAGTGCTTCTTTTTCTATTTGACCATATTTCTTTTCAGCATCCGAGAGACTGCGACTTGCGTGTGTTATTGTTTTCTCTACTACCACAGATATCCCGACATCCGTCGGGATATCTGTGGTAGTAGAGCATTCGCCTATTCCGTAATCTGATGCATCTGCAGCCATGACGACACTTTCTTTCTCATCATTGTGTGTTAGTAGGAAGTTTGATGCTAAAATCTGTTTTGTTTTGTCGAATGCTTTCTGTCATTTTGATGACCAGTAAAACTTGTTTTTTTAAGCAGTTCATTAAGTGAACGCATTTCAGAAACAAATGTTGCCTAATAATTTATCAAACCTATGAAAGATCAAACTTGAGTGATGTCTTTCGGAATTGGCATATCTTGGATGACCTTCACTTTCTTCGGATCAGGTTGATGTTCCTTGCTTGAGATGACATGTCCCAGGTATGTGATTTGAGGCATGCTAAAGTTGCATTTATCAACGTTTAAACAAAATCCATATTCTTGGATTCTAGTGATGAGTGTTTTGAGGTTGTCATTGTATTCTTTGATGGTTGAACCAGTAACAATAACATCATTCAAGTAAGCTGTGACTCCTTCTAGACCCGTGATCATCGTGTCCATTATCTGTTGAAAGATACCAGGGGCTGATTTTACTCTAAAAGGAAGACGGTTTAATGTATAACGTCCTTTATGTGTGTTGATAGTGAGTAGTTCTCTGGAATATTTATCGACTTCTACCTGTAGGTATGCCTCTGCACAATCAATTTGTGAAAAAAATTTCCACCATTTAGTTTAGTGAAAATTCGTTCTGCTGTTGGTAGTGGATGTTGATGTAGCATCAGTGCATCATTTAGGCCTGTTGAGAAATCAGCACAGAGTCTAATCTCTCCATTTGTTTTCTTCACAACAACGATCGGTGCTGCCCATTCTGAATGATTCACAGGAGTGATTACCCCTAGTTGTTGTAATCTGTTTAGTTCTTCTTCAATCACGCTTTAGCTGCCAATACTACAGGGCGTCTGCCTTTAAATACAGGTTGCTTCCCTGGTTTGACTTGCAATGTTGCCTTTGTTTTAGTGCAACACCCTAGCTCGGGCTTGAAAACGTCTGAAAACTGAGCTTTGAGTTTTTCTATTAAGCTCTTTCTCTTGTTTTCCAAGTCGCCATTTTTAACTGTTTGGATCATGAATTTTTTGGCAAACAGTTTGAACTCTGGCAGATGTTCAATCCATGGGAAATCGAGGAGATCGTTCGTTTCCGTGACATGGCAGATGCCATGCCCATGGTAAACTTGGCGTGCATCATCTATGATTGCGAAAGATGTCGTAAACTGTCCGTCAATATGAAGTAGTTCCCCATTAGCTAATTTATATTCACCTTCTGCTGGTGAAAGCTGTTGGCATCCAAGTTTTTTTCCATGTTTGTCGAGAAATCAAAATGATGTCGGCACCCGTATCCAATCGTGCGTCGTAGTTTCCAATTTTGACTCGAATGGACCGTTAAGTATTTTTGTGTGTGCTTGCAGATGCTGAGACTCTGTGTTGACGGTGTGGTTTCTTCCAGTGTTTTTGGATTTTTGTTGTTGAGATGTTGATTTTGATGGACAATCACTTTTCCACAAATGGGACAAGGGCTGGGTGGACTTTTCTTGTGTGTTGATGGCTTGAAAGATGAGCGACAGTGCTGGTGAGTGTGACTCCTGACGGCACTGATGTTTTGATGGATGACTGTTGGTTGTTCCAAAAGCTTGGCATCTTCCTTAACGGTTTTTAGTGTGTGTTAATCTTGATCCAGCTCTTTGAATGTGACTGATTCATTTTTATCCATTCGGCGGAGGAAACGCATTTTGTAGTCGGTTAGTTCTGGTGCTTGGCATGCAAAAACCAGGGCCAGACATCTCAACGTGTCATCTGTGATTTTGTTGACCTCCGCTTCTTTGCAGTCAGCGTTCAATTTGTTAGCAAATGAATTAAAATTGTCACTAGGGTAGAAAATTTGTCGGAAACATTCAAACCTTTTTCTTAAGAAACTTTTCTGAAGTGAGAAGATCTTTTTCATGGTGGTGACGGTTTTTTGCCAACTGAGGTCGCTTGGAGTTCGTGGGCTGATGTGTGTTGAATGTCTTGTAGGCACCGTCATCGAGTAGTGATATCAATACTCAATACCTTTGCTTTTGCTCTTTCCTCCAGTTGCTGGTCGTTGATGAGGTCGTTCAAGCGACGAAACCGCAAATCGAAAGAATTTGTTCTCTCCGGAATGTAGTTAAACAAAAGATACCCACTGGGAAGAAGGGTTAGGTAATGACAAAATTAAATTTTGAATTATGTGGGTTTTTAAACAGTTTGCGCGCCCGTGATTTTTCTGAAATTGATTTTCCTGTGGGAATGAGTGTAAATCCATTATCCAAATTAACTTTTGAAGACGAAGGGATGAATAAATGTTCATATCTTTTGTAAATAGATGATGAAAACAATTAAGAACAATGTGGACACCATCTCTGTGTCTTCTGAGAGCAACAATGGATGCAATTGCTTTTCTATCTGCAACACTTGCTATGTTATTTTTAGTGTGAGTTAACCTAGAGATCTACGTGTGTTGTTGTTTGTTGCGTGAATTCAAGTGCTAAAGCTGCATTTATTTGTGACGTTGACATTGAACTGATTGAGAGGATCCAGTGCACCATTCTAGCCAGTAAGGTCTGAGAAATTCGTTAGCGAAGAGGTTAAAAGTTTACCCATTCTTAGACCATAGCACGCAAAGGACACAACAAGGAATACACAGAATGCGTACCAAGCTCCAGCTTTATCAGAATATTTTGAAACAGCAAACCGTTTGGAATGCAGAATATTTTGAAGTTGAGGGCCCTATATATACACTTATGAACACCTAATTTTTTATCCACTAAGCCAACTTGACATTAGGGACGTAATTTTGGGGAACAGGGGGAGGGCATTGCTAGAACGTGCAACTTAATGTGGACAAAAGAAATTATAGGTCTCCCTTACTTTAAAATCAAATTTCTTGGTTACCGCGCACGTCCGATTTCCTTTCCTATCATCAGCTTTTTTGATAAGAAAAGTGTGTATATGTATTATACTAGCAGTGCCCGTAGTGGCTTCGCTCGCATGAAATTAGAGAATTTAAACCGTGCATACATATTAAAGTACTGCACGGATCAATTTTTTAGCTCTCGGCCCGTCGAAAACTTGGCCTAGCCCGTTTCAAAAACCGAAATTCCTGGCCCGGCACGGCCCGTCTAATATGGGCCAAGCCCGTTTTTACAGGCCTAGAAGTTTTATATACTTGATGAAAAACTTCGGCCCGTCCCACCTTGACTTCAGGTTTAGCCCGGCCCGTCTGAACACCCTAAAATCACTAAAATGTCTATATGCTTGGTTAAAAATCTCGGCCCGTCCCACTTTGATTTAAGGTTTGGGCAGGGCTGTATGAAGACCCTAAAATAACGGCTTGGCCCGTCCGTCCGATGATAAACTGAACTCATCTACTTTTAACCGGTACAAAACCTCAAAATACTAATTTTCACATTTGTAGCACTTACAGTTTTTGAGTAGCAGTTATTTTAAAATCAAATAACCCTTTTTCCACTTCACATTTGAGGTCCTGGAAACCAAATTTTCAAAAAATGGTGAAACACGTATATCATTATTTTTAGAGTAGAAACTAAATACTAATTTTACTTTTGTATATAAATGTTACAAAAGTAAAATTAGTATTTAGTTTCTACTCTAAAAATAATGATATACGTGTTTCACCATTTTTTGAAAAAATGGTAAAACACGTATTTCATTATTTCTGGAGTAGAAACCAAATACTAATTTTTACTCCTGTAGCATCTACACTTTTTGAGTAGCAGTTACATTAAAAACCAAATAACCTTATTTTCCACCCCACATTTGAGGTCCTGGAAACCAAATTTTAAAAAAATGGTAAAACACGTATATATTTATTTTTAGAATAGAAACTAAATACTAATTTGTACATCTGTGGTATTTAAACTTTTTGAGTAGCAGTTACTTTAAAAAACAAATAACCCTATATTCCACCCCACATTTGAAGTCCTTGAAACCAAATTTTCAAAAATGCTTTAACATGTATTTCATTATTTTTGGAGTAAAAACTAAATACTAATTTTTACTCCTGTAGCATTCATAGTTTTTGAGTAGCAGCTACTTTAAAAACCAAATAACCCCATTTTCCAGCCCACATTTGAGGTCCGGGAAACTGAGTTTCCAAAAAATGGTGAAACATGTATCTTTTTATTTTTTTAGAAAAATCCATATACCAAATTTAAAAATCTCTTCATTTTTGGTTTTCGAGATATACATTGTTTTAGAAAAAAGTTTGTTTTCCAGTTTCTTCCCCTCAAGAGCAAAAATTTCAAAAATCCTTTTTTAGTGGATGCTTACGCAATAAAAGTAATATAAGTTCCAAATTTCACGTTCCTAGGATGAGGCGTTTGAGCTCGGCGTTGATTATCAGTCAGTCAGGACATGTTCTTTTATATATATAGATGTATGTATGTATGTATGTATGTGAAAACTCTTCTTCGAGCAAGTTCGTCAGAGGTCTTCAGAGGAAGACCCTCCCAGCGTTTCGGCCCTTTTCCTGACGCTACCACGGGAGGGCGGGCCACGACCGTTGATCAGACGGCCGCCCCCAGACAAAATGTGTGTATCACATGCCGTTTTAGACCAGAACCAGATAACCGGCAAATCTTCAAAGTACCAGAACCAAGAAGTCATTTTGAAACCGTCAAGCAAACTGTCTTTCAAACGCCGGAACTTGAGCATGTATAACTGTAGTATCCACCAAACCGCCAGATTCCGAGACCAAAAGAAACATTCACCTCCGGAACTTCGAGTCATGCCACCACTTTCACCAAACGAGAAACACCACAAACCATAATGGCAGGGAACATTGTTTCGATTATTTTCTAAAAGCTAGCAACTTTCAGTAATATGTGAAAGGTCAAGCAGCCACAACTCGTCGTCGCCTGTGGCTTGCAGAAAATCAGAAGACACAAGAAGCACTGCGGTTTCGGTGGAATGGTGACGACGATAAGCCGATTGATGAAGAAATGAGCTAAGACTCTGCTGAGTACCAGCCGCTTTAATAGCTTTGAAAAAACCGAGAGGTTAGAAATAGGCCGATATGAATTAACGTCGGCGGGGTCCAGGCTAGATTTTTTTTATCAACGGAGTGACGTAAGATGATTTGTATATAAGAGGGACCTTGCCAGAAAGAAAAGACTTGTTAAAGAGTTTGACCAAAACAGGTGCAATGAATGAGGAGATTTTCTTCAGGAGCCAGGTTGGTATGGGGTCGAGCAGACATTGTTTGTTTGGAAGGGCGAGTATGAGGCGGTTAACTTCGTCTTCGGTTGTGGGCTGAAATTTCTCCAAGAGCACCGACGTTGCAATTGCTTGAAACAGCGGGGTTACAGCTTTGGATGACGCTACGCGAATCTTGTCTATCTTTGAGGTGAAATGTTTTAGAAAATTATCCACGCTAATTGACTGGGCAGAAGGAGTTTTTCTTCTGCCCATGATATGATTGAGAGAACGCCACATTTGGTGAGGCAATTTACTGTTCTTTAAAAAGGTTTTCACCCAGTATGAGCTGAGCTTTGACCGTATGAATCGTATGTAGGCTCTCTGATGCATATCCCAATTGTCTCGATCAGAAGCCGATTGTGTTTTCAGAGCTTTTCTCACCATCCCTCTAGTCCGCCGTTTCATGGCGCGGCACTCTCCCTCATACCACGGGTCTGATTGACGTAGACGGATGCGTGTTGTTTTCAGTGGGATCAAATGATCAACCACATTGAGAATTGCGCTGTTAAGCTGTGTGGCAGAGACATCAACGTCAACATCATCTGTAGCGCTAATGTCTGTAGAATTTTGTGGATTAACTTGACAAATTTTTCCACATCCAACTGAGACCATTTCCTTGAGACTATCGTTTTGTAGACAGGTGGTGGGCGGGAAATAACAGACACCCAGCGAAGAAGCCGATGATCGGAAAAGTCGACTGGTATGACGTTCATGCTTTTGACGAATAGAGATCTTCGTGAGGCAACGACGTCGAGAGTACCTCCGAGTTCGTGAGTTGGTTGATGTACCCGAGGTACGAAACCATGTGATGATAGACATTTTATAAATGCTATTGTGGTAGGTTCCTTTTTGCGATCCAGTCTTATGTTAAAGTCCGCGACGATGAGAACATCCTTCAAGACAGATGCGCGCAACAGATTATCAAGCTCACTAAAAAATAGTGATGTTATGGGGCCAGTTCTGTAGACAACCAGCGCTACCATTTTCCCGTGAGTAGATTGAAGATTGACTGAAATAAATTCGAATGTCGTGATTTTGGTGTCAAGAACGTAAGGCTGAAGACTGATGCCTCGAGCAGCGACAACTGCTACTCCCCCATGGTTGACATTGAGCGACGCTGAGGCAGCAGCGCTTGGGTCCCTTGGCCGCGGTCGGTCGATGACTGTGAAAGAGGCAGCTCTAAGACGACATAGGGCGATAGAATTGGTATCATGCCATGTCTTAGTCAGAAAGACTACGTCGATACTTTGGCAGCGCAGTAACTCCAGGAATTTGTCAACTTTATTGTTTAACGATCTCGCATTTAGTAAACCAAATGTGAGGTTTGAGGCGAAAGAATCTTTGGAGTGACGACCGGTAGAATGAGGCGATGATGTACGACGTGGGTGACGGCTAGCTGATCTTCTACCCCGGTAGTGATGATAACTCGTCACATCCTTCCGAAGAATTCCGGCTTTTCTGAGAGAATGTACAAGTTCGCGACTTGGAACGACTGGCTTATTTAAGCTAGCAAGTGCGCAGAGCACGTCGTACAGGTTATGTATGCGCTGAGCGGTACACATACTTAAACAAGGCAGATATTTGAGCTAATATAACTATTAAATTACAATGTAATTACAAGAAACGCAACTGGCACAAAACAGTAGAACATATAACAAGACCGAAAACCTCAGTTCGTGACCAGAAAATTGCTTAAAAAAGGGTAATTAAACAAAAAAAGCACGAGCGAAAAACAAAGGCAGCCGTACGTTCAGCGCCTAAATTCAAATGTATGTATGTATGTATGTATGTATGTATGTATGTATGTATGTATGTATGTATGTATGTGATGGGTAGTAATAAATTACAAGTAACGGAATTACAGTAAAAAATTACTTTTTTCAGTAACAAGTAACGTAACAGATTACTTTTCAAAATTGTAACAAAGTAACAGCAACAAATTACTTTTTTAAAGTAACAGTAACGGATTTTAAAAAATTGTTACTTGTTACTTTTTATTTTCGAGCATTGGATCAAGCGTTAAGATGGCGCGAGTCTGGACCAATAGGAGCAAAGCGTGTCACTGGATTCATGATCGCGTTCATTTTAACAACGCGCCATATCAAGGTAAACAAACTTCCTTTTTATTATCGTTTACTCTTTCGGAAACGTTTGCGAGTCACAGATCGTGTTTTGGAATCATGGAAGTTAATAAAGAGTTAAATTATGAAGAAACTGGTAATGAAATCGGATGGGTGCATCGGATGGGTGCATCAGCTATAAAAATATTTTAAAATAACTGAAAATGACGGAAAGAACGTCAAGGTGTTGTGTCTACATAGTCTACAATTACAGTGTCTGCCTAAGAAAGTGTATCTAAGCACGTCAAAGATTAGTCCAGCCAGCCTTCTAAAACATGTGGAAGTGAGTTTTATTAGTTTTATGTTTTTACTTTTAGAAAATAGCGTCGTCTGAATTTTAAATTTGTAATAAGTTATTAGTTATTAGAAAGTTGTATGTATGCTCACATTGAGTTTGTTTAAAGTACTTTAAGCACTTACGGCAAAACTAATAGATTATGTTTAAAAAATACAAATTTTAATGTTTTTTCACTAGAGAAAACATCCTGCAATTTCTGATAATGTCAAGTTAGCTCGTAAGCAAAAAGCCACATGCGAAATAAATGAGGCTCCCGCAAAAAAGATGATGACTCAATCAAGCATGCTGCAAAGTATAAACAACAATTGTGTCACTCAAGCGACTGTGGATCAGCTGATCATAACTTTCATTATTGAATACATGGAGCCATTAAGCATTGTGGAGGCGCAATCTTTTGTTAATCTCATTCAAGGACTCCAGCCAACCTGAAAGGTGATGACAAGAAAAACGCTTGATGGTTAGTATTTAAGAATTAAATGTGATTTTTCTTAATTTTTAAAACTAGAGTTTTGAAATAATTGTATATTAATTTTCAAAGAAAGCTTGGATTTTCTTGAAGCTCAGATGAAAAACAACGTAATAGAAGCACTTAGCAGAGTGGATCATGTTTGTACCACAGCCGATATATGGAGCGCTAACAACAAGAGCTTTCTTGGAATCACTGCACATTGGATAGCTCTGCCTCGCTACAAAGACATTTTGACTCCAAGAAGAAATTGTTTGACTGATAGTCATTTTCAACGACAACTACTGCTCAGAGCTAATAAAGCTTTTTGTAGATCAATCAAAGATCTTCACCATTTGACTGATTAGTTATAACTCTTTGATTTTTATAATAAAGTTGTGTTCTTATTTTAAAAACAAAATTAAGTATTGAGTTATGGGGTGTTGCATCTGTTTGTTAACAACTTTTTGTAAAGTAACAAAAATGTAATAAGTTACTTTCAAAACCAAAAAGTAACAGTAACAAATTACTTTTGAAAAAATGTAACAAGTAACAGTAACAAATTACTTTTTCATCATGTAACAAGTAACAAATTACAAAAGTAAAGTAACAAACCAAACACTGCATAAAATCCGATAAAAGATTTTATCGTTTTTCCTTTGGTGATGAATCGAAGACATATTGACACTTAGGTTAGGTTTTTAGGATAATATTTAGAGGTTGCTCAATGAGAATGAAAATCTACTATATTACCACTTCAAGAAGTTTAACAACAATATTTAAAACATGAGTTATAGCTTTGGTAAACATTTTCAAAAAACCCTTCAAATAATGTGAATAACATTCAAATGTTAAACAATTTGCAAGATCAAAAGTTTAGTCTGTAGCAACAGTAGCATATGTCATCAAAATGCTTTTGCGGCGATCTGGAATACGTTTTCTGTTGTCCTCAACAACTTGTATCAGTTTCTGCATTTCTGATTCAGTTTTTTTGATGGATTCATTAAACTTGCTCATAAGAGCAACAGAACGTTCAGCAGTGTCATTGATAACTTTCACAGATTTAACAATTGCTTTAGTATCACGAAGTTCAGCAACTTTTCCCCAGGTATTTGGATCAGTTCCTGACAAACTGTTTACATCAAAACCAAGTGACTGCAAAGCAGCAGTTGATGATGATGTCACAAGCTCATGAAATTGCTTCTTTTCCAACTTGTTGAATTCTGCTGTTTGACACTTTATACATACCTCTGACACTCCAATCAGCTCCACTTTGAATTATAGCTTCAACAATCAACTTTTTTTCTGTGTCACAAACCCTGCTAGAAAATAATGAAAGTGGAATCATTTCTAACCCAAGGTACCAAGTGTGATTTTGAAACTTCTTCATTGCAGCATTTGAAATGACCTTGTTGATCTCAAAATGTTGTATAATTCTTGTGAAATGCATCAGGTCATTTGCTGGAGCATCACTTGCCATTGGACAAGCAATCCATGCTGATACATAGACATGAGTAGCAAAGATACAAAATTCGCACAAGTTTTTCTGTTCTTTCATAGTCAGCTTGAATTCATTTCTTAAGAGGTAAATTTTCATACCATAGATGACTTTAGCCATTCACCTAGCCATATGATAAGCTCCCGGCATGCGAAAGCGATACTTCTTGGTGGCATTGTCTGATAATGGAAACCCCAAAACTAAAAGGCACAACTCGATCATCTCTTTGTAGTCTTCTCTTGGCATGTTCAAGAAGTCATCTGATAAAAAAGACTGCAGAAAAGAGCCAACCTCTGATCTAAGTTGCTTAAGCTGTGGTTCAGCAAGACGGGCATTATCTAATGGGGAAAAATTGGCTTGATTTATGCTTGGCCAACATTTCTGAAAGCGATCAAATAGAGCTATGTTGGGCCCATTGCTGAGTCCAAGCAAAACTGAGTAGATTTTCCCAATAATTACTTCATGCAAGTGGTGACGGCAAGCAAAGTAGAGAAGATGTTTTTCCGTCAACTTTTCTAGCAGGATGCATGCACCATTTTTGGAACCCGTGCTAGACGCTGTTGTGTCAAAACACATACCAACAATATCATTTGCAACATTCCATATAGTCAGTAACTGGAAGGTTGCTTTTGTTTGTGCCAGTCCAGTGCCAGATGGTATCTTTACAACATGAGATAAAATTGAAAAAAAAATTTCGAGCATAATGCTACTTTTGTAAAACTAAAAGGCCATTGAGCAAGTTCTAAATATTAATTTATTTTAATTATCTTTTGCACAGTAAATTTCAATGCCAATTGGGCACACAAAAAAACAACTGTGCATTCAGATCAGAGAAAGGTCAAATTAACACAACTGACAACGCCACCTGAACCATTAAAATTAAATTCATTACTTTCAAGACAAAAAGCTTTATCAAAGCATTTCTTGCAGAATATTGAAACTTACAACAGTGTGTTCCAAATGACATTTTTTGGTGCTGATATAATAGAAAAGGGGTTTCAATCAGATTTTTAAGGTAGTTTTTAATTCTTAAACATTTAACTTTGATTAGAAAAATCTATGGAGGTTCATAAATGAATTTTATTATTACAGATTCAATTACAGATATACCATTGTGTATGAGCATTGCTGCCATTAGTTGGTTGTCAATACAAATTTCTCCAAATTTATTTTCTTTGGAATTTTTGAAGCTGAAGTAAATCAAAGCTGTACCATCAACCGAGCAGTTAAGAGATATATCATCGTGTAATTGCAACAACTCTTGCATGATCACAATCAGTTAGTCCAATTGTTTAAAATGGCCCTAGAATATATGCCTTCGAACGATCAGACAAAAAACTAGCAGGAAAACATGAGAGACGCTTCAATGCACTGACGTTAAGTAAAGTTGCCATAGTGGTTGTTAGAGAGAATATGGAGTCTCGCGATATTGTAATTCAACGACGTGTTCGTGGCAACCTTCAGCGTATCAACGAAACACATCGTTCATATGATGCATTACTAATATTTTGCCGAGGAAAAGAAGATCAACATGATTAATCCAGCGACAAGTATGTATTAATTCGAAATTAAAAAATCACTGTAAGAGCACCAATGTTACCTATCTAAATGAATATGCAAGTTTTTTTTTTATAAATTTTCTAATGTAACTGAATGTATGTATGTATAATGACACATAGTTCATTGATGTGCCCCTCTCCAAACAACTGTTAAAGAGTGGGGGGCATCTTTTTAATTTGAAATATCTTGATCAATGTAAGCATAACAGAAATAATTACAGAAATAACCTAATAAATAACGGTTTTTTAAACTGATTCCATTTCTATCCTTAATCAAAGTAGATTATTCTTTTATCTATCAAGAAACAAACAAAAAGGTCAGCTCGATGAATTTTTATGCATGCTGTTTCAAGATTTGTCTGAACGGTAGATAACTACATTTTGAAATGTCGCCGATTGCTTCATTAGTTTGCAGTGGTTATGTATGTCAACATTGAAATGGAACGTTTGACATATATATGTCTAAATCAGGAAAAATTACGTTCTGAAGAATACATTCATTTATTCTTTTACGCGATGCCATGAATGCAGATGGGAATGGAAATAATTTTGGCAGACTTACCATTTTACCAGCAACATATGTGGGAAGCAGAGACACATGCACGAATATGCTATGACTTATGTGTGCTGATACAGTCGGCCAGATTTATTTATTACTCTCAGCAGAAACCCAAATGGAAAGAAATCTCAAATCTGTTATTACCTGGCCAATCCTGTTGAAACTTCAACTGGCCTCATTTCTTTTCCACCAAATTTTTGTTAATTCACAATATCAAAAGAAGAATAAATTTTTAAAGTGTTCCTGAACATTGGTGAAAAATTAAAAAAACATGCTTGGTTGAGCAAACAAGCCAAAATAAGGATGTAGATGATTTAAATATAACAATTCGGAGTGATTTAATGTAAAAATTCATTCATTCAAACCGATTGATATCATTACTGATCCAAATGAGGTCGTTAACTATCCAACTGAATTTTTAAATTTACTGGCTTTGCCAGGATTACCGCCACACAATTTATAGCTCAAGGTTGGATCAGTGGTTATCATGCTAAAAAATATTCAGCGGAACACGACTCGCTGCTAAGAAAATTTAAAAAAATTTGATTGATACTATAATTATATAGGAAAGTTCAGAGGCGAGGATTTGATTATTCCAAGAATACCACTAACACCAATTGATTTTTTTTTAGAATTCAAACGTCTTTAGTTTCCGGTGCGTCTGGCATTCGCCATGACGATTAATAAATCCCAAGGTCAATCGTAAGAAGTGTGTGGAATAAACCTTAAATTCCCGTGTCTTTTCCATGGGCAGTTGTATGTAGCTTGCTCGACAGTCGGCAAACATTCGGTTTTATTTGTTCTGTGTACGGATGGACAAATTAAAAACATTGTTCAATATGAGGCATTACGTGTGATTGAATATTTTTGTTTTAACTAATTTTATTTCATTACACAGAGGTTTATTTATTTACTTATTTATTAATTAATTAATTAATAAATTTATTAATTTATCTATTATTTAATAAATAAATAAATAAATAAATAAATAAATAAATAAATAAATAAATAAATAAATAAATAAATAAATAAATAAATAAATAAATAAATAAATAAATAAATAAATAAATAAATAAATAAATAAATAAATAAATAAATAAATAAATAAATAAATAAATAAATAAATAAATAAATAAATAAATAAATAAATAAATTCATTCATTCATTCATTCATTCATTCATTCATTCATTCATTCATTCATTCATTCATTCATTCATTCATTCATTCATTCATTCATTCATTCATTCATTCATTCATTCATTCATTCATTCATTCATTCATTCATTCATTCATTCATTCATTCATTCATTCATTCATTCATTCATTCATTCATTCATTCATTCATTCATTCATTCATTCATTCATTCATTCATTCATTCATTCATTCATTCATTCATTCATTCATTCATTCATTCATTCATTCATTCATTCATTCATTCATTCATTCATTCATTCATTCATTCATTCATTCATTCATTCATTCATTCATTCATTCATTCATTCATTCATTCATTCATTCATTCATTCATTCATTCATTCATTCATTCATTCATTCATTCATTCATTCATTTATTTATTTGTTCATTTATTTATTTACAATGAAAAAAATTGTTTTATCTTTCGTATGCATTCTAAAACAAATGAAAAAATATTAGATTAAAATATTAATAATTTTTTTATATTTCGAATTAATTTAAGTAAGGTAAATATTTTTTAATTAAGGTAATTATATAAAAATAAATAAAAACTGTATTTATTTAATTATTTATCTATATATATAAAAATGAATGTTTGTATGTATATATGTATGTATGTATGTATGTATGTATGTATGTATGTATGTATGTATGTATGTATGTATGTATGTATGTATGTATGTATGTATGTATGTATGTATGTATGTATGTCCTTTATGCATTGCTACACCATTCGTCCGATCGTAATAACATTTTCACACAACCTTGAGAGTCAAGGGGAATCAAATATAGAGAAAAAAATTGAAATCCGTCACAAATTGAGCGGAGCGGAGCGGGTGAGTGAGCGGGAACTATATACATATATATCTATATATATAAAAGGCACTTCGTTGGACTTTGTTCTAAGGAACTGCAATAACCATTGAACTATTAAGCACGAAATATTGTATGGTGAATATTTGGCTCCTAAACGAATTTTCAGTCTAAAGGAAAAAATGTTTTATAACTTATTTAAAAATTTCATTTTCTGTTCAACTAATTTTCTATGCTAATGTTTTATATCGATCGTTGTTTTCATATCGCCGTTTTTCGAGTCTTTTCGTTCCACGTTCCACGTTTGGTTATTGTTACTCTGATTCTAAGAAGGTAAGTTATTTATTTAGTTATTTATTTATTTGTTTTTCATAAAATTGTTTGTTGTTTAACGCCTTCGTTTCATTCCGCGTGATTGCATATATCAATATTGCTATACTTTCGCCATTAGCCTTCGTTTCATTCCGCGTGATTGCATATATCATTATCGCTATACTTTCTCCATTAGTCGTTTATTCATTTATCAATTTTTATGATATTCTTTATATATATAGATATCGCTTTTTCTAACTTATTATTATTATTCAATTTTTTATACCATTGAATGTTTCAGTATGCCTCCTAATAAAAAGATTGATCTTGGAAGTAGGACTTCAAAAGCTAAAGATATGGCTGATTTAAGGTTAAATGAATCTTTTGATGAAAGACAGATTAGGTTGGACATTTTTAGCAACTTATCTTTTAAATCTAGATAACTTTGGTTTTCAGGACTAATCAATAAATTGCAGGTGGAATTTCTTCTATTTAGAGATATTTTGTGCTTCACAAAAAGAGTTCCAGACTTAACAAATTAAAATTAAATCAAATTAGAAATTCATTGTTCATATCTCTCATTCAAAAGTAAGTGGCAAAGCTTTGGTAATTTGTTTTTAGTTTTTAAAATCATGATTTACTGTGTATCTTTCAATTTGTTTCGTTTGTTGCATTGCACGTGTTTAATTATGTTATATTATTATTAATTATTATAAGATTATCATTATGCTCTAACATTTTGTGTTTTGCAAAAAGGAGTTGCAGATTGGAAAAATAAATTTAAATTCATTGTTCATATTTATCGTTCAAGGCTTCTGACTTCAATTGTTCCTTATCTAATATTTTTCATCATGGTTTCCTAAACTGACGAGCTTGCTATCAGCCTATCGGTAAATAAGAAATTTTTTTGGGCAGGTATGTTTTTTTTTATGTGTTGGCATTACAACAATTATTATTCACGAGTAGTTATGACTATAAGATTATGAATTAATTTATCGGTCTTATTTTATTTTTTAATTTTCAGAGGAAATTAGAAAATTACATTTTAAAGAAAATCTTACATGCAACATCAATTTATTGTAAAACTTTCACTGATATATGAGGTGCATGAAATTTGAAAGAAATGAAAGCAAGTGCAGTATTTTTGTGTTTCAACAAAATCATGAACAAAGTTCTCAAGCCAGTCTATCAATCTGCTGCTGTTTTGTTCAATTTATAATTGCATCATTTGCTAAATAAAAGTGGTACTCTTCGATTGTTCCAAATTAATGATCTCAGAAAACTCGGAAAATTCATTAAGTTAATGCTTTGAAGGTTTTTAATATTATTATTACATGTTTTATTTCAATCTGTGTTTTATATCACATTTTTCAAAGCCACGGGTCAACATTTATTAACATGCCACATGTAGCGTTCTGTAGACATGACACTTAAAAACTAAGAACATCTAAAAAAATATAACCTGTTGAGATATATGAGCGGATTTTAACATTATTGCAGCCGTTAACTAATAAATTCTTTTTTTTTTCAGCTTTAGTCAATCATAATAAGCCTTTGCAGAAGATCACACTTGCAGAGTGGAACCAATACATTAAAGAACACTAATTAAAATTGAGGAAGTTCAGACGTAACTAAACGAGCAAACCTATTAACAAAGTGTTAACGAGAGAACATATCAATTTTGATGACTACATCAAAGCATTCCGCTACAGCCCATCTAAGCCACATTGGGAAGGCTCTAAAATTTAATGGAGGAACGGAAGAGCGAAAAGAGGAGCAAGCTGGAGCGTAAAAGCAACCGGGATCGGGAAAAGTAAAAGAGACCGAGGCCGGAAAAGCGACTGTGAGCAGAAATGCGACCAGGAGTGAGAAAACGACCTGGAACGGGAAAGCAAGCAGTTAAGGAAACGGGAGCCAGAGAGAAAACGATAAAAAGCCTTTAAAATCCCCGGGCAACGCCGGGTAACCCAGCTAGTATATATATATATACACATACATATATTAATGATCGAAAACGGGAACGGGAAGCCAACTGAGAGCGAAAGATAGAGCGGGAAAGCGAAAGCGACCGAGAACGGGAAAGCAACCGGGACCGGGAAAGCGACCGGGAGCTGAAAAACGACCGAGAGCGGGAAAGCGACGGGAACGGGAAAGCGGAGAAGGAAACGGGAGCGAGAGAGACAAACATTAAAAAAACTCTTTTAGGACTAATCAATAAATTGCAGGTGGAATTTCTTCTATTTAGAGATATTTTGTGCTTCACAAAAAGAGTTCCAGACTTAACAAAATAAAATTAAATCAAAGTAGAAATTCATTGTTCATATCTCCCATTCAAAAGTAAGTGGCAAAGCTTTGGTAATTTGTTTTTAGTTTTTAAAATCATGATTTACTGCGTATCTTTCAATTTGTTTCGTTTGTTGCATTGCACGTGATTAATTATGTTATATTATTATTAATTATTATTAGATTATCAGTATGCTCTAACATTTTGTGTTTTCAGTGTTGGGTAGGATTTGAAATCAAATGATTTCAAATCACGATTTCAAATCAAAATATTGATTTTTGATTTGAAATCATTTTGCAAAGTTTAATTATGATTTTGATTTGAAATCATTTTTTGACGATTTTCGATTTTATTTTAATATTCGAAAATCAAAATCATAACATATTTTTTCTATGCTGCTATTTCTATGCCAAGCCAACAATCGCTTTGAGCGGTAACTTATACAAATAGTTTTTAACAACATGGCAGATAGTATAGATTGCGATTTGAATTGCGTAAGAATGTGTAATTTGCCTTCCTTACTTGATGGTAATTTCTTTTAAATAACTAGCGGGAAAGGTGACAGAGTGGTAGCTAAATGAGTTAATTGCGCTAAGTCAATTTCAGGATCAAAATTTTCTTCGTCATTTGAAGGTAACGTGCTATAATTATACTATAATAATAATAGATACGGTAAAACCGTACTTTCCTACCGAACAATTATTAAATCAAATACGTTGCTATCTTAATATGCCGAAAACTCAAATGCAGTTGAGTTTTGTTAATTTTAATATTTAAAGGATGAGCGTCATATCTGTGTCAGCTACTGCTGATGGACTCAAAAGTCAAAGCTTGGAATGAATTGATAATGACTACGGCTACTATGATGACCAGTGTTCTTCACAGACCATCGGTACCTCTAACAATGTCTACAACATTAAGATAAAAATGATGAACTATTTATCGGATGTTGACAGTACTTTTGCCATTTTTAGTTCATATGAATTGATTAAAAAAGTGTTCATAAGATATAATACAACACTGCCTTCGTCAGCTCCTGTCGAAAGACTGTTCAGTTCCGCCAGTTTAATTTAAACTCACAGAAGAAATAGTTTGACTGATTCAATATTTGAGAAATTTGCTTTTGAAGATGATTAAACTTTAGTCACATTTCATTGTTTAAGTGATTTTAGATCAAATTGTGTTAAAACATAATTTTATAGACAAAATTATGTTAAATTAAACCATACCGTGTAATAATAATTTATACAAAAAAAAAGATTTTGATTTGATGATTTGAAATCATTTTTAAAAGTGATTTTGATTTAAAATCATTTTGTAATTAATGATTTTGATTTTGATTTGAAATCATATTTTTCTTGACGATTTTGATTTTGATTTCAAATCATTTCAAAATGATTTTATCCAACACTGTGTGTTTTAAAAAAAGGAGTTGCAGATTGGAAAAATAAATTCAAATTCATTGTTCATATTTATCGTTCAAGGCTTCTGACTTCAATTGTTCCTTATCTAATATTGTTCATCATGGTTTCCTAAACTGACGAGCTTGCTGTCAGCCTATCGGTAAATGAGAAATTTTTTTGGGCAGGTAAGTGTTTTTTACCAATGCTTTTATTAACTCGTCGGCTCTGTTTCTCTGTCTGTCTGTTTCTCTGTCTGTCTGTTTCTCTGTCTGTTTCAAATCTTGCAATCAATTTTTGAGTCACTTCCTGATGATAGATTTTTTTCAAATTTTGCATACATGCTCAAGATAGAAGACAATGCAATATTCAATTATTAGTTTTACAATAAGTCAATTAATTTAGTTAATTTTCTTGAGGATTTTATCGAGAGGTTTCTTGAGGGTTTTCTTGACCACAAAACGCTAACCGACTGGCAGACTATTTTACCAAGTTAACACGAACCACACTCACTGACCGCGATTCTCAAGCGTGTACGAAATTTTCATGAAAATAGTTGAGATATTTAAATTCGATGCTTTTTGATGATATTTTTATTATTATTACCAATGCTTTTATTAACTCGTCGTCTCTGTTTCTCTGTTTGTCTGTTTGTTTCTCTGTCTGTTTCAAATCTTGCAATCAATTTTTGAGTCACTTCCTAATGATAGATTTTTTCAAATTTTGCATACATGCTCAAAATAGAAGACAATGCAATATTCAATTATTAGTTTTACAATAAGTCAATTAATTTAGATAATTTTAATTAATTTCGATATTTCGATATAATTAAGATATTTCGACTTTAACATAAAATAAAAGAGTAATATAAGAAAAAATTGATTGCAAAATTTGTGTTTTAATTACATATAAGAGCATTGGTTTTAAAAATTCGTTTTTAATTTAGTTTTTTTATGTGATGGCATTACAACCATTATTATTGACGAGTAGTTATGACTATAAGATTATGAATTAATTTATCGGTCTTATTTTATTTTTTACTTTTCAGAGGAAATTAGAAAATTACATTTGAAAGAAAATCTTACATGCAGCATCAATTTATTGTAAAAATTTCACTAATATATGAGGTGCATGAAATTTGAAAGAATTGAAAGCAAGCTCAGTATTTTTGTGTTTCAAGAAAATCATGAACAAAGTTCTCAAGCCAGCCTATCAATCTGCTGCTGTTTTGTTCAATTTATATTTGCATCATTTGCTAAATAAAAGTGTTACTCTTCCATTGTTCCAAATTGATGATCTCCGAAAATGTCACATGTAGCGTTATATGCTTTCTGTAGACATGACACTTAAAAACTAAGAACAACTCAAAAAGTAAGATTACCGATTTTTCGAAAAGCAGCTGTTGAACAGTGTCAGTGTGTGATAAATAAATCTATTGTAAGCATTTATAATCTTACAAGTATTTAAAATAAATATAACCTGTTGAGATATATGAGCGGATTTTAACATTATTGCAGCGTTAACTAATAAATTCTTCAGCTTTAGTCAATCAAAATAATCCTTTGCAGAATATCACACTTGCAGAGTGGAACCAATACATTAAAGAACACTAATTAAAATTGAGGAAGTTCATTCGTAAGTAAGTAAGTAAGTAATAAGTAAGTAAGTAAATCTTTATTAACCAGCCTGACAATGACGCACAGCGGTTTACATTTAAATAATAATAAAAAAAATAAGAATTAAATAAAAATGAATACAATCGACAATATAAAGTTAAAGACTTAAAATAAAAATCTAAAAACTTGTTTTTATCAGAGATTTAATATAGAGTTCGGCATTGTTTAAGTTATTTTGAGTGCAGCGATCTATAGATAAAACGAAGGCAGTGTTGTATTATATCTTATGAACAAACTAAACGAGCAAACCAAACAACAAAAAGTGTTAACGGGAGAACAGATCATTTTTGATGACTGTGCACAGCATTCCGCTACAGCCCATCTAAGCCACATTGGGAAGGCTCTGAAATTTAATAGAGGAACGAAAAGCGACTGTGAGCGAAAAGAGCGAGCAGGAAAAGAGAGCAAGCTGGAGCGGTATAGCCAGGTGTGAGAAGGCGACCTTGAACGGGAAAGCGAGCGGTTAAGGGAACGGGAGCCAGAGAGAAAAACGATAAAAAACCTTTAAATTCCCCGAGCAACGCCGGGTAACCCAGCTAGTTATATAAAAATTAATTTGCCATAGATAGCAGATCGTCAAACAAAACGTCTTACACAGACATGGGCTATTATATATATATATATATATATATATATATATATATATATATATATATATATATATATATATATATATATATATTATAAGGAAACATAACGTTGATATGTTTTTACGAGCCACATATATCAGAAACTTGGATGGCGTACAATCCACCACGAAAGAACGCAAATATAAATGTCTCAACTTCAGACTCAAACCCACGACTGTCGGATCGGCAACACCGCCTTGCATCATGCCAACTACCTTACCATCTGCGCCACTTCCACCGCCAAAAAACAGTGGTTGTTAAGCGCTTTTGTTGGGGTATGTTGAACACAACACTCGACTATGAATGGGTACGAATCAATGCTCGATAGTATATAAGTTGTACGGCGTACAATCCGTCACTAGCTAATTTAATAGCTATCGAGATATATATGTTTTTAAGATATATATATATATATATATATATATATATATATATATTCTTTTATACATGCTCTGTTGAATATAACAGCCCATTTTTTATTGATTTTTTTCTTAACGTAAGACTCCAGATTGCGAATAACGATTTTGTTTTTTAGATAAAATTCTTTATTAATTTTTGATACGGGTTTACTGTACAGTTTCGGCCCGAAAGCCATCATCAGAGCCCTTTAAATCGAAAATAATCCAAATATTCAAAAACGGACAAATGTAAAAGTCGAACTAAAATTGTAATAATGGCTGTAAACGTAGAGGAATGTGCTTTCTAGCGATTCGTAACGTTAAAGTCGAAGTTATTTATAACACAATATTTCTCGAATTTATTTTAACTTTATTATTCTTCCTTGAATATAATCTTTTACTTGAATCTAAACTGAATTATCTCACTTTGTAGAAGTTCGCCCGGTTCTGACAAATCTTTTGATAATTCCCAATTTCTCTCTCCAGATCACCTTACTTTTTTATTGAAGACCCCAAAAAGGAAAAAGACCAATAACAATTATATATACATACATATATATATATATATACATATATATATACATATATATATATATACATATATATATATATACATATATACATTCATAGTCGAGTGTTGTGTTCAACATACCCCAACAAAAGACCTTAACAACCACTGTTTTTTGGCGGTGGAAGTGGCGCAGATGGTAAGGTAGTTGGCATGATGCAAGGCGGTGTTGCCGATCCGACAGTCGTGGGTTCGAGTCTGAAGTTGAGACATATATATATATATACATATATATATATATATATATATATATATACATATACATATACATATATGTATATGTATTCATGTATATATACACTCAAACACACATATATATATACATATATATTAATGATACAAAAAATTATACGCACAAACAATGTCACAAGAGCACAAATATACATATATACATACATATACATATATACATATACATACATATATATATACATACACACATATACACACATATACACACAGATACATACATACATAAATGACTATTGTTTCAACACATCCAATCAAAAATGCACGCATAATAAATTAAAATAAACAACTATTATGAAAATACGTAAGATGAACCATCTTCATCTTACATATCCCCCCTCTTCGAAAAAAGGAACGCGTCAGCGTTTCTGATTACATCATCACTCTCTTTACGACTAAGAAAGTCAGCACCGATGTTTTCCTTGCCTTTGATGTGGTTTACTTTAAACCTATACTCAATCTCTATCTTTCTGCGTGTTGTGTCAACAGGGCGGGCGTCTCCGAAGATTACCGAATTCAACTTTTCATCTTTCCCCACGCCTCCATGTTGGCTTCTAGGCAGAAGATTGAGCCTTGGTCTTTCTTTTGGCGGATTCAAAGCTTGAACTTTTGCCTCAACTTGATTTTCCAACTTTGAAGTGGCAGACGTGTTTCTTTCCTTGTTTTGATACAGATCCGAGTTAGCCGACGTTTTTCTATAATTTGCCCGATCATTCCTCTGTGTGCTGTCGTAGTTGGGCGGCTTTCTGTGGTTTCCGACCAAAGCGTTTTCCTGCAGCCATTGCATCAAAACCTCTTACTCCTTCAACATTTTTCATGCACACCACCTCTCTGGTTCCTCTCAACCAGTCTGTTTTGATTTTTACCACTGCTGTTGGAGCTACCCGAACTGTGCCGTCGATCAAAACACAGGGTCTCGTTTTTCCGGTCATCTGACGCGGGTGCACTAATGATTCCTTTACCATTATGGCAGTACAGCCAGTGTCCCTCAAAACTTTTACCGGTTTTCTGTTCACAAACCCTCTGGTTAATTTAAACTTTTCTCCTGAGTGAAAACAACCATCCGCTATTACCGGTGAAAAGCAGCCACATTTTAATTGGACCTCATTCATTTTACCTTCCATCACCATGGCCACGCATGCATTCACTACTCCAGAGTCTTTGCATGGTGGTGTCATGGTGGCCTCTCTACGCGTTTGGCACATGACTGGAGTTGCTTGAGTGCCTTGCCTGTAGTCCCTAGCCAAATGTCCAGCTTGATGACAATCCTTTGCCATATGGCCCAGCTTGTTGCAATTGTAACAGCGTGGTCCAACCATTCCCGAGTCAATGTCTGGTTGACTACGATTTCCGCTAATCCTGGTTATGTTTTCGAATTTTGCCAAGCTTTTGACTGGGTGAGCTTGATTGTACTTGTTGACTTAGCGACTTAACTCATTGACGTCACCGCTTTCTTTCTCCAACAAATATTCAGCCATTCCCGACGGACACTTTCCAAAGAACTGCTCTTTTAAAAACAAAAAGTTTTTTGTACCCGCGAGATCCACCCAGCGCCTGAGGTAACTATCTAGTCGCACTAGATACTGTTCCCAAGTCTCTTGTGGTTCAAGCTTTGACTCTGCCGACTTCCCAAAACGACGAAGGAGTGCCTCTTTTACCGACCCGTAATCCTGCATCTGACTATCGCTGAGTTGGCCAAACACTTCCAATGTCTTCGCGCTCAGCAGAGAACCCAGAAGCATTCCCCAACCCTTTTTTGGGTGATCATTTGCCGTGGCCAATGCCTCAAAACGGAGCAAAAAAGCGTCCACGTCGTCACCTTCCGAGAACTTTGGATATGGAATCTTTGTTACCTCTACCGTCGGCTTTGGCTCTTTTTTTGTTAGGGCTTCCAATTCCAGCTTCTTCAATTCTATTTCATGTTGACGTTGAGCTATTTTATCTTCACGTTCTTGTTGCGCTATTTTATCTTCACGTTCACGTTCTCGCTCTTCCCGTTCACGTTCTTGTTGAGCTATTTTATCTTCCCGCTCATGCTGAGCCTTTTTTTCTTCCTGCTGAGTCTTTTTTTCTTCCCACTTCTCTATTTTCTTAACTCTTTCTTCATCTTTTAATTCTTTGACAAAATTCTTCAATTCCTCTCCGGAATAGCCCAGAGCCTGTCCCATTGCAATGAATTTTTCTGTGTCAGACATTTTTCACAAAAGAAAAAAAAATTCGGTCACTTGTGAACAAATAACTTCAGAAAATATATTTACGGATGAAAATGCGTAAATACGTCGAGGTCACCAATGTAAACGTAGAGGAATATGCTTTCTAGCGATTCGTAACGTTAAAGTCAAAGTTATTTATAAAAGTTATTTATTTGCAGAAGATCACACTTGCAGAGTGGAACCAATACATTAAAGAACACTAATTAAAATTGAGGAAGTTCAGACGTAACTAAACGAGCAAACCTATTAACAAAGTGTTAACGAGAGAACATATCAATTTTGATGACTACATCAAAGCATTCCGCTACAGCCCATCTAAGCCACATTGGGAAGGCTCTAAAATTTAATGGAGGAACGGAAGAGCGAAAAGAGGAGCAAGCTGGAGCGTAAAAGCAACCGGGATCGGGAAAAGTAAAAGAGACCGAGGCCGGAAAAGCGACTGTGAGCAGAAATGCGACCAGGAGTGAGAAAACGACCTGGAACGGGAAAGCAAGCAGTTAAGGAAACGGGAGCCAGAGAGAAAACGATAAAAAGCCTTTAAAATCCCCGGGCAACGCCGGGTAACCCAGCTAGTATATATATATACACATACATATACATAAATTAATGATCGAAAACGGGAACGGGAAGCCAACTGAGAGCGAAAGATAGAGCGGGAAAGCGAAAGCGACCGAGAACGGGAAAGCAACCGGGAAAGCGACCGGGAGCTGAAAAACGACCGAGAGCGGGAAAGCGACCGGGAGCGGAAAAGCGACCGGGAACGCGACGGGAAAGGAAAAGCGGAGAAGGAAACGGGAGCGAGAGAGACAAACATTAAAAAAACCTCTTTCAGGACTAATCAATAAATTGCAGGTGGAATTTCTTCTATTTAGAGATATTTTGTGCTTCACAAAAAGAGTTCCAGACTTAACAAAATAAAATTAAATCAAAGTAGAAATTCATTGTTCATATCTCCCATTCAAAAGTAAGTGGCAAAGCTTTGGTAATTTGTTTTTAGTTTTTAAAATCATGATTTACTGCGTATCTTTCAATTTGTTTCGTTTGTTGCATTGCACGTGATTAATTATGTTATATTATTATTAATTATTATTAGATTATCAGTATGCTCTAACATTTTGTGTTTTCAGTGTTGGGTAGGATTTGAAATCAAATGATTTGAAATCACGATTTCAAATCAAAATATTGATTTTTGATTTGAAATCATTTTGCAAAGTGTAATTATGATTTTGATTTGAAATCATTTTTTGACGATTTTCGATTTTATTTTAATATTCGAAAATCAAAATCATAACATATTTTTTCTATGCTGCTATTTCTATGCCAAGCCAACAATCATTTGCCGTGGCCAATGCCTCAAAACGGAGCAAAAAAGCGTCCACGTCGTCACCTTCCGAGAACTTTGGATATGGAATCTTTGTTACCTCTACCGTCGGCTTTGGATCTTTTTTGTTAGGGCTTCCAATTCCAGCTTCTTCAATTCTATTTCATGTTGACGTTGAGCTATTTTATCTTCACGTTCTTGTTGCGCTATTTTATCTTCACGTTCACGTTCTCGCTCTTCCCGTTCACGTTCATGTTGAGCTATTTTATCTTCCCGCTCATGCTGAGCCTTTTTTTCTTCCTGCTGAGTCTTTTTTTCTTCCCACTTCTCTATTTTCTTAACTCTTTCTTCATCTTTTAATTCTTTGACAAAATTCTTCAATTCCTCTCCGGAATAGCCCAGAGCCTGTCCCATTGCAATGAATTTTTCTGTGTCAGACATTTTTCACAAAAGAAAAAAAAATTCGGTCACTTGTGAACAAATAACTTCAGAAAATATATTTACGGATGAAAATGCGTAAATACGTCGAGGTCACCAATGTAAACGTAGAGGAATATGCTTTCTAGCGATTCGTAACGTTAAAGTCAAAGTTATTTATAACACAATATTTCTCGAATTTATTTTAACTTTATTATTCTTCCTTGAATATAATCTTTTACTTGACTCTAAACTGAATTATCTCACTTTGTAGAAGTTCGCCCGGTTCTGACAAATCTTTTGATAATTCCCAATTTCTCTCAATCCAGATCACTTTTTTTTTATTATAGTTTATAGTCTTTTACACCATGTGTTTTAAGACGCGAAAATAAAATCAAAATGAAAAAAATACTTATTTACACTAAATAATTTTTCTCTATATTTACAGTTCTTTAGGATTATTTTGTATCCATTTATAGATGATGTCGTGGCATATTTCCGAGTTCAGTATGGTTTGGAGTGTAGTTGGTTTTTGGATCTTTTTACAAAAATTCCCAAGTTCCATTCCTAGTTGTGTCGTTTCTTTGCAGTGCAGCAACCAGTGTTCGATTGTTTCCTCTGTTCCGCAGGTTTCGCACAAACCTGTCTCATGAAGATTCATTCTCTTCAAATTTTGTTTCAGCCGACACTTTCCAAGTCGGAGTCGGGAAATGATGACTTCCTTTTTTCTGTTTGTTGTCTTGAATTCAATTTTATTTGAGACTTTTTTTCGAGAGACCAGTAGTGTCGACTTTCTTGAGCAGAGTCCCATCTGGTCTGCCATTCGTTCAAAAGCTCTCTGCGTATTGTTCTTTTTATGTCAAATATCTCTGGCATAATTTCAATCTCTATTTCGGGATGTTTGGTAGCTTCTTTGGCAAGGCAGTCTGCCATTTCATTTCCACGTATGCCCACGTGGCTAGGTACCCAAATCAGGGTAATTGTTTTCCCTTCTTTTGAGAGGTTGGATGCTAGTGTTAGGACTGATTCCACAAGAGCAGATTTTTGAGCATTTGCGGAATTTTTCAATGATATCATAGAGCTATATGAATCCGTAAATAGGGCTATTTTATGTGGACCGTCTGGTTGTGCCATCCACTCCAAGCCGCATTTTATAGCTGTTAGCTCAGCCGTATAAATACTAACGTCATTCGTGACTCTCTTAGCTATTTTCATATCTTTTTCCGGGATATAAATTCCCACAGCTGCTACATTGTCTATCTTAGATGCATCTGTGTACATATGTGTCGAATCTGTATATGTAGCAATCAGTTCCTTAGTTCTTTGGACAATTGACGGATCATCCTTCTTTAACCCCACCAGCCCTTCGTTAAAAAGAGGTGGAATAAGTTTCCATGGTGGAGTTAGAGAAGGAGTTAAGGGGACTGGATTGAATTTGTCAACTATTTTGTTCAATGCCGCTGTTCTTTTGGCTGCTGGATGTTCAGCTTCTTTCACTTTTCTGTGAAAGAACCATCGCCATTTAACCCCTTCTTGTCCTCTGGGGGGTACAAAGACCTCTTTTGTCGGATGGTTTGGAATGATCTTGGTTTTAGTGGCAAGGTTTGTAATTAACATCTTTCGTCGTATATCGAGTGGAGGATCTCCGCATTCTATTTGTAAAGCGGCCAAACTGGTTCCAACCATTGCCCCGCAAGCTGTTTTTAAGGCACTATATTGGATTTTCTCGAGTCTTTGTTTTTGAGATTCTGATGCACTGTCAAATGCTTCGCAGCCAAACTCCATCACTGACCGTATGCGCATCGGTAGAAAAGCATCAGTGTTTCTTTGCCGCATCCCCAGCTTTGTCCTGTTAGGCATCGCATGATATTTAATCTTTTTTTGCAACGATCAACGATCTTATAAATGTGTTTTTTCCAGGTTAATTTTGAGTCAAATATTATACCAAGAAATGTAGCTTCGCTCTTCCAGCTGATTTTTTTGTCATCCATACAAATAGGTAGGGAATTTGTTCGGAATTCATTGTATTTTGTAAAACAGACTGCTACCGATTTCTCGGTTGACAGTTTGAATCCCCAATTGAGGAAGAATGTTTGGATTTTGTTTAATCGAGTCTGTAAGCAGTTTCGCATAGTATGTGGGTCTTTTCCTGAAATCCATATTGCTATATCGTCCGCAAATATAGATGTCCGAATTCCATGGATTTCTTGACAAGGGATGTCGCTCATCATAACAATGAACAAAAAGGGGCTCAGGACAGAACCCTGCGGGGTACCATTTTCCAACAATACCGGGTCTGACAACGTGGATCCTACACGAACCATGGCCACTCGATTATTCAAGAAGCTATGGATCCATTTTAAAATCTTTCCTCTGACACCAAGCTTTTCAAGCTTCAAAAAAAGCCCTTCTCGCCACATTAGATCGAAGGCTTTTTCTAAGTCCAGAAAGACCGCCAGTGTCCCACCCTTATTCCACATCGAGCGTTTAATATCGTTTTGTAGTCTAAGAATGTGATCTGTGCATCCTCTTCCTTTTCTAAAGCCTGATTGTTCACGGTTTAAGAGATTATTTTGCTCCAGGTAGAACCTTAACCGATTTGCAATAATTCTTTCAGTAATCTTTGCACAATGAAGATGTTAGGGAAATGGGTCGATATGAGTTGGTGTCTGCAGAATTCTTTCTCGGTTTTAGTAGCGGAACAATTATGGATTGCTTCCATAGTTTTGCTACCTCTCCTTTGGACCAAGATAAGTTTATAAGATCCAAGAGCTTATTGAGACCTATCTCGTCAATTTGTCTTAGCATCTCATAGCAGAGATTGTCTGGACCTGGAGATTTGCCGTTTGCACTCTGCATCAGAGCTTCCGTAAATTCTTTTAAGGAAATTTCTGTGTTTAAGTCATGTGGGTCGTTTTCGCAAGAAATGCCAGATCTGATGGTAAAGGTAATTCATCTTTTCAGAGCCTCTTTCCTTTGAATAAATCTTAGGTCAAGATTTTTGTCTGATGAGTTTTTTGCGATGGCAGTTGCTAACGCATTCGCTTTGTCTTTGTCAGAATAAGCGGTTTCATTTTCACTCAGTTTCAGCGCTGGAACGTTAAAACCTGCTTGTGTGTGGACCATATTTTTCACCGCTTTCCACATGGTAGTCTGACTAGAGTGTGAGTTAAGAGAGCTACAGAATGTTCGCCAATGGTTCTCTTTTGCTGTCCTCACTATCTTCTGTGCGATTTGTTTGAGTTCTCGATACCGTTCAAAGCCAGTCGTAGTATACTCTTTCCGAAGTGAGTATAAGACTTTGTTTCTTGCTTTGATTGCCCTTTCACATTCATCATTCCACCATGGTACTGGCCTAAGTCCTGATTGTCTTCCATTTTTGGTTGGTATTGATGCTATGGCTGCTTTGTTCAGACCTTGCGTTAACATGTTTGTTGCTTCGTCAACATTGGGAAAATTTTGGAGTTCATTTAACATTCCTGTTGAAAGCCGTTGGTATTTGTACCAATCGGCTTTCTCTAGGTTCCATACCTTTCTGTTGTTTACCTCGTAATTGACCTTTTTATTTAGTGTGATCAAAACCGGGTAGTGGTCACTGCCCAGATTTTCATCTAACACCTTACACAAGGCTTTTTGAGATAAATAAGGAGAGCACATTGCTAAATCTATAGGAGTTGTCCTTCCGCTGGGAGTCAGGTGGGTACCTGATCCGGAAAAATGGCAACAAGGCCATACTGATCTAACAATTTCTCAATTAATTTTCCTCTATTATCTGAAGTTTTAAGCACCGAAAACAACAGAGTATGCATTGAAGTCACCTAATACAATTGAGTTTGTATAACTGAATAACTTTTCCAGTGTAGTTAGCAGTGTTTGATGATTGGCATTTGGTGGAACGTATGCATTGATAATGGTGATGTTTGATACCTTTTCAGAAGAAATGGTCACAAGTAGTGACTCATATTCGTTTTGTTCTATGGTTTGCGAGGTGTATGAGATGCCTTCTCGAAGGAGTGTTGCAACCCCTCCTCCTTGTTGGCGACCTCTATCCAGCCTGACAATATTATATCCTGAAATACTGAAGTTATTGCCCTCTTTCAGCCATGTTTCCTGCAGGGCAATGATGTCGGGAACCTTTTCCATTTTTCCGATAAAAATATTTAGTTCGTTGACTCTTGCACGAATACTTTGACAGTTCCACTGTAAAATGGTAATGTTGTTGTCCATGTTTGGTTTTTTGAACTGGTTTATACCGTTTTCTAGAGGATTCAAATTTTAAGATTCGGAAACCTCCATATCTCCAGGGTACGCCTGAAAGCCATTGTATTTAAGGATGTTATTGAACATTTTTATAATGACTTTCATTACAGCTTCCAAGGGCATTTGTGGTATGTCTTTTGTTATTTCCTGAATCTCCTCGACAAGCCCCTGTATCGTTGGCATGCTCATTGGTTCATCACGTTTTTCTGTCTTTTTTTCATCCTTTGATGCTTTCTTTTCTTCTTCCTTGTTTTCAGCAATAGCTTGCTTTTCCTTATTATAAGTTTGTGTGACAGGCGTTTTCTTTTCAGAATTGCTTTTTTGGCGTGTCTTTGGACATCTGTTCTGGCTTTTTCTGTGCTGTATTTTTCTTGGTAAAAGGTTTTTTTGACACAACCTTTTTCAAGGCAGCAGCATAGGAAATACCTTCTTTCGCAACAGCTGAATTGACTTTCATGGAGAAAACGTATTTTGGACAGGTCTTACTTCCTGTGCAATGTCCATTCTTTCCACAGCATGCGCATACACGAGGGCGTTCTTTTTGTCTTTTTCCTTCTCAGGACATGATTTGAAACCATGATCTTTGGTGCAAAGTGAACATTTAATTGCATTTCTGCAATCCTTTGCTTTGTGACCAAAACCGTTGCATTTGAAACAACGAAGTGGTTCTTGTACATAGGGGCGTGTACGAAAAACTAAGTAGGCGAATCTAACTTTTTCCGGTGCTTCGCCTTTGGGGTATGTAAGAATTACAGCCGTTGTTGTGCTCACTACTCCTTTTATCTTTTTTGTAATTCGATACGCAGTTGTACTCCCGGTCGATGCCTTGATGTCTTCGGTTGTCAGTTCCAGGGGAACCCCTGTAATGACAACCTTTGAAACAGGTTCGGGTCTTGTCTTGAATACCTTAACTGGGTAGTTTTCTACTTTGGACAAAGAGAAAACATTCTCTTTTTCTTTTGCCGAAAGGACAAGCACACCTAACCTTGACCCTCGGGCTTTTATTTTTACTTTTCGACCAAATAAAGTGTCAAAGAATTTTTGCACTTTATATGGGTCGACAAGTTTTTTGGCCTCAATAATTTGAATCTGAATCATGGCTGCTTCAGACGTTTGTGGAACCTCTGTACGTGGAGATTGTTCAGCATTTCCATGAAAGCGTTTATTTGCTGGTTCACTTTGTTGCTCCATGATTTCTCCGCTTCGAACTCTTTTTTTCTTTTTTCCCACTGTCTCCCAAACTTTTCCATCATGTTTTTGGTTTTCCAACACGACAGTATTCGTTCTTTCCTCCATCGGTTCTTCGCTCTTTGAGTTGGAAGCCACTTTCTGCATAGAAATTGCCATTTTAAATTTCTCTTGCTTATCTGTACTTGAATATATCTAAAATTATATCTCTTGATATTCTATTGCTGTTTTTTTTCTGATGTTCCTCTCCAGATCACCTTACTTTTTTATTGAAGACCCCAAAAAGGAAAAAGACCAATAACAATTATATATATATATATACATATACATATATATATACATATATATATACATATATATACATATATATATATACATATATATATATATATATATACATATATATATATATATATATATATATATATATATATATATATATATATATATATATATATATATATATATATATATATATATATATATATATATATATATATATATATATATATATATATACAATCTTTCTTCTTGTGAGGTCTGAACGAGTGGCGATGGGATCTCCATTGGGACCAACCTTTGCTAACTTTTACATGGGTCGTTTAGAGGAGATTGCTTTCGCTGAAATAGAAGAAACCCCAATTGTTTATGCGCGATATGTGGATGATATCTTTCTTCTTGTGAGGTCTGAACGTGAAGTCGTTGCTTTAAAGAATACTTTCGAGAGCAATTCAGTTTTGAAATTTACCTTCGACCTAAATGACAGTAAAAAACAAGTAAATTTTCCCGACACCATCATCACAATAACTGATTCTGGTCCTACTACCAAAGTCTTCATCAAACTAACTAATAATGGAACATGCCTAAATGGTGATAGCGAGTGTCCAGACAGATATAAAAGAAGTGTTATTAATAGTTATCTCCTCAGAGCTTATCGTTTTTCCGAAACCTGGTCAGATTTCCATAAAGAAATAGTTAGAATCAAGCAGTTATTGGTTAACAACAATTATTCTAATAGCTTTGTCGACGGTTTTATTAACAATTTTGTAACCAAAATGAAAACATCTGTGAGTTCGGCTGGGTCTGACGCTGACAAGGGTCGTGATGTACGCCAGGAGTTCCCCGTGTTCTACAAAATCAAATGAATCTCAATTACAGAATTGATGAAAGTATTATAAAGAAGATAATAAAAAAGGAAGTTTCTGTTATAGACCCCGTCAGGAATAAACTGGGTTTATATATTTATTACAAAAACTTGAAACTTTTCAATTTGGTCATCAAGAATGATAGAACAAGTATCACTGACCCGTTGCAACAAAGTCACGTGGTGTACCATTTCAAATGTTCTATTCCACATTGTAAGGTGGATACATACATTAGTCACACTACCACTACGTTGTCAAGGAGACTCACGATGCATCTCCAGTTTGGGAGTATTCTTAATCATTATGAAAAATTCTTATTCATTTGAAAAAGCTAACACGAAAAGAACTTGAAGAAGGTGTTTCGATTTTAACGAGTGAATCCGACTCTTTCCGGCTGAAAATTAAAGAGGCTCTCTATATCTTATTAATGAGACCTGCAATTAATAAACAATTTGATAAATTTCCACAGATTCTCCACTTATTCGGTGTCAAAGAAAGCAATATGCATCGGTTACCCTGTATTCCTTCTAACGACGAGTATAACATAAATGATGATACTTCTGACTCGTCCTCTGACACAAATACTTTGGCTGTTGAGGCTGCTCCTGACGAATCTCATTGTAATGTATCTGAGGAAATTCTTGTCTCTTCTAATATAACACAGCGAAAGCGCAAAAATTGATTTCCAATAGTATAAATTTTATATTCTTTTGATTTGATAGGTAGAGTGTTTTTTCGTTTTTCTTTTGTTAGTGTGCTAATTCTTTGATAATTTCGGTTCTTTCTGTTTGTTTACTTTTCTCGTTTTACTTTTGACCCTGAGGATGGCTGACATAGCTAAAACGGTCCGTCGGTCTGACAATAAAAGTTTAACGAAAAAGTGTTTGACTAATTGTAGTCTCGAACAGCGAGTTTTATACCGAAAGGTCGAGAATTTGGCTCGACAAGTTGTTTCTGCCATATATATATATATATATATATATATATATATATATATATATATATATATATATATATATATATATATATATATATATATATATATATATATATATATATATATATATATAAAAGAACATGTCCTGACTGACTGACTGACTGACTGACTGATAATCAACGCCGAGCTCAAACGCCTCATCCTAGAAACGTGAAATTTGGAACTTATATTACTTTTATTGCGTAAGCATCCACTAAAAAAGGAATTTTGAAAATTTTGTTCTTGAGGGGAAGAAACTGGAAAACAAACTTTTTTCTAAAACAATGTATATCTCGAAAACCAAAAAGGAGGAGATCTCCTCATTTTTGGTTTTCGAGATATACATTGTTTTAGAAAAAAGTTTGTTTTCCACTTTCTTACCCTCAGGAACAAAATTTTCAAAAATCCTTTCTTAGGGGATGCTTACGCAATAAAAGTAATATAAGTTCCAAATTTCACGTTCCTAGGATGAGGCGTTTGAGCTCGGCGTTGATAATCAGTCAGTCAGTCAGGACCTGTTCTTTTATATATAGAGAGTAGCAGTGCCCGTAGCGGCTTTGTTCGCATGAAATTAGAGAATTTGAACTGTGCATACATAGTAGAATACTGCACGGATCAATTTTTTAGGTCTCGGCTCGGCCCATCGACAACTTGGCCCAGGCCGTTTCAAAAACCAAAATTCCTGGCCCGGCACGGCCGTGTAATATGGGCCCGGCCCGTTTTTACAGGCCTAGAAGTTCTATATATTTGATGAAAAACTTCGGCCCGTCCCACCTTGACTTCAGGTTCAGCCTGGCCCGTCTGAACACCCTAAAATCACTAAAAATGTCTATATACATGGTTACAAATCTCGGCCAGTCCCACCTTAATTTAAGGTTTGGGCAGGGCCGTATGAAGACCCTAAAATAACGGCTTGGCCCGTCCGTCCGGTGTTAAACTGAACTCATCTACTTTTAACCGGCACAAAACCTCAAAGTACTAATTTTCACATCTGTAGCACTTACAGTTTTTAAGTAGCAGTTACTTTGAAAACCAAGTAATCCTATTTTTCACCCCATATTTGAAGTCCTGAAAACCAAATTTTCAAAAAATGGTAAAACACTTATATCATTATTTCTGGAGTAGAAACCAAATACTAATTTTTACTCCTGTAGCATCTACAGTTTTCGAGTAGCAGTTACATTAAAAACCAAATAACCTTATTTTCCACCCCACATTTGAGGTCCTGGAAACCAAATTTTAAAAAAATGGTAAAACACGTATATCTTTATTTTTATAATAGAAACTAAATACTAATTTTTACATCTGTGGTATTTACAGTTTTTGAATAGCAGTTACTTTAAAAAACAAATAACCATATTTTCCACCCCACATTTGAAGTCCTGGAAACCAAATTTTCAAAAAATGCTAAAACACATATTTCATTATTTTTGGAGTATAAACTAAATACTAATTTTTACTCCTGTAGCATTCACAGTTTTTGAGTAGCAGCTACTTTAAAAATCAAATAACCCAATTTTCCAACCCACATTTGTGGTCCGGGAAACCGAATTTTCAAAAAATGGTGAAACACCTATCCTTTTATTTTTCGAGATATACATTGTTTTAGAAAAAAGTTTGTTTTCCAGTTTCTTCCCCTCAGGAACAAAATTTTCAAAAATCCTTTCTTAGTGGATGCTTACGCAATAAAAATAATATAAGTTCCAAATTTTACGTTTCTAGGATGAGGCGTTTGAGCTCGGCGTTGATTATCAGTCAGTCAGTCAGTCAGTCAGTCAGTCAGTCAGGACATGTTCTTTTATATATATAGATGTATGTGTGTGCAAACTCCTAAAAAGCTTTTCTGTGGAGGTCATCAGAAGAAAACCCCCCCTCGAGCAAACGTTTCGGCTCTTTAATTTCTTGACGTTCTAAGGGGTGCGAGCCACGTTCGACGGACGAACGTCCTCCGGCAGAAAATGTCTTTGTTCTTTTCCGACATCGAATTTCTATCATTCCTTGCATTGTGACAGATATTTATCATGCAAATAAACTCGCGACGTTAAAGAAATTCAGACTATTCAAGTGAGAAAACCTTCGACGGCATAACGGCTTCACTTTCGTAGAGGTACTTAATATCGCCACGTAAACAAAGACGAAGCAATTCTATTCTTGCGGAGCGGAGAGAGCGGCTTCTAAATTTGGAAAATCTTCTTTTTTCTCTCTTTGAGACCAAATCCAGAATGAAGCCGATTCTGCTGCTTCAGAAATCTGTTTAATTGCACGAGTCCGCTCTCTGTTAGACATTCCCAGGGCCCGCAGCAACTTTAGCAAAGATTTACCAACCAAACCGCGTGCTCCGACTTCAACAGCAAAAAGCTCAGCTCTTGAGTTATTTGCTTTCAAATCTAACACCATATCTCTGTATTTTTTTAATTTCATGATGTTACTGGCCTCCCTGTTGCTTTCCCAAGGCACTGTCAACTCGATGAGAAGAAATGTCTTTGCCAGACTCGAAAAAACAACTATGTCTGGCCTTTTTCCACTTTCCTTTATTGAAACTGGGAAGCACTTTTCCGTTTTCAGATCGGCAGAGACCCTCCAGTCGTTCGCCGCATGGAAAACATTCTCTCCTTCCGTGAGGGTTCTCTTTGGGCGATTTAGTTGCGGCAATCCCTTTCTCAAAAAATAAATCCTCCTCCTAGGTTTCACCTCCATTGAGTTGGCTTTTCGGCAGGCCTCTTTTACAAATCCCAGCAGCTTTTGGAGAACAAGGTTGTGGCGCTACGTGTATCTACCATGAGAAAGGGAATATGAGCAGGAGGAAAGAATATGAATCAATGACTGCGACTGACCGCAAAGCTGACACTCATCGTTCTCAATTAATTTACATTTCTTTAAATTGCTGGCTGTTGGCAGCTGATCATACATTGATCTAATGAGGAACGATAGCCGTACTGGAGCATAGCGCCATATATCTTCCCTGACAAAGACCGCTGAACTGTCTCCTCCCATCTGGTCCAATTTCATAGACTGTCAGAGGCCAAAGCAGTCTTGGCACTAAAACGAATTGCAAAATCCACACTTTGAACCTGCTCTGAAGCGGAGCAGCATTAATGCTTTCAATGGAGACAGTTGCCATACGGAGAATAGAAGCACCCTGATCAACATCATTCAGTGTGTATGTATGTATGTATGTATGTATGTATGTATGTATGTATGTATGTATGTATGTATGTATGTATGTATGTATGTATGTATGTATGTATGTATGTATGTATGTATGTATGTATGTATGTAAGTATGTATGTATGTATGTATGTATGTATGTATGTATGTATGTATGTATGTATGTATGCGTAAAATAATATATAAACAGATTTAAACAAATCCGTCATTTTTGACGGGCTATCTCTAGTAAATATATATTATATATAATAGTCAAAAAATAAATTTAAAAAAAATGTTTTTCTTTGCCTCTTTATCTGAGTCAACGAACTAAAATTTGTGAATCTAATACAACCGTTACGCTCAATCTTGTTAATTATTTTGGACCTCTGGCGACTTATAAATAAACATACGTATTGTTTAATTATTTTGGACCTCTGGCGAATTATACAGAAACAACTTTTTACAGTCGGTGGATGGCAGGAATTAATTTGATTTTATTAATTTTAATTGATTTAAGGCCTAATTCATGTTGGAAACATTCAATTCATGTATTGTCATCCAGAATAAAGCTTTCCTGAATGTTTTAGAGCTCTAGGTGGTCGAAAAGTGGGTGAATTTTTGTTTCTAAGATTTGTTCACCACAGACAAACAAACAGAGAGACGAGTGAAGTTAAATAAAAGCTTTTAAAAAAATAGTGCGGAAATCGCAAAATATTAAAAAAAATCTGTCATTTTGGACGGGCTATCTCTAGTACATATATATCCTGTATCCCCATCTTGCCTGCAAAATGAACCACAAAAGTCGTGACGTCACAAAATACACACTGGAGACAAACAAACCTTGGTTACAGTGCCGATACGTCTTTAAATGGCTTTATCTTTGTCATTAAATTTATATTAGGCTATAGCTAATTTTTTCAAGTTGATATTAACTTAATAAAGCGATGGGAAAATTTTTTAAAATATATTAAAAACTAGTATTCCCGTCGCGGCTTTGCTCGCTTGAAAAAGAGAATACGCATCCACAGTAGCGTACTGCACGGGGCGATTTTTTACGGCCCGACTCGGACCGATCCGTCGACAACTTGGCCCGGCCCCCTTCATAAACCAAAATTTTAGGCCCGGCAGGCCCAATCTAATTTGGGCCTTGTCCGTTTTTACAGGCCTGAAATTTCTATATACTTGGGAAAAAATCTCGGCCCGTCCCACCTTGACTTCAGTTTTGGCCCATCCGGTCTGAAGACCCTAAAATCCCGGCTTGGCCCGGTCCGTGCAGCACTCTAATCCATAGTGCCCTACACGGATTTTTTAGACCCGCTCCGGCTTATTTCATAGACAGAAAATTTCAGGCTTGGCTTATTATTTAGGCTCGAACTGCCCCGTTTCATAAGCAAAAAAGTCGAGGCCTGGACTCAACCAATTTTAACGTACAAAACCTCAAATCTTGGAGACTAATTTTTTGAAAAAATAAAGAAACACGTATCTTATAATTATAAAAAAAACCTTAATATTGAATTTTAAGGGTTTTACATTTTCAGTTATTGAGTTTTCAAGCAAATATAATCCCTTTCTCCGCCTTACATTTGTAGTCCTGTAAGCCAGAACATAAAAAAAAATTGGAAAACATTTTTTTTTATAATAGTTTATAGTCCTTTACACCAAGTGTTTTAAGACTAAAACGGCTGTGTCAGAAGCACCTAAGTACTTCCAGTCGTAGATCATAATTTGATCCTTTTGACTTTTCCTCCTCCTTTCTCCAGGCTTGGGACTGGCTTGCAGAAGCAAGGCGGAGTTATTGGAAAACATTTGTAACTTTATCATTTAAATTAAGTAGTATCTACTTACCAATTTGTGTATCTGTAGTATTTTTAGTTTCAGAGTCGCTGTTTTTCTACAAAAAATAAAACCCTATCCCCCCACATTTGAAGTCCCAGAAATCAAATTTTCAAAAATTAAAAAAACATGTATTTTGTTATTTTGTAAAAATAATCTTGGTACCAAATTACAAAACTTCAACACTTTTGGTTTTTAGAGTTTTTAATCAAATTCTTTTTTCCACCCCACATTTGAGGTCCTGGAAACCAAATTATTACAAATTAATAAAATAGGTATATCTTTATTTTTTGAGTAGATACTAAATACTAATTTTTACATGTGTATCACTTACAGTTTTTGAATAGCTGTTATTCTAAAAAACAATTAACCCTATATTCCACCCCACATTTGAGGTCCTGGAAACCGAATTTTTTTAAATGGTGACATACCAAATTTCAATACTTTCTCATTTTTGGTTTTCGAGATATGCCTTATTTTAGAAAACATTTGTTTTAAAACAATCACATTTTTAGTTTTTCTTTTTTCCATCTCACATTTGAGGTCCTGGAAACCAAATATTTAAAAATTGGTAAAACACGTGTATCGTTATTTTTCGAGTAAATACTAAATACTAATTTTTTCATCAGCAGCATTTACAGTTTTTAAGTAGCAGTTATTCTAAAAAAACAAATAAACTAATTTTCCATCTCACATTTGAGGTCCCGGAAACCTAATTTTCAAAAATGGTGAAAAACTTTTAGTTTTATTTTTTGACCGAATACTAAATACTAATTTTTACATCTGTAGCATTTACAGTTTTTGAATAACAGTTATTTTAAACAAGTAAATTAAAAACGAATTTTTAAAACCAATGCTCTTATATGTAATTAAAACACAAATTTTGCAATCAATTTTTTCTTATATTACTCTTTTATTTTATATTAAAGTCGAAATATCTTAATTATATCGAAATATCGAAATTAATTAAAATTAACTAAATTAATTGACTTATTGTAAAACTAATAATTGAATATTGCTTTGTCTTCTATTTTGAGCATGTATGCAAAATTTGAAAAAAGTCTATCATCAGGAAGTGACTCAAAAATTGATTGCAAGATTTGAAACAGACAGAGAAACAGACAGACAGAGACAACGAGTTAATAAAAGCATTGGTAAAAAACAAATAACCCTATTTTCCATCCCACATGAAACCAAATTTAAAACAAATATAACGTATATAATTATTTTTTGAGTAGATGCTAAATATTAATTTTTACATCTGTAGCATTCACAGTTTTTGAGTAGCTGTTACTTTAAAAACAAATAACCCTGTTTTCCAGCCCACATTTGAGGTCCTGGAAACCAAATTTTCAAAAAATGGTGAAACATGTATTTTCTCAATTTTTAAGAAAAATTTAAATACCAAATTTCAAAAGCTTTTCGATTTTGGTTTTCGAGATATACGTTGTTTTAGAAAAACATTTGTTTTCCTGTTTCATCCTCCCAGGAGCAAAATTTTCAAAAATCCTTTCTTAATGGGTGCTTACGCTATTAAAGCAATATAAGTTCCAAATTTCACGTTCCTAGGATAAGGCGTTTGAGCTCGGCGTTGATTATTAGTCAATCAGTCAGTCAGTCAGTCAGGACATGTTCTTTTATATATATAGATTTTATTTTATTTTAGGCTCAATAAATAAAAGATACTATTATAAAACAATATTCTTAACAATTTCTAGCTATTAAGACGTTAAATATATCGAATAAGAAAAATCAGGTGTACGGCTATAGATCTCAATTATTTGTTTGTCTCCAGTCTAGCTCGTGTGACGTCAGACTTTTGTGGTCCATAGGACGTGGCGAATAGTGGGTGTAGTATAGTTAATCATAGACTTTGAATTATTTATTATCTATTTGATTCATTTATTATCTATTTCATTTATATTATTATCTTTATTGTAAACGATGTATTATTTTTGTTATTGTTATCAGTAGGGCGATAGTCGATAGAATAAATCAATAAACAATCGAACAAGTCAATCTGAGTTTGTGTCTGACGAACTAAATATCACATTTTGGCGGCGAGGTAAGTTAAATTTCGGATATTTTTTTGGTAAATATGGAGAATAGCGGCAAGAATTATTTTCGGTGTTTTTAGTTATTTTTCCGTAATAATAATTATATATTTGTAATCACAATAAATCAAATTTAATAATCCAAGCAGTTAATTAATTTTTGACAATAAAATTCACTCGGAAAACTCACGAAACGCGCAAGACAACAGCAACAAAAACTATGAATAGCGAAGTCAAACAGAAATTACTATTTATAGCGCAGACAAGAAATATTTACAGCGCTTAAAAAAAAGTTATTAGCAAAACTAACACAAAAAATAGTATTCACGCAGTCAAAATAACATTATTTACAGAAAAATGTAAGTTTATTTAAGTCCGAACTGTTCTTCATAGAATGTTAAACGCGATAGTTTTCAATTAAGGCACACAGAACTTCACCAAAGATGTTGCCAGCTGGATTGATACTGCGGAACTCAAATTCACTCATATACGATGGGAAAAGAGCACGGCTCGTTCCGAACTGACGTTTTAATTTTCGTTTCGCTCTCATCCACAGATTTTCTATATTTTGGGTATGAATTTCCGCGTCGTTAGGATCAACAAAGTTTTCTTCGTGAATAATGACCGAATGCTGGTAAATACCATTTCTCAAATTTGAAATATTTCTGTAAGACGCCCACCCGTCACTAATGATGTGTGTACCAGGTAGGCAGTGTTGTAGAATCAGAGGTTCCAATGTTGCCGCTCTTCTATCAGGGACCTCCACTATAAAACACTTCTTGGAAACGCGTTCAATTCCTCCAAAAACCCAATGTTCTTCTTTCCATGTGCCTCTATGGAACTTCCGGTGGAAATACTTGGATTCATCTATCTCCACCACGATCGGCTCTCCATTTCCGTCAAACCCTCCGATCTCCATTTGATTTCTTTCTACGTAGTTGCCTAAGTCTTCTCTCAGGAAGTTAAACCAATCAATGATTGTTTTCCTGTCCACATCTACTTCCCAGTGTGTCACTTCCTGAGGATAGTCTTTGGCAAAGCAGTATGTCAGAAGGACTACTTTGTATAGAGACAGCTTACTCCTAGTAAAAAATGATTCATCTCTAATACTTTTTCGAAAACCACACTGTGTGCATCTCCAACGAAAACCATCCAGTCCTTGAATGTAGGGGGCCAAATACCACACGTGCGGCATTGAAGGCTATTTCTCAAGAGACGTCGTCTGGCAAGCCATTCCATGCATGACATAGTATCTCGAATACTATCATGTAGTGATACCATCCTCCAGTTCTCCATCTTTATCGCTGCTATATTTAAAATCTCAATCGGATCAACAATAACAAAACGCTGAGCTCGCGGTCGGCCAGCCATCTTTATCAAGTTTATATGGAATTCCCTGGAATCCCGGTTTATGCATTGCATCTTTCAAATCAGTTTCTAATATTTTTTAATTAATTCATACTTTTTTTTTAAATATGTAATTATTTTTTTTAAAATTGTTTTATAAAAACTCGCACAATAAATTTATTTGAAAACTAATTTATTTGACATTTCATTTCGCTTCACCTTTAGTTAGTTTACTGTTTATGAACCTAGTTTTTCCTACTACCTGGCGGTTTTCTGTCATTAACTTCTTCTTTAATTATATTTTCAATGAATTATTTGGATCATTCGATTGGTATTTTAATTCTGTTTCTAATTATATTAATTTTTTATTATAAAAATAATTAAAATCACCGAAAATAATTCTTGCCGCTATTCTCCATATTTACCATTTTTTTTTTGGAAGATTTATTTTTTAGTTTCAGAAGTTTGATTCTACACACGACAAAAAAAACAACATTCACTGCACGTTATCTTCCATCATTTCCGAAATTCGAGCGCACGATTCTGGCGATATTATCACCCGATGGCGCAAGTGGGTTTGTAAATTTCAAAATCTCATGGTTGCACTCGACATAACAGATGATGCTCGACAAAAAGCGCTCTTGCTTCATTATGTGGGTAACGAAACGCATGATATCTTCGATACTCTCATGGTTGCAGATCCAAAAGATGACGAAACCGCAACTGGTCTGGCAATCGCTCTCACCAGCCACTTTGCACCTAGACAAATTGTTGAATATGAGATAAACAACATTCGACAAACTCAACAACACTTCTCTACCTTCCTAACTCGACTTCGCCAGTTAGCAACAAACTGTAACTTCACAGAAACCGATCGCGAATTAAAAACTCAAATCATCCAAGGGTGCATCTCATTTCGATTACGTCGAAAAACGCTGAGTGATCCATCGATGACACTGGTGAAACTGATTGACATCGCGAGAGCAACAGAAGTTGCAGATCAGCAAGCATCGTGCATGGTATCAAAACCTATCATTCAGACTATTCATCAAGGATTTCATGAAAAAACAAATTACAAGTCGAAAGTTCAACACAAACCTATTCACAAAAAGACCGAAACATGCAGAAATTGCGGAAGGCAATGGCGCACGAAGGTGGTCGACAATCACGTCCAGCATTCGGAAAAACTTGTCGATCGTGTCAAAAAATACATCATTTTGAAAGTGTGTGCCGGAGTAAAACCATGTCTTCTCATCTATCTAAATCTAAATGGAATGAAGTCCATACAAAGCATGATTCAGATTCTGAAGACGGATACATTTATTCTCTAAATAAATCCAACTCCAGTCAACTAAAATTTGAGATCAAGATTAATGGTACAATAGTCATAGCTGATTTAGGAGCAAGTGTGAATGTTTTTGACGAAAAAAAATTATAACAAGTTACGACATCGATCAGAATTGTCATTCACGAAAATGGAAATCTTTCCATATGGAAGCCAAGCTGCATTGCCAATTCTTGGAAAATTTGAAGCTGACGTTGAATATAATTCGAATCACACTAAAGCGACTTTTTTTGTTGTGAAAGGTTCAACAGGATCTTTACTAAGTTGGGATACATGTACCAAGCTCAGAATGATTAATGTTGTTCGAGAAATAAAAACAACTACAAAATCGACCATACAAAACACATGTGACTCAGATTACATCACACACCTAACAGAAGAGTACGCTGACATTTTTAAAGGTCTTGGAAAATTAAAAGACTTTAAAGTGAAACTTCATATTGACGAATAAGATAACGTTTATTATAGTGGTTTAGAAGACTTTACGCCTATAGACAACCACTTCGAATTAAAAATAAATAAATTAATAATAATAAATAGAATAAAATAAAATAAATGAAAAATGAAATAATAGATAAATAAACTAATAAAAAATAAATAATTTGTAAAAAAATCAGCATCCATGACTGGATAACGCTACTTTGAAAAATGTGGTAGTCTCAGATGCTACAGTGTCATCGTCCAAGTCATTCCATATATTTACCACTCTAGAACTAAAAAAGCTTTTTTTATAGTCTTTTCTTGTTTTTTAAAAAGCTTGAATCTATGTCCCCTAGTGCTTTGAATCGGTGGTTGCTCAAAAAACATTGCTGGTGTTAAATCCTCGTTTCCTGTTATTATCTTGTAGCCTTCGATCAAGTCACCCCTACTTCTCCTTTTCTCTAGAGTTGTTAAGCCACATTGTTTTAATCTTTCTTCGTAAGGTAACTGCCTTAAATGCTTAATCAACTTTGTAGCCCTCCTTTGTAACATAACATAACATAACGTTTATTTTAAAGTGAATCAGAACAATTAATAATAATCGTGTGTGAGATCCACTATCAAACATTTAAAAACCATATTTACATAATTTAATTTTAAATTCTTCAACAGTTTCAGCATTCACAACTTCATTCTCCAATTTATTCCATTCATTTGTCACTCTTGCACTAAAGAATTTATGTTTCATTGAACTCTCCCTTTTCTTATATAGCTTAAAGTTGTGCCCTCTGGTACTTTTGTATCTCGATCTCTCAAAAAATCTTTCGGGATTTAGGTCAACCAATCCGTTCAATAATTTGTAAGTCTCAATTAAGTCTCCTCTAGTCCTCCTCTTTTCAAGTGTTGTCAGATTACATCTACTCAAATGTTGTTCATAATTCAGTCCTTTTAACTCAGCAATCATCTTTGTAGCTCGTCTTTGCACTTTTTCAATTATGTAGATATCTTTTTTAAGACAAGGGCTCCATGCCTGCACACAGTATTCCAAGTGTGGCCTAACTAGAGATTTATACAATCTTAAAACTGTATCTTTATCTCTGCTGACTATGGTTCTTTTGATCATGCCCAAAATTCTGTTTCCCTTCTTTGCAACCTCTGCACATTGTCTAGACTGTTTAGCATCTTCATTTACTAATACGCCAAGATCTTTTTCTTTTTTCGTTTCTTTTAGCTGTATCCCTTCTAACTCGTATTTCTATCTTGGATTTCTTCTACCCATGTGCATAACATGACACTTGTCAACATTGAACTGCATCTGCCATTCCTGCGACCATTTGAACAACTGCACAAGATCGTTTCTCAGCACTTCGACATCGTCACTATTGCACACTGTTTTGCATAATTTAGTGTCGTCGGCAAATTTTGATATTTTAGCTGCTATTCCTTCATCAAGGTCATTTATATAGACAACAAAAAGAAGTGGTCCAAGCACAGAACCTTGAGGCACTCCACTGGTTATTTTCATCCATTTCGAGAAACTTCCTCTCACTCCCACTTTTTGTCTTCTATCCAGCAACCAACAATCTATCCACCTTAACAGATTACCACCTATATCAACTGCTTTCAACTTTGAAGACAACCTTTGATGAGGAACCGTGTCGAAGGCCTTGGCAAAATCTAAATAAATCACATCCACCGACTGACATGTACCTTCTCCAACACTACGATGTCCTTTTTAAAAACAGGGCTCCAAGCTTGTGCACAATATTCTAGATGTGGTCTTACCAAACATTTGTATAGCTTGATAATTATTTCCTGGTTTTGACTTATTATTGTTTTTTTGACCAATCCTAAAATCTTATTGGCTCGCTTTGCTGCTTCCGAATCCATTCAACCATGTGCTCAAGCTCATCGTCGAATTCCATTTCATGTGAGAAAACAACTTGAGAAACAATTATTAGCGGACGAAGAAAGTGATGCCATTGAAAGAGTCAATGATCAAGCTCCATGGGTCTCACCTCTAGGTGTCGTACACGAACCAAAATTTCCAGGAGAAGTTCGAGTATGTGTTGATATGAGAAGAGCAAATACAGCCATCAAGCGAGAAAGACACATTACACCGACCATCAATGAAATAATACATGATCTAAATGGTGCCTGCATATTTTCAAAATTGGACCTCAATCAAGGATACAATCAACTTGAGCTTGACGAAAAGTTACGCCACATCACCACGTTCTCCTCTCATCTCGGGTTGTGGAGATACAAACGTTTGAGTTTTGGTATAAATAGCGCAGCTGAGGTATTTCAAAATGCTATTCGAAACCCGCTGAGCGATCTAAGAGGCGTCATCAACATCAGCGACGATATTCTGGTTTACGGAAAAACGCCAAACGAACACAATGAAAATCTACGGAACTGTTTTCAAAGGATCAGAGATAAAGGATTAACGCTGAGTAAATTAAAGTGTGTCTACAAAAGAAAATTTGAAGCTGTGATCAAGCTATCTAATCCATCAAACCATCCAGAAGCTCCAGATCCTCCTCCAACAGTGAAAGTTACCAGACCTGTTCGCGAAAAGAGAAGACCTACATGGATGAAGGATTTCGAAACTTAAACCTTGACATTCATTCCGAAGAGGAAAGGGATGTAGTATAGTTAATCATAGACTTTAAATTATTTATTATCTATTTGATTCATTTATTTTCTATTTGATTCATTTATTATCTATTTGATTCATTTATTATCTATTTGATTCATTTATTATCTATTTGATTCATTTATTATCTATTTGATTCATTTATTATCTATTTCATTTATATTATTATCTTTGTTGTAAATAATGTATTATCTTTGTTATTGTTATCAGTAGGGGTGCGTTGTTAAATTCATCGGATATGCTAATCGGATATATCCGACTAGCAGTGCCCGTAGCGGCTTCGCTCGCATGAAATTAAAGAATTTGAACCGTGCATACATAGTAGAGTACTGCACGGATCAATTTTTTATGTCTCGGCTCGGCCCATCGACAACTTGGCCCAGCCAGTTTCAAAAACCAAAATTCCTGGCCCGGCACGGTGGTCTAATATGGGCCCGGCCCGTTTTTACAGGCCTAGAAGTTCTATATACTTGATGAAAAACATCGGCCCGTCCCACCTTGACTTCAGGTTTTAGCCCGGCCCGTCTGAACACCCTAAAATCACTCAAATGTCTATATACTTGGTTAAAAATATCAGCCCGTTCCACCTTGATTTAAGGTTTGGGCAGGGCCGTATGAAAACCCTAAAATAACGGCTTGGCCCGTCCGTCTGGTGATAAACTAAACTCATCTACTTTTAACCGGCCCAAAACCTCAAAATACTAATTTTCACATCTGTAGCATTTACAGTTTTTGAGTAGCAGTTATTTTAAAATCAAATAACCCCTTTTCCACTTCACATTTGAGGTCCTGGAAACCAAATTTTCAAAAAATGGTAAAACACGTATATCTTTATTTTTAGAATAGAAACTAAATACTAATTTTTACATCTGTGGTATTTACAGTTTTTGAGTAGCAGTTACTTTAAAAAACAAATAACCCTATTTTCCACCCCACATTTGAAGTCCTGGAAACCAAATTTTCAAAAAATGCTGAAACACGTATTTCATTATTTTTGAAGTATAAACTAAATACTAATTTTTACTCCTGTAGCATTCACAGTTTTTGAGTAGCAGCTACTTTAAAAACCAAATAACCCAATTTTCCAACCCACATTTGAGGTCTGGGAAACCAAATTTGTAAAAAATGGTGAAACACGTATATCTTTATTTTTAGAAAAGAAACTAAATAATAATTTTTACATCTGTGGTATTTACTGTTTTTGAGTAGCAGTTACTATAAAAGACAATTAGCCCTATTTTCCACCCCACATTTGAAGTCCTGGAAACCAAATTTTCAAAAAATGCTAAAACACGTATTTCATTATTTTTGGAGTAGAAACTAAATACTAATTTTTACTTCTGTAGCATTAACAGTTTTTGAGTAGAAGCTACTTTAAAAACCAAATAACCCAATTTTCCAACCCACATTTGAGGTCCGGGAAACCGAATTTTCAAAAAATGGTGAAACACGTATCTTTTTATTTTTCAAAAAGAATCTATATACCAAATTTTAGAACAAATTTTTAGAAAAATTTTTTAGAAAAAAGTTTGTTTTCCAGTTTTTTCTCCTCAGGAGCAAAATTTTCAAAAATCCTTTCTTAGCGGATGTTTACGCTATAAAAGTAATATAAGTTCCAAATTTCACGTTCCTAGGATGAGGCGTTTGAGCTCGGCGTTGATTATCAGTCAGTCAGGACATGTTCTTTTATATATATAGATGAGCAAAAAAGCGTTGTTAATTACATCCGGGGTTGAAGTGTCGCGCGTTGTTAATTACATCCCTTAGTCATCGGATGTGCATTCGATAAATCCTGCTCGAGGGCGGATTGATTGATAAAATGTAAGATAGCCACCTCCATACCACTGCAGGCGAGACTTTCTTAGTTCGAAAGGATGGTTTTAATTTGAATTTAAAACTTAGATTTTCTAATATTGTGGAAGCGGAGAGGTTGATTGCTGAAAGTTAGTATTTTGATTTTATTTTAGTAAAACGTCGTGATATGGTTTACCTAGGTTGTTAGGCCTTTGTCTGAGATAGTTTAAAATTTCGTTGCTTAGTTTTTTCACAAAGCAATCAATAAAGTGTAGTGTTTTAGCTTTAAAGTCAAGTTTTATTTGGCTTTTGATGGGCTCAAAAAATTGCTCATTTCAAAGGTTCACCTTTACATTGATGCCTCTAAAATTAACATAAGATGTTTATCTTCCTTCACAATGGTTGAACCAACCTTGATAATTTTTTAATCTTATCCAAATAAACTGTGCTTACCACTCATATGTTCTAATAATTGGCTGTATAATAAATTTCAACCACCACCAATCCTTTATTTTCAATCTTGTGATTTATTTTTATTGTTTAATAGTTTATAAGCTAATCATGTCATGAATCAATACTAAACCTGTTTAATTGTGAATCCTCTTATTTTAATTGAAATGATTTTTTGTTTCAAGATTCGTATGATCATGGTAAGGTCTAGACTGACTCTAAACAGAATTTGTATGTGATGATGTTGTACTTAAACACTTTATTTAAATGTCTCCTGTAATCATGGAGGCATCCTCCCACAAAATGAATTGTACAGTTTATTGAGAGTCACATATGTCTGCATTACTACTGGACAAAACTGATGTTTTGAGTTGCAGCAAATTATATTTAATGTATGTATCAATTAAATAGCAGATAATGTTTATTTATCTGAAGTTATGCAAGAAGGCAGTCCAATGAGTTGGTGAGGGGATTATATGGGATTGAACCCTGAATGACTATTGGCTTAATCATTATGTTCTGTATAATAAAGTAGAAAGTTTTGCAACTTTAATAGACAGAGATGGCTTAGGCTGGATGACTATGGACCTTAAAATCATCTTTTAACTATTAACTATTTGTAACACCCTAGGGCGATAGTCGATAGAGTTTGTGTTTGACGAACTAAATATCACAGTGGGGGGTGCGTTGTTAAATACATCCAGCGCTGCATCCGAGATTTATGGGATGGATGCAAGGATTGATTGGATGTTGGATGTATTTAACAACGGCTGATGAGCCTGGCGAATGTAAACAAAATGGATCCAATAAAATTTTTTTGCCGATCTTTCGAATTCCAATTTAATAATTGCCACTGAATGTATAAAACACTTTTTTTATGACTCTGAATCGGAAGATGACAAAGGTTAGCTAGGATATAGCTTAATTTTCATTTGAGACGCTTTATTAGTATGCGTGTGAAGTTAGCCTCGAGGCTGGCAATGCTAACTAAAAAAAAAAAAAAAATTGCTTGCCCTGGGGCTGTGCTATACATTGTTGGATGGGGTATAAAAAATGAAATCGAATGGTATATTTGGATTGTCTTCGGTTCAACAAATAAAAATGTTATAAGCGAAAAACGACGATTTTCCGCCGAAAATTGCATAAAATCAACATTGGCTCTACTTTGAGAAAATCGATCTTGTTTTAAACTTCTGCCCTGGGTATATCCGAGACGCTTGTTTTTAGATAATTCAATATCAAATCCAACAATATAACTTTCGCTTCTCAAAGTTAATAAATAAAAAAGTTATCGAATAAAACGTCGGACCGTATACCAAAGAAACCGAGAAAGCGAAACATAAACAGACGCTGCGATTGGACAATCGAGTCTAGCTCACTGTGGCTAATTATGCAAAATATTCAAATATGCAAAGTGGCTACTCGTTAACACGTTAAAATTTTATTTTTAAGAAACCTTTATTGAACTTGAATAACAAATATATATAGTAGCAAAATTTTTTTTATTGTTTTTTCTCGCTCCCGTTTCTTTGCTCTCACGATCCCGGTCGTTCTCACGATCCCGGTCGCTCTGACGATCCCGGTCGCTTTCCCGATTTATTGCTACGGTGCAATTAGGTCCTTTATATATATTAAACTCTTCTTTTGAATACATTAAAAACGTGCATTTTTGGTGAACCCACCTTCTACATTTTTTACACTCCACCCAGTCCCCACCTGCACCCTCTCCACCGGTCCCGCAATACAAACAATAATTTGTCATGATGGAGTGTGAAAAATGTAGAAGGTGGGTTCACCAAAAATGCACGTTTTTTAATTTTTAAGCGTAAACTTCAATATATTTTCTTAAAAATAAAATTTTCCATAAAGTTCGTTATATATATATATATATATATAAATAAAGGACATAATTGCACCGTAGCAATAAATCGGGAAAGCGACCGGGATCGTCAGAGCGACCGGGATCGTGAGAACAAAGAAACGGGAGCGAGAAAAACAATACAAAAATTTTGCTACTATATATATTTATTATTTAAGTTCAATAGAGGTTTCTTACAAATAAAATTTTAACGTGTTAACGAGTAGCCACTTTGCATATTTGAATATTTTGCATAATTAGCCACAGTGAGCTAGACTCGATTGTCCAATCGCAGCGTCTGTTTATGTTTCGGTTTCTCGGTCTCTTTGGTATACGGTCCGACGTTTTATTCGATAACTTTTTTATTTATTAACTTTGAGAAGCGAAAGTTATATTGTTGGATTTGATATTGAATTATCTAAAAACAAGCGTCTCGGATATACCCAGGGCAGAAGTTTAAAACAAGATCGATTTTCTCAAAGTAGAGCCAATGTTGATTTTATGCAATTTTCGGCGGAAAATCGTCGTTTTTCGCTTATAACTCTTTTATTTGTTGAACCGAAGACAATCCAAATATACCATTCGATTTCATTTTTTATACCCCATCCAACAATGTATAGCACAGCCCCAGGGCAAGCAATATATATATTTTTTTAGTTAGCATTGCCAGCCTCGAGGCTAACTTCACACACGTTTATTAGTTTATTGGTGCTGAATTCGAGTTAATACAGCTCTGCAGTATACAGAGATATACAGTACAGAATAATCTTGAAGTATTAAAATGTTAGATTAATAGAGATTAATGTTAGATTGATGACTATGGACTTTAAAATCATCTTATACAAATATATTTGTAACACTAAGTCCAAAGAATTTTTCATCCTTCTCTTGTTTTTCCTGTTGAGTTCTTGAATTGTCTCAGGAACCAAGTCTAAGAAAACAGGAAAATACCTTTAAATCTATAACAATTTTTAAAAAATTTATAGCAATATCATACCAACTGCTAGGAGCCAAACAGTTTGTGATGGAGTGCCGACAATGCTGATCATGCTCCCACTTTTGTCTATCACAGCTGCAAAACAAAACTTAGTGCTACAAATAGTTAATAGTTAAAAGATGATTTTAAGGTCCATAGTCATCCAGCCTAAGCCATCTCTGTCTATTAAAGTTGCAAAACTTTCTACTTTATTATACAGAACATAATAATTAGAGTCAGTCTAGACTCTAGACCTTACCATGATCATACGAATCTTGAAACAAAAAATCATTTCAATTAAAATTTGAGGATTCACAATTAAACAGGTTTAGTATTGATTCATGACATGATTAGCTTATAAACTATTAAACAATAAAAATAAATCACAAGATTGAAAATAAAGGATGGGTGGTGGTTGAAATTTATTATACAGCCAATTATTAGAACATATGAGTGGTAAGCACAGTTTATTTTGATAAGAGTAAAAAATTATCAAGGTTGGTTCAACCATTGTGAAGGAAGATACACATCTTATGTTAATTTTAGAAGCATCAATGTAAAATTGTAAAGGTGAACCTTTGAAATGAGCAATTTTTTGAGCCCATCAAAATTCAAAAGCCAAATAAAACTTGACTTCAAAGCTAAAACACTACATTTTATTGATTGCTTTGTGAAAAAACTAAGCAACGAAATTTTAAACTTTAAACTAAACTATCTCAGACAAAGGCCTAACAACCTAGGACATCTAGGTAAACCATATCACGACGTTTTACTAAAATAAAATCAAAATACTAACTTTCAGCAATAAACCTCTCCGCTTCTACAATATTAGAAAATCTAAGTTTTAAACTCAAATTAAAACCATCCTTTCGAACTAAGAAAGTCTCGCCTGCAGTGGTATGGAGGTGGCTATCTTACATTTTATCAATCAATCCGCCCTCGAGCAGGATTTATCGAATGCACATCCGATGACTAAGGGATGTAATTAACAACGCGCGACACTTCAACCCCGGATATAATTAACAACGCTTTTTCGCTCATCGGATATATCCGATTAGCATATCCGATGAACTTAACAACTCACCCAATTTGTTTATACCCAAGTTCTACATCTACGGTTTTACCTTGAAACATGTCGATGTCATCCCGACTTTTGGATATGTCCGGGAAGGTGGCCTTAATTACCGGTGAATACAATATTTACCTTGTTATTGTTGATGTGGGGTGGGCTGAAGGCCTAAAGGCGCACACTAGCAATTAAGTTGCACAATTACATTTCTTGAGCAACTTTTGCGCGCACACGCTTAGACGAGTAACAGTTCGTATTTTCGTTGAAATTCTCCAATAAATTAATTTATTACATTAAATTTTGATTAAATCAAATCACATCACAATTTTTTTCTCGCAAGTTTTCTATTTTATTCGATAATCATGTTATAAAACTTTTTGAAAATTATTAAATTATTTTATTAAAATTTATCAAATTCATAACAGAATCGCTGGTCCATTTTATTGTTATATTTTTCTTATAAATTTAACTATTTAACTAATTACAGAAAGACGGGTGACTTAAAGTTGTTCAAAGTTTTCAAACGAATTTGAAAACTAAGCTAGTTGGGCAACCGAGTTGACAACTTAAAAAGTTGTCCAACTCATGACGCGCACACGAGCATTTTGCTGCGCAACTCGATTTGCACAACTTAGTTGTTCAATTTTGTTGTTCGTGTGCGCCCGCCTTAACTCTAAAACTCTTAAGTATAAGTCGGTCTAAGTCTAGTCTACTAGCTAGTGTAAGTATTACTTTAAAAGTTTAAAACTTAAAACTTTTTAAGTTGACTATTGACTATTGAAGTTATTAGTTATGTTATTGTCATCGCCACGCCATATCACATTTGAATCTCTATTCTCGTAATGAATTCTATTATCATCGATTTTTTTTTATCTCAACTTTGCCACAGCTTGACTTCAGGTTTGGCCCGTCTGAAGACCCTAAAATCATGCGTGTGAAGTTAGCCTCTAGGCTGGCAATGCTAATTATAAAAAACATAAATTGCGTGCACTGGGGCTGTGCTATACGTTGTTGGGCGGGGTTTAAAAAATGGAATTGAGTGGTATATCTTTGTTTTCTTCGGTTCAACAAATAAAAAAGTTATAAGCAAAATAAGATGATTTTCCGACGAAAATTGCATAAAATTAAGCTTGACTCTTTGAGAAATTCAAACTTTTTTTTAACTGCTGCACTGGAAATATCCGAGACTCTCGTTTTTAGATAATTCAATATCAAATCCACCAATGTAACTTTTGTTTCTAAAAGTTAATAAATAAAAAAGTTATAGAATAAAACGTCTAATGTTTTTTTGGAAAAACCACCAAAGACTACCCTCGGTCATCGGCTATTTCTGGAAGAAATATTATACCGAGGTTTTAAAAAAAACTAAAGTACCTACGACTACTCCCTTTGGTCGTCAGGTATTTCTGAAAGAAAAAGTGTTTTAGAAAACATTTTAAGATTCTAAGAAATTTTTCTAAATAATTTTTTTCTTAAAAACTAATGACCGGGAAAGAGGGTCTAGTTCGTAAGACTGTAGGTTATTTTAAAGAATTTTAAGAACCTTTACTCAAAAATGTATACATATTTTTTGAAAATTTGTTGACTTTTGTCTGAATTGCCAGCATGTTTTGCTCAAATTTTAAAGCCTTTTTAATGCTACCACATCCTTCCCCCAGCTCTTACACTTATGGTATTCATTACAAATTAAGTTGCCTAAATTTTGGGGTATGGTAACTATGGCACTGCTGATAGGTTAACTCACTGGCTATCATACTGTATTTTTCTCTATCATAATGTATTTTTCTCTAAGAAATAGTTGACCGGGGGAGTGTAGTTGTCTCTTATTAAAATTTTTTCTTATAAAAATGATCGATGGCCAGAAAGGAAGTGTGGGGGGAGTAGTCATAGACAGGGGTACCTTTAGAGGGGGTTTGGGGTGGTTTCCTTAAAAAATTTGACGAAAGTACCTACGACTAGCTCTCAGTCATCAGCTGTTTCTGGAAGAAAATTGTATAATGTTTTGGATCGGGAAGGTTTAAAGAAATTTTTTTAAAAACTTATAAACTTTTCTTCCTGAAAGCTGATGAACATAAAAAGCTGGCAGTCCTTTGGTAAATTTCCAGAATTTTAAGAACTTTTGTTCAAAATTATATATCTATTTTTCTCGAAGATTTTTAAACTGGCTCAAATTTCAATTTATAGAAGCACAGTATCTTCTTGAAAGGACTTCTGCACCACTCTTTAATCTTTCAATGCTCTTCTTCTTGTAAGGCAGATAGCTGCCTCACAGGAGGAAAAATAATATAGAATAATAATCTCTACCTAGCTCAAATCGTAATTTTTTAAGAATTAAGTTTCTTACTACCAAAGGAGGTTTGAAAACATTAAAATTGTTAACCCATTAGTGCCTGAGATCTTAGATTTTTCTATTTTTTTGATATTATGTTGGTTTAGTGCTCAAAATAAGATATCTGAAATTAATAATAATGCACAGTTTTTTATTTTTTTTATTTTGAATGATCGTCCCATTTTTTGGGACGCTAGGCACGGGAGGGTAGGTCGGTAGGTGTCCTTTCATTAGCTGAAAATGTACTGTAGTGGCATTATTTGCTGCAAAACACAAAAGTAAACAATGATATTTTTTAATAACAAAATATTATTATATAATAAGTCAAAAATAAATAAAAATGGTTAATTTTTCAGTTAATTACTGACTTTTACAAGCAGTAATACACATAAAACATGAAAAAATAAAAGTTTCGAACTGTTTAATAATTGTTGCTGTCGAGATAATGATATGAAGCAAAACACCACACATGAAGTCCTACATTACATTTGTTACATACATACATGTGTAACTTTTTTTCCACATTCTGCGCATCGTCGTTGGGTGCCTCCTTGAGAAATAATGTGATTTTGGCCATCGTATCGAATTTCTGGAAGCACTCGGTGATTCATACTTCTAGCACGACCAGGTGCACGACTAACAGTTAATCTATTATTTCCATACTGACCAAAATAGGATGCAGTCACAGAACGCCTAAACTGAAACTGATCCATCGGTGATGCTTTGTATCCCTCCGTCATGCGATAAAGCAGCCAAGCATTCAGCATGGCAACATCAGCACAGTTAGAAAAGAAAGGCCATCACCATTTTTTAGAACGAATGCTTATTCTATATGCTGCAATATTCTGGTTCATTCGATCCACTCCTCCCATGCCTTTGTTGTATTGAGAGATGAGATGTGGCTGTGGAATGGTAACTTTTTTTTTCAGCATACGACCATCGCTGTGCCTGTCCGAACGGCTCGATGCCGTAACAATTTGAAGCAACAGTGACAACACTGTTGTCATGCCATCTTACAACAACTACACCAGTGTTCTGGTCTAGTCGGTAATCCGATGTACCACGAGGTAATTTTTTCATAGCCTCAGGGGCAATGAGAAGACAATTCTCAGTACGGTGGACATGCATAGTGCCAGTGCCACCAATACCCATTTCTTTCAGTTTGTTAAGAAGCCGAATGTTAGTAAAAAAATTATCGAAAAACAACTGATAATTTGCAGGTGGTAATTCTGAAATTAAATCCAATATTACCGAGCCCCCCAGACCCAATGATGAATCCATTTTCACACTAGACCCTTGGTAGGGCTCAAACTGAACACAATAACCTAATGGAGTGTTCAAGCTCCATACTTTATATCCGAATCGCACAGGTTTACTTCTTATAAACTGTTTGATTCCATGTCGACCATAATATGGAACCATAGATTCATCTATTGATAATGATGAATGTTGTGGAAAAAACCTTAGAAATCTCTCATTCAACATTGAAAGTAGAGGTCGGACCTTGGCCACTCTGTCGGTTGCTGTTAGATTTTCATTATCAGTTAAATGAAGAAACTACATTATCTCTTCAAATCTATTTCTAGTCATTGCTTTGCTAATAGCAACATTATGAACATCCTTTGCTGGTTCCCAGTAACATCTTCTCAGGAGTGGTGCGTAACCACTGCTGAACAAAATTGCGAAAAACAGTTTTATATCACCTTGACTGAGTTCGAAAGAATGTTTTCCTTTTTGCACGGCATATAGTTGTGTTTGTGTTTCAATCAATGCTATGATCTCTTTGTCAAAGAACAATCAAACAATGCAACAGGTGTCAAGTCAAGTTTGTCATAACGATTGGGAAAAGTTGTGGGTTTGTGACGATCTAATCGTGGCAAGTCTTCTTTTATCCACTTTCGCTCAATGGGAGTAGGATGAGCCTTTTGTTTCCTTGATTTTTTAGCTGGTGGAGGCACCTCTGCTTCAGGTTCTGAGCTCTCGTCATTCCCGAAAGTAACAAGGTTCTCAAAGGTTTTAACTGTTGCCGTTGATTCAGCTTCAAGCTGTTTTCGAGACAGGTTATCATAGTTACCACCATCATCTTCATCACCGCTATCTCAGTCACTACAATTTGCATCCACATGAGGTCCAATGTAGATATTAGCTTGAACTGCCTGTTGAAGTAAATCATCATCAGATTCCAACATGGATAAAACTTCATGCAACTTAAATTGATGTTGGGATGTTGAAGCAGACCTATAATATAAATATAAATAATAATAACTATTAAATGTAATTTATAAAATGCATAATGATAAAGTACAAGTTGAAAATTAAAATAATGCAATTATATCAACAATAAAACTATATGACCTCGGTAAAACAATTATAACTATTATACGTCTCTTGAGCAAATTACACCCTCCCTCTCGTGCTTAGGGTCCCAAAAAATGGGACGCTAGTAAATAGTGAAATTTGCTAAAACCGTACATTTAGAAAAAAAAACAAAAAATACGATTTCTTTTTTAGATAGAGATAAACAAAATTACATAATCATATTTAAAAAAAAATTTATTTAGCAATCTTACCTTGAATGAGAGTCCATTTCGAAAAAGCAAATTTTACGGAACACGCGAAAACAACAGCAAATACATTTCCAAAAGACTATTTTTAAACGTCAAAGACTACGAATACGTTTAGATATAAACCAACCTAACAAAATGAGCCACTTTTTTAATTAATATAACCACTATTTTAAAAATTACAATTATTCAAAGAGATGTAGCACTTTTTGGGACGCTAGGCACTAATGGGTTAAGTTAGGTGCAACTTCTTGCATAAGTTGATGTCATTCATTAAAAGCCAAAAAATATATTCAGACAGCAAGCATATTGTCAGGCATTGTTAGACATTTATTTAAAGTTTAAATTTTAAACTACTACTTATACTAAACTAGTACCACTATTTCTTTGTATTTATCATATAATAAATGCATGGTGTGTTTTTAGGAGCTGGGTCTGGCATTGGTGCTGCTTGTGCCACATTGTTTTCTAAATTAGGAGCTAGTCTTGTTCTTACTGGAAGAAATGAGGTTAACTTAGCATCTGTTAAAGCTAACTGTTTGAAGCTATGCAAGGAGTCAGAGGTTGGTTTGAACATGTGCATCATAACTGTCACAATAGCTTGACTACAATCTGTATTTATCAACCCTAACTTCCTAAACTAAAAATAACTAGAGATGGGTTGATGTTTCTAAAATCTCAACAACAGCTAGGAAGTGGTAGCTCGAAAAAATTCCAACTTGAATTTTGTTATGTCTTACTATTTTTGGCTGGAACTTTGGTTGAGAAATACTGCTGTAATTTATATTTTTATAGCAATTGGTCATAGCTGGTGATATAACAAATGAAGAAGATTGCATCAAAATTGTTGAAGCTTGCATCGAGAAGTTTAAAAAACTTGATATTTTGGTTAGAATTTTTCAAGTGAATCAGTTCTGGATTTAAAAATTCTGTCTTGAAAATAAATTTGATCATTTATTGTTGTTCATATAGGTTAATAGTGCTGGCATAATGGAATTTGGTTCAATAGAGACTACATCAATAGCTCAGTATGATAAAGTTATGAACACTAATATAAGGTTTTATAAGTGTTTAATTTTATCAATGCAGATGTATTCATTTTGTGGTAAAAACAAACAACATATAATTCATTATATTTATTTTTCAGATCAGTTTATTGTTTAACAATGCTTTGTGTACCTCATTTAGTTAAGAGCAAAGGCAACATAATTAATGTCTCTAGTGTCTGTGGTACCAGAGCTGTGAGTTTTTTTATTTTTCCCATGGGATGCAAATTTGTTCTTAATTTTTATCTATTTTCTTGATAATTATTGTGAAATTAGTATTATAATTTTAATTTTTATCTATTTTCTTGATAATTATTGTGAAATTAGTATTATAATTTTCCCTTCTTTATGCTTTATAAAGTTTCCTGGTATTCTTGCATATTGTGTCTCCAAAAGTGCCTTAGACCAGTTAACAAGCTGTATCGCCTTAGGTTAGTGTTTTTAATAAAAATTGTTTATCACATTTTTTTATGATCAAATCTTTTTTAATAGAGTTGGCACCAAAAGGAGTCAGGGTTAATGCAGTCAAGTATGTCCCATTTATTTATTCAGTAGTAATCTAAGTGAATTTATAGTTAATAAGTTATTATTACTATTCAGCCAAAAGCTATATATTAATTAAGTGGTTCTCACAAACTTTTCATTCAAAATATACTTTAAATAAAAGCTGTTTTTTGCAGCTTCACTATATGATACTAGCGGGGTTACCCATCGTTGCTCGGGGTTTACAGAGGTTTTTATCATTTTTTTCTCTTGCTCCCGTTTCCTTCCCTGCTTGCTCTCCCGTTTCCGGTTGCTTTCTCGTTCCCGGTCGCTCTCCTGTCCCCGGTTGCGTTCCCGTTCCCGCTTGCTCTCCCGTTCACGTTCCCGCTCATTTTCTCTTTTCCACTCTTTCCTAACTCCTTTTAGCCCATAAAACGTAAAATAGATTTGCTAAAAGTTACTTGAAGCCTTCAAACGTTGCTACGTAAATTAAATTTGAATTTACCTTTGATGGTCGTACATAGGCACTTTTAATCTGGAAAGTTGTTTGGCCTCTTGAGCCGGGGGATTGGAGTATGGAGTCCAAACCTTCTTAACTTTCTTCCCCTGTATGAGAACTACCTCCTTGCCAAATTTCATCAAGATCGCTCCAGCGGTTTAGATTTCTATAAAAGACAAACAGACTCACAAACATTCATTTATATACAGTGCTGGGGAAGTTCCTTTGAAAATGTAACTAGTTACTTGCTGAAAATGTAACTAGTTACAGATTTTCAAATGTAACTAGTTACTTGCTGAAAATGTAACTAGTTACAGATTTTCAAATGTAACTAGTTACAGATTTTCAAATATAACTAGTTACAGATTTTCAAATGTAACTAGTTACAGATTTTCAAATGTAACTAGTTACAGATTTTCAAATGTAACTAGTTGCAGATTTTCAAATGTAACTAGTTACAGATTTTCAAATGTAACTAGTTACAGATTTTCAAATGTAACTAGTTACAGATTTTCAAATGTAACTAGTTACATTATTTAGTAACTTGTATCTGTAACTAGTTACATTTGAAAATCTGTAACTAGTTACATTTGAAAATCTGTTACAGATACAAGTTACTAAATAATGTAACTAGTTACTTTGCAGTTACTTTTATTGTGAGACGTGTCGGCCCAGTACTGCCATCATCGCCATTAACACCGCATTTGCTAGTCTTATCTGCTAGCTGCTAATATTGTAAAAGAATTCGCTGGCCTTTTCCTTCATGTAATAAGTGGCACTGAAAATTGATGTACTTTAACTTAAAAAAAACACAAAAAGTTGTTTAACACAATAAATCCTATTTATTAAAAAAAATCACTAAAAAATAAAATTCAAATTGTCTTATTGGCATTTAAAAGAAGCTGTTCTTCAAACTTGTCATCACTAAGGCGATTTTGTGGAGGAGTGAAATAGAGCTTGACCGATTAATCGGTAACATTCATAATCGGGCCGATTATTAGGACAATCGGAACAATCGGCAATTGGCTTCCGATATTTCTTTGAAAATAATAAAATATTTTATAATATTTAAAATAGTAAATATTTCTCATCCGACCTTATCAATATACCAGCACGTGGTTTGGGTCATGTTATAAGCCTAAAAGGTACAATCACCACACAAGCATCGCAGGATTCAATGTGATTGGTTGGCTAATAGCCCCGTCCCCTACTAATCACGTCATATCCTGCGGTGATCGTGTGACATTAGTTTTTAAACATGACCGCGTGGTTGCAGTACTGCTATGCGGTTATGCGGGTTCTCAGGGAAATTGGACCTTATTAAAACCTTAATACTGAATTTTAATGTTTTTAAATTTTTAGTTGTTGAGTTTTCAAGCAAATATAATCCTTTTCTCCGCCTTACATTTGTAGTCCTGGAAGCCAAAACATAAAAAAATTGGTAAAACATTTGTGACTTTATCTTCTAAGTAGTATCTAGTTACTAATTTGTATATCTGTAGTATTTTTAGTTTCAGAGTCGCAGTTATTCTATAAAAAATATAACCCGACATTTGAAGTCCTGAAAACCTAATTTTCAAAAATTAATAAGACATGTATTTTGTTATTTTGTAAAAATAATCTCGGTTCTAAATTGTAAAACTTAAACATTTTTAGTTTTTGGAATTTTTCTACAAAAAATATAACCCTATTTCCCCCCACATTTGAAGTCCTGAAAACCTAATTTTCAAAAATTAATAAAACATGTATTTTGTTATTTTGTAAAAATAATCTCGGTTCTAAATTGCAAAACTTAAACATTTTTAGTTTTTGGAATTTTTAATCAAATTCTTTTTTTCACCTCATATTTGAGGTCCTGGAAAGCAAATTATTAAAAATTGATAAAATACGTATACCTTTATTTTTCGAGTAGCAGTTACAAATAACCTTATTTTCCATCTCAAATTTGAGGACCCGGAAGCCAAATTTTCAAAAATGGTAAAACAACTTTATTTTTATTTTTTGAGAGAATACTAAATACTTATTTTTACATCTGTAGCACTTACAGTTTTTGAGTAGCAGTTATTTAAAAAAAAATAAATAACCCTATTTTCAACCCACATTTGAGGTCTTGGAAACCAAATTTTCAAAAAAATGGTGAAACACGTATATCTTAAATTATTGAGTGGATACAGAAAAATAATTTTCACATCTGTATGATTTACAGTTTTTGAGTAGCAGTTACTTTAAAAAACAAATGATTCTATTTTCCACCCCACATTTGAGGTCCTGGAAAACAAATTTTCAAAAAATGGTGAAACATGTATTTTCTTATTTTTTAAGAAAAATGTAGATACCAAATTTCCAAAGCCCCTCATTTTTGGTTTTCGAGATATGTGCTGTTTTAGAAAAAAGTTTGTTTTTCAGTTTCTTCCTCTCAGGAGCAAAATTTTCAAAAAAAACTTTCTTAGTGAGTGCTTGCGCTATAAAAGTAATATAAGTTCCAAATTTCACGTTTCTAGGATGAGGCGTTTGAGCATGGCATTGATTATCAGTCAGTCAGTCAGGACATGTTCATTTATATATATATATATATATATATATATATATATATATATATATATATATATATATATATATATATATATATATTATATTTATATATATATATATATATATATATATATATATATATATATATATATATATATATATATATATATATATTATAAGGAAACATAGCGTTGATATGTTTTTACGAGCCACATATATCAGAAACTTGGATGGCTTACAATCCACCATGAAATAACGCAAATATAAATGTCTCAACTTCAGACTCGAACCCACGACTGTCTGATCGGCAACACCGCCTCGCATCATGCCAACTACCTTACCATCTGCGCCACTTCCACCGCAAAAAAACAGTGGTTGTTAAGCGCTTTTGTTGGGGTATGTTGAACACAACACTCGACTATGAATGGGTACGAATCAATGCTCGATAGTATATATAAGTTGTGCGGCTTACAATCCGTCACTAGCTAATTTAATAGCTATCGAAGATATATGTTTTGTAATATATATTATAAGGAAACATAGCGTTGATATGTTTTTACGAGCCACATATATCAGAAACTGGTAGTTGGCATGATGCGAGGCGGTGTTGCCGATCAGACAGTCGTGGGTTCGAGTCTGAAGTTGAGACATTTATATTTGCGTTATTTCGTGGTGGATTGTAAGCCATCCAAGTTTCTGATATATGTGGCTCGTAAAAACATATCAACGCTATGTTTCCTTATAATATATATTACAAAACATATATCTTCGATAGCTATTAAATTAGCTAGAGTCTTATATATATATATATATATATATATATATATATATATATATATATATATATATATATATATATATATATATATTATTTTCGGTCATATTTGTTTTATATTTGCTCTTATGATTTTAATGATAATTAATACATCCCCTGGTGTTGTATTTTTTCTCTTAATTTTATTTATTTTCTTTCCATCTATGTATACTTTGATATTTAAGGCCTTCAATTTGTATGTACAATTCTCATTGACGAAAAACTAACACCTACAATTCTTATGTTAATTATTTATATAATTAACATTAGAATTTAATTTAATTTAATTAATTTAATTTATATTTGCTCCTTCGATTTTATTTTTAATTAATACCTTCCCTCGTATTTTGTTTTGGTCATAATTTTATTTATTTGATTTTTATCTATGTGCTTTGACCATTGTTTGTTTTTATTCGTCTTTGTTTACCTTTGGTCCTGTACCGCCCGGCCTTTTGCTTTTTCTGAAGATGGCTGAAAAATAGATGAAACTTGCAAGTTAAAAAGTAATAAAGATTTGTATAATCGGGGGCTCTTTGAACAACTTCGTGGGCGAATTAAATTACGGGAACTATCTCATATAATAGAAAAAGTTTGCAACAAAACTTGGTCTATAAAGTTTAACCGAGCCTGTATCGACCATATATATAGAATAAGTATATCGGAGATGAGCAGGTTTTGAGTGAGATGCCAAGATGGCCTCCGAAAGCTTTATTTTAATTTTACGCGATATCCGACATAAATAATATACAATTCTAATTTACCGATAACACAGGCGACGTTAAATAGACCATCGAACTAGAGACTACGCAAATAAAATTCAATGTCAAATGAAATTTTTATAAAAAAAAATTTGTTAATTTTTATAAAGTTAAAAATTTATTTTGTACATAAAAAAATCTTTTTTTTCTATTAAAAAATATTTGATTAAGTTACTATACGGTTGTAACTCTGAGTTCTTCGTTTCGGATCTCCGGTTTACTAGGCTGCCTCGCTAAAAGCCTTCCTAAACGAGAGGCGGGCCGATATACTTATTCTATATATATGGTATCGACGAAAAATTAACACCTAATTATTTGAATTATATATATATATATATATATATATATATATATATATGTGTGTGTGTGTGTGTGTCCGGCGTCCCCGGTTGTGCCAACCCGCACTCTACTCCAAGTCACGACATCGGTCCACCCCGGGTCATAACGATGACGCGCCGGTATCCGGTGAAGCTAATCGAGCGGTTCCGTCCGGCTGACAGCGGATCTGTGCATGCGGATCACGTGCCCGCATTTCCTCATTCAACTAACTGCGGCAAAATCACTTTCCGCAGACGAAAGTGAATAACCGCATTTATTCAGTTTTATACTTTTGTGCTTTTTTATACTCTCGTGAACCTTTCATTCCGGTTTTATATTTTAATATTTTAATCTTTCGTGTCGGCCATCGCTTCGCCAGCAACAACGTACACAACTACTTCTCGGCTTGCTTTGTTTGTCGTTTTGTTGGTCGCTCTGCCGTTTTCGAAGTCGATTTCTAGTAAGTTTGCATACTTTCTAAAACCGATTCTCATTCCATATCAAACATTTAACAATATCTAACTCAATTTCACTCCACTTCACGTTTTCTGTTTTTACAGTAATATTCCTGCTCTTTATATACCATGTACCTTAGTTTAATTTTATCTCACATTATTTTATCTCCGCTTGGTTTTACCACAACTATATCGGTTTGCTTTATATTTGTTTCCTAATCGTCTAGTTTTAAGTAAATACGTTTCACCATTATTCCAATTTCAGTTCGACTTCTACATTCGTCCGTTTTTGAATATTTTCTATTTAAAGGGCTCTGATGATGGCTTTCGAGCCGAAACTGTACTGTAAGCCCGTTTCAAAAATTAATAAAGAATTTTATTCAAAAAACAAAATCGTAATTCGCAATTTGGAGTCTTACGTTAAGAAAATAATCAATAAACAAGTAAATTACAAACGAATTTTTAAAACCCAATGCTTTTATATGTAATTAAAACACAAATTTTGCAATCAATTTTTTCTTATATTACTCTTTTATTTTATATTAAAGTCGAAATATCTTAATTATATCGAAATATTGAAATTAACTAAATTAATTGACTTATTGTAAAACTAATAATTGAATATTGCATTGTCTTCTATTTTGAGCATGTATGCAAAATTTGAAAAAAAATCTATTATCAGGAAGTGACTCAAAAATTGATTGCAAGATTTGAAACAGACAGAGAAACAAACAGACAGACAGAGAAACAGAGACGACGAGTTAATAAAAGCATTGGTAAAAATGGGCAGTTATATTCAACAGAGCATGTATAAAAGAAAATCTACTGCCGAGTTATGCAAAAAACTCAATATATGAGCCGGAGAGCGAGCGGAAACGGGAAATAGAGAATGAGCGGGAATGGGAAAGCAAGACAGCGGTGAAGGAAACGGAAGCGAGAGAGAAAAACGATAGAAAAACCCCGGGCAACGTTGGGTACCCCGTTATATATATATATATATATATATATATATATATATATATATTTGTTGCGAATAAACTGTGGAATCAATTTATCTTTGAGACGCGCTCCAAGAAACACAACTCGCCATTTGGCAGAAACAACTTTTCGAGCCAAATTCTCGACCTTTCGGCGAGTTGTGTTTCTTGGAGCGTGTCTCAAAGATAAATGGATTCCACAGTTTATTCGCAATAAATATCGCTCTAATGTGGTTAAAGGAAATACAAAGCTTGAAGTGGATTCTATGTTGTGTAAAATATATATATATATATATATATATATATATATATATATACTAGCGGGGGCACCCGGCGTTGCCAGGGGTTTTAGAGGTTTTTCTAATGTTTGTCTCTCTCGCTCCCGTTTCCTTCTCAGCTTTCCCGTTCCCGTCGCGTTCCCGGTCGCTTTCCCGCTCCCGGTTGCTTTCCGGTTCTCGGTCGCTTTCCCTTTCCCGCTCTATCTTTCGCTCTCAGTTGGCTTCCCGTTTCCGTTTTTGCTCATTTATTTATGTATATGTATGTGTATATATATGTATATAGTTCCCGCTCACTCACCCGCTCCGCTCCGCTCATTTTGTGACGGATTTCAAATTTTTTTCACTATATTTGATTCCCCTTGACTCTCAAGGTTGTGTGAAAATTTCATTACGATCGGATGAATGGTGTAGCAATACATAAAGAACATACATACATACATACATACATACATACAAACATTCATTTTTATATATATATAGCTCCCGCTCGCTCACACCGCTCCGCTCCGCTTATTTTGTGACGGATTTCAAATTTTTTTTCTCTATATTTGATTTCCCTTGACTCTCAAGGTTGTGTGAAAATTTCATTACGATCGGATGAATTGTGTAGCATGCATAAATAACATACATATATAGATACATACATACATACATACATACAAACATTCATTTATATATATATAGATAAATCCACCAATCAATGGAGCTTGCAGCATAGATATCGCAAGTTAGTTATAGATCTATAGCTTACAGCCTGATACAAAACTGCCTTGCTTTTGCAAGTCTGTCGCAGGCCTGGAGAAAGGAGGAGGGAAAAGTTAAAAGGATCAAATTGAAATAGCAACTACGATTGATGTGTATAACTTTGATTCAGTAATAAGATATTGAAGTTACATGTTATTAAACCATCTATATATATATATATATATATATATATATATATATATATATATATATATATATATAATAATAATAATAATAATAGGATCGATTAGAAGCGCCAGTTGCTAAGCTTCAGAGGCGCCGGGAACGACTCGTGCATATGGGATCACACAGTATTACCTGCCACCCGCACGTGTCTCCGAAATCGGAATGTGCCGAACCCTATTACACCCCAGTCGTGAAACTGGTACTCATTTATCGACCAGTGAAGGATGAAAGGCTGAGTTGGCCTGAGCAGTGTGAGTGAATTCTTTGCTCAACGGAATTACGCCTCGCCGTGACTGAGATTTGAACCCACGACGGCAAGGATGATAGCATAACTGCTTTCACCACTGTGCTACGGCGCCCATATATATATATATATATATATATATATATATATATATATATATATATAAATTAGATTATGTATGTAAGGCAGTGCCGACCGGAAGTCTGTGCGACCATGCCCACTTCCGCTTTTAAGCTATAAACGCTTGCAGAGTCGACGTCGAATATCTCCGGAACCATGAGCCCTAACTCGAATTTGAATCGCAGTGTCACGTGAATTCCGGTTCCGGGATTATAAGCACTCGAGAATGGGTAGCCGGATTCGGCACTATTTTTACCCACGCCACAGGTGAAACGGAGCTGGACTCTATATGAGAAAACGACTCCGGAATGGGACCATCTGGTGGGGGAAGGAATTTTTCTAATTTGTATTCCGGATATGGATTTATGGGCGTTCAAAGATGGCGGGTTTTTTTTTCAATTTTGATAAGTATAGTAAAATAGTCTGTAAGTTTGCACTTTCATTTATTCGTGAATGGAATCGAGTCCGAATACGCCAAGTGTATGTATGTTAGAAATTTTACATAACGCGGTGGCCGCCTTGGTCAGCAGTTAGCAGTTGATAAAATGATGGGAACAGGTGTGTAATAAAGGTTATTATGCAATTGCTCACTGTCAGTCCTAATGATACAAAATTAGCGCTGTAATCGGAAATTAATATGTTATGATATTTCAAAAAATCCGTCATTTTTGATGGGCAATCTCTAGTAGAACTGTAATTCAAGTGTTACCCATATAACCCGACAATCCTTTATAAGGGATATATGTTAAATTAATTGCAAATTCTTAATTTTTTAATATAATATTAATGTTGCAATAAAAATCAGTTATGTGGTATCTATAGAAAACGATAGTATTTTTTGTTTTATTTATATTTTTCATGTTGGTTAAAATATAGATACGTTTTGAAGTTCACTTGTTTTTTATGGAAACCGGAAATAGGTCAGCTCATAAAGTTTTGTAGAAACAGTGCACTAGAACCCTAATTCTTTTTTGTGTTGTTATGTTGCTGCAAAATATCTTTTAAAAATGTTAATATAAAAAAAGTAAAAAACGTTCTGCTGTGTGCCGACAATCCTTTATAGAGAAACAATCTTCATAAGAGAAAAAATACTAAATGTTAAATTATTTTTTTTTAAATTCCAATTATCAATAAGACTAATATGAACAGCTCATATCATTATAACATGCAAATTCAAACTTCGGCATATATGGGTTAATGCTTTTCAATAGCTTATTAATTGGATGTTTATTTTGATTCAGTCCTGGAGTTATTCTTACTGACTTGCAGAAGAAGTCGGGCATGTCAGAAGAAGACTACGCAAATGTTTGTTTACAAATTTAGTTTTTTTTAAATAAATTATATTTTAATAAACAATGCGATCTTATTTTTGTCCTTTAGTTTCTGGAAAAAACCAAACAGACACATCCTTTAGGCAGGCCTGGTTTTCCTGAAGAAGTTGCCGATGCAATAGCTTTCCTTGCTTCTAATATGGCTACAGACATAACTGGGGAGCACCTGCATGTTGATGGAGGCAGACATGCTGCATGTCCACGATGAAAATTTAAACAACTACACTTCGAAAATGATTCATTGCATAATATATTAACTTCATTCAGGCAGATTTGTCTGAATTTGTTTTATGTTAATTTAGCTAATGTCCAGCCAAATAGTAAAGATATTAGTAAGAGAGCTTTTTATTTTGTTGATCAGTTAAGCAACCATAAATTACTCCAATTTTAAAGAAATTTCTAGTAGAGATAAAAACAACATTATGTCCAGATGGATATTAATTATGGATAGTTGTTTCAAGAAAATTATGTTAAAAACAAATAAACCTAATCTGCAAATTTATAACTCTACTTTGTTGTGAAACTTTGTAAAAACAACGCCTATTTATTAGTATTTATACAATTATACAACATTATTCCTTACCAGCATTTGATGCGCGCGAAGCGTGTGAGTCTTTTCAGCCAGTCGCATATGATTTTTCACTTGGAAACATTTTGGAATGGTTTTCTTTTTGAATATTTGAATTAGAAAAAAACTACTTACGAAAAAAACAACATTTAATGGCTGATATTGAAAAAAACCGCCTACGAAAAAAACTACCTCTATTCAGGGCCGGATTAACCATTAGCTCGAAGTTCGAAACAGAAAAAGACTGCTGAAAAGAGAAAAAATGTGATGATGATGCATCTGGAGATTTAACTGACAAAGAAACATTTCACGTTCAAACGCTCATCCCAATAAATAATAAACTAACGCAAGAGTTGTCAAAACGGATTGTAGCCTACAAAAATATTAATAAAGTGTTTGCTATCATGGGGAACCTTTCTGCAAATATGTCCGCACCAGAAATTGCTGAAGGAGTTTGTGCCATGCGTGAGAAGTACCCTAATGATTTTAAGGAAAATTTTTCCCACGAATATAAGCCATTTGTAACATTTGTAGAAGAATGTTCTCTAAAGAAAAAAGATTCTGAAGCCAAATCTATGTGGTTGTATAGAATTATTGTTGAAATAAATTTTAATAAATGTTTTCCAAATGTTGAAACAGCTCTGCGTTTGTTTTTGACCATTATGGTCACTAACTGCAGGGGAAAACGATCGATTTCCGTTCCTAAACAAGTTAACTACTTACGTTCTACCATGTCCAGACAAAACTTTCTGCATTATTGCTATTATAAGCATTGAAAGTTATATTGTTTGAAGTTTGAACCTTGATGAAATTATTCATAATTGTTCAAACCAGAAAACAAAACAATTTTGAACATTCAAAGAACTTTGATTCATTTACTAATATACAAACGTGGGTTTATACTGTAATATGTTTTCTTTTTGTTATTTAAAAAAAATTGTGTTATCTAATTTTTACAAACTTTTATTTAGGGGACAATCTCTGTGTGTGTGTGTGGCTTTCTTTGTACACAAATCTTCCAAGTAAAATTTAACCAGCTTTTTGACTAGATAGGAAGCTGAAACTTTCAGCATAGCTTTATATTGGATGACAATACATGATAAAATTAAAAAAAACAATTTGAACATCTTTCGTATTTCTAAATCAAGTGTATTTGAAATCAAAGTTTGTGTTGAAAAACTCGTTTTTCCTTTACCTGTTGTTACATGAAGTCATTTTGTTCGCAATATTAGGCCCTTCTTTAGTAACCAGCCTTAGGCCCACAGTACCCTTAATTCGGCCCTGTCTCTATATATTTTCAACTTGTTTATATTGAGTGATGACGTACGCTCAAAATTGGGAAAAACCCGCCGACGTTCTACTTCGGTGATTTGTTTATTTTCAACTTGTTTAAATTGTGTGATGACGTAAGCTCAAAATTTGGAAAAACCCGACGGCGAACTTCGGAGATTTATTTATTTTCAACTTGTTTATATTGTGTTATGACGTACGCTCAAATATGGGAAAAACCCACCAGCTTTCTGCATTGGAGATTTATTTATTTTCAACTTGTTTATATTGAAAGATGACGCACGATGCATTATATATATATATATATCCGCAAAGCTAATAACTTTTTATTTAAACATTTTAACAAAAAGGTGCCCTAACAAACCGTGTTCAGCGTCTCATAATCTATAAACGTGGGTTTTTTCAGACCTACAGATGGTAATCGGGTGACATAATACATACATCATTGCGCTTTTATGTTACGAACCAGCACTTGACGCACGCGAAGCGTGTGAGTATTTACATATTAATAAAAGGTAGTCGCATTCAAATCGCACTATAAGCTTAAAAACAACACCAATGCTTTACGCACGCTTCGCAAACGAAGAGTGTGACTATTTTAGTCAGTAGCAGATGATTTTTTACTTGATCACGTTTTAAAATGGTTTTTTCTTTGATTGGATGGTTTTGGAAAAACTACCTACGAAGAAAAACCTTTAATGGGCGATATTGGGAAAAACAGCTTACGAAAAAAACCACATTTATTGGGTGATAGTGAAAATGCCGCCTACGAAAAAACCTATATTGGATGTTTTTGGAAATAACAGCCTACGAAAAACACAATATTTATTGAATGTTATCGGAAAAACAGCCTACGAAAAAAAAAACTGTAACGGCTAATATAGAAAAAAAACTCCTACGAAAAAAAACTTTTATTGGGCAATATTGGAAAAACATCCTACGAAAAAACCCAACTTTTAATGGCTGGTAATGAAAAAAGCGCCTTCGAAAAAAACTATATTGGATGTTTTTGGAAATAACCGCCTACGAAAAACACAACCTTAAATGGTTGATAATAAAAAAACCGCCTACGAAAAAAAACTTTGTTAACGGACATGTGAAAAAACCACCTATGAAAAACAACCTTCATTAGCAGTTATTGACAAAACCCCCAACGAAAAAACTCAACATTTAATGGCTTATAATAAAAAAACCACCTACGAAAAAAACAATTTAAAAGCGTGTGAGGTTTTTCAGCAAGGCGCAAATGATTGAGCACGTTTTTGGACCGGCCTTCTTAAAAACAACCTTTAATAGCTTATATAGAAATGACCTACAAAAAAACAACTTTTAATCGCTGATATTTAAAAAACCGCCAACGAAAAAAGCAGAAAAACGTAATAATGGCAAATATTGAAAAAAACCCGTCTACTAATAAACACTCTTTAAAAACAACATATAATGACTGATATTGAAAATCCGCCTATGAAAAAACAACCCTGTAATGGCTTATATCTGAAAAAAAAACGGCCTACGGAAAAAACCCACCTTCAATGGCTGATAATGGGAAAACCCCCTACGAAAAAAAACCAACCTTCAATGTTGGAGAATGAAAAACGCCAACCGTCTACTTTATTTATTTTCAACATGCTAATATTGAGTGGTGACGTATTCTCATTTTTGGGAAAACCTGCTTCGAAAAATATTGGAAAAACCCGCCGGCCGTCTACTTTGGTGATTTGTTTATTTTCAATTTGTTTATAATGTGTGATGACGTAATCCAAAAATTAGGAAAAAAACTCCGCCGAAGTAGTATACTTCGGTGATTTGTTTATTTTAAACTTGTTTATATTTAGTGATGACGTACGATGCATTATATATATATCCACATAGCGTTAAACTTTCGAAGCTAATAACTTTTTATTTAAAGATTTTAACAAAAAAGTGCCCTTACAAACCGTGTTCAGCGTCTCATAATCTATCAACGTGAGTTTTTTCAGACCTGCAGATGCTAATCGGGTGACATACATAATACATATTACATCATTGCGCTTTTATGTTAGGAACCAGCACTTGACGCACGCTTCGCGCGCGAAGCGTGTGAGTTTTTCTAGCTAGTCGCAGATGCTTTTTCACTTGGAAACGTTGCGGAATGGTCTTCTCTTTGAATGGCTAAATTTGAAAAAACCGCCTACGAAAAAAACAACATTTATTGGCTGATATTGGAAAAACCGCCTACGAATAAAACCACCTTTATTTGTTTTTAACTTCTTTATATTGTTTTTTTCTAGCTAGTCGCAGATGCTTTTTTACTTGGAAACGTTGCGGAATGGTCTTCTCTTTGAATGGCTAAATTTGAAAAAACCACCTACGAAAAAAACAACATTTATTGGCTGATATTGGAAAAACCGCCTACAAATAAAACCACCTTTATTTAATTTTAACTTCTTTATATTGTTTGATGACGTAATCTCAAAATTATAGGAAAGACACGCCTTTGGTGATTTGTTTATTTTCAACTTCTTTATATTGTTTGATGACGTAATCTCAAAATGTTTGGGAAAACCCGCCTTCGGTGATTTGATTATTTTCAACTCGTTTATATTCAGCGATGACGTACGATACATTATATATATCCGCAAAGCGTTAAACTTTGGCGGCTAATAACTTTTTATTTAAACATTTTAACAAAAAAGTGCCCTAACAAACCGTGTTTAGCCTCTCATAATCTATAAACGTGAGTTTTTTCAGACCTGCAGATGCTATTCGGGTTACATACATAATACATACATCATTGCGCTTTTATAGTAGGGAACCAGCACTTGACGCACGTTTCGCGCGCGAAGCGTGTGAGTTTTTACATATTAATTGTAAAGGTAGTCGCACTCAAATAGCACTTTAAGCTCAAAAACAACACCAATGCGCTTATTTAGTAATAACTTTACGCACGCTTCGCAAGCACAGCATGTGACTATTTCAGCCAGTAGCAGATGATTTTTTACTTCAAAACGTTAGGGAATGGTCTTCTAATTGATTGGATGATGTTGGAAAAACTGTCTACGAAAAAAACCTTAAATAGGCGATATTGAAAAAATAGCCTACGAAAAAAAACACATTTATTGTGTGATAGTGAAAAAACCGAATACGAAAAACACAATATTTATTGGATGTGATCGGGAAAAACAGCCTACGAAAAACACAAAATTAAATGGATGGTATCGAAAACAACAGCCTACGAAAAAAACAACGTATTTTGGGTGATAGGGAAAAAAGCCTAAGAAAAAACCCAACCTTTAATGGCTGATAATGAAAAAACCGTCTATAAAAAAACCCAACCTTCAATGGCTGCTATTGGGAAAACCCGCCGATGTACTACTTCGGTGATTTATTTATTTTCAACTTGTTTATATTAAATTATGACGTTTGCTCAAAATATATTCGCAAAGCGCGAACTTTCCAATAATAGGAGGAATATTATTAGCAAATTAGTTAATATTCCTAAATAACAATATTATTAATAATTAAAATAAGAGAAATAATAATTAAAAAATAGAAAAATGTCGTTAATAATATTTTTATTAAATATATCCGCAAAGCGTTGAACTTTCCAATAATAGGAATAATATTAGCAAAATAGTTAATCTTCGTTAATAATAATAATTAAAATAAGAGGAATAATAATTACAAAATAGTAAAATGTCGTTAATATAATAATTTACAACTTGTTTAAAATTGGGGAAAACCCACCGACTACTACTTCGGTGATTCATTTATTTTCAACTTGTTAATATTCAGCGATGACGTACGATGCATTATATATATCCGCAAAGCGTTAAACTTTCGCGGCTAATAACTTTTTATTTAACCATTTTTAACATAAAGTGCCCTAACAAACCGTGTTCAGCGTCTCATAATCTATAAACGTGAGTTTTTTTAGACCTGCAGATGCTAATCGGGTGACATAATACATAATACATACATCATTGCGCTTTTATAGTAGGGAACCAGCAATTGACGCACGCTTCGCGCGGAAGCGTGTGAGTTTTTACATATTATTAGTAAAGGTGGTCGCACTCAAAGAGCATTCTAAGCTCAAAAACAACACCAATGCGCTTATATAGTAATAACTTTGCGCACGCTTCAAAAGCGAAGCATGTGACTATTTCAGTCAGTAGCAGATGATTTTTTATTTGAACACGTTTTGGAATGGTCTTCTCTTTGATTGGATGATTTTAGAAAATCTGCATACAAAAAAAAACCTTTAATTGGTGATATTGGAAAAAACAGCCAACGAAAAATCCCATATTTATTGGGTGATAGTGAAAAAGCCGCCTACGAAAAAACCTATATTGGATGTTTTTGGAAATAACAGCCTACGAAAAACACAATATTTATTGAATGGTATCGGAAAAACAGCCTACGAAAAAAAAACTGTAACGGCTAATATAGAAAAAAAACTCCTACGAAAAAAAACTTTTATTGGGCAATATTGGAAAAACATCCTACGAAAAAACCCAACTTTTAATGGCTGGTAATGAAAAAAACCGCCTACAAAAAAACCCAGCCTTCAATGGCTGATATTGGGAAAACCGCCGGTGATTTATTTATTTTCAACTTGTTTATATTGAGTTTTGACGTATGCTCAAAATATATCCGCAAAGCGTCGAACTTTCCAATAATAGGAATAATATTAGCAAATTAGTTAATTTTCCTAAATAATAATATTATTAATAATTAAAATAAAAGGAATAATAATTGTAAAATAGTAAAATGTCCTTAATAATAATTTCATTAAATGTATCCGCAAAGCGTCGAACTTTCCAAAATTAGGAATAATATTAGCAAATTAGTTAATCTTCGTTAATAATAATATTATAAATAATTAAAATAAGAGGAATAATAATTGCAAAATAGCAAATTATTGAACTTTCCAATAATAGGAATAATATTAGCAAAATAGTTAATCTTCGTTAATAATAATATTATAAATAATTAAAATAAGAGGAATAATAATTGTAAAATAGTAAATTGTCGTTAATAATAATTTACAACTTGTTTAAAATTGGGAAAAACCCGCCGACTACTACTTCGGTGATTTATTTATTTTCAACTTGTTTATATTCAGCGATGACGTACGATGCATTATATATATCCGCAAAGTGTTAAACTTTCGCGGCTAATAACTTTTTATTTAAACATTTTAACAAAAAAGTGCCCTAACAAACCGTGTTCAGCGTCTCATAATCTATCAACGTGAGTTTTTTCAGACCTGCAGATACTAATCGGGTGACATAATACATAATACATAATACATAATACATAATACATAATACATAATACATAATACATAATACATAATACATAATACATAATACATAATACATAATACATAATACATAATACATAATACATAATACATAATACATAATACATAATACATAATACATAATACATAATACATAATACATAATACATAATACATAATACATAATACATAATACATAATACATAATACATAATACATAATACATAATACATAATACATAATACATAATACATAATACATAATACATAATACATAATACATAATACATAATACATAATACATAATACATAATACATAATACATAATACATAATACATAATACATAATACATAATACATAATACATAATACATAATACATAATACATAATACATAATACATAATACATAATACATAATACATAATACATAATACATAATACATAATACATAATACATAATACATAACACATAACACATAACACATAACACATAACACATAACACATAACACATAACACATAACACATAACACATAACACATAACACATAACACATAACACATAACACATAACACATAACACATAACACATAACACATAACACATAACACATAACACATAACACATAACACATAACACATAACACATAACACATAACACATAACACATAACACATAACACATAACACATAACACATAACACATAACACATAACACATAACACATAACACATAACACATAATACATAATACATAATACATAATACACACATCATTGCGCTTTTATAGTAGGGAACCAGCACTTGACGCGCGCGAAGCGTGTGAGTTTTTTCAGCTAGTCGCAGATGATTTTTCACTTGAAAACGTTTTGGAATGGTCTTCTCTTTGAATGGCTGAATTTGAAAAAAACCGCCTACGAAAAAAACAACCTCTAATGGTTGATATGGAAAAAAACAGCCTAGGAAAAAAACTACCTCTATTTATTTTCAATTTGTTTCTATTGAGAGATGACGTACGCTCAAAATTGGGGAAAACCCGCCGACATCTTACTTTGATTTGTTTATTTTCAACTTGTTTATATTGTGTGATGACGTAATCTCAAAATTGGGAAAAACCCGCCGGCCGTCTACTTCGGTGATTTGTCTATTTTCAACTTGTTTATACTGAGTGATGACGTACGACGCATCATATATATATCTGCAAAGCGTAGAACTTTTGCGGCTAATAACTTTTTAGTTAAACATTTAAAAAAAAGTGTCCTAACAAACCGTGTTCAGCGTCTCATAATTAATCAACGTAAGTTTTTTTAGACCTGCAGATGGTAATCGGGTGACACTACATATTATACTAGCAGGGTACCCGGGGTCTTTAGAGGTTTTTTAATGCGTGTCTTTTTCGTTCCCGTTTCCTTCCCGCTTGGGCTCCCGCTTCCGGTCGTTATCCGTTCCCTGTCGCTTTCCCGCTCACTCTTTCCTTAGATCCAATTCTGCTTACATACATACATACATACATACATACATACATACATACATACATACATACATACATACATACATACATACATACATACATACATACATACATACATACATACATACATACATACATACATACATACATACATACATACACACACACACACATACATACATACATACATACATACATACATACATACATACATACATACATACATACATACATACATACATACATACATACATACATACATACATTTTTTTTTTTTTTTTATTATAGTTTATAGTCTTTTACACCATGTGTTTTAAGACGCAAACATACATACATACATACATACATACTTACATACATGCCTACATACATACATACACTCACATACTTACATACATACATGTATGTGGGTATGTGTATGTAAGTATGTGTATGAAGCGCAACAACAAAAAGTTGTTGCGCTTCGGCGTGTTTGCGTCGTCCGCTATCGAGTTTAAATAAGGCGTTTTTTCGGAGGTTGTTTGATCAGATATTTCAATTAAATGTATTCTTAAAACTGAAACTTTTATTACCGTAACTCTAAAATTTATTAATCTTCGCGACCAGGCGTTTTTTCGATCTGCAGAACAGTGCGTAAGTCATTATTTGATAATCAGCTATGCGTTTTCGTGCTGAGAGTGTGGTACGTTCATTGTGCAGTCGACACTCTGAGATGGAAGATGTATCGTTACCCAGAGTTTCTCCTTCTGATTACAAACAAGTGAAGCAAAAAACAAAGTTTTTTAAAAACACTTTTATATTTTTACTACATAAACAACGAGCATATTAGCATAGACAATACATAGTTCGACAAAAATATCACAAATAATTATTTAATAAAATTTTGTCTAATCGATCCGGAAAATTTGATAGAATGCATTGTTAATCAGTTCGGAGGTATGTTTAATTTTTTAAGTCTCTAGCTCATCGGAAGACAGACAGGCAGACAGAAAGTCAGACAGATAAAGAAGTCAAGTTAAGTAAAAGTGTGTAAAAACTAACAAATATTGCTTCCACATTCGGCGAACGCGATATATTTCATACAACCTCGCCTGCTCACCCAAGAACTCAAACTACAAATCGGCAACAGCGAGGCTCAATAAATTTCGGATTGCTGAATGGCCAGTCGGTCGGAAATAAATACACAACTATTAATGGAAAGATCGTCGACCGGAACATTGATGTATATCTTCTCACCGAAACATGGCACTCAACCAGAAATGATACAGCCCTGAGAAGATGTGTTGAATGTGTTTCACCCGGTTACGCCCTCCATGAATTTGCTCGGAAGTCTGACGGTTCCAAACAAAACCACGGCGGTGTAGCTGCTATCGTGTCATCAAATTTCAAATTTCGGCCCATCCAACCGTCAGCATCGTCATCCTTGTTCGAATCAATGGCATTCACGATATCCATCAGCCCTTCTCCTGTTGCCATCCTACTACTCTACAGACCCGGCTCGGAAACGGTCACCAACCAATTCTTCATCGAATTAACGTCATATATGGAGGCCATGGCTCTGTACGAATGTCCATTGCTTATTGCTGGAGATTTAAACATAAATACTGCAGATAGCAGCAGCAGCAGCACTGCCTCTAGATTATCCAACTTACTGGCCAGTTTTGACTGTCTCCAGCGAGTCACTGGCGAGACGCAAATTCGTGACGGAACGCTTCATCACGTCATCACTCGCTCGTCTGAAGCAATCTCCGACCTGTATGTCAGCCCTCGAGGAGCCATTTCCGATCACGGTCTCATAACGTGGAATCTACCATTTACTCCTCGGACCCCGATCGTTGAACGCAGGGCTATCCGTGGGTGGAAAAAAGTCGATTGAAATCTTCTTAGACAATCCATCAAAGATTCTAAACTCTGTGTCGATTTACCTTCCTGGCACAGCTACCACCCAGTCACTGTTTGAAATCTATGAAAATGTTTTACGTTCACTCGCTGACAAATACGCTCGAGTTCGAATGAAAGTGGTAAGGAAAGAGCCGATTGCCGTATGGTTTAACCATGAATCCCGACTACTCCGCAGGAAGTCCTGTCGGCTCGAGCGTCGTTACCGTCGTACTGGTCTTACTTTGAATAGGATGCTCTGGATCCATCAAGAAAAGATCCGTCCCAAAGCCGACCGTTTTAAAGAAAATAGCTACTGGCTAGCCCGTATTTCAGAACACTCGGGCCAACCGCGTAAGCTATGGCGTTTTTTCTCTTCCGTTATGGGGCTAGATCGAGCAACAGTGTCTCTATCGGCGGTCCGACCGCCCAGAATCTGCTGGATTACTTTGTTGAGAAGATTCGAACTATTTGTCAATCTACTGGTGAGTCACCACCGAGAACGAAACTTCCCCCTACAATTTCGGACTTCAATGTTTTCCAGGAACTGACGGTCGACGAAGTTCGCTGGTTCATATCATCAGCAAAATCGAAATCATGCTCGCTTGATCCAATACCGACAAACATTCTCAAGGAATTTCTGCCTGAGCTCCTCCCATTTATTTCTACAATGTGTAACACGTTTTTTCAAGAAGGTCACCTACCAAACTCCTAGAAGTTCACTATCTTATCGCCCATCATCAAGAAGTCTGGACTGAACGTCGACAACGTTCAAAGCTACAGACCAATATACAACCTGACGTACATTTCCAAGATTATCGAGAGATTGGTGTACAAGCAGCTTACAGCTTACCTTGAAAAATTCAATCTGATTCCTACACTACAATGCGGTTTTCGAGTCAACCACTCGACGAAACTGCTCTTTTCAAGGTTTTCTCAGACATCCTCGTAGCTGGCAATCAGGGTAAAGTATCCTTGCTTGATCTTTTTGATATGTCAGCTGCGTTTGACACGGTTGATCATGACATCCTCCTGGACCGGCTGGAAATCTCTTTTGGGATTACTGGCACAGCCCTCACATGGCTACGATCATTCCTTACAGACAGGACACAACAGGTATCCTCCAATGGTGCTCAATCTGCCGTCTCTAAGGGCGTCCCTCAAGGCAGCGTCCTCGGACCGTTACTGTTCCTGATCTACACAGCAGATTTTTCAGTTATTGCTGACCTTCACGGTCTTAGTGTCCACTGTTATGCCGACGATGGACAAGTTTACCTATCCGATAGAGTTTGTGCGGCTGATGGGCTGGTTGCTGGTGTAGTAAGCCGCATTTATACACGCACACGGTTGTTAGAGGTAAGCGCTCCTTAGCTCGGTTAGCTCGCGCTAGCTAGTGGCAACCTTCTCACTTTTTCACCTTGCGCGACTACTTTTTCTTCTTCGTTGTTCTCGTCGTTCTCGTTGTCCGCCATTTTTACTAGTTAAGCCTTGACTTCAAACTTTGTTTCCATTTCCTTTTGACATTGTCTTGTAGAATTGTTTGTTTTAGTTGTTGGTTTTGTTTAATAAAACTTTAAAAACCGACTTCAAAGTCTCTTTATAAAAAGCGTGGTCTTGACGACCACAACTGGTGACCACGACGTTATGAATTCTGAACACTAGTGAAAGGGCTCAACCCGACGTGAAGAATACTGAAGTCCCGACGTTTGTTTCCCTTACGTGAAGAATTCTCAAGTTCCGACGTTTCAGCTCGATGTTTCAACCCCCAACTTCCGACAACTTCAGTTTTTCTTCAGCTTCGACATTTTTAGAATTCCGACGCCTTCAACTCCCGATGTTTTTTGTTTCGACGTTCTTCCGACGTTCGACTTCCGAGTTCTTCAATTTCGACGTTTCCAACCAACGTTTTCTACTCATAGACTGACTCGCTGTCAATATGGCAACTGCCTCCAACCAATCTCCTACCATTGCTGCAGTTTCAGTAAAGGCGCCTCCATTCATTCCGTCAAACCCTGCCACGTGGTTTGTCATCATGGAAGCGCAATTCAACATCGCCGGCATCACGACGTCGGCTACAAAATTCTACCACGCCCTAGCTAACCTTCCGGTGGAAACAGTTAGTAATCTCGACGACGTCATCTTGCAGGCAGCTGATTACGACCGGCTTAAAGAAGCCGTCAAAAGATTCCACGAGTCAACCAAAGGAGAACTCTTCGAGGCTTTTATGCAAGAAAATCTCCTCACTGGAAAGCCGTCACACTTCCTCCTACAAATGACAAAGATGGCAAAGAAAGTCGGCGTGGGAGAAGACATGGTGCGTCATCATTTTCAACAAGCTCTTCCGCCCAGCCTCGCGCCCGTCATCGCGTCACAGAGAGCTTTGGGACTGGACGACTTCGGACGACTTGCCGACGGACTCCTTCCACTATTAAAGAGCCAGGCAACATCTGTTGTTAGTGAATCTTCACCGTCGAAATTCAGTGATCGATTTACGCGTAATTCATTTGCTGCTGATTTTTTCATTCCGTGTCTTTAAAAATTTTAATTCCTTTTTCTGAGAATCAACCGAAGTCATATATTTTAAAAGCGCGCACATGTTGCCATTGGTGTCAATGGCTTGATAAATCTGCGTGCAAAACAATTCAGTCGCGTGACGCAACCCCTGCAAGCTCGCAAGATAATTCTCCAGTGCGGTCTTTAAATACCTAGGCGGTACAGCAACCGCGGCAGCTAGTGGCGCCCTACAATTGTTGGCCACATTTCGAATTGCAAATTTTTCAGTGGATTTCTTAATTGATACGGGTTCGTCAATATCATTAATTCTATTCTCAGTGTCAAAATCACTTTCACGTTTATTGTCGCCATCTCCGATTCATTTGAAGGCTGCTGATGGCCGTTCTATTGTTGTGTATGGACAGACTCATTTAAAACTAACCAATAAATCATTACGTCGATCATTTGATTGGGTGTTTCAAAGCCAATTTTAGGTGCCGATTTTTTATCGAAATCTCGCATCAGCGTAAATTGTTTTGAGCATGCGATTGTCGACACCAACACAAATTTTCATGCGCCGTGTATTCCGAAACTTCTGCCAGATTATTCAGCATGCAGCGTTAAGCTTCCAGAGAATCTTCCGGTGTTCATACCCCCGCTTTTTGATAAATATCCCAGTCTGCTTATGCTTGAGCAAATAGATATTCTGTTTTTGTCGACACTTTTCCTACCCAGCACACCATTGATACGGGTTCTGCACGCCGTATATTTGCAAGCGCGCGTCAGCTTCCCCCAAATAAGTTTGATATTGCAAAGAAAAAATTTGATTTTATGCTGGCGGCGAGTAATGTGCGTCCTTCTAAAAGCGATTGGGCATCACCGCTGCATTTTGTTCCAAAGAAAGATGGTCAGTCGCGGCGACCTTGCGGCGATTTCCGTCAATTGAACGCAATCACCAAAAAAGATCGCTACCCATTGCCGCACATTCATGCATTGATCGCTTTTATGGCAAAAATATCTATAGTAAGCTTGATATTGTAAAAGCGTATTTCCACATACCCATGGCCCCTGAAGATGCTAAAAAAACCGCAGTAATTACGCCATTTGGTTTATTTGAATTTACGCGTATGCCATTCGGGCTCTGTAATGCTCCGTAAACTTTCCAGCGTTTTATGGATTCTATCTTTCGGGATTTATCATTGGTCTTTGTTTACATTGACGATATTCTAATTGCTTCTAAGGATTTAGATGACCATAAAATTCATTTAGAAACCGTAATGAATCGTTTGTGTGATAACAAATTACATGTTACATTAGAAAAGTGCGTTTTTGCTGCATCTAAGGTTGATTTTCTTGGGTATTCAATTAGTCCTGACGGTATTGTGCCCCTATCGAATAACATGGAATCAATCAATAATTAGATGGCCTTGAGGACATTTGGGCTAACCTCATAATTTGCATAATTTTTTTTATGAAATCGATGCATCTATGCCTGACTCGACTATGGACAAACGGGCTAAGCTTATATCCAATGAATTTTCAAAGATATTATTATGTGATCTGTTGGGCTAACCTAATTCGATAAATATGTTGTCTGGACAAGTGGTCTATCCCCATAGCCCTGTCCTTGCAGACTACCAAAAATGGGCGTTGTCAGTTGTCAGACGGCAAGTACGATAATTCTGATAAAATGACGTCGAGAAAGCGATTATTCACACTACAAGAGGCAGTTTATATGCTAAATGAAGAAGAATATTCACCGAATAAGAAAAAGCCTCGTGTTATTATATTACTATAGTTTGCATTGCCATTGTGTTTTCGCTTGTAACGGTATAGCCCATATGGCCATGATGTACTGTACGGCCTAACCATCTACAATCTAGCATGTCAATCCATTCATTTTGTATTCCTTGGCAATAGAATCTGTCGTTTTAGCAACATCACCAATAAAATTCGTCGACTTGGTCCAGCAGTCAGCAAAGCGTCCAGAGGTGCACAGAAGATTGCCTCATGCATACAAAAATACCTCAAAAGCTGTCCTGATAATGGCAAGCCTAAACTAGTGTCATGGTCCGATAGCTGTGGAGTACCAAACCGAAATCTTAAAGTGGCATTGTCTCTCCTCAAACTTGTTTGCAGTCTTGATTTACCATACACAGTTATTACGCAGACATTTCTGGAAAGTGGGCATAGTTTTTTGCGATGCAGACTTTAGTGACATCAAAAAGCGACTGAAATATCACCCACAAGTATGGGGATGAAGTTGCGGGATTACCGTGGGGATGGAAACAAACGCTGCGGGACTACCGCGGGGACGGGGACGAGTTTTTGCGGTATCACCGCACAAATAAAACAAGTATTTTATAAAAAAATTCCAATTAACCGAAAATGTGTCGAGTCCTATGGTCGAGTCAATATCATTGTTTATGTTTTTTAATCTTTGCAACGCGCCGTTGTTTTATCGCTGATAATAGTTACCAAAGGTTTTATTTGCATTATTTGTTAAATTTTTGAAGTCGTAGTTCGAATTTTCATTTCAATAAGAAAAAGGCTGAAATTCAAAAATTAGCTGCAACAGTATTTATCTATGTGCAACAGTCATCGTGTCAGTACTTTGTTGTTGCGCCTTTACATTTCACTCCTATTTGATCCTGGGTTAAAAGTTAAAAGATAATCTCGGTGTTCTTCCTAAATAATGCGATAAACTGCATTTAAAGGTTTGATTAATTTGCTTTCACATTTTAAGTTTCATATATAATTGAATTTTTTTAAAATTTTTGTTAGAGATCTACTAAAGTTCGTTGATGATGTAACACTACATTCTGAACCCCACAAGATGACTTCATAGAACATCAACTAGTCAAACAAAACTTGAAGACAACTTTTATGCAAACTTGTGCTCTACAAACTCAAAAAGCTCAGTTTCGAATGAAGTTTTGTTATTAAATGTCTTTATATTAAAAGCATGAAAAAATTCTTAGACCTCAGAAATAACTTATAATTCAGCTTGTTGATTGTTATTAATTAATTATTTTTATATGAGTTACTAATTTCACAATGTTAATAATTATTTTTATAAGGTTGCTGACTATTTGGCATTGAACGAAGAAGGTGCAAAAGGCGATTTGCTGAGTTTTTGGAAAATAACTCAAAGAAATGATCAAAACTGTCTCAAGTTCCAAGGATTATTTTGAGTTTCCAGCAACAAGCACCTCCTCTGAGAGAGCATTCTCTGTGGGGGGATTAACCATTAATGATCGAAGAACTCAGCTAAGTGGAAAAACATGGATGGACTTTTATTTAGTCATGGACTTAAATAAATAAATTGTATTGAGTCCTATTACGGTGTTATTGCAATTCTATATATCAACACTTGAGTTATAGTTGCGTTGAAATGATGTACGGAAAAATAATGACTAGTCCAGGATTGATTAAAAATGGAGATGAACAGGGCGGGGATGGATGGGGATGGGGATGAAAGATTGAAAAACTGCGGGGATAGTTGGGGATGGGGATGAAAGACTGCGGGGATGGTTGGGGATGGGGATGATGTTGGTGGGGATGGCACTTGCGGGGATGGTTGAGGATGGAGACGAAAAGTCGTCCCCGCGCACACCTCTACTCTACACCTCAACGTTCTTACTCTGCATTCGACCACGAACTTTTGCCGTCTACTTGCAGTAGTCCACTTCAAGCCAGTTATAGAGGGTCGTACTGTTGCCGTTTTTACAGATCACAAACCACTGTAAATGCATATAGTCAAACTCCACCGAAGTTTGATCGCCAGCAACGCCACCTGTCATATATCTCGAAATACGTCTGCTCATTTGAGTACATACGTGGTTTGGAAAATATCGTGGAAGATGCACTTTCTCGTGCCGATACATGCTCGCTAGATTTGAGGCTTCCAGCACCGAAGGATGACGCCGAGATTGAAAAATATAAAGAAAGGTTGAAGTCTTTCCCTATCGAGGACAAGCAATTATTGTGGTGTGACACCACCCTTCCATACCCTCGACCTTTTGTGCTACTGGAGCATCGTATGGCAATTTTCAAACAGTTGCACAGTTTGTCGCACCCTGGCGTGAAAGGTTCTACACAACTGGTGACCGAACGATACTTTTGGCCCTACATGAAAAAACACATCAAAGAGTGGGTTCGAGAATGTATCAACTGCCAGAAATCAAAAGTCTTCAAGCACAACAAAACTCAAGCGCAGCATATGCAGTTTCCAGCTTCCGATAGGTTCCAAACAGTTCACATAGATATTGTTGGACCTCTGAAGCCTTCGAAAGATACCCTTTTACTTTATCCATCCGAGAAGCGATATCTTATCACCACGATAGACCGAGCAACTCGATGGTTTGAGGTAGTACCAGCTTCTAGCATTACAGCTGAATCTATTGCCGATGTTTTTCTGACTGCGTGGGTGTCTCGTTTTGGTGTTCCGCTTCATATTGTAACGGACCGAGGACGTCAATTTGAGTCCGAACTCATGAGTCATCTTTCTTCTTTGATCGGTTTTCATCGTTTACAAACTACAGCTTATCACCCTCAATCAAACGGTATGATCGAACGATTTCATCGCACATTAAAGAATGCTTTAAAGGCTCGGCAAGATGATTGGTTGATCGCGTTGCCCTCTGTTCTGCTGGCACTTCGTTGTTTTCCAAGTGAACATGGTATTTGTCCTTTTACAGCTGTTACTGGCGCTTCGCTTCTTATGCCGCAAACATTTTTTTTGCTTCCTCGACGCGCTCTGAGGATGCCTGAGTTAGTTTTGCGTTTATCGCAGTGTATGTCGGACATAGATTTTTTTTCATTGTCTAAAGGTGTCCATCACACACCTTCTCGTTTATTACATGATGTTACTTTGAATAAGGGCAATTTTGTGTTTGTTAGGATTGATCGTGTGCGTCCTCCTCTCGAGTCACCACATCAAGGTCCTTTTGAGGTTTTAGATTGTAACGACAAAATTGTGAAAATAAAAATGCCCGATGATGAAGTTTCAATTGTAACGCGTGATCGTATTAAATTGGCACATATTCGTAAATATACTGTTTGTTCGAAACCATTAACAAATTTATCTTCGGACATTATTAATCAGCCTAAAGAAAAGCAACAGTCGAGTAAACGGTCTCAGCGTCGTGTTAGATTTGCTGAATGAAACTTTTCTGTTTTCTGTCGTGTAATTTTTTTTCATTGAAGATTTCCATTGTCATTCTTTGTCATTTCCGTCTATGATGTTGTTTGTTTTCCCCTCTCGTTGGCTCCGCCATCTGCGGGGACTATTGTAGTAAGCCTCCTTAGCTCGTGCTAGTTGGTGGCAACCTTTTCACTTTTTTACCTTGCGCGACTACTTCTTCTTCTTCGTTGTTCTCTTGTTCTCGTTGTCCGCCATATTTACTAGTTTAGCCTCGACTTCGAACTTTGTTTCCATTTCCTTTCGACATTGTCTTGTAGAATTGTTTATTGTAGTTGTTGGTTCTGTTTAATAAAACCTTAACAACCGACTTCAAAGTCTCTTTATAAAAGGCGTGGTCTTGACGACCACATTGGAATCACTCGATGTATTGAAGAGCTTGACTTCTGGATGTCCTCCAACGGACTGAAATTAAACTCAGACAAAATTCAGCTCATTTGGCTAGGTGGCCGCAAGCAACTTCAAAAACTTGGCATTGACAATATCCAACTGGGCGACAACGTTGTCACCTTCCAGTCCAGCGTCTACAATCTTGGGGTACATCTGGACAGCCACTTGACTATGAAAGCCCAGGTACACCTTCGATCCGTCCGTCGCTCTCTCACCACAGCAGTATGCTCAGCACTTGTTCATGCATTCATCACCAGCAGGCTTGACTACTGTAACAGCCTGCTCGCTGGAATTGGTGTTGGTCTGCTCGACCAGTTGCAATCCGTGATGCGAGTGGCAGCCCGTCTCGTTCTCAGAAGACGCAAGTTCGACAGGATCTCAGCGGACATTCGCGATTGCCTTCATTGGCTTCCTATCCGATCGCGAATTAATTATAAGCTGGTTTTTTCGTCTACAAGTGTCTCCATGGCAGCGCCCCTGCGTATCTCATGGAAATGCTGCAGCACATCTCTGACGTACCTACTCTCCACCGACTTTGTTCAACGACCAGGGGCAATCTCTTCATCCCTAGAACCAACACAAAAACATTCGGACCCCGAGGCTTCGCAGCAGCTGGACCGGCCTTTTGGAATACTCTGCCCGACAACGTCAGGGACCAAACACTGAGTTTTCCTGTCTTCAAACAACGACTTAAATTTTTTCTATTTAACTCTTCTAATTAATTGAAATTGTAATAGATATGAAGTGTGTACAAAGATTAACTTCTTTTGCTTCTGAAAGATAAAAATTATAATTTATTTGGAATGAATGAAATTGCCAAGTTGACAGTTTGAACTCGATAAAAGCGGAAACAGCAATTTATATTAATTCTTTTTTGTCTATGGTAAGCAGTTACTACAGTAGTTCCCCCCTAAGGAGACGGAGTTAGTAGTAGATGAATACCTGGTGTTGTTTGAATTGTACTCGTCTTCCTGATCTTGTGCGTGGTAGATTATTGGAAGAATTGGCTAGAGGTGTACTGGCTGGCTGGTCAAAAAGGGGCATTGTAGGAGTGTTTGTGTCCGGTGTTGACGTTAAAACTGGCAGTTTAGCAGGTTTGACACAATCCAATGAAACACAACTGGTAGATCCGTCAGGTAGCTCAATCTTTACCATGTTTTGTTTAATTGCAAGAACTTTATAGGGGCCTTGGTAAGGGGCTTCTAAAGGTTGTCGGACTCTGTCAATTTGTAGCCAAATTCGTGTGTTATCTTCGGGTGGAGATACTCCGGTCAAAGAAAGTTTATGTCCTAAAAATACCACAGATTTCTGAGCAAATACACACTTATTGATGTTGATTCGCAGATTGTTTTCTTCCAGTCGCTGAAAAATTGTTTTAAGATGGTCTAAATGCTCATGGTCACTGGTTGAGGCTACTAAAATTTCATCAATGTATACACAAACATATGACAACTCCTGAAAAACTGTATCCATAAACCTTTGCGTTGCATTTCTGAGACCACCAAATGGCATGCGAGTGAATTCAAACAAGCCAAAAGGAGTTGACACTGCTGTTTTGGGAACATCGTCAGGATGGATTGGGATGTTGTAATATGCTTTAACCAAATCTAATTTGCTGAAGACTGATTTACCACTTAGACGGCTTGTCACATCAAAAATTCTTGGTAGAGGCTATCTATCAGGTTTAGTTATACTGTTGAGTTTCCGATAATCTCCACAGGGACGCCATTGACTGTCTTTCTTGGGGACCATGTGCAGTGGGCTGGAATAGGAGCTATTAGATTGATGAACAATTCCAGCTTTCAACAATATTGCAAATTCTTGCTTAGCGGCCTCAAACTTGTCAGGTGGGAGCTGTCGAAAACGAGAAGAGATTGGTTTGTCTGACATTAGTTCAATTGTGTGTTGAGTCATTGATGAAGGCAAATTGTGAATGATCTGCCAAGGACCAACCAAGGCAGTGTGACGGTCTACTTACGTCTTGACAGGTGAAGGAATGTTCACAGGACAGTCAAACACTGGGGCAATGGTCTTTCCAACCGCAGTTATCATGGCTGTAGAGAGGGACGTTTTTATGTCCAGAAGTTGACGACTGCGGCAATCAACTATTAGATGGTGACGTGTAAAAAATATTCGCCCCTAGTATTGGTTTTGTACGTGTGGTGGGAAGGTCTGCCTGCTAACGGGTTGCTCTGCAAGAACTGGTCAAAGAGTTCAGCTCTGTTTGGCAAGGTCTGTTCTAAAACTTCGATCTTCAGTTTATCGTAGTCCATTGCCTCGATAGTGTCATCATCAAGGCACATGAACACCGAACCTGGTAAAGCTGATAATGCATGATTAAAACGAGTAGAACTAACCGTTATGTTCGAGAGGGCAAACTGCGCTTCTATTATCTTGAACCAAGCCAGTGCCTCGGCTGGGTTGAAGGCCATCGGTTTACTTGATACTGATGCTGCTTGTGATTCCATAATTGTTCAAAGTCGGGGTAACCAATGAAGTGTGTACAAAGGTTAACTCCTTTCCTTCTGAAAGGTAAAAGTTATAATTTATTTGGAATGAATGAAATTGCCAAGTTGACAGTTTGAACTCGATAAAAGCGGAAACAGTGATTTATATTAATTCTTTTTTGTCTATGGTAGGCAGTTACTACAGATATTTTAGTTCCGCTCGCAAAGAGTTTTCGCGACAGCATTCGCTGTAAGAAGACGCTATATAAATTTATATTACATTACATACATACATACATACATACATACATACATACATACATACATACATACATACATACATACATACATACATACACACATCAATGGACTACAGGATGATGAACCGGCTTTTCCAAGGAGCCCTGATGGGGGTTTGCCCGTGTTGTGTGTGTGTGGAAAAAGCTTTAAGACAGTCCGAGGAATGAAAGTTCACAGAACTAAAATGGGATGTCTTCCCGCTTCTGTTCGCCGCCCATCATCTCTCAGTGCGGGCTCAGTTTCGTCGGCTCAAGAAGTTCCAGAACCCATCCATGTTCCACAGATTGCTTTCGACGGAGGAACTGAATGTGTTTGTGGAAGAAGATTTAAGTCAATTCGCGGAATGAATGTTCATAAAACTAAAATGGGTTGTCAAACTGCTATCAATCAACGCTCTGCATCAACCAAGGAGGCAGGTAACACGTCTGACTACGCCGGGCCGGAAGCTAACCACAGCCCCGACAAAGTCTCCGATTCAGAAGCAGATGTAAATTCAGAACCCAAGACAAGAATTAAATTTCCGAAAGCAATTGACACTTCAGTTTGGTCAACATTAGACTTGGAGTTGACGAGATTACTCAAAGCCCAGTTGAGGGAGAATCCACAACTCGATATGAAAACCTTCTCAGAAATTATCTACAAAAAATGTTTTGATTCATTTGGTGTGGTCCAGAAAACCCGGTTCACACGCATGCAGCAGTATCCAGACGGCAGAGAGAAATTGAAAAATTAAAGAAGGAGCGAAAGAAACTCAGGCGACAATGGAGAATCGCAGAGGGGGTCGAAAAAGTTGGTCTGTCTGAACTGTGGCGGGATGTAAAAAATCGGCTCCGGGCTCTCAGGGCTGCAGAAAGACTCCGGAAAAAGAAAAGTGAGCAAAAGAAAGCCAGATGCAAATTCATGGAAAATCCATTTTGCTTCGGAAAAAGTTTGCTGGATCCACCAAAATCTGGCACTCTTCGAGCGACAAAACAAGAATTAGATGAGCACTTCCGTTTGGCGTTCAAAGATCCACTTAGCGATTCAGAGCTGCCGGAAAGAACCGATTTTCCCGAAGTACAGTTGCCGAAAGTGGCTTTCGACGGTGGAGAGATAAAGATGAATGACGTATCTCAGTTTCTAAAAAAAACGAGGAACAAATCTGTCCCAGGTCCCAACGGCATTCCATATTTGTTATACAAGAGATGTCCAGGCGTGCAAAAGCTGCTCTACAACCGTTTAAAGATTGCATGGCGATCTAGATGCGTAGATAGGGAATGGCAGAAGGCGGAGGGAGTTTTTATCCCCAAAGAAAAAGATTCGGTCAATATCAACCAATTCCGACCAATCTCACTTTTGAACGTGGAGGGAAAAATATTTTTCGCTGTTCTGGCCAAGAGGCTCACGGATTTTGCAATTCGTAATGAGTACATTGACAGATCCGTGCAAAAAGGAGGAGTCCCCGCATGTGGTCTGGCTTGATTTAGCAAACGCGTACGGGACTGTTCGCCATCAATTGCTCTGGAAGACACTCAAAAGGCACAATGTTCCAGAATTTCTCATCGATGTTCTGCAACAGTATTTTGGTTGTTTTAGGCTACGTCTGTCAACATCGACGTGCTCCACAGAGTGGTTCAACTTGCGGGTCGGAATTGCTATGGGGTGTTCAATTTCTCCCATCCTATTTGTTCTGGCTATGCAATTATTGCTCGGTTCGATTGCATCTCGGGTTCAGGATGTTTACCTGGGAAAAGGTATTTTCATGCCATCAATAAAAGCCTTCATGGACGACACTACTCTTATCTTGAATCACTGCGGCGAAATGCGCCGTATTCTTCAAAATTTCAACGACTTGTTGTCCTGGTGTGGAATGAAGTTCAAGCCAACCAAATCGAGAAGCCTTTCTCTGCGACATGGAGAGATTGATGGTTTTGTCTCATTCTCGGTGGCTGGTTGCGAAATCCCAACAATCCAGCAAGAGCCTGTGAAAAACTTGGGAAGATGGTACAACGTCTCCATGAATGATGTGAATCGGAGCAGCATCGTTCTGCAGGGCTTGGTTGAGGACCTGAGGAAAATCAATTCAACCGAGCTGCAGGGAAAGTTCAAGGTATGGCTGGTACAGTTTGTTTTGATACCGAGGTTGCTATGGCCATTAACAATCTATGAGATATGTTTATCTCACGTGGAGCGAATGGAGAAGAAAATGAACTGCTGCATTCGGAAATGGCTAGGACTTCCACCGGCGTTAACAACTTTAGCTCTATACAGTAAGTCAGCTAAGTTAGCTCTTCCATTCAAGTCCCTAGTAGAAGAGTACAAGATTAGCAAGATACGGACACAGTTGATGCTGGACAACTCTTCAGACCCATGTATCGTGAATGTGGGCCCATCAGTTGGATCGGGAAAAGGCTGGACTGCAGGGAGGGACATCCGTGAAGCCGAGGGATCTTTGCAATGGTCTGAAAAGCTCGGAGCAGTGCAGCCGGGACGGCTCGGTCTGGGTTGGTTCCATCATGTGTGGTGGTCTAAGGCCTCGTCGCAGGAAAGGACAAACCTGATTATTCAAGACAGAAGGCGAGCAATGGAGTTGGAAAGAGTGCAGTTAGGTGCTCAGATGTCGCAACAGGGCGATTGGACTAGATGGGAGGCGGCAGTTCAACATTCGATGACATGGAATGATTTGTGGCGTTACTCGCCCATCCGCCTATCTTTTGTGATTAGAGCGATGTATGATCAACTGCCGACAGCTTCGAACTTAGTGAAGTGGGGAAAGCTTGAAAATGAAGCCTGCAAGCTGTGTGAAAAAACAGAAACTCTGATTCATATTCTCTCATGTTGTCCGTATGCTTTGGCAAAGGGAAGATACACGTGGCGCCACAATGAGGTTCTAAGAGAGATACTGGGCATTATCAAGGAGAACTGCAGACTAGCCAATTCGATGCAGTTGTGCCCCAGAAGAAAAGTTTATTTCTTGAGAGAAGGCTTGCAGCACTTGGGCCGCAGAAAGGCAAGTACGAGAAGAGAATCGTTGCTTGATGCGGCAAATGACTGGAGGATATCAGCAGACTTAAAAGATGAAGACTGCTTTCCGGAATTGGTTCGCAGCAGCGGATTGAGACCGGACATTGTCATTTTTTCCAGTTTGGCCAAGACGTTGCTGTTCATCGAATTGACAGTGCCATGGGAAAGCAACATGGAAGCCTCAAATATCTTGAAAGAAGAGCGTTACAGAATCCTTGCCCAAGATTTGGAGCGTGCGGGATATAGAGTCGAGATTTTTCCAGTTGAAGTAGGCGCCAGGGGTTTAGCCGGTCGCTCACTCGTCAAATTGCTTGTGGCTCTCGGAATGTCGGGTCGGAAAAAAACTCAAGCAATCAAGAAAATAGCTGAAAGAGCAGAAACAGCTTCTTTTTGGATATGGATGCAAAGGAATGAAAAAGGAGATAATAAATTTAAACAGCCACTTCTGGCTTCCGTCCAACAGTGTTAGCTCCTCCTTTGTTTACAAGTTCAGGGACGAAGTCGCGTTATGGCTGCCGGCGAAAGTTTCGGTTGTTTGCAATAGAAGGAAAGTTGCTGGCGTTTAGAAAATAATCGAAACAATGTTTCCTGCCATTATGGTTTGCGGTGTTTCTCGTTTGGTGAAAGTGATGGCATGGCTCGAAGTTCCGGAGGTGAATGTTTCTTTCGGTATCGGAATCTGGCGGTTTGGTGGATGCTACAGTTACTACATGCTCAAGTTCCGGCGTTTGAAAGACAGTTTCTCATCTTGTTACAGTTGCTTGACGGTTTCAAAATGGATTCTTGGTTCTGGTACTTTGAAGATTTGCCGGTTATCTGGTTCTGGTCGGAAACGGCATGTGATACACAAATTTCGTCAGGGGGCGGCCGTCTGATCAACGGTCGTGGCCCGCCCTCCCGTGGTAGCGTCAGGAAAAGGGCCGAAACGCTGGGAGGGTCTTCCTCTGAAGACCTCTGACGAACTTGCTCGAAGAAGAGTTTTCACATACATACAAACATACATACATACATACATACATACATACATACATACATACATACATACATACATACATACATACATACATACATACATACATACATACATACATACATACATACATACATACATACATACATACATACATACATACATACATACATACATACATACATACATACATACATACATACATACATACATACATACATACATACATACATACATACATACATACATACATACATACATACATACATACATACATACATACATACATACATACATACATACATACATACATACATACATACATACATACATACATACATACATACATACATACATACATACATACATACATACATACATACATACATACATACATACATACATACATATGGTGGTGTGGAAAAAGTTTTAATACAGTCCGAGGAATGAAAGTTCACAGAACAAAAATGGGATGTCTTCCCGCTTCTGTTCGCCACCCATTATCTCTCAGTGCGGGCTCAGTTTCGTCGGCTCAAAAAGTTCCAGAACCCATCCATACTCCACAGATTGCTTTCGACGGAGGAACTGAATGTGTTTGTGGAAGAAGATTTCAGTCAATTCGCGGAATGAATGTTCATAAAACTAAAATGGGTTATCAAACTGCTATCAATCAACGCTATGCATCAACCATGGAGGCAGGTAACACGTCTGACTACGCCGGGCCGGAAGCTAACCACAGCCCCGACACAGTGTCCGATTCAGAAGCAGATGTAAATTCAGAACCCAAGACAAGAATTAAATTTCCGAAAGCAATTGACACTTCAGCTTGATCAACATTAGACTTGGAGTTGACGAGATTACTCAAAGCCCAGTTGAGGGAGAATCCACAACTCGATATGAAAACCTCAGAAATTACCTACAAAAAAAAGTTTTGATTCATATGGTGTGGTCCAGAAAAACCCGGTTCACACGAATGCAGCGGTATCCAGACGGCAGAGAGAAATTGAAAAATTAAAGAAGGAGCGAAAGAAACTCAGGCGACAATGGAGAATCGCAGAGGGGGTCGAAAAAGTTGGTCTGTCTGAACTGTGGCGGGATGTAAAAAATCGGCTCTGGGCTCTCAGGGCTGCAGAAAGACTCCGGAAAAAGAAAAGTGAGCAAAAGAAAGCCAGATGCAAATTCATGGAAAATCCATTTTGCTTCGGAAAAAATTTGCTGGATCCACCAAAATCTGGCACTCTTCGAGCGACAAAACAAGAATTAGATGATCGCTTCCGTTTGGCGTTCAAAGATCCTCTTGGCCAATCAGAGCTGCCGGAAAGAACTGATTTTCCCGAAGTACAGTTGCCGAAAGTGGCTTTCGACGGTGGAGAGATAAAGATGAATGAAGTATCTCAGTTTCTAAAAAAAACGAGGAACAAATCTGCCCCAGGTCCCAACGGCATTCCATATTTGTTATACAAGAGATGTCCAGGCGTGCAAAAGCTGCTCTACAACCGTTTAAAGATTGCATGGCGATCTAGATGCGTAGATAGGGAATGGCAGAAGGCGGAGGGAGTTTTTATCCCCAAAGAAAAAGATTCGGTCAATATCAACCAATTCCGACCAATCTCACTTTTGAACGTGGAGGGAAAAATATTTTTCGCTGTTCTGGCCAAGAGGCTCACGGATTTTGCAATTCGTAATGAGTACATTGACAGATCCGTGCAAAAAGGAGGAGTCCCCGGAGTACCGGGATGTATCGAGCACTCATCCATGATTTGGGAGGCCATCAAAAGAGCAAGACAAAACCAATTCAGCCTGCCTGTGGTCTGGCTTGATTTAGCAAACGCGTACGGGACTGTTCGCCATCAATTGCTCTGGAAGACACTCAAAAGGCACAATGTTCCAGAATTTCTCATCGATGTTCTGCAACAGTATTTTGGTTGTTTTAGGCTACGTCTGTCAACATCGACGTGCTCCACAGAGTGGTTCAACTTGCGGGTCGGAATTGCTATGGGGTGTTCAATTTCTCCCATCCTATTTATTCTGGTTATGCAATTATTGCTCGGTTCGATTGCATTTCGGGTTCAGGATGTTTACCTGGGAAAAAAATATTTCATGCCGTCGATAAAAGCCTTCATGGACGACACTACTCTTATCTTGAATCACTGCGGCGAAATGCGCCGTATTCTTCAAAATTTCAACGACTTGTTGTCCTGGTGTGGAATGAAGTTCAAGCCAACCAAATCGAGAAGCCTTTCTTTGCGACAAGGAGAGATTGATGGATTTGTCTCATTCTCGGTGGCTGGTTGCAAAATCCCAACAATCCAGCAAGAACCTGTGAAAAGCTTGGGAAGATGGTACAACGTCTCCATGAATGATGTGAATCAGAGCAGCATCGTTCTGCAGGGCTTGGTTGAGGACCTAAGGAAAATCAATTCAACCGAGCTGCAGGGAAAGTTCAAGGTATGGCTGGTACAGTCTGTTTTGATACAGAGGTTGCTATGGCCATTAAAAATCTATGAGATATGATTAACTCACGTGGAGCGAATGGAAAAGAAAAAGAACTGCTGTATTCGGAAATGGCTAGGACTTCCACCGGCGTTAACAACTTTAGCTCTATATACCAGTTAGACAGCTAAGTTAGCTCTTCCATTCAAGTCCCTAGTAGAAGAGTAAAAGATTAGCAAGATACGGACACAGTTGATGCTGGACAGCTCTTCAGACCGATGTATCGTGAATGTGGGCGCAGCAGTTGGATCGTGAAAAGGCTGGACTGCAGGGAGAGACATCCGTGAAGCCAAGGAATCTTTGCGATGGTCTTAAAAGCTCGGAGCAGTGCAACCGGGACGGCTCGGTCTGGGTTGGTTCCATCATGTGTGGTGGTCTAAGGCCTCGTCGCAGGAAAGGACAAACCCGATTATTCAAGACAGAAGGCGAGCAATGGAGTTGGAAAGGGTGCAGTTAGGTGCTCAGATGTCGAAACAGGGCGATTGGACTAGATGGGAGGCGGCAGTTCAACATTCGATGACATGGAATGATTTGTGGCGTTACTTGCCCATCCGCCTATTTTTCGTGATTAGAGCGATGTATGATCAACTGCCGACAGCATCGAACTTAGTTAAGTGGGGAAAACTTGAAAATGAAGCCTGCAAGCTGTGTGAGAAAACAGAAACTCTGATTCATATTCTCTCATGTTGTCCGTATGCTTTGGCAAAAAGAATAAACACGTGGCGCCACAATGAGGTTCTAAAAGAGATACTGAGCATTATCAAGGAGAAATGCAGACTAGCCAATTCGATGCAGTTGTGCCTCAGAAAAAAAGTGTATTTCTTGGGAGAAGGTTTGCAGCACTTGGGCCGCAGAAAGGCAAGTACGAGAAGAGAATCGTTGCTTGATGCGGCAAATGACTGGAAGATATCACCAGACTTAAAAAATGAAGACTGCTTTCCGGAATTGGTTCGCAGCAGCGGATTGAGACCGGACATTGTCTTTTTTTTCAGTTTCGCCAAGACGTTGCTGTTCATCGAAATAAGAGTGCCATGGGAAAGCAGCATGGAAACCTCAAATATCTTGAAAGAAGAACGTTACAGAATCCAAGATTTGGAGCGTGCAAAATATAAAGTCGAGATTTTTCCAGTTGAAGTAGGCGCCATGTGTTTAACCGGTCGATCACTCGTCAAATTGCTTGTGGCTTTCGGAATGTCGGGTCGGAAAAAAACTCAAGCTATCAAGAAAATAGCTGAAAGAGCAGAAACAGCTTCTTTTTGGATATGGATGCAAAGGAATGAAAAAAGAGATAATAAATTTAAACAGCCACATTTGGCTTCTGTACAACAGTATTAGCTCCTACTTTGTTTACAAGTTCAGGGACGAAGTCGCGTTATGGCTGCCGTCAAAAGTTTCGGTTGTTTGCAATAGAAGCAAAGTTGCAAGCGTTTAGAAAATAATCGAAACAATGTTCCCTGCCATTATGGTTTGTGGTGTTTCTGAAAGTGGTGGCATGGCTCGAAGTTCCGGAGTTTGGCCAAGACGTTGCTGTTCATCGAACTAACGGTGCCATGGGAAAGCAACATGGAAGCCTCAAATATCTTGAAAGAAGAACGTTACAGAATCCTTGCCCAAGATTTAGAGCGTGCGGGATATAGAGTCGAGATTTTTCCAGTTGAAGTAGGCGCCAGGGGTTTAGCCGGTCGCTCACTCGTCAAATTGTTTGTGGCTCTCGGAATGTCAGGTCGGAAATAAACTCAAGCTATCAAGAAAATAGCTGAAAGAGCAGAAACAGCTTCTTTTTGGATATGGATGTAAAGGAATGAAAAAATAGATAATAAATTTAAACAGCCACTTCTAGCTTCCGTACTGTCGTAGCTCCTCCTTTGTTTACAAGTTCAGGGACGAAGTCGCATTATGGCTGCCGGCGAAAGTTTCGGTTGTTTGCAATAGAAGGAAAGTTGCTAGCGTTTAGAAAATAATCGTAACAATGTTTCCTGCCATTATGGTTTGTGGTGTTTCTCGTTTGGTGAAAGTGGTAGCATGGCTCGAAGTTCCGGAGGTAAATGTTTCTTTTGGTTTCGGAATCTGGCGGTTTGGTGGATACTACAGTTACTACATGCTCAAATTCCGGCGTTTGAAAGACAGTTTCTCATCTTGTTACAGTTGCTTGACGGTTTCAAAATGACTTCTTGGTTCTGGTACTTTGAAGATTTGCCGGTTATCTGGTTCTGGTCTGGTCTGATCAACGGTCGTGGCCCGCCCTCCCGTGGTAGCGTCAGGAAAAGGGCCGAAACGCTGGGAGGGTCTTCCTCTGAAGACCTCTGACGAACTTGCTCGAAGAAGAGTTTTCACATACATACATACATACATACATACATACATACATACATACATACATACATACATACATACATACATACATACATACATACATACATACATACATACATACATACATACATACATACATACATACATACATACATACATACATACATACATACATACATACATACATACATACATACATACATACATACATACATACAGGAAAGAAAGAAAGCCATCGAGTCCCAAAGAATGATTAAGTTTGTTCAGTTATCTCATCAAGGAGATTAGTCGACATGGGAAGATGCTGTTCAGCGTTCGCTTTCTTTCTTGGAAAGACAGCGAGGCAATACACGCCACTACGTTTGTCTTTTTTGATTAGATCGGTTTATGATCAACTGCCGTCATCCAGCAATCTTCGAAGATGGAAGTTGAAAGACGATGATTCGTGCATGTTATGTGGGCAGTCGGAGACTCTCATTCACGTTCCTTCCTGTGGTTCGAGTTCACTTTTACACGGGAGGTACACTTGGCGCCTTAACCAAGTACTCTGAAAATTGCTTGACTTTGTCAAAGAAACTTTAAGAAAGCAAATACAAAAGGATAACAGCAGAAAATAAAAATCTACATTTTTGTGAGAAGGCATCTGAAGTTCTACAGGTTCAGATTTTCAAGAGACTTTGATTGTGATGCCGACGATTGGTCAGTTTCAGCTGGTTTGGATCGCAATATATATATATATATATATATATATATAACAATTTCGTTCTAATAATAACCGTTTTAACAATGTCATGGCTGCGCGAGATTTGACGTAGATCTGTCGTTTGACAATTAATAGATTTTGCTTTTCGACCGTATTTTTTAAATGTATAACAGTTTTATTATATAATTTATTTTTAATAACTCCCTATAGTAAAATAAATTAACATGTCATTCTCGAAAAATAAATATTATTATTTTGTTTCATTATCGGTTTTAACTAATTTCACTTTTCATTATTCTATCCATGTTTTGTTTTTCTTTTCGGGCTCTGATGTTGACAAACTAACTGTCGAAACGCGTTAGCCCTGTTCATTACTTTAAACTTATAAGTTACACCTTTTAGTTTATTTTATAACATAAGTGTCATTTTAAATTTTTTTACAAATAAACGTAAATACGGCTGCAAACAAGGAATTCGTTAAAATTTGCGTACAAGAAAATATCGTACCGCTATATGCAAGAAACATATATATATATATATATATATATATATATATATATATATATATATATATATATATATATATATATATATATATATATATATATATATATATATATATATATATATATATATATATATATATATATATATATATATATATATATATATTAGACTATTGGAAAAAATTATATATATATATATATATATATATATATTCGGTAATACACGCTCTGTTAAAAATACATTTGTATTCACCGTTTAACACTTTTTTACAAAGACTTTCCAGCTTTCGTTTTTTACGTAAATAAAGACTAATATCCTTGTTCATGGTTACATATTTATTAGCCAACTGGCCAGTTTCGACATTAACTTGTCATCATCAGTGCTTAATTTTAAAATGTAAAACGTAAACATGATATAGAAAAGTAAATAGATGTTTAAAAGTTAACTTATAGAGACATAAAATGATACAGATATTATGGAATTTACTATGAATTACGGAACAATTAAAATAAACTATTATAACTAAAATTAACTGTCTTCAAATTTAATGAATAATATTATTCATATTATTACGTTTTATACATTCTAATATAACACAGCGAAAGCGCAAAAATTGATGGTGTATTCCAATAGTATAAATATTATAGTCTCTGTGATTTCATTAGTTTACGATTCCGGTCTTAAACACTATGGAATTTTTTTCTACTCATGTTCTTTTTTTTGAGCCTCGTATTCTTTTAATTTGATAGGTGGAGTGTTTAATCTTTTGTTTTACTTTTGACCCTGATGATGGCTGACATAGCTGAAACGGTCCGTCGGTCTGACAATAAAAATTTAACGAAAAAGTTTTTGACTAATTGTAGTCTCGAACAGCGAGTTTTATACCGAAAGGTCGAGAATTTGGCTCGACAAGTTGTTTCTGCCATATATATATATATATATATATATATATATATATATATATATATATATATATATATTCTTTTAAGCAAACTCGATTGAAAAAAGTGGCACACTTGGCTGAATCGATTTTATTTTTAATTTTTTCCAATAGTCTAAATCGGTTTAGAAATAATTTATTATGAAACACAAACTCCATAATCTTATAGGCTTATAGATCTATTTCGGCAATTTTTTGCCATCTTCAGAGCCGTTTCACTTTTTTAAAAATAAAATGCAGTGACTAAAAGGTAAAAGATACAACTAATTGAAAGGAATTAAAATACAATTCAAATAAAATTTAAATTCATTATATACAAATGTAACAACATAAAAAATATTTAAATTAAAATAATTGTAATAATAACAGTAATAACTAAATAATTAAGATCAGTTAGCAAAGCCTTTAACAACGAAATTACAGTCAACTTCAAGGACGTGACTGGAAGTAGAATCACATACATTATCTATAACCTTTGAAACGCAAACGTCTGGTACAAAACATTCATTCAACGAAGAAATACCTGAAGAAACATTGGTACTATTAACATGTATATTTTTAACAAAAGTTGTAGATGAGTTAAAACATTTATTACTATTATTATTATTATTATTATTATTATTATTATTATTATTATTATTATTATTATTATTATTATTATTATTATTATTATTATTATTATTATTATTATTATTATTATTATTATTATTATTATTATTATTATTATTATTATTATTATTATTATTATTATTATTATTATTATTATTATTATTATTATTATTATTATTATTATTATTATTATTATTATTATTATTAGTTTTATTACTATTTAGAGAACCAAAAAGTTTAAGAGTTAAATCAAAAGAATACTATTGTTTATTATTTAAAGGCTTACATTTATTAATGGCTAAAGCTTCTTTTAATTTTAACTGAATGGGTTGATTTTTTTTAATTAGGTTACTGGTATTATCAATTAGAAATTTATGTGTAGGTTTGATTGAATGTTGTGTTGACATATGTTGGTATATGGCACCACTTTGACAATGCATAGTCAATAAACGAGACAGAGTGGTTCTAGTATGACCAATTTAATTTCCCACCTGACCATGTGGAAACGGACACGAAAATTGGTACCAGTGATTAGTTTCAAAATAAATTAATTTCAGTTTCAGTTTAGTTTTGGCATCATGAATTATTAATACAGTTTCGTTTTAGTTTTGAATTTTTCAATAATTTTAATTTCAGTTTAGTTTTGAATCAATAATTATCAGTAATTATTATTACCGTTTCGTTTTCATTTTGAATTTTTCAATAATTTTAATTTTAGTTTAGTTTTGCATCAGTAATTATTATTACCGTTTTGTTATAGTTTTGAATTTTTCAATAATTTTAATTTCAGTTTAGTTTTGCATCAGTAATTATTATTACCGTTTCGTTTTCGTTTTGAATTTATAACAGTTTTAGTTTTAATTTCAGTTTTGTTTGTAACCTCCCTATTTTGCAGTTGTAACTAAACACAAGTCAATTGAGAAACTGTTTATTCAATTTAAAAAAAAACTCTCATTTCTAAGTTTTTTTTCAGTCTATTTCTCTTCCCTCCGCTCAAAAGGCCACATAATGCAATCACATAAAAAAAAACACTTACCTGCCCAAAAAAATTTCTCATTTACCGATAGGCTGATAGCAAGCTCGTCAGTTTAGGAAACCATGATGAACAATATTAGATAAGGAACAATTGAAGTCAGAAGCCTTGAACGATAAATATGAACAATGAATTTAATTTTTTTTTCCAATCTGCAACTCCTTTTTGTAAAACACAAAATGTTAGAGCATAATGATAATTTTATAATAATTAATAATAATATAACATAATTAATCACGTGCAATGTAACAAACGAAACAAATTGAAAGATACACAGTAAATCATGATTTTAAAAACTAAAAACAAATTACCAAAGCTTTGCCACTTACTTTTGAATGGGAGATATAAACAATGAATTTCTAATTTGATTTAATTTTAATTTGTTAAGTCTGGAACTCTTTTTGTGAAGCACAAAATATCTCTAAATAGAAGAAATTCCACCTGCAATTTGTTGATTAGTCCTGAAAACCAAAGTTATCTGGATTTAAAAGATAAGTTGCTAAAAATCAAATATAAATTTTATATTATAAAGCACCGATAGCAGAGCTGTCGTATCGGATGTTCGGAAGAGAATGAGCTTTATGAAATCAAAACAAAGGTATCCGGCGGCACCATAGATATCTATGGGCGGCACTAAACAACACACATATTTATTTAATATTTATATTTAAAACCTATAAAACTTAAGAAAAAAATTAAAAAAAAATTTGTATAATTTAACTATAAATTAATTTATTTTTATTTTGTAGAACAAAATTTCACTTCATCTTACTACCGCTGACTAAAACGTTTTTTGTCCATAACACATCAACGGAGAAACAAATTTATTTAAAACTTTACAGGAACCACCGCTTGAATAAGTCACATAAGTGTGCCAAATTTCAATAAAATCTGTTCGGCCGTTTACATTTGATACTCGGATATACAAACAAACATTTTATTTTTATATATAAGATATATATATATATATATATATATATATATATATATATATATATATATATATATATATATATATATATATATATATATATATATATATATATATATATATATATATATATATATATATATATATATATATATATATATATATATATATATATATATATATATATATATATATTTCGTTAAGACACGCGCTGTTAAAAACTATACGCCATTTAAGGTTTATTACTTTTTTGCACAGATTTTCAATACGTCGCTTTTTTATAGTAAACAAACTAGAACTATTGTTTAAAGACATAATTTATTTAATCTATTGCCTACTGGCCAGTTTCGACGAAATTGTCATCTTCAGGGCAAATAAACATCGAACGTAAACATAGACAAGATACGAGAATAATAGAGTCTAAATACAGAGTTTAAATTAAATATATAACTCAGGAATTTATAAAAAAAAGAGAAATGGAACTATTATAGAAATTTAAACATATTAAAATAAATAGAATATAAAAATAAAAAGAGACCTAATATGTAATGTTAAAATCCAGTAAATTTAAGAATGAAAACCACGGAAGAGATAATAAGAATTATATTGTTAGTAAAAACAAAAATATTATTCAAACGGTAGAAAGGGCTCAATAGGGGTTAAGACGGGATAACTTGTTAAGTTAAAGAACGAGATAATAAAATAAATAATTAAAATAAATAAAATAAAATAAATAAAATAAATAAAATAAAATAAATAAAATAAAAATAAAATAAAAATAAAAATAAAATAAAAATAAAAATAAAATAAAAATAAAATAAAAATAAAATAAAAATAAAATAAAAATAAAATAAAAATAAAATAAAAATAAAATAAAAATAAAACCAAAGATGCAAAGAAAATTGTAAATGATATTATCTACGTCTTATAGTTACATTCAAGGCAAGGTGCTTGAATGTCTACATATCAACTGGTATGTAGTTATCTGGAGAGAACACTGGCGAATCGTCCAGTCGAGCCGACGAGCACCCAGCGTTACCCACATTCAGAGGTTGAGGAGAAGAGTGAAGCTCAGTGGGCGACACAGACTTGGCAACGGACATGTCGTCAGAGGACTTTTTGGGAGTTTTGTAAATGGAAGTGGGTGTAGAGCAGTCACTAGGAACGCGCGACTGACCGTCCGCAAGACATGTAGACAATTCATCATGCACCGCAACTACACTTGGGTCCAACGGTTGAATTATTGGCTGATCTATGAGCGCGTCGAGAGGTAAACCGGCTTGTAGACTTTCCAGTTTTTGACTGACGGGTTGACAAACGTATAATGGCTATTGAGCCCTTTCTACCGTTTGAATAATATTTTTGTTTTTACTAACAATATAATTCTTATTATCTCTTCCGTGGTTTTCATTCTTAAATTTACTGGATTTTAACATTACATATTAGGTCTCTTTTTATTTTTATATTCTATTGATTTTAATATGTTTAAATTTCTATAATAGCTCCATTTCTATTTTTTTTATAAATTCCTGAGTTATATATTTAATTTAAACTCTGTATTTAGACTCTATTATTCTCGTATCTTGTCTATGTTTACGTTCGATGTTTATTTGCCCTGAAGATGACAATTTCGTCGAAACTGGCCAGTAGGCAATAGATTAAATAAATTATGTCTTTAAACAATAGTTCTAGTTTGTTTACTATAAAAAAGCGACGTATTGAAAATCTGTGCAAAAAAGTAATAAACCTAAAATGGCGTATAGTTTTTAACAGCGCGTGTCTTAACGAAAATCTAATACCTCGCTATGTAAACAATAAATTACGGCGCGCAGCGAAAGATAACAATAGTAATAATACAATAGCGTCTATTGTTAATTTTGAGTTGGTTTCTGCCAAGAAAAGTTTTGCACAGACTGAAGCTTTATTTGAAAGAGAGAAAAATGCTGCATTGAATGTACTGCCTGAACAACAATCTATTGACTTGTCTCAGCATATTACTACATTTCATTCTAGATATGATTCCGTGAAAAGAAGCGTCGTTGGACGTAAACTTTCCGATCTGTATGGACGAAAATTCTTTCTTAAAGACAATGTTGCACATTTCACTAATATTTCATCTTACCTCCCTACTCCTGACGAAATAACGTTTTTACAGTTAGGGTATAACTGTCATATACCATCGACATACAACCCTCTGACAAAGCAGACCGAACTTGAGGTTCTTTACAGCGATATCTGGAATAAAGCTAAAAGTGGTCACCTTCGGTTTGATGAAAGGTTGCCAGCCCTATTGTCGGCTGAAAGTTTCACACACCGTAACAATCATTCTAAATTCAAAGGTTTACCACAGAATCTACGTTTAGCTGCCAAGTCACTCAGAAATAATACGAAGATTATCATTCGCAAGGCTGATAAGTCAAATACCTACGTCGTCTTAAATCGAGATGAGTACATGCAAAAATTGGACTGTATTCTTTTAGATGAATGTAAGTTCAAAAAACTTAATTCAAACTCTACCGATTCTTTGAAGAAGAGAGCCAATGTCATCATAAGGCGGTTAAATACTGATGGATCTCTGGCGTTACGACAGGTTGTTGGCGATTACAGTCCGGGCTACATATATGGAAATGTGAAAACTCACAAGAGTGGTAACCCTCTCCGTCCAATAATCTCACAGTGCCCCACTCCCATTCATCTACTGGCCAAATCGATTAACTCTATTATAGCTCCATACTGCCCTTCGCAGTATTCTCTCTCTTCTTCATTAGACTTCATCAATTTTCTCCGAGCTACACCACACCACTCAGGCATCATGGCTTCATTAGATGTCGAGAGCCTGTTTACCAACGTCCCCGTGTTGGCCACAATTGACATAATTATACAGTGTGTTTACCATCATCCAACTCTTCCCCCTCCAGCGTTTGGTGAGGATTTGTTAAAGGACGTTCTCCTTCTGTGTACCACGGAAGTGCCATTTAGACACCCAAGTGGTCAATTGTACGCCCAGGTCGACGGTGTGGCGATGGGGTCACCTCTCGGTCCCACATTTGCCGGTTTTTACATGGGCAACCTCGAAAAAGAAATATTTACCAATAAAAATCTTAAACCAGTTATCTATGCAAGGTATGTTGACGATATATTCGTACTGTGTCAAAATATCCAAGAAATATTAAATCCTAAAGAAACTTTCGAAAAATCATCGGTCTTGAAATTTACATATGAACTTCCTAGCAAAGAGAATCGGTTACCATTTCTCGATACTCTAATTTCTAATGCTGAAAATAACTTCAAAATCCAAGTGTATAACAAACCTACAAATGGTGGTGAAACTCTCAATGGGGATAGTTTCTGCCCCGTAAAGTACAAAATCAGTGTGATCTTAAGCTTTCTAACTGGAGCGTATTGGATCACCGACAATAATTCTGACTTTAACATCGAGATTGACAAAATCAAATCTCTTCTCATAAATAATAATTTTTCGAATACGCTAGTAGATAGTGTTATCCAAAATTTTCTGAACAAGAAACGTCCTCATTGCACTCAAGGAAAAAGTCTTGATTCTTCAGTGCAACTCTTCTATCGTGCTCAGATGCATGATATGTACCGTTTAGATGAAACGGTGCTTCGGAAAATTGTTATGAAGAACGTCCGACTAACTGATCTGAGCCAGACACTACAGCTACACATATATTACCAAAATCTCAAATCAAGAGACTTGGTCATTAGTAATAACCTTGGTGTAGATACAAGGCCTGCGCAAAGAACTAACGTTGTGTACAGGTTTACATGCCCCCATTGCCATCAAACTCCGCAATTTTACATTGGGCACACACGCACCACACTCTCAAAACGAATGACAATGCATGTACAAGGAGGATCCATACATACTCACTTCGTCAAGCAGCATTCAACAAAACCGTCTCACCAACTTTTACTTAACAATACTGAAATAATTGCTTTTGAGTCAGACCCACTTCGCCTTAAAATCAAAGAGGCTCTACTCATCATCCAACATAAACCACCGATAAACATACAGGATAACCGATTTGACCATACCCTGCACCTGTATGGGACTGCTGTCGAGGTCAGTGTACAACCGCCAAAGGTGATGACAGGTTCTTGCCAACTCGATGTCGATAATGCTATACGGTTGGATATCGGTGACACTTGTGCTCTTCTTGAGAAAAATACGGAAACACAGACGATTAATGGTGGACTTCTAAATCTATCTGGCTATAGAATTGAAGAGCCAACCGTCCAGCCATTATACGTTTGTCAACCCGTCAGTCAAAAACTGGAAAGTCTACAAGCCGGTTTACCTCTCGACGCGCTCATAGATCAGCCAATAATTCAACCGTTGGACCCAAGTGTAGTTGCGGTGCATGATGAATTGTCTACATGTCTTGCGGACGGTCAGTCGCGCGTTCCTAGTGACTGCTCTACACCCACTTCCATTTACAAAACTCCCAAAAAGTCCTCTGACGACATGTCCGTTGCCAAGTCTGTGTCGCCCACTGAGCTTCACTCTTCTCCTCAACCTCTGAATGTGGGTAACGCTGGGTGCTCGTCGGCTCGACTGGACGATTCGCCAGTGTTCTCTCCAGATAACTACATACCAGTTGATATGGAGACATTCAACCACCTTGCCTTGAATGTAACTATAAGACGTAGATAATATCATTTACAATTTTCTTTGCATCTTTGGTTTTATTTTTATTTTATTTTTATTTTATTTTATTTTTATTTTTATTTTTATTTTTATTTTTATTTTTATTTTTATTTTATTTTATTTTTATTTTATTTATTTTATTTTATTTATTTTATTTTATTTATTTTAATTATTTATTTTATTATCTCGTTCTTTAACTTAACAAGTTATCCCGTCTTAACCCCTATTGAGCCCTTTCTACCGTTTGAATAATATTTTTGTTTTTCCTAACAATATAATTCTTATTATCTCTTCCGTGGTTTTCATTCTTAAATTTACTGGATTTTAACATTACATATTAGGTCTCTTTTTATTTTTATATTCTATTGATTTTAATATGTTTAAATTTCTATAATAGCTCCATTTCTCTTTTTTTTTTTTTATAAATTCCTGAGTTATATATTTAATTTAAACTCTGTATTTAGACTCTATTATTCTCGTATCTTGTCTATGTTTACGTTCGATGTTTATTTGCCCTGAAGATGACAATTTCGTCGAAACTGGCCAGTAGGCAATAGATTAAATAAATTATGTCTTTAAACAATAGTTCTAGTTTGTTTACTATAAAAAAGCGACGTATTGAAAATCTGTGCAAAAAAGTAATAAACCTTAAATGGCGTATAGTTTTTAACAGCGCGTGTCTTAACGAAAATATATATATATATATATATATTAGGGTGGCCCTTAAAGTATAGTAACAAAATAAAAATTGGAAATTTGACTGTAAAACCCCTCCAATGCGTTCCATTGATAGATAATTGTTCAAATTGGACAATATTTAAAAGTGGCCTCCGAGGTTTAAAAGTTTTAAAAAATAGTCAAAAATAAGAATTTGTACTCTGGTACGAAATGAAGCAACTATAGCTCCTAAAAAAATTGGTTGATGCTAATTTGAAATTTGTGTGTCATTGAAATGCTATTTGTCTTGAAATCTTTTGACGATAAGGATTTCTGGAGCAGGAACAGTTAAATTTCTGGTTGTGTCGTCAAAGGCCGTTTCAACGATTAATCCTATAATATGATGGTGGCATGCTAAGAACAATATATATTTACCCAGTTTTGGTTCAATATGGAAACAAGCCCCATTTCGATGGCCAGTTTTTAAGGCTGTTGTGTCAAAGCATAATGTTACAATTTAATTCTTGACATCCCATTTTTCCAGGCAGTTCATCACGTCAACTGCTTGAGCTTTTCTTGTTCCAGAGTGGCTTTGTCACTCTAAGCACCGACCCTGTGAATTAAAGTTTTAAAACCATCTATGTGCTCTTATGAAGCTAAATCTTTCATTAGTTTTCTATCCCAATCAACGATAAAATTCTGATTTCATTTATATATATATAAACTAGCAGTGCCCGTAGCGGCTTCGCTCGCATGAAATTAGAGAATTTGAACCGTGCATACATAGTAGAGTTTCTACAGGCCTAGAAGTTCTATATACTCGATGAAAAACTTCGGCCCGTCTAACCTTGACTTCAGGTTTAGCCCGGCCCGTCTAAACACCCTAAAATCACTAAAATGTCTATATACTTGGTTCAAAATCTCGGCCCGTCCACCTTGATTTAAGGTTTGAGCAGGGCCGTATGAAGACCCTGAAATAACGGCTTGGCCCGTCCGTCCGGTGATAAACTGAACTCATCTACTTTTAACCGGCACAAAACCTCAAAATACTAATTTTCACATCTGTAGCACTTACAGTTTTTGAGTAGCAGTTATTTTAAAATCAAATAATCCTTTTTCCACTTCACATTTGAGGTCCTGGAAACCAAATTTTCAAAAAATGGTGAAACACGTATATCATTATTTTTAGAGTAGAAACTAAATACTAATTTTACTTTTGTAGCATTTACAGTTTTTGAGTAGCAGTTACTATAAAAACCAAGTAACCCTATTTTCCACCCCATATTTAAAGTCCTGGAAACCAAATTTTTAAAAAATGGTAAAACACGTATATCATTATTTCTGGAGTAGAAACAAAATACTAATTATTACTCCTGTAGCATCTACAGTTTTCGAGTAGCAGTTACTTTAAAAACCAAATAACCTTATTTTCCAACCCACATTTGAAGTCCTGGAAACCAATTTTTAAAAAAATGGTAAAACACGTATATCTTTATTTTTAGAATAGAAACTAAATACTAATTTTTACATCTGTGGTATTTAAAGTTTTTGAGTAGCAGTTACTTTAAAAAACAAATAACCATATTTTCCACCCCACATTTGAAGTCCTGGAAACCGAATTTTCAAATAATGCTGAAATACGTATTTCATTATTTTTGGAGTAGAAACTAAATACTAATTTTTACTCCTTTAGCATTCACAGTTTTTGAGTAGCAGCTACTTTAAAAAGCAAATAACCCAATTTTCCAACACACATATGAGGTCCGGGAAACCAAATTTTCAAAAAATGGTGAAACACGTATCTTTTTATTTTTTAAGAAGAATCCATATACCAAATTTCAAAATCTCCTCATTTATGGTTTTCGAGATATACATTGTTAAAAAAAAGTTTGTTTTCCAGTTTTTTCCCCTCGGGAGCAAAATTTTCAAAAATCCTTTCTTAGTGGATGCTTACGCAATAAAAGTAATATAAGTTCCAAATTTCACGTTCCTTGGATGAGGCGTTTGAGCTCGGCGTTGATTATCAGTCAGTCAGTCAGTCAGTCAGGACTCTTTTATATATATAGATAGACTAGCGGGGTAACCCGGCGTTGTTCGAGATTTTCAAAGGTTTTTTTCCGTTTCTTTCTTGTTCCCGTTTCTTTCCCCGCTTGTTCTCGCTCTTCCGGGCGCTTTCCCGTTCCCGTTCGCTTTTTTTAAAAGTAAAATAGATTTGCTAAAAGTTGCTTGAAGTTTTCAAACGTTGTTACGTAAACTAAATTTGAATTTTATTAGGCAATTACTTTTATGGTTGTACATAGGCACTTTTGGCCTGGAAAGGGTTGAAATTATAAAACACCAATGGATTAATAATTTTTTTTTCAAAATTGATATATACCACTTGCTAAATGTTTTACTTAAGTGTACCAAATTTCAATGAAATCTGTTCGGCGGTTTTTGAGTTTTAGTGAGACTTCGCACAGCTATATAATTTTATATATATAGATAATACATACATCATTGCGCTTTTATGTTAGGAATTCTGACACCGTTGATCATCAGATTTTGGTTCAACGACTGAACGCTTCATTTGGGCTTTCTTCGTCGGTTCTGGGGTTGTTCACGTCATATCTGGCGAACAAACAACAAAATGTATTGCACTCCAGCCATTTTTCGACTACCACAACACTCACTTGTGGAGTTCCGCAGGGTTCTGTTCTCGGCCCCATCCTTTTCGTTTTATACACCGCCGACGTTACTGAAATCATCCAAAGACATGACCTACTTCATCATCTCTATGCCGATGATTCTCAAATAATAGATCCTGCCAGCCATCTGCGGTCAACATCGCACGTCTCCGTCATTCACTGATGGCTTGTATATCCGAGGTTGCGGGATGGATGAGGTCAAACCGATTACCGTTCAACTCATCAAAAACTGAATTGATTTGGTTTTCTTCTTATTGGATGCTTGCTCAACTCGACAACGACCCGTACCTCGTCTGTTCCGACCTTGTCCAGCTTGTCGGTGTGGTGCGTGACCTCGGATTACAACTCGACAGGGGTCACACATCGCCAAGGTCGTTCGAACCTGCTTGGGGTGCTGTGACGGATTCGCTCCGTCATCAGATCGCTGCCGCGTGGAGTCGCATGCATTCTAGTCCAGTCGTTCATCCTGTCACATGTAGAATATTGCAATGCCACATTTGCTAGACTACCGCAGCGCGAAATTGCAAGGCTACAGACTGTCGTCAATGCCGCTGCGCAGCTCGTTGGTTGCATCGGCAGGTACGACCACATCACCCGAGTTCTGCGCGACCAGCTTCATGTTCTTAAAATAAATGAACGCATTCAATTCAAACTCTGTCTTCTTGTCTACCAGTGCCTCCACGGGCTAGCACCACTGTAACTTCGACGTCATATAAAACCCCTAGCTGATGACCCCAGCCGTCTTCGACTTCGGTCTTCCAAAACACTCGACGTCTTTGTTCCGTCTACACGTACTCCAGCGACGGATCCAGAGGGGGGATGGGGAGATTAATCCCCCATCAGCCTGGAACTTTCTTCCACACTCTGTTCGTGAGGCCAACACCCTTGCGACTTTAAAAAAAAAACTCTTAAAATCTCATTTATTCAAATTATTTTATAAGACTATGTAAAGCGCCCTTTAATTACCTTTCGTTATTCACGGCGCTATATAAATTGTCGTTTTTTCATTTCATTTCATTTCTGCCCTTTTTAAAGAGGATTTGCCCCATTGTGCAGCAACAGACAGAAAAACAATTTATTAGTAAGCTTGCTCTCAATATGACAATGACAAAGACATTATTTTAAGTTCAAATGATTTAACACAAATATGATGTGCATAAAACCGGGCTCATACACAAACTAAATACAAAAAAAAGAGTTTGCATATAATACTGTTATTTTTAAACTAGGAAATGTTCAATTCTGTTTCGAGATTATCATATAAGTTTTCAAAGCCACTGTAACAGGTTAGTAAGGCAAAAAAAGATTCGGTTACAGTGCTCAAGTGTATATTGTCACGGATTAAAGGTCCGATTCTCCATACAAAGATGTAGCAAAAGTTGTGTAATCAAGTGCATCAGCAGGAGCATTTGCACCTCTGTAAGGAAGCATTCTTCCAATGCAATAGTCTGCAAATTCAGGTGGAAGCTCTTGGCGAAGTTGCTGGGGCGTAAGATAGGGCTGGAGAAACAAGCAAATCTATAAGTAAATTTTTAATAGAAAATTTGACAAAATGCAACCTTTCCACTAGCTAGCATCCTAAAAGCATGAAGCAGCTGGTCAGCTGTCTCAACATCAGAAGATTCGTTAGTCATGAAATCTAAGAAGGCATCAAATGTCACATATCCCATGTTATTTGGGTCCACCGCTGACATAATTCTATGAAAATCTGCTTCACCCTACAACGCCACTTAATGAATTAACTTAACTATTTTATAGATTATAAGAAAATATCTGGTACTGACTTGTTTGTTGTCACGTAGTTTGTAACCAACAGAAATTAGGCAAGCTCTGAATTCATTTGCATCAAGTCGTCTGTTCTTTCTTTTATCGAAATGTTGAAAAGATTTCCTGTAATCTTCCAATTGCTGAGAACTTATTCCTTTCGAATCTCGGGTTAATATCTGTATCATAAATTTAAAAAATTATATTTGTTCTTAGAATGACCAAGGTTTAATTGAATTGAATTCTTCTGTTATAAAAATACCTGGTTCTCCAGTTCATTAATGCTTCTGGCTACTGAAATCAGAAGCTGTTCCCATCCAACTCTTAAAGTCTGGAAAAAATTGCTCAATAAATCATCATATTGATTACGTCATAAAATTACAGATAATGAACTAATAAAAAATGTAGCAATAGAGTACCTCCATGGTGTAGCCTGTGTATGAATTGTCAAATACCATTGCTTGTTGGAGGGCTTTGCTATGTAGTTCTAGCTCAATTATATTTTTTTCATAGCTACTTACCTGCAATGTTTGAAGAAGTATATTTTATTTTATTTAAATCTCTATCTTAAAACAATTGATGTTTTTGATGCCAGTTAAGTTTGCAATTTGATGATCTCTTCTTCAACTGTATTGGATGATATTGTAGCTATTCAATATTAATTTTAGATATAAAAAAATCAATGAGTCCAAACCTCTTTTTCAATGATCTGCAATTTTTTAAGATGATCTTCAAGAGCTCCTTTTGATCCAAAAGTAGAAGCAACAGAATCAAGATGCTGTTCAATCCAGTGACCAATTGAATTTGCTTTTTGTGCAAAGTTTTTTCTCAACTGTTCATTATGCTGCTGTCTTGTCAACTCTTCATTCAATTTAATATCTCTTTCAGGTACCAGCTTCTTGACAACGAACCATTTTTTAGTTAACTCCTAATGAATATTCAACAATATTTTAAAACATGTTTTACATGATATAAAGTCCCTAAACTAAAAAGATACAATTTATTTAAAAAAGAATTTATAAATTTGTACCTCAACAGTGACTGTAGAGTAAGGATTTGCTTGAACTATGGGAATGTTGTGCTGCTGAGCCAGAGATATAATTTTTTTATCAATATTCAAAACTTCTTGGTAGCTCTGATTAGCACTGTCAAGCGACTTTTTGAACTCAGATTGTTTGTCTATTAGTTTCTGTTAAAATTTATAAATTTGTTATATATAACTATGTTAATAATAATAATTCAATTATATTTATAAGAGAAACTGTTATTCAAATGCTAAACTTTGTAGCAAATATTTGTAACCTGAATTTCAGTGACAGAGCGAACGATGAATAAGTCTTGCAAATCTTCGCTCACAAAATCCATCCAATTATTGTAAAGCTTCAAATGGAATAAAATATTTTATTTTTTGTAACATAAAAGAAATGACAATGAGTGACCGCTATTAAAAAAGGATTATAATTCGATACTCACACTCGCACGTTTGGAAAACTCCAAATGCAACTCGTCAATTTTTTCCAATTCAGTCTCTACCATCTAAGAAATATTAAAATTATAAACTGCCATGGCAATTTCACAAAGCAATCATTGGCTACAACAAAATTGTAAAACAAACAAGAATTTGATTTTTCCTTTCATCTGCTAGGCTCTTCATTTTAATCCAGTTTGTGCATACATTCTGGTGTTGAGCTTTAATTGATGCAATATCATAGTATCCAAGATCTCTTCATAATCAAAAAGTAATCATTAATTTTCAAATACAAGTTTTGTTCTAAATTTGAGAAATTGAATAATAAGTAATAAAAATAAGTATTTAACCTTACTCAAGTTTTTGTGCAATTTCAGAAATATCACTTATCCTCATTTCGTGAGCAGCCAACTCATTTTCAAAGGCTTCATTTTTTTTCTTGTAAGCCTTTTATGAAACTATGTTTATGTAACTGACTTGTAAATAATTACTATTTTAATCACAATAAACTAACTCTTATTTCATCAAGCCTGCACGTGAAGAAATTTTTTGTGGTTAAATGACACTCTCTATCACTGCACCAGAAGTTATGCAGCTCACATTTATGCCTGAACTTTTTGGCCAGATAATCAAGATTTTCCAATCTGATAGTTTAAAAATTGATTTAAAATATCCCCAGGGTATAAATCATAAAACGCAGACAATACCTTTACTTTAATTATTAATTCTAAATAAATATTTATATTGCTAAACAATTAGTAAATAAATAAGCATTTTTTTATAACTAACCTTTCCATTTCAGATAACAGCCATTCTTCATAACCTTTTTCTGCATTTTCCAGCCCTTTCCAAGCATTTGCAATATCCTGTGATGAATAAACAACTTAATCATCGAATTACAGTCTGACATCAAAATAATTTGAAGAAAACAATTAGCTTACTTAAATTTAATTGCAATCATGTACAGATAACATTGAAAATATTCAATAATTAACAAGTGAGGTAGAAGTTTAAAATAGAAACATGAAAAACAAATTGCTAAGTACAAACAGTGACAAGTTTTCCTTCGGTAGGCAAATAAGCAGGCCTATTGCTAAGCCGTAGCCTGGTTTGAAGAGTGTTGAAACATGTTTCCAGCTTAGCCTTTTCATTCAATTTGCCGGGCTTCTCATGAGATCGATAATTTCTAAGTCTGTCAATTTTTTGCTGAGCTGAAAGTAAGTTTTCAGCAGGAGACCTCTTTTCAAGCCATGGTCTCATTTCAGCAATCCATTGCAGCAACTGTATCACAAGTTATAAGAGAATCAAGTTTTTCTGAATTACTTCAATACAGAATTTAAAAAATAAATCAACAAACATCGCTAGCAAGTTTTTCATATTCTTCCATGAGAGCCTCATTATCCTGGTTACTTTTCAACACTTTCACAATTTTATTAGCTGCTGCTTCTGCCTATTTCCAAGGTCAAATTATTAAGTAAAAGTAGACTAATAAAATCAGGTAAAAATGGCAAAACACCTGTTGTGCACCAGAAAAAGCATGATAATAAGATGAAACATAAGCCATTACTGATCTTTCATCTGGTTTGACACTTTCCACCATCACTGCAACAGAGTGTAAACAAGTAAATTAAAAACAAATTTTTAAAACCAATGCTCTTATATGTAATTAAAACACAAATTTTGCAATCAATTTTTTCTTATATTACTCTTTTATTTTATGTTAAAGTCGAAATATCTTAATTATATCGAAATATCGAAATTAATTAAAATTATCTAAATTAATTGACTTATTGTAAAACTAATAATTGAATATTGCATTGTCTTCTATTTTGAGCATGTATGCAAAATTTGAAAAAATCTATCATCAGGAAGTGACTCAAAAATTGATTGCAAGATTTGAAACAGACAGAGAAGCAAACAGACAGACAGAGAAACAGAGACGACGAGTTAATAAAAGCATTGGTAATAATAATAAAAATATCATCAAAAAGCATCGAATTTAAATATCTCAACTATTTTCATGAAAATTTCGTACACGCTTGAGAATCGCGGACAGTGAGTGTGGTTCGTGTTAACTTGGTCAAATAGTCTGCCAGTCAGTTAGCGTTTTGTGGTCAAGAAAACCCTCAAGAAAACCCTCAAGAAAACCCTCAAGAAAACCCTCAAGAAAACCCTCAAAAAATCCCTCAAGAAAACCCTCAAGAAACCCCTCGATAAAATCCTCAAGAAAATTAACTAAATTAATTGACTTATTGTAAAACTAATAATTGAATATTGCATTGTCTTCTATCTTGAGCATGTATGCAAAATTTGAAAAAAATCTATTATCAGGAAGTGACTCAAAAATAGATTGCAAGATTTGAAACAGACAGAGAAACAGACAGACAGAGAAACAGAGCCGACGAGTTAATAAAAGCATTTGTAAAAATTGTTATTAGTAAAAAAGTAAATATTACTATGTAAAAAAACAGCTAACCATCAGCATCCAGCATTCTAGGTATATCTAAATGCTTCTCAGCCACATCAAATGCTAAATTCAAATTAGCCAGAGGGTTATCCTGAAATTTTGTAATGATCTTATGTACTCTTTCGTTTTTATTCAAAAAATTATATCTGAGTTTCAATGTTGAGAACTATTACTCCAAAAAGTTATAAGTAATATGTAATATGTTATGTAACTTGTTACAAGCTATTCAACTCAAAAATGTAATATATTACTATTACAAGTTATTTTTTAGAACTTGTAATATATTACCAAGGATATCTTGATATAACTACTTGATCCACAACATACTCTAGTAGGCCTAATGTTTTTAATTGAAGTAACAAACTACAAAAGCATAAGTAGTTATATCACACTTATAAAAATCTTGATTAAACTATGACGTAATTGGCTGAATTCTCTAGGCCTAATAGAGTAGGTTGTGGATCCAGTTGTTATATCAAGATATTTTTGTATATTACTATTACAAGTTACTGAAAAATTTAATACTATTACATAGCTATTACTTCACATCATGACACAAATTATTCAACATTTTATCAAAAACTCAAATTCGTATAGACTCAGAAAATAATATATAATATAATCAAGACTAAAACAAGCGATGGTGAATAAACAGAAAACTGAGGCACAAAAACAAATTGTATTTTGTGCAAAACACCAGCCAAAAAAGAAAAAATTACAAAAGTCCTCGTTTTATATCGAAGGGACTTTAGCGCCCATTCGCTAACACATTAAAATGCTTAGTTTTCTTTTATTTTTTTAAATTATAAATGCTTATGATTGCAAAATAGTATATTCGCTTCTAGAATATTGTTTTTTACAAAAGTCAGATTTTTTTATTTTTTGGTGCTTCTACGTTGTTGTTTACATTGGGCTAAATGCCAACTAAAACTCTAATATCTTTTTAAACAGTCGTTATGGAAGCAATTTAAAAAACAACCCTAGACAGTTTGCTGTAGTCAATTAGGTCTGGTCTATGTCGATGAATCAAAGCACAGAAAGCAAGTCCATCTTTAAAACTAAATGTATACAATAATTATATTGTTAATTAAACTGTTAATAAAAAGCAAAAAGGATAAAATAAATCAATCTCGATTAACACCTCATATGAAAGTTTTGGACGTTAACATTCTTATATGGAGCTGTTTTTCGTTTGCACCATAATAGTAATCCTTCTTTAGCAGTCATTTCTATAAAATAAAACATAATAAATAACAAAACATCTAGCCAGAAAACCACTGTTTCCAGCCTTAATTGTTTACAATAATTTTCAATAAGTCATGTTGCAAAAACCTTCAACAGAAATATCTTGGATGGCAAATCTCAAAATAATGGTCCAGATCATTCCTAGAGTCATTTTCAAGTTCCCATCAACAATCTCTGGTTTAAAAATTAAAAACACGTTTAAGATGAAATAAGAATAAGTGATTTAATTAAAAATACTGGCCATAAAAAAGGTGAACAATAGGTTTTGGAAACCTCCTTTTCCAACTATAGAATGACATGCTTAAAGAACATACTTTTTTCAAAGATTGATCAATTCAGGACTGTGTTTAGGGCCTCCTATAACTGACTCAATCTAAAATATCGCATGTAGATATATATCTATATATCTTTTTTATATATAAAAAGCTCTGAGGTGCTTGTGTCCACACTCCTCCGAAACGGCCGAACCGATTTTCATGAAATTTGTTGTGTAAGTTTGGAAGGTCTGAGGATAGGTACGCGTAAAATTTCATAAAAATCGGTTCTGCCGTTTCGGAGGAGTTTATATATAATATATAGGCCAAAATCGGATAGACAGACAGACAGACTCATATATATATATATATATATATATATATATATATATATATATATATATATATATATATATATATATATATATATATATATATATATATATATATATATATATATATATATATATATATATATATATATATATATATATATATATATATATATATATATATATATATATATATATATATATATATGTCTCAACTTCAGACTCGAACCCACGACTGTCGGATCGGCAACACCGCCTCGCATCATGCCAACTACCTTACCATCTGCGCCACTTCCACCGCCAAAAAACAGTAACGAATTGTTACTATTTTTTGGCGGTGGAAGTGGCGCAGATGGTAAGGTAGTTGGCATGATGCGAGGCGGTGTTGCCGATCCGACAGTCGTGGGTTCGAGTCTGAAGTTGAGACATGTATATTTGCGTTATTTCGTGGTGGATTGTACGCCATCCAAGTTTCTGATATATGTGGCTCGTAAAAACATATCAACGCTATGTTTCCTTATAATATATATATATATATATATATATACTTATTATATATGTGTGACTGATGCCGCCCATGGCATCAACAGTGACCTCAGTGGAAATCCTGAAGGGGACCAATGTGAATTCCCGCCGGGAGATGCAAACACGTTGAATTGCCTATTCTACTTTATAGTGGTAATATAACAATAAGAAGAAAAAAATAAAATAACATGTTCATGTTTGTAATTTTACATTGTATTCTTCTATAAGCAAATTACGACCATAGCAATATTCTTGTATATACTATTTTATTTTTAAATTATTTGAACTTTCTTAATACATATTTTTATTATTTTTATTATTTTTATCTCAGTTCCTTTTACGATATTCTAATATCTAGGGTAAATACGCTCTACCTGGTTTTATTGTTTATTTCATTGTATCGTTTCTTGCGTCGACGTTTGGTTTAAATTTTAAATGGGCTCTGAGGATGACAATGTTAGTCGAAACGGTCCGTTAGCCTGAGTTGAATCAAAGAATGTATGTAGTTTGAAAAATTTAGAATGTCTGTCTAAAAAAATAATAAACGCAAAATGGTCTATTGTCTTTAATAGCGCGGTATAGGAAAGAAATGAAGAATCAATCTCTATCGGTACTTTTTTTATCTCGTTTTCGACGAGAAGTAATATTAGGATTATTAATGATATCAGGAAAGATGTGTTTATTAGGCGAACTTGCATTATTAAGGGCTGGTGAGGAATCGTGGGACGGTTGAGTGGTGACGTATTGTTGCGGTTGAGTGTCGCTGTGATGGGCAATTAAATCGGAGTCGTTAACGTTTTTGGAGGGGGAGCGATCGTGTTGAAGGTTATCTTTAGAGCAATCTTTGGTTGAAGAAACGTCGACAATAGAGTGGCATGGATTATCAGGCGCCAGGGTATTATGACAAATCATAGTATTTTCAGAAGAGCTGTTGCAGGCGGCGATCTGAAGGGTTGTTTTGGAGACTGATGGCGTGTTGTCCTAGGAATAAGACTAAAAAGAGATTTAGAACTTTTATTAAATTGGGCTAACTGGCCAGTTTCGGACATATCCATCTTCAGAGCCCCTAATTTAATTTCATAAATATGAGTTAAAACATATAAGAATATATTAAGTATTGATATGAACTATTGTATGTTAATACGAAACGTTTAATATTGGTATAAAATATTGAATAATGATATGGATTGATTCGAAACGTTGAAATATGAAACATTGGATATTAGTATGACACCTTAAATAATGGTATGAAGCATTGATTATTGACATGGAGCATTGAAAGCTAATATGAACAAAGGATGAAACAATCCAAATGGAATATTTAAAACCAACCAACAATTAAAACTAGTCCGAAATAAAATTGTCTCAAATTGTTAAAATATCAATATATAGACACGTAAACGTTTCTTATTCGACTGGAAAAAACCAAAGTAATATACAGTCAACGTCGTTTTCTAGTTGTAATATTTATTTTACCAAGCAGGTGGTTAAATACGCATGGATCACACGTGCTTTCGCCGACAGTCACGGGCATACAGGTGCGCACCTCTGAAAAATCGGAACAAACAGCAACGTCCAAATATCCAGGTTCCATGTCGCACTAAAGAGGTGTAGTTACAAGTCCGGCCCTGTCATCAATCACCTCCTCCTCCCCAGGTCTCTTGTCGCACTCGTTTTTACAGTTTTTGTAAGACATCCATGTCTTCAACTTTTCCCGTGTGTAGATCATCTTCACGAAGATCGGGATCGAAAGTAGAGTCGAATCCAACTAATTCGACGGGATGAAGGTCGCAACTATCTCTTTGTTCTTCCTCATTGTTTAATATTTTGGGTTCTTGAAATTTAGAGTCACAATTACTACATTTTTCCACTTTTTCTTTTTGTGGAACCAGTTCAGAACTTATTTCAGCTTTTTGAGACTCAGAGTCGAGAACAGCTTCTTGAGACTGAGATTCAAGAACAGCCTTTTGAGACTTAGAGTCGAGAACAGCTTCTTGAGACTTAGAGTCGAGAACAGCTTCTTGAGACTTAGAGTCGAGAACAGCGTCGAATCCAACAAATTCAACGGAGCGACGGTAGCAACGATCCTTACGCTCATCACTGCTATTCAATACCTCGGTCTTCTTTCTTTTGGTTTCGACTTGTCCCACAATTGAACTACCAAACAGTTTAAGTAGATGACTGAAGTTATTATCCTGAATGTTGATATTTGGTCGTTGGTCTTGAATTAATAAGGCTTCTAAAATTCTAAGTCTTTTTGGGTTGCTATTTGTACCAATAATCTTAGTGTTGTCGACGAGAATTTGTCTCGTCAGATTACAGAAGTGTGTCTCGCGGAAATGTTTAGCAATACTCCCTCCCTGTAAGTGCATCGTCAGTCTTATAGACAAGGACGTTATTGTAGACCCTATGTAGGTAGTTACTTGTTTTTAAAAATGATCATGTGGGCATGTAAACTTATAGAGGACGTTTTTCCGTTGAAGTTGTTTGCTATTATTTGATAGATTGTTCCGCATAATTAGCGAATGAGTAGTTTTTGGTCTGTAAAACACGTTGAGTCGAAGTCTATACTCATCTGTGTCAGCAACTTTGACTTGGGTTTTGACGATGTTCTTGATAATTTCTTCGTAGATCCTATAGGAGCTATGCATTTAAGCGCCATAAAACAAGTTTAGAATTTTTTTACCAGTGTCTTTAAATTTTTTCATATTTGAGCTGTCTTTGAGGAATCTAGCAACGATGTCGTCTACCAGTCTATTGGTAAAATTGTTGTTAATCAAAGTTGTTTTGATTTTTTGAATTTCTGCCTTCAGTTCGTCAAGGTTGTCAGTAGCTTGACGAGCTCTGTATAACATATTCAACACAACACTGATTTTGTATCGTTCGGGGCAGAAACCTGCGGCGTTAAGAGTTTCTCCATGATTTGTTGGTTTTTTATAGAGATTCATTTTTAAAGAACGATTGGTTTTTGTTATGAATTAATCCAGAAAAGGGAGTTTATTGTCAGGGTTAAACTCAGTCGTGAATTTCGATAGTTTCCTCCACTGGAACGTTAGTAAAGAGGCTTTCGACGTCAAGAGAGGCAATGATTCCGGTCACATCAGAGGTGCCCCGAACCAAAGTGATAAAGTCAGATGATGATCTAACACTATGTTTATTTAAACAATAAGGGGATATCATTTTATTGAGCGACTTTGCGAGTTGTAACTTGAGAAATGATAGGTCTCAGCGGATTGTCAGGTTTGTGGATTTTTACGTTGCCATAGAGATATCCCGGGTCAAATTCACCCATTATCTGGATTAGTTTGTCATTTGTTCTATTTATCATTTTATTAGCTTGTGTAATTAGTTTATTGGCGGTTTTTTTATTGTCTCAGTTGGGTCTATTCCTATCACCTTGAATTTCGCGTCATCGGATGTGATGGTGTTGAGTTTATTTATATAATCAACGCGATTGATTAGAACGTACAAATTTGATTTATCAGCTCTTCTGATGGCAATGTTGGAGTTGTTTTGAAGGGATTTAGAAGCATTAGTCAATTCCATAGTCAGGAATGAATTCTTTGAATTTCGGTGCACGAAGCTTTCGGAACTTAACTGTGGTTTCAACCGATCCGAACAAATTACGTGTCTTTGCGATTGAAGAAACATTATGTCTTGATATCATATCTCCATTTCGGTTTTCTTAAAAAATGGGTCGTACTTCGGTTCGATATGGCAGTTATATCCCATCTGGAGAAAGTTGACTTCTTCATTCAAAGGAGTGTAGTTTGAGATATTTATGAAGTGTTGAATTTTATTTTTCAGGACAATATTGCCACCATATAGTTTTGATAGTTTATTCATGATAGTAGGTTGTTTTTTGAGTCATAGTACAAACCTCCAACAACGAGATCAATATTGTTCAACCTGTACCTCACGTCGATTTTGCAAACAACCCTTGCCCCACTATACAACACGTCATTAATCTCGTAAACGATTCTTCTGATCGCTTGATTGACGTTGCCAACACTGTTGCCGGATGTAGTCCTGTTTGTGACCTGATCCTATCGTCTGAAGATCTTTCCCAACCTTCTGTTCCCATCTCTACATCCGAAAATAGTTCCGAACACGAATTTCTAACACCTAGTTCACTCACTCCAAGCAAAGAACAGACTAATGTTCCTTTATCTTTTGGCTACAAAACAGGAGAGCCTAAACCTAGTCTCGCTAACGAAAAAGTACCAATCTCTGAAAACGATCACTACCAGTCTCTTGTTGACATCCTTCAACCCGACGATAGTTCTGTAAATACTCTCCAAAACAACCATTCGTCCCTCGGAGACGATAATCAATCACAATTGAACATCTCTCGCACTCCTACTCTACTCCACCACCACTACATGCTACAACTCAACCTTCTGACGATTTTCCATCAAACTTATCCAATGATGACATCCTTCCACACCTCCTTAACAATCCTAACATTACTTTGCGTCGGAAAAAATTAAATAGACACAACAATTGATTTTCTACTTTTACTACGCCATTTTTCTATATCCTTGTAATATTTAATATTCGTTTTCTGACTTTAATAATTTTATGTTATAGCCTATTAATAATTACTTGTCATACATTTTTATCTTTTTAATCATAATCGATGATTACCACGCACTGTACATATATCTTTGTAATAGTTACTATTCCTATATTCACTCTAATACTTTATTTTTTATCTTAATAATAATTAATCAACTTTTAATATAATTCTATCTTATTCATAATTGTTTTCATCTTACCTTACCATCATACTTACTATCTTTACCTGGCCTAATTCACCTTACGAAGTTTGTTTATTTCATTCGCTTGCGTCAATTTGCTGATTTTCTGTTCTGATTTATGTTTTAAGTTGTTTTATTTTTTCAGCCCTGATGATGGATTTTAAAACGTTGCATGGTGTAGTTTCAGAAAGGAAAGATATTGTTGTTTTGCAAGGTTTATACAAGAAACTGTTGAATGCAAAATGGGCGACAAAGTTCAATGAAACTTGCTTGCGGGAAAATATTGTCCCCAATAATGTATGGAATATATATATATATATATATATATATATATATATATATATATATATATATATATATATATATATATATATATATATATATATATATATCTTTGAGACATGCTCTAAGAAATACAACTTGCTATTTGGCAGAAACAACTTGTCGAGCCAAATTTTCGACTTTTCGGTATGAAACTCGCTGTTCGAAGACTACAATTAGTCAAAAACGTTTTCGTTAAACTTTTATTGTCAGACCGACAGATCGTTTCAGCTATGTCAGCCATCATCAGGGTCAAAAGTAAAACGTGAAAAGTAAACAAACAGAAAGAGTCGAAATTATCAAAGAATTAGCACACTAACACTCCAGCAATCAAATCAAAAAAATACGAGGCTCAAAAAAAAGAACATGAGTAAAACAAAACTCCATAGTGTTTAAGACCGGAATCATAAACTAATTGTAATCGCATAGTATATAACATTTATACTATTGGATTACACCATCAATTTTTGCGCTTTCGCTGTCAAATTGTTTATTAATAGCAGGTCTCATTGATAAGATATAGAGAGCCTCTTTAATTTTCAGCCGGAAAGAGTCGGATTCACTTGTTAAAATCGAAACACCTTCTTCAAGTTCTTTGCGTGTTAGCTTTTTCAAATGAATACATTCATAATGATTAAGAATACTCCCAAACTGGAGATGCATCGTGAGTCTCCTTGACAACGTAATGGTAGTGTGACCAATGTATGTATCCACCTTACAATGTGGAATTGAACATTCGAAATGGTACACCACGTGACTTTGTTGCAACGGGTCAGTGATACTTGTTCTATCATTCATGATGACCAAATTGAAAAGTTTCAAGTTTTTGTAATAAATATATAAACCCAGTTTATATAACAGAAACTTCCTTTTTTATTATCTTCTTTATTATACTTTTTATGATCTTCTTTATAATACTTTCATCAATTCTGTAATTGAGATTCATTTGATTTTTGTAGAACACGGGAACTCCTGGCGTACATCACGACCCTTGTCAGCGTCAGACCCAGCCTAACTCACAGATGTTTTCATTTTGGTTACAAAATTGTTAATAAAACCGTCAACAAAGCTATTAGAATAATTGTTGTTAACCAATAACTGCTTGATTCTAACTATTTCTTTATGGAAATCTGACCAGGTTTCGGAAAAACGATAAGCTCTGAGGAGATAACTATTAATAACACTTCTTTTATACCTGTCCGGACACTCGCTGTCACCATTTAGGCATGTTCCATTAATAGTTGGTTTGATGAAGACTTTGGTAGTAGGACCAGAATAAGTTATTGTGATGATGGTGTCGAGAAAATTTACTTGTTTTTTACTGTCATTTAGGTCGAAGGTAAATTTCAAAACTGAATTGCTCTCGAAAGTATTCTTTAAAGGAACGACTCACTGATTCTTTCACGCTTACGTTATTAGTCGTATAGACGATATCGATGTGCACTTAAGAATTTATTGCGCGCAGGAGTGTAATAAAAATTATTATGCAATTGTACATATATACCATGTAATCCTATATAGTAACTACTAGAATGTTAACTAAACTATAGTCTTTTCGTGTGGAGGCCTACATTTTCTAGTGCTAGATGTGCTTGCTTTGAAGTCATTTTACAGTCTGTGTGGCATTCCGTAGAAAATTTCGTTGCATTGGAAGTGTGAAAAAAATATAGCAAGCCTAGAATTTTCAGATTAGATGTAAAATAGTAGTAAGAACTAAGCATTCTAAATTCTATAAAAATCGGAGTTGTTTGTCGTGAGTTATACGGCATTTAGTTTGACGGGCGATAGATAGTCATATTAGTGTCATTCACTTCTGTCCTTGGCGACTAGTATACGTTTAAATTAGGTGGTTTGGAAGGTTAATAGGACAAATGAAATATCAACAGAAACAATTTTTTAGAAGATTGCTATTTTCTTTTCCGTTCTCACTGGAAGTTTGCTACATATTTTTCGAGTGGTTCAATGGTGTAAAACATGTATGAAGAGGAAGTGAGGACTGAAATAACTTCTTCTGTAATTTCTGAAGAAACAGAAATAAATTCAGATTTTTAAAATGTTTACTTTGTAAGCAAGAAACGTCCAAACACACTGCTGAAGTTGTAAGAGCCTTGCCCACTATATTAAAACAGCTGGAAGTTACCGGTCGTGATTTGGTAAATTATATTAATGTGCACTACAACAAACATGTAATTAAATTGCATTTGTCGTGCCGCAGACAGCTAGCATACGAAGCTGAGAAAAAAAAGATGTCAGTTCTGATGAAGTTGTAGGACAAAATAGAACAAGTAGAGGTTTGTTATATATATATATATATATATATATATATATATATATATATATATATATATATATATATATATATATATATATATATATATATATATGTTTGTATATATATATATATATATATATATATATATATATATATATATATATATATATATATATATATATATATATATATATATATATATATATATATATATATATATATATATATATAAGTTTTATTCTATTTCCTACTTAGTCATTTCATAAAAAACAAAAGCTTATATAAATTCATTAATACTCAACAAAATATCTAATAAGTGTTTAGCAACCACAATAGTTAGATTATAATTATTATCATTTAATTAGAATAATAAAGATATAACAATTGGCGACGAGGATAAACACAAAACCCACGAAGCTAAAATGGACATCAATAACCAACTCATCGCATTGATGCAACAACAGCAACAGCATAAGGATCTTCTCCGAGAGCAGTTGACTCAAAAAAAAGAAGAAAAACTTGAAAAAGAGGCTCGAGAAAAAGAAAAAAGAGAATTGAAAAAGAAAAGAAACGAGAGGGAAGCTCGAGAAAAACAAGAAAAACTTGAAAAAGAGGCTCGAGAAAAAGAAGAAAAGAGAATTGAAAAAGAAGAAACTGAAAAAAGATTTCTTCAGTTAATCTCAATGATGCAGGACAATAGATCCGTCGAAGTAAGACCAGACCTCTACAAACGAATTGAGCAATTTGTTTACAATCCAGATCAAGGCCTTACATTCACTGATTGGATTGAGCGATTTGAAGAAGCTGTTCAGTCAGTCGGAGGCGAATTCAGAAAAAAGAGCAACTCTGACCGGGAAGCTTCAACAAAACGAATACACGCTACTTAAGGGTAGCATATTGCCGAGAACAATCGAGAATCTAAGCTATGAGGAGACAAAAGGTTGGCTAGAAAAACTGTTTGGTAATAAAAAAAAGCATTCATCAAAGACGGTTTGATTTTGAAAACGTCTAAATAATGGACTCAGAGACTTTCAGGGCATTCGGCACAAAGGTGAACAGGCTGTGCAACGAAGCACAAAAGGAAAATTTCACAAAAGAAGCCAGTATGTGCTTACATTTTATATGGGGATTGAAGGATCCGAAATATTTAAACATTAAGCACAAATTACTGCTCAGGGTAGAACAAGAGTGCTCACTGGAAGAGCTTATAGAAGAATGTGAAAGGATAAAACTGTTACATACAGAACAAATGATGATTTAAAAACCTTAGCTAGTAAGGTTAATCACTATTCAGAAAGATCACCTAAAAAATCTTCCAGCCAAGAAATCCGGGGTTCACCCGTAGAGAAAAATTTTTGTTTTCGCTGTGGAAAACCGGGACATTTTGCTGCCAACTGCAGAACTGATGATAAAAGTCCCAAAAGACTTTTCAGTAGAAAGAGAAGTCCAAGCTTAAGGAGGAGTCCAAGTCTGTCGTATAGACGACACGAAATACAGCAAGTCAAGACAATTCCCAGCAAGCGAACAGTTATAGCAGCCATTAGAAGATACATCACGGTGAAATTTGGTGATGTCGAAATTAGGATGCAACTGGACTCCGGAGCTGATGTCACAATCATCAGTACAAAAACTTGGGTGAAGATTGGTTCACCAATGCTAGATAAGGCAACAACAAACATTGGTGCTGCAAACGGTACTGAAATTCAAGTACTAGGTGAATTTCAAACCAATTTTTTGTCCGCAGGATTCACAGGCAATGGACCCTGTTTTGTGGCCAAAAATACAACACAACTTCTAGGAATTGAATGGATGGATCAACTTCCACCAATGATAAAAGCTTTTGATGCAATCTGTTGTTCTATTGCAGAAAAGCCTTCGCAGGAATAAAACAGTTTAGCTGTTCGTTTACAAACAGAGTTTCCAAATGTTTTCAAAGAAGAATTGGGCCATTGCAGTGAAAAGAAGGCAAGATTGCTCCTTAAGTCAGAGTCTCAGCCAAAATTTTGCAAACCACGAAAAATACCTTTTGCTTACGAAGAAATAACCATTAGGGAACTTGAAAGACTAGTCAATGAAGGAGTTCTTAAAAGAGTTGAATACAGTCACTGGGCAGCACCGATTGTGGTTGTTCCAAAGAAAAGCGGAACGGTGCGCATCTGTGCTAATTTTAAAACAGGCCTTAACGACGCGCTTGAGATGCACCAACATCCACTTCCAACACCGGATGAAATTTTTTTTAAATAAAACCAAGGAGCTTGGTTTACTCAAGTAGATTTTACTGATGCATATCTACAGTTGGAAATAGACGAATCGTCAAAAGAACTCGTTACGATCAACACTCCTAAAGGTGTATATCAGTACCAGAGACTTCCCTTTGGAGTAAAAAGTGCACCAGGTATTTTCCAGGAAACAATGGATAATTTAACTTCAGGGTTAAAAGGTTGTGCGGCTTACCTGTACGATGTAATTGTGACCGGCACAACATTGGAAGAACACAATATGATGTTTTTGAACTATTCAAACGGATTTCAGATTTTGGATTTAGAGTCAAGATGGACAAGTGCTCTTTTGCCAAGAAAGAAATTAAATTTATAGGTCATATTATCAGCAAAGAAGGCCGAAAACCAGACCCAGAAAAAATAACAGCAATTGTAGAAATGCCCCCACCAAAAGACAGAAAACAGTTAAAATCGTTTTTGGGTATGGTTACTTACTATTCTGTTTTTGTACCAAAGATGAGACAAATGAGAGGCCCACTAGATGACTTGGAAAAAATGAGAAATTTGAATGGTTAAGAGTACACCAGGAATCTTTCACAAGTCTTAAGAAGGTGTTACAATTAAATTTATTGCTGACGCATTATGATCCCAAAAGAGACATCGTAATAGCTGCTGATGCATGTGAATACGGAATTGGAGCAGTGATTTCACAACGATTTTTTAATGGAACAGAAAAAGCAGTCGCTTATGCAGGCCGTGCGCTGACCCAAGCAGAAAAGAATTACGGCCAAATAGAAAACGAAGCTTTAGCTCTAGTTTTTGCAGTAAGAAAATTCCATAGATTTGTTTATGGAAGGCGGTTTACGCTATTGACCGATCACAAGCCTCTCTTGTCAGTATTTGGTTCAAAGAAAGGAATATCTGCACACGCTGCAAACAGACTGCAGAGATGGGAACTAATACTCTTAGCTTATGATTTTGAGATCGAATATCGACGAACAGCAAATTTTGGTCAAGCTGATGCCTTATCAAGACTCATTGATTCCAAAAAAACAACAGGAAATGAGGATTTGATAATAGCAGGAGTAAACGAAGACATCACAATGATACAAGAGGATACGATAAGACAATTGCCTGTTAGTAAGAAAGATATTCAAATTATGATAGAAGAAGACTCTGAACTCAGAGAGTTAAGTGAGATCATTAAAAAGGGATTTTGGCCAAAAGTTAAGCCTGGATCAAACTGGAATGCATTCTAAAGTAAAGCAACTGATTTGACTTTACATGATGGCATCATGGTCATCCAGGAATTACGAGAATAAAAATGCTGGCCAGACAGTCGGTGTATTGGCATGGAATCCATGGAGATATTGAAAGTATGGTGAAAACCTGTGATGCATGTCAAAAAGCAGCTAAAATGCCTATAAAAACACGTTGTCACCATGGCCTGAACCATCACAGGCCTGGGAGAAAATTCACATTGATTTTGCGGGACCAATGGAGAATTTGATGTTTCTGGTTGTTGTGGACGCATATTCAAAATGGCCATAAATAATACAAATGAGTGCGGCTACCTCAACAACGACAATTTGCGAGCTGAACAGAATGTTTGTTCGGTATGGATTTCCCAAGACATTGGTATCAGATAACGGAACACAATTTACTTCTATGGAATTTGAAAGATTTTGTCAGTCAAAATTTATCAGTCATATCCGAATACCTCCCTTTCATCCACAAAGTAATGGTCAAGCAGAAAGATTTGTTGATACTTTCAAAAGAACCATACAAAATCTAAAAGATGAAGGAATTACCGAGGAATTGGTGCAAAAGTTTTTATTGTGTTATAGATCTACACCATGCCCATCCAGTCCACATCAAAAATCTCCCGCAGAAACTTTTTTGGGGAGACAAATTAGAACCCCACTATCAGACTTACAGAAATTAGAGAAATGACAGCACAGTGGGAGTACTATCCATCAAATGATGGCTCGCGTTTTTTGACACCTTTTCTGCGACAACCTTTACAATGGCTAATCCTGGCACTTTTGAAAGTGGCAGGGCTTAGGCATGGAATAATGCAGGCAGCCAGACCACGTAGTTTTCTGATGGCTCTACTACACAGTGTTGGTGTTGAAGTGAGAAGTTCAAAACACACAGTTATCTCGATGAGGCTTCAATCTTTCCCATGATGAGATTAGATGCTACAAGCATTCCATTATACACTACAACAGTATGTCGTCTGATGTCAATAAGCAATCTGCAGACACGGTTGAGCCACTGAATTCCACACTTCCTATTGTGTCTACTTGTGAATTTGAAAAAGAGCCTTCTGGTAGTATTTCCAATTTGAGCACCAATTCTATCCCTGTGACACCCTCGGTTCAGTATGATGTTTGTGTGTTGTCAACTGCACATTTTGTAGCAGACAATGTTGACCATAACATTCGAACCGAAAGCATTTATCTGTTGTGGTTATAGTCTCGTTCAAACTGAAGATCTGAAAGTTTGATAACGATTTCATTTATGTTGGCTTAATTTTGGTTTTTGAAATTTAGAGGGCAAACGAACTAATCAATTAGTACTAAACGAAGAATCAAACAGTTCCGGTTAAACCGGACTGGGAATTTATTTAAACATACCACCACTTAACAGTTGCGGTTAAACCGGACTGGAGGGTAAACTTACTAGTCATTTGTGTGTGTGTTTTATATTTAATGCATGTGTTTTATATTTTATCTATGTGTTTTATATTTTATGTATGTGTAGATTTTCTTTCATGCATGCTCTATTAAAAATAACTGCCCATTTTTTGTTTATTATTTTCTTAACGTAAGATTCCAATCTGCGAACAACGACTTTGTTTTTTGAATAAAATTCTTTATTGATTTTCATAACGAGCTTACTGTACAGTTTCGGCTCGAAAGCCATCAGAGCCCTTGAATAGAAAATAATGAAAATATTCAAAAACAAACGAAGTGAAATTAGAATAATGGTAAAACGTGTTTACTTAAAACCAGACGATTAGGCGATGAATATAATGCGAATGATATAATCCTGTCTTTTATATACCATGTACCTCGGTTTAATTTTACTTCACACTATTTTACCTCCGCTTGGTTTTATCACAACTATAAAAAAATAATAAAAAAAAATAGGCAGTTATTTTTAAAAGAGCATGCATGAAAGAATATATATATATATATATATATATATATATATATATATATATATATATATATATATATATATATATATATATATATATATATATATATATATATATATATATATATATATATATATATATATATATATATATATATATATATATATATATATATATATATTTTTATAATAGTTTATAGTCCTTTACACCATGTGTTTTAAGACTGAAATGTCTGTATGTAGGAAGCAGCTAAGTACTTCCTGTTGTGGATCATAACTTTTCCCTCCTCCTTTCTCCAGGCTTGGGACTGGCTCGCAATTAGCGAGGCGGAGTTATATATATATATATATATATATATATATATATATATATATATATATATATATATATATATATATATATATATATATATATATATATCTTTGAGACATGCTCTAAGAAATACAACTCGCCATTTGGCAGAAACAACTTTTCGAGCCAAATTCTCGACTTGTCGGTATAAAACTCGCTGTTCGAGACTACAATTAGCCAAAAACATTTCTATTAAACTTTTATTGTCAGACCGACGGACCGTTTCAGCTATGTCAGCAATCATCAGGGTCAAAAGTAAAACGAGAAAAGTAAACAAACAGAAAGAATCGAAATTATCAAAGAATTAGCACACTAATAAAAGAGTAAACACTCCATCTATCAAATCAAAAAAATACGAGGCTCAACAAAAGAACATGAGTAAAACAAAATTCCATAGTGTTTAATACCAGAATCATAAACTAATGAAATCACAGAGACTATATATTAGGGATGTCACGGGTACCCGAACCCGAACCCGAGTTCGGTACTACCCGGTCTTTTTCTGATACCCGAACCCGAACTCGAACCCGAAAGTGTAAAAATTTGATACCCGAACCCGAACCCGAAAATGTGAAAACTTGATACCCGAACCCGAAAATTAGAAAACTTGTATACCCGAACCCGAACTCGAACCCGAAAATGTGAAAACTTGATACCCGAACCCGAACTCGAACCCGAAAATTTATAAGCCTAATACCCGAACTCGGAGTTATGAACAAATACATTTTTTTAGTAAATAAATATTTATTCCAGTTTTAAAAATAGCAACACAAACAGAGTTTTCCTAACTTTTCAAGTTTATTAAAAATGAAATAGTATTAGGAACCGATTTCAGGCAAGTTGTACTTCATAAACAACAGTTTTTCTGCTGTCTTGCCTGATAATCGGTTCCTTAGCGCTCATAAATAATTGCAGCACCACTGAACAACGATTCCGATGGAACGCTGGTAGCTGGGGCCGCCAAGTAGCGTTTAGCGATCACCGCTAAATTTGGAAAGTTTGTTCTGTTATCTTTCCACCACAAAAGAGGGTCTTCATCTAAAGTGACCCTTTTTTTCTTCAATCCGCGAACGAACTAAAATAATTAAGCCTCCTTCGGTCGAAGAAATCCCGGATAGCCATGACTCTAAACTTTTTACTTCAGTTATATAACCTTATATTTATTCATTCATATACTCAAAGTTTTTCTGATATAACAAAGACCCTTTGTTATAAAGATAATCTTGCATAATCCTAAATTTTAACTGGCAAAGTCTATAAATGATCTATGCGTCACAGTCATTTTATTGGCAAATGTGTAAACTAGAACACTAATCCGCCTGATTACCCAACCGGACCGAGCCGCGAAAAAATTAATAAATCAGAATAATTTAAGAGGTAACGTATTATACTAATCGCAAGCCATACAAGTTTTGTATTATAACCTTTGCGTAACAAATAACACAAATAGGTCATTTTATTGGTGAGTGTGTAAGCTAGACCACTAATCCGCCTGATTATCTGCCCGGACCGAGCCGCGAACGAACTAAAATAATTAAGCCTTCTTCGGCCAAAAAATCACATTATTTGGAAAGCTAAAAAATTAACTTGTTAGAGTTTATTCAATACGTGTAATCTCCAATGGATGAATTGATCACTCTAGTTTGTATATGTATATACACTAGGTAAATTTAAAATCAATCCACGAATTTGAAATCATAAGCCAGTACCCGAACCCGAACCCAAAAACCTGAGTTTCACAAACCCGAACCCGAACCCGAAAACTCGATTTTTACAAACCCGAACCCGAACCCGAAAACTCTAGTTTCACAAACCCGAACCCGAAAACTCTAGTTTCATAAACCCGAACCCGAACCCGAAAACTCCAAAAAGTACTACCCGTGACATCCCTACTATATATATATATATATATATATATATATATATATATATATATATATATATATATATATATATATATATATATATATATATATATATATATATATATATATATATATATATATATATATATATATATATATATATATATATATATATATATATATATATATATATATATATATATATATATATATATATATATATATATATATATATATATATATATATATATATATATATATATATATATATATGAACAAGACAACATGTTTATGCTTTTTCTAATACATTTTCATTTATTCCAGGAAACCTGTATGTGTTCATAATGTGTTGTAAATATGTCATTTTGTATATATATATGAGCATGTTAATGTGTTTATGCTTTTCTTCGTGTATTTCCAAATATTCCAGCAAGCCTAGAGGTTTGTGTATATTTAGACGTAAGTATGTACATATGCTGATATGTTTCTTGAAACGTATCTTGTTTGTATGTTGTTTGTATATTAGGTGGTGAGTACGAGTCAGCTTTCACGTGACACTCCCTGTGATTAACCAGGCATTAGGCAAAGTGGGCAACCTTGTGAAACCAATGACTCAAATATCAATATTTTCCAGTTTATAAGAATGATTATTCACAATATGCTGCTGATGTTTACAATCAGAATGTCCTGCAATTTCCAGGGCAGGAAATAAAAAATTGTTATTTTTTAGTGTTTCTGTTTGTTTTTTTTATTGTATGTTGAAATTTGAAATTATTTATTGATGTGTGTGAATAAACATATTCTGGAACTATGTTGTATTTTATTGTTGTTCATAGGTTCAATTTGGACAGTAATGACTTTTGAAAACCATAATCGGCCATCTTGCAAAATGGCTGATATCGCAAAATTCATAATCAAAATCAAATCATACTAGTGGATTTATGTACTCCTGCACTTGCTTTAAAAAGCCCTCATTACCAATGTCACCCCACTCATGGGGAGAAAGGCCTGTGATTTTTCAACTTTTTCATCAAAAATTTTATTAAAAAAATTTTTTTTTGAAAATTATTTAACTAACACGACTTTAAAACTATTTAGCATTAAATTCAAGTTGTAACATTGTTATCAATAATTGTTTTGTAAGGTAATTTTCACATTGTCAGCCATCTTGTTATTTTGTTATCCTACACTCCCCCACATTGTTATACAGTTATAGAATTCCGTTTTTCATATTTTCCTCATTAATACTTTCCAACGATGTATAATACTTGCTTGCTATATTTTTCACGGTTAAATTTATTTCTTGCTCACTATCTGTTAACAATTTTTACAAACAGATTCCGTTGGTTGTTTGGTTTCAAAATTTTTCTAATACACTGCCTGGATCTGATGCCTTCAAATACTTCCTAACGTGTATACCAGGGCTGCCCATCCTTTTTATACTAAAGATCTACTTTTTTAATCCAACTACCTCGAGATCTACCCGTCCAAAAAATTTATGTCTTCAATTAGTATTACATCAGTTTATTTAACTTCATTTTAAAATTTAAAAAATTATATACAAAAAAATAAAAACATAACAAAAAATTCAAGCAAATAAAAAAAAATATTAATTAATTATAAATTGCATAAAAACATAAAAAACATATATTAATGTGATATTTGGCACTGGATTGACTGAGCAATTTTTCAAAATCGGATTATATCGACGACACGGATAATCTTAAACATTGATCAGAGTGAATATCTGTTAAAGAATTTCTGATATCCGATTTAATAAGATTCATGTCTGAAAAAGCGGATTCTGCCAAATATGTGGAACCGAAGCAGGACATCATTTTACCTGCTGTATCTGTCAAAATCAGGTATTTTTCTTTTGTATACTTCCAAATGTTTGTTTGCGATTGCAAATATAAATCATTTTGGATTTTAATTATTTCCATCTCAATATCCATCCGATTTAGGTCAAACGTGTGAGCAATTTGATTTTTAAATATTATTATACCAGTGAGAACTAATCTATAAAAAAAGAAGTCGCTCATGTAAATAAAATGAGAGCTACCCACTGATCTCTATAATATTACTGGATTGCGCTTAGCCCATTATTGCAATATAAATGTCGCCAGTCTGCTGCCATGTTACCACTCTCAATTACCAATGCACTCGTCGTTTTTACGTCGGTCGTCGCATGATATACAAACAATTAAGAGGTTTTAATTAAATTTAATTATTTTACTTGAAAATAAAAATTTTTATTTAGTTATTCGGTATTTATAACTATCATATTGATAGTTATTCGGTAACACAGAGATGAAACGCTTTGCAGATCACCGCAACAAAATCGCCCCGCTTTGGTTTAGCAAGTGCAGAATAGGTTGTACAAGAAACTGTATTACTCTAAAATTTTTGAATCTATTTAGTAATTTTTAACATCAAAATGTTTGTGAAATGTAGTAGGAAGTTATGTTGTGTATATAAATAAATTTAATAAGCACATTTTCGTTGAGCATTTGTTCAAAGTAAACGGTATCTTGTGTGTTACCTAGGTCTATAACAATTGGTCAGCGAATAATATATTTAGTTTAGGCTGAATATGTAACATGTAAACTATAACATATTGAAAGTTCATTTAATTTTTATCATTCGTAAAGGTGTTTAATTTGATTCAGGCTTTGAGGTAATTTAACGTGCAACGCAGCACATTCGCGCCGCAGCAAAACACATAAGTAAGCTAATTGCCATTACGTTGTTGTTTTATTTTATTTGTATTCTTTAAATATTAATTGATTTATATACAAACCAATGGCTTGAGGTTTTTTTTAGCAATGGGCTGCATGTGATATGATGTGAAGGTTCTTGCTATGCCCGGTTCTATTCTATAACTAAGGCGTACTCTATTCCCACAAACCCACTTTTTGGATGCTTTAACAAGGCTGAACTGATGTTGCGATTCATGATCTTAAAATCGAAAGATCTTGTGAAAATAAATTGTACGATTAAATGGTTGTTTGCTTATTATGTTTTTTGTTTAAATTGTCTTTAAAAATGTATCAATTATTTTTTTTTAATTTTTGTGCTACTGCTTTTCTAGCATTCAACGAAGCTAGAAATTCTACATTTCATCTTTGCGAACTTAAAACTTAAACAAAAACTAATTTTTAAACCTTTTAACATGAGTTTGAGGCTCACATTAAATTATTTAAGCAGTAATAAGGTTGCTCAGCCAAACGCCTTACTGGCCTTACGACAGTGTTGCTAAATATAGCCCTGGCCACAAATAAACTTCGCTAGAAAACTGCATTAATTAAATATTTACAAATAAAATGACTGTTTTGCTCTCTTATATTGTTTATTAAAGAAATTACTAGCAGCGAAATTCGGTATTTTTACACTTCAAAAAATTTTCCGTCAATAGCATCATGAGGTAGGCGTGGCCTAAGAGTTCCAAAATGGCGACCCACGGCGACTCCCAGGCAGGTCTAAGCGCAATCCAGTTATATTATAGAGATCAGTGGAGCTACCCAAATTAAATTTAACTGCAAAGACAGTTTATGTTTCTCAATTTAATTAGGTACCAAAAATCTTTAATTTCATACTTAAAACATATTTGTTTAGTTTGCACAATTTCTTTTCCTTCAAAATTTAACATTTTTAGTAGACGATCGACCGAAATTCGTGTCGCGATCGATTGGTAGATTGCGATCACCGGGTTGGGCAACCCTGGTGTATACTATACATGAAACATGCTGTACTTGGCTTGGTCAAACCGCCTCTGTTTACGAAGTCTAGAAAAAAACAAAAGACCATCGTTTATTGGCAGAAGTGAAGTGTTATCTTCGATCAGCTTTTTTTTTATTCCAGATACTTGTGAATGTTAATGATGGATCAAGGAATTGCTCCACTGACATAAAAAAATAATAGTTTCTTCATCTTTTGATGGATTCATATATATATCTAAATCAAACAATGATTTCAGCGGCCACTTTATTTTCATCTAATGGATTTCTTCCATCAAGTTTTCTCTGTCTGGGGGCGCCGGTTTTTGCGAAACCAATAGCGCGACTGTTTAGCCGTTCCACAGGCTCATCATATGTTCCAACCCAATGGAAACGTGCCTACATACGACCAGTTAACAAGATTCCAGTGCCGCTGGTTCCATCTGACTTCCGGCCAATTTCCATCACACCGGTATTGTCTAGGCTTAAGGAAAAGGTAGTGGTTTGGAATTACATTTGTCCAGCTCTATTTCAGCCACCGCCCTTTCTCTGATCAGTATCCTTTCCGCCCAGCAAGTTCTACCACCGCTGCCATAATCTCATTTCTGCACAGAATCACTAATTTTTTGACAACGAATCCGTACGTAGTCGTCTATTGTCTGGACTTCCGTAAGGCCTTCAACACAGTCCGGCACAGCACACTCCTAGGGAAGATTGCAATGCTTAAGACTCGGTCTACAATTGGATGTTGAGCTTTTTTGAGCAAGGATCCCATCGTACGGTATACAATGGAGAAGCTTCAGAATTTGTAGAAATTGGAGCAAGTGTAATCCAGGGATCCGGGATCGGTCTAGCTTCATACGTGGTCAACGCGGGAGACTTGAAAACAGCTCTTCCGCAGAACGCTCTGGTGAAGTTTGCGGGCGATACGTACCTCATTATCCCAGCTAGCATGGTGGAATCAAGAGAGGAGGAGCTTACTAGAATTGGGGACTCGGCAGTGAAAAACAATCTCAAACTGAAAAATTTTAAAACAGTTAAAATAGTTTTCCGGAAACCAAGAACCAGGCGCTCCATTGTTCTACCGCATTGCATTCCTGGTATCACCAGATCTGATAAAATAAAGATACTGGGAGTGACACTTTCCAATAATTTCTCAGTGCAACATCGCATCGATGAGGTCGTATCTACATGCGCACGAACGCTGTTTACCCTACGAACTTTGCGTGCCCATGGGGCAAACGAAACAGTTCTCCATGCAGTTTTCCGGTCGGTGATCATATCCAGGCGGACATATGATTCCGCTGCCTGGTGAGGATTTACCAGCGCTGCGGACCGAGATCGGCTCGAAAACTACTTGGCAAAAGGAATCCGTGCTGGCTTTTGTCCGATTGACATTTGCACATTTGAGCAACAGTGTGAGACAGCTGATGATGGGCTGTTCAAACAAATCCAAATGTGTCCGAATCAAGTGCTTCGCGGTCTTCTCCAAACTGGGTCTGCCGACCATGAATATAATTTACGGCAACGTCAACATAACTACGCTCTGCCCGACAATTCAAATTCATTTCTGGATAAAAACTTTTTAATCAAAATTTCGTATAAATATGTAAACATTTTATCCCAGAATTGAATTTAGTATTTTTAGTACTCAATTTATTTATTTATTTTTTTAATCTGGTTTTGTGTGCACAGGGGCGGCATGTCCCCTGTTTTTAATAAAAAAACGAATAAATAAATACAAAGTTTAACGAAACTTGCTTGAAAGGATATATATATATATATTTCAAATAAATAGTAACAAGCTGTTCTTTCAGACACGTTTTATTAAAGACTATAGCCCATTTCTTATTACAAACTTTTTCTATCAACCGTGACACTTTTCGAAAATCGGAAATACCAAGACACTTTTGAACCAACTGGTATATATTTTTATTAATGTTTTGGTCATGAGCTGACCTGCAGGTTTCGGCTTTATTAGCCATCATCAGAACTCATAAAAATAATTTAAAATTACAGCAACAACGAAAAATATAAAACGGTGCGGCGAGACATATCAGATATGTTTACACATCAATCGAGGTCGAAGTACAAAGAGTAAAAGCAAAATATGAAAACCGCTAAAAAACAACCAAATTTTTTTGCCTCAGAGTAAATAAATAAACAAATAAAAAATTACCTGTGCCAAACTATACAACTAAATTAAGTAGTAAAATATAACTATTAAAAAGAGAATTACTAATAAAAGCAAGGAGGTAAAATAATAAAATAGGAAATTAAAGCTACAATTCTAAGATAATAGAATATCGATAAAATGGAAAGTTTAATTAAAAGTTGAAAATAATCAACGTCTAAGTATGGTAATATTGCAGTTATCGATCAAATGCGGACCCATCGCACCGGTCCTATCACCATCACGCAGGTCAGCAGTCTCGAGGCCCCGAAGCGGTTGGCACATGGCTGACAAACCGGTGGAGCACTGTTCGACCGCGTCCAACACTTCAATATGGTTGGTAGATGGAGGAAAGGAAACAGGACCACAAACTGGGCCGTTGTCGTATTGGTCACACGGATGATCATAACCGTGATAAGATACATTTGTAGTCTTGGTTGGCGAACTCCTAGTATGGAGTTCAGATCTGAAAACGAGAGGCGAGGTGTGACAAAAAGAGAATGCGGGAAAACAGTAAATAGCGGGGTCCTTGGCATGTCGACACTCGTGGGGTCTGAAGAGGGCCGGAAGATGGCCGACGGATTGGTAGAGCACTGTTCGATCATACATAGATCCTCCATGCACTTGGTGTTTTCCACTGCACTGGTAGATGGAGGACAGGTCACGAGATCACAACCTTGCAAATTGGCGGTCGCGGGGCTCTGAAGAGGTTGGCACATGGCTGACAAACCGGCAGGGCACAGTTCGGTTGCGTTTAAAACTTCGATACAGTTCGTAGGGTCTATTGCATTGGTAGAGTCTATTATATATATATGACTCTACTAGGAATCGAACCCACGTGTCTACGGCAACACCGCCTCGCCTAAATGCAAGCGCTCTTACCAACTGAACCACCGACCATCACCAAAAATGATGGCTAGAAGTCTCAGTCTATCGGAGCTACTTAACATTAGACTACGACTATGATAGGCTCAGAACTCCTTACTTCGGCTCGACAGCTAGTCTGCTGCCAGATAAATAAATTTCTTATGAAGGGAAACATTGCGTTGGAATGTTTCGAGAGCCTACAAATAGGATGACTAACTGTCACCACAAATAACGCAATTATTTATACGACTCTACTAGGAATCGAACCCACGTGTCTACGGCAACACCGCCTTGCCTAAATGCAAGCGCTCTTACTAACTGAGCCACCGACCATCACCAAAAATGATGGCTAAAAGTCTATTATATATATATATATATATATATATATATATATATATATATATATATATATATATATATATATATATATATATATATATATATATATTTATATATCTATAATATAAAGCGGAATAAGTTTTTCTCGTAGACACACTCCGTTGAATATAAAACACCATTTAGCGTTTACTGATTTTTTTTTTAGTTTTGGAAAGTAACGAATTGCCTTTCAATTCTTTCGTCGATTCTCTTTCGCAACATACTGTTCCTGGTTGCCCAACTCCGAGCAATTCACACTTTCATTCTTCCGCCTCTTTAAAGAAGACAACGGATTCTCCTTTATCGACACCATTAATTTCTCTTGCCTCTTCCCCTCCTTCTACTCATCAACTTAACAGCCCAGTTGGTTGCTCTGCGGGTGCTTCTCCAGTAAGATTGTTACAGTTTTGGAAAAAAATTAAGTTTCAGTTTCAGTTAAAGTAACTGAAACTTTACAAATATTCAGTTTCAGTTAACTGAATCTTTAAAGATTCAGTTTCGGTTACAGTTAGATTCAGTTTTTTTCCAATTTTTTTAGGTAAACTACCAAGAAGAAATTTACAATAAAAAAACGCTTATGCAACACAGACATGTTTAAAAAATATATTTAACTTAAAAATTCCTTTTTGAATTTATAAAAAAAACTTCAGCTTCCAACTTGTCGTCACCCAAATTATCTCTAACTATACGCAGAATTTTTTATTCCTCAATTTTCCATTCTTGAATAATTCCACTGTATAAGTTAAATATCATACGCAGAATTTTTATTTCTCAATTTTCCATTCTTGAATAATTCCACTGTATAAGTTAAATATCATATCTCCTGAATGGGGTTGCGTAACTGTTCTATAAGCCAGAAGAGCTCTTCAATATTTTATTGATGTTTCGATCTAAATAATGGCAAGTTATTCCCATCATTGCCGATGAATAACTTGGTTGATACCACAAATCTGTTGTAATTGACACACATACTTAGCTGAATTCAATGATAATTCAACAGATCGTTTTAATTCTTCTACTAATTTGGACACTTTTGTGGATATATCGTGTTGATTCGGCAAGGTTAGTAAACGACCTTCCGATACAACGGCAAACATAAATAGAAGGTTCTTCGATCAAATGAAATGGCAAACTGTTTGCAGCCAATGCCGAGGCGATAGCGTGGAAAGCCTTATTATAGGCATTAGAGCCTTTTTTATGTCATTTTTGTGTTCTTTAACAACAAAACAGTTTTCAATCGATGCCTGGTTTTTTAAATCCGAAAAGGGCCGTTTATTTGACTTACTATGTGTTTTCGATTTCATATTTTTTTTCCTCTAAATACTCTGCGTATTTTGTTTCATGCTTCCCCAAGTGAGACTCTAAATTTGTCCCATTCGTACCTTTCAAAATTACAGAACAAATATTGCACTTACTCTTACCATCTGCTCCAACTCCTGTAAACCTTTTATGTACCGGCTTAGTAATAGGTCTTGTTTTGTTGATCCTAGCTTTTTTCGTTGGAGGTCCTATAGCAGATTCCGATTCATTTTGTTGAATAAACGAGACTTCTTCCTCGGTAGATTTGTCGATGACAATGTTATTACTAACACAAATATCTTTCACTTTGGTAATTCGCAAAACTTGAAATCTCCAAAAAACAACGCAAGCAACTCAACACTAACACGAAACAAAAAAGAAAAAACTGTTCGTAACTTCGACCGAATGTTTTGATTCTATGGCACGGACGATAGCCATAGAATCAAAACATTTAACCGCAAACATAAAAATCATATAAAAAATGATAAAAAAAGTTCATTTTAAAAGATTCAGTTTTTTCATAGATTCAGTTTCAGTTAAAGTAACTGAATCTAAAAATATTCAGTTAACTGAATGTTTCAGTTTAAGATTCAACCCTACTCTCCAGAGGCTGCTAAAAGAGACATTCCGCACGTCAGTGATACGAATGTAACAGTACCTCTTTTCCAGCATCTAAAGGATTGTCCGAATATTACAATTCGACGCCGTAGATAATTGCATTTCGTTGTATTCTCGTTATGTTCCATACTTAACTTCAGCGGTTTATATTTTTTAGTTTTTTAGTCTTATTTTATTATTTTAAACTTCTTACCTTATAATGTCTGCTGCTTATAACTTATTATTTTAACCCTTCTACTTACTTTAATTATCATTATATTATATTGATAATTGCATTTCGTTTTATTACATGTAATGATTACCTGATTTAATTAATAATATTTATTACGTTAATTTATTTTATTTCACATTAATTCTTTTTAATTGGAATTTATTTAAACCCATCTTTATTTAAATTTACTTAACGAATTCATTTATTTAATTATATATATATATATATATATATATATATATATATATATATATATATATATATATATATATATCAACAGGCTCCAATCCATTCTCCGAGCAGCCGCTCGTCTTGTTCTTCAGCTACCCGGCTGGTCTCCCGTATCAGATCTCATGCGGACGCAACTTCACTGGCTTTCTTTCCCGCAGAGAATTCAGTTCAAGTTGGGTCTGATGGTATACAAGTGCCTCCACCACACGGCTCCGGTCTACCCGCAGCAATTGTGTGTACCGATCTCAACGCTTGCTGGTCAGTCCCACCTTCGATCGGCGGCGGCTGACGACTTGTTCGTTCCATCGTCAATGACAACGACTCTCGGCAGGCGCAGATTCTTCACTGCTGGTCCAGTAGTTTGGAACAGCCAATCTGCTGACCTGAGGAATCCAGCTTTAGACATCGGCGGTTTCAGGAAGTTGCTCAAGACCGAACTTTATTCCTAAATTTATGATTTGACGCGACGCGCTTTTGTGACTTTTTAAAAAAAGCGCATTATAAATTTATATTTAAAGATAATAATAATAATAATAATAATAATAATAATAATAATAATAATAATAATAATAATAATAATAATAATAATAATAATAATAATAATAATAATAATAATAATAATAATAATAATAATAATAATAATAATAATAATAATAATAATAATAATAATAATAATAATAATAATAATATATATACGACTCTACTAGGAATCGAACCCACGTGTCTACGACAACACCGCCTCGCCTAAATGCAAGCGCTGAGCCAACGACCATCACCAAAAAATGATGGCTAGAAGTCCAAGTCTTTCGGAGCCACTTAACATTTATATATATATATATATATATATATATATATATATATATATATATATATATATATATATATATATATATATATATATATATATATATATATATATATATATATTAATATAATAGTAGACCACGTCACTGCCTGTTTAATGATTCTTTAACACTTATATATATATATATATATATATATATATATATATAAATAAGTGTTTTATCTTTTGCCTCCTTTTACGCGATCGTATTTACAGACTCTGAAGATGGCGAAAGCCGAAACGGCCCGTAAGTCTGAAATAAAGAAAGTTTTAAATGTTAATACTTTTCTTAATACGTGTTGCAGTAAACAAAAAACGTTGTTCCGAAATATTGAGAAAGTATCTATAAAACTCATAGCGGCTAAATGGAGACTTATTTTTAATCGAGCTTGTCTTAAAGAAAATCTTATGCCATCTTACATCTATATATATAAAAATGAATGTTTGTATATATGTTTATATGTTAATGTCCTTTATGCATTGCTACACCATTCATCCGATCGTAATGAAATTTTCACACAACCTTGAGAGTCAATGGGAGTCAAAAATAAAAAAAAAATTTTGAAATCCGTCACAAAATAAGCGGAGCGGAGCGGGTGAGAGAGCGGGAACTATATATATATATAAGTATGTGCGTATGTATGTGTGTATGTATGTATGTGTATGTGCATGTATGTGTGTCTGTGTGTGTGTTTATGTATGTACTAGCGGAGATACCCGGCGTTGCCCAGGTTTTTTAGAGGTTTTTCTAATGTTTGTCTCTTTCTCTCCCATTTCCTTTCCCACCTGCTTTCCCACTCCTGTTCGCTTTCCCGTTTTCGGTCGTTTTCCCGCTGCCGGTCGCTTTCCCGCTCCCGGTCGTTTTCCCGCTCCCGGTCGCTTTCCCGCTCCCGGTCGCTTTCCCGCTCCCGGTCGCTTTCCCGCTCCCGGTCGTTTTCCCATTCCCGGTCGCTGTCCCGTTCCCGCTCACGTTTGCTCTCCCATTCCCGCTCACGCTTGCCTTTCCGTTCCCGCTCGCTGTCCGTTCCGGGTCGCTTTCCCGTTTCTATAATAGACAAACTAACCCACAAACATTCATATATATATATAGTCTTAGCAAATCTATTTTACGTTTTATAGGCTAACAGAAGTTATGAGAGAATGTAAAAGAGAAAATGAGCGTGAACGGGAACGGGAGAGTAACCGTGACCGGGAATGGGAGAGCAAGCATGACCGGGAACGGGAGAGCAAGCGTGAGCGGGAACGGGAAAGCGACCGGGAACGGGAAAGCGACCGGGAACGGGAAAGCGACCGGGAACGGGAAATCGACCGGGAACGGGAAAGCGACCGGGAACGGGAAAGCGACCGAGAACGGTAAAGCGACCGGGAACGGTAAAGCGACCGGGAACGGGAAAGCGACCGGGAACGGGAAAGCGACCGGGAACGCGGAAAGCGACCGGGAACGCGGAAAGCGACCGGGAACGCGGAAAGCGACTGGAATCGGGAGAGCAAGCTTGGAAGGAAACGCGAGCAAGAGAGAAAATCGATAACAAAACTTCTGAGCGGGAAAGCGACCGGGAGCTGGAAAACGACAGAGAGCGGAAAAGCGACCGGGAACGCTACGATAACGGGAAAGTGGAGAAGGGAACGGGAGCGAGAGAGACAAACATTAGAAAAACCTCTAAAAACCCCGGGCAACGCCGGGTAACCCCGCTAGTTATTAATAAAAACCGCTCGAAAATGGCAAAACAATTAACTCCGTTTAATGCTAGAAACATGCGCATAGAGTTAACGGAGGAGTGTACTTCTGCCGAATGTACATTCCGAGAACTTAATTTGAGTTATGAAAAGTTATTGAATGACGTTTCTTCTGTATGTTGTGACCAAGAAGCTTCACAATCTTTTCTTCAATTTACACAAGAACAATTTATCAAATTGGAGCGAGTTAAACGAAGTATTATTACAAAAAAACTGAGTAAATTATACTCCGGTTCGTTTCTACTGAAGGATTTTACTGATTGTTTTATAAACCTTTCTTCATATACTCCTTCTCCCGTCGAACGTGATTTTTTAAATCTTGGATTTAACTTTCATATCTGCAAAAAGTACGATCAAACAAACAAAAAAACGGAGCTGGAAATTCTCTTTGAAAAACTCCATTCATTGAGAGAAGTTGGACTGATTATGTTTGATGATTCTTTAAGAATCGAGTTGCTACGCGAGGGACAAATTAACAGGTATCGTCCATTTCATTCTAATATTCCAACTCATCTCAGACACGCGGCTAAATCATTACGATCTAATCCTAATATAGTAATACTCAAGGCTGATAAAATTCAAAGCTTATGATTATACACGTAACGGCAGATAATTGAAATTGTCTCTTGAACAGGTACATTAGTAAATAAACTTTCAACATCTAAAGATGCACAAATTCCTTTATTCTTGCAACCGTAAACCAAGTCAACAAAATCCAGAGACGATTTTAGACTATATTGATTAGGTGATTAGGACAAAATGGAAAAATTATCTTGTTGATATATTTAGCTAAATGATATGTAGGAGTAGGGCATTGAGAGATTATTGGACGTAAAGGATTACCAGCTTTGTGAGTTTTCACGATTCTAGGACTGTTCATCAAAGGACGATTCATCAAAGGACTATTCACCAAAGGACTATTCATCAAAAGGACGGTTCATCATAAGGACTGTTCATCTAATGTCTATTCATCCAGCGGACTATTCATCAAAAAAGTTAATAAAATTGTTTAAGATGTTATTATGAACAACTCTGAATATCTGATGAAACTAAATGAACTAGTTGCTGATACAAATAAATTTCTGAAAATTACAAAAGATCCAACTTTTGCAATTAAACAAAGAGTTAATGTTTTAATTCGAAAATTAAATAATTGTCTCGACGAAGATAAAATGTCTATTTTAATAGGAGATTTTGCACCTGGTTACTTATACGGTAGGGTGAAAACTGGTATGCGGACGTTTCATCAAAGGACGATTCATAAAGGGACTGTTCATCAAGGACTATTCATCAAGATACTATTCATCAAAGGACTATTCATCAAGAGGACGGTTCATCATAAGGACTGTTCATCTAAAGACTATTCATCAAGAGGACTATTCATCAAATTTAGAAGACTCTCAGAAACCTTTATCAATATATACCCAAGATATTTTCAGCGTAAAGTAATTTGTTGTATTTTTAAAAGACAGTTCTTCATCTTTGATAAAATACATTTCAAACATATCAGTAATTTTAAAAAAATAGTGATGGCAACCAGGGTTGTTAAGAGCGGTACTATTGGCTGACAAGATCGTTGATGACAGCGTCGCTACATTTTTTTAGCTGTTTTCAGCGCTATATTATTAAAAAAACAGACTCAGACTCAGATTTCTTGCAAACTTCAAATAAAAACTAAATACATTGGAACTCATTTAATTGATATAAAAAACCTGAGTCTGGTTGATTTATCGACGATTCGGACGACCGTAGGCGTCTCTTTGAAATGACCTTTCCTGACCTCGCTAAAGCGAGCGTGTTCGTCTCTTTGAAGTGTGGCAGAAGTGGTATACCGGGTGTTAGTGATGTTTTGAGGTGTATGGTATCTGGCTGTTTGAGTGTGTATATACTTACAGTTTGTACGAACAGTTGAAAGCAGTTTTTTTAAACTTATTATTCAATTGTCTTTTGTCCGTTTGATCCTAAGATCTTGACGTTATTTCTTGTCCGACGAATAAAATTGTTGTATATTACAACCATGTCTTCTACAAACTTGCTGATTGCTTGAGGCAAAAGTGTCTTTAAAGCGTGGCCGCTTGGTGTTAAACGACTGATGCCAGATTTGACATAGCGGGCATGTGTGATGCTTTGACGTGTTTGTGGCCTTTGGTAAATGTGTACATATATGGTTTACGAAAACAGTCGAATTTAGTTTTTCTGGTGCTGTGACCGGGAGCGGAAGCGGGAGACAAGCGGGAAGAGAGAGCGACCGGGAGCGTGAGAGCAAGCCGGGAAGGAAACGGGAACGAGAGAGAAAAACGACCGAAAAACCTCTAAAAACCCCGGGCAACGCAAGGTACCTCGCTAGTTCTATTATAAAGAATAAAGTAATTGGATGCAAGCAGAGTAGCACTGTAAACTTGATTTAGATTACCCTACATTTTGGTAACATATTTTGGTTGAAAATAACATCTTAAACAATTTTATTAACTTTTTTGATGAATAGTCCGCTGGATGAATAGACATTAGATGAACAGTCCTTATGATGAACCGTCCTTTTGATGAATAGTCCTTTGGTGAATAGTCCTTTGATGAATCGTCCTTTGATGAACAGTCCTAGAATCGTGAAAACTCACAAAGCTGGTAATCCTTTACGTCCAATAATCTCTCAATGCCCTACTCCTACATATCATTTAGCTAAATATATCAACAAGATAATTTTTCCATTTTGTCCTAATCACCTAATCAATATAGTCTAAAATCGTCTCTGGATTTTGTTGACTTGGTTTACGGTTGCAAGAATAAAGGAATTTGTGCATCTTTAGATGTTGAAAGTTTATTTACTAATGTACCTGTTCAAGAGACAATTTCAATTATCTGCCGTTACGTGTATAATCATTCAACGTTGCCTCCTCTAAGAATTCCTGAAGAGCTTTTGAAACAAATTTTGACCATCTGTACTTCAGAATCACCATTTCGACATCCTAATAATAATTTATACCTCCGAGTCGACGGTGTCGCCATGGGGTCTCCACTTGGACCTACATTCGCCAATTTTTATATGGGAAATTTAGAGACAACTGTTCTGTTAAATTTCAATCCCAAACCATTATTATACGCTAGATATGTCGACGATATTTTTTTTCTTCTGGAAAATGAGTCTGATTTGTTTAAATTGAGGGATAGTTTTGAAGAAAAATCCGTTCTACATTTTACTGTTGATTTGAATCATCAAAATAAACAACAAGTACATTTCTTAGATACTCTTCTTACTTCTACCGAGAGCGGACTCAAAACTAAAGTCTACATTAAACCAACCAATAATGGTGTCTGTCTAAATGGTGATAGCGAGTGTCCCGACAGATACAAGGCTAGTGTCATCAATAGTTATTTATTACGGGCATACGGATTTTCTGAGAATTGGATGGAGTTCAACATCGAAGTCGAAAGGAATAAAAAAGTTCTTATCAACAATAACTTCTCTAATACCGTTGTCGACAACGCCATCAATAGTTTTGTTACCAAGATGGTTACCAAAGCATCCTCTACACAGAAGGTAAAAGAGGACAACATCAAACTAATAACCTTGTTCTATAGAAATCAGATGCATTCCGATTATAAATTGGACGAATCTGTTTTACGTAGAATTATCAGTAAAGAAATTTCAGTTATACATCCTAATAATAACGTGTTGAAGTTATATATCTATATATATAAAAGAACATGTCCTGACTGACTGACTGACTGACTGACTGACTGACTGACTGACTGACTGACTGACTGACTGACTGACTGACTGACTGACTGACTGACTGACTGACTGACTGACTGACTGACTGACTGACTGATAATCAACGCCGAGCTCAAACGCCTCATCCTAGGAACGTGAAATTTGGAACTTATATTATTTTTATAGCGTAAACATCCGCTAAGAAAGGATTTTTGAAAATTTTGCTCCTGAGGGGAAAAAACTGGAAAACAAACTTTTTTCTAAAACAATGTATATCTCGAAAACCAAAAATGAGAAGATTTTGAAATTTGGTATATAGATTTTTTTGAAAAATAAAAAAATACGTGTTTCACCATTTTTTGAAAATTCGGTTTCCCGGACCTCAAATGTGGGTTGGAAAATTGGGTTATTTGGTTTTTAAAGTAGCTGCTACTCAAAAACTGTAAATGCTACAGGAGTAAAAATTAGTATTTAGTTTCTACTCCAAAAATAATGAAATACGTGTTTTAGCATTTTTTGAAATTTTGGTTTCCAGGACTTCAAATGTCGGGTGGAAAATAGGGTTATTTGTTTTTTAAAGTAACTGCTACTCAAAAACTGTAAATACCACAGATGTGAAAATTAGTATTTAGTTTCTATTCTAAAAATAAAGATATACGTGTTTCACCATTTTTTACAAATTTGGTTTCCAGGACCTTAAATGTGGGGTGGACAATAGGATTACTTGGTCTTTAAAGTAGCTGCTACTCAAAAACTGTGAATGCTACAGCAGTAAAAATTAGTATTTAGTTTCAACTCTAAAAATGATATACGTGTTTCACCATTTTTTACAAATTTGGTTTCCAGGACCTTAAATGTGGGGTGGACAATAGGATTACTTGGTCTTTAAAGTAGCTGCTACTCAAAAACTGTGAATGCTACAGAAGTAAAAATTAGTATTTAGTTTCAACTCTAAAAATGATATACGTGTTTCACCATTTTTTTAAAATTTGGTTTCCAGGACTTCAAATGTGGGGTGGAAAATAGGGTTATTTGGTTTTTAAAGTAACTGCTACTCAACAACTGTAATTGCTACAGATGTAAAAATTAATACTTAGTATCTACTCAAAACGTGTTTCATCATTTTTTAAAACTTTGGTTTCCATGACTTCAAATGTGGGATCAAAATAAGGATTATTTGATTTTAAAATAACTGCTACTCAACAACTGCAAGCATTACATATGTAAAACTTAGTATTTTGAGGTTTTGTGCCGGTTAAATGTAGCTGAGTCCAGTTTATCACCGGTCGGGCCAAGCCGTTATTTTAGGGTCATTTTACGGGCCATGCTAAACCTTAAATCAAGGTGGTACGAGCCGAGGTTTTTCACTAAGCATACAGACATTTTAGTGATTTTAAGGTCTTCAGACGTGCCGGTCCAAACCTGAAGTCAAGGAGGGACGGCCAAAGTTTTTCATCAAGTCTATAGAATTTCTAGCCCTGTAAAAACGGGCCGGGCCCAAATTAGATGGGCCGTGCGGGGCCAAGAATTTTGGTTTTGAAACGGGCTGGGCCAAGTTGTCAACGGGCCGAGCCGACACCTATGGATGCACGGTTCAAATTCTCTAATTTCATGCGAGCGAAGCCGCTACGGGCACTGCTAGTTTACTATAAAAACCTCAAACTTTTTAACCTTGTAATTGCCAACAATAGAACCCGGAAAAAAGATGATATCCTACAGCAAACCAACTTGGTATACCAATTTAAATGTCCGTTGCCACACAGTAAGGTGGAACAATATATTGGTCATACCAGAACTAAACTGTCTCGTAGGTTAACAATGCATCTGCAATCCGGCAGTATTTGACAGCATTTTGAAACAATACATCATCGAAAACTCACACGTGAAGTTCTTGTTGCTAATTCGAATATTGTTGTTAAAGAATACGATCCTCTTCGACTTAAAATAAAAGAAACTCTTTATATTCAGAAACTCTGCCCTTCAATTAATAAACAATTTGAAAAGTTTTCTACAACTCTTAGATTATTTGGATTCACTGAGGACATTGCTTCACGACCGAATTTTGAAAAGAGTAACAATGTTTTGACTGCCTCTGACAATGTTGACACTTCGATTAACGGAAATGGCATGGGTCCTATTGATCTTTCAAAGGGTCATCTTCTCGATACTTTTTCTAACGCGACTCTTGGTGTTTCCAATGTTAATGAATTCCACGACATCGTTACCTGCTGCTCTGTTGATCTGGTTCAATCACTTGATAATTTTCTTGAGACTGATTCACCTGATGAGTTTCAACTTAATCTTAAGTGTGATATGTATAAAACAAACAGTCCTGACGTTTTGGACGCATGCTCTTTTTCGCAATATTTCGATACCACGCAAGATCCGTCATCTAAAGATACTTTAGAAAATATCCTCACAGAAAGTCCTTGTTCCTTCACGACCGTTGTTGATGACTTGGATCAACCTGTTAGTCCTGATGATACCGCGCGCACCTGTGTCGAAGAAGAATGTCCGATTGATGACAATTGTTCGTACTCATCCAGTTCCTTCCTCCATTTACTTTCAAACGAGAACATCACTGTTCGACGAAAGCGGAGATATTCTTGATTTTATTTATTTAAATATCTTATGTAATTTCGACTTAATTTAATCATTTATTATCATAATACTTGCTTTTATTATTATTATTATTATTATTACTGCTACTATTATTTTATCCTTTAATTAAACGTTTTTAATTATACTTATTTTATCCTCATAACTCCAGTTTATTTTATGTACGTTGTTTAATTACATTGTCTAAATTTGATTATTTTTATTAATATCCTTCTATTGAGATAATTTTTTGAGGATATTAGTTTATTTGTATATTTAGTTATTACATGTTTTCTTATCTTTTGCCTCCTTTTACGCGATCGTATTTACAGACTCTGAAGATGGCGAAACTCTAATACTTTATTTTGTATCCTAATAATAATTAATCAACTTTTAATATAATTCTATCTTATTCATAATTGTTTTCATCTTACCTTACCATCATACTTACTATCTTTACCTGGCCTAATTCACCTTACGAAGTTTGTTTATTTCATTCGCTTGCGTCAGTTTGCTGATTTTCTGTTCTGATTTCTGTTTTAAGTTGTTTTATTTGTTGGCCCTGATGATGGATTTCTTCCGAAACTGCAGTCGGCCTCTGAAATAAAATGACTGACAAACCCGAAAATATTCGTTTTTCTCCTGCATTTCGCAACGTCGAGAATTTGGCTAGAAAATTAATTAACGCCAAATGGGCAGTAATATTTAACGGAGCGTGCATTAAAGAAAATATATATATGTATATATATGTATATTTATATATATATTATATATATATATGTATATATATATATATATATATATATATATATATATATATATATATATATATATATATATATATATATATATATATATATATATATATATATATATATATATATATATTGGCGAGATAGATAAACCAGTTCTGTATACTCGATATGTTGATGACATTTTTCTCATATGTCAGAATTCCGCTCAATTAGAAGAGGTGAAAACTACTTTTCAGAAAAATTCTGTGTTGAAGTTTACGGTCGAACATAGTGACATTCAACAGCGACTCGCCTTCCTCGACGTCCTCGTTACTCAGGCTGCATCCGGTCTTACATACGAAGTTTACGTGAAACCGACTAATGAGGATGTATGTATGAATGGTGCTGGTTACTGCCCTGATAGATACAAGGAAGGAGTTATTTGCAACTTAATATCTAGGGCTTATGAAATATCTGATGATTGGATAAAATTCAATGCTGAAGTTGAACGCATCAAAGTCCTTCTCATTGATAACAACTACACCAACACCATGATTGATAAAGTCTTAAACACCTTCTTAGCCAAAAAAAGAACCAACTCTCACCTTATTGATAGTCAACCAGAGATTGAAACAATCAGCATTCGTTACCGTGCGCAGATGCATGATCGTTACAAACTTGATGAAAAAATTATCCGTGATATAATTATAGAAAACGTCAAGGTGAAAGACCGTCTGACACAGAAGCTGAACTTTAACATTTACTATAACGACAGAAAATCGCATACAATGATTATGCGCAACAGTCGTCATCATTCCAACTATTTACAACAAGCAAACGTCATTTACAAATTTACTTGTCCCTACTCCCATAAGAACATAGAAACTTACATCGGGCATACACGTACGGCTCTCTCCAGACGCCTCACTATGCATACTCAAGGTGGAAGCATTTTAGCCCACTTCAGAACTGCACACAACCAAAAGCTTACAAGACAAATTCTCGATGACAACACTGTCGTGCTCAATCGTGAACCTGATCCTTATCGTCTAAAAATCTTAGAGGCCCTCCATATTGTTCAAAATAAACCTGGAATAAATGTACAAGACGACCATTTTGGACGAATACTACGTTTGTTCGATAATAACTCAATCCACTTTTCCATACGTCAAACACCAAGTACAACTTCTACCAATAACTCTGGAAACAATAAGATTCCTTGTGTGTCAGCTCCCTCTATCGGTGACGCTACTGGTTGTTCCTCTTTTACAAATTTATCTGTTCTCTGCGTCAAGAGTTCGAAATCTGAGGTTCACCAGGCACTACCGGCACTACGACAAGACGTACACCCATCAGCGCAGGTATCTCCACCTCCGCTTTCTGATGAATCTGGAGATTGCTTGAGTAATGTGCATGGCCTTGTTTGTGACATTGATGATGAAGTTAAGGATGATGAGCCCGAGCCACTTGCTGTTTCTGGCCCCTCTAGTGACGCGTGTGGTTCTGTTCCGGAGATTGCTTCGAACCTTTCTAATGTCACCGTCACACAGGCTGACGGCGGCGGCGAAGATGAAGGGGTTGTTGACAGTGGAAATGCGGTTACAATGTCGTTTTGCCATATAATCAATAGTGGTAATATTACATTGCGTCGGAAAAGACAGTGATTCATAACCTTTCTAATGTCACCGTCACACAGGCTGACGGCAGCAGGGAAGATGAAGGGGTTGTTGACAGTCGAAATGTGGTTATAATGTCGTTTTGCCATATAATCAATAGTGGTGATGTTACATTACGTCGAAAAAGACAGTGATTCATAATTGGTTTTAAATAGTTCCGCCTTTATCGGATTACAATATTTTTTTATAGACTGATTTACAAATAATTTTAATTCTTTAGTTTTAAAGTATATATTTTAATTATACATTTCAGTTCATTTTAGGTTATTTTATTTACAAATTCTAGTATATTCGATTTAAAAAACTTTCCTGTCTTCGTAAATATTGGTATATATGTCTATGTTGATTACATTTAAACAGTTGAGTACCGATGATGGCGAATGCCGAAACCGGCCGGTCTACTCGTTTAAATAAAGATTTTGAAAATGTTTGTACTGTTTTGAACATAAGAAAAGAATGGAGACAGCTGACGAATTTGATTCAAAAATTCGAGTTTTAGATGCAGAAGCTCATCAACAACGCACTGCACAAATGTATGTTGAGGAATTGCAAATTTTTCATGCTTCTCATGCCGCATCACAACAACGTTATGTCTATCGACTTACTCCTCAACATCTAGAAGCTTTTCACACTTCCATTGCTGCCACACAACGTCATCGAATTGAGCAAATGTCTCCCCATGAATTGCAGTTACATCGAGAAACCAATGCTGCCAAGGAACGCCATCGAGTTTTGCAAATGTCTCCTAATGAATTGCAACTACATCGAGAAGCCAAAGCTGCCTCGCAACGCCATCGAGTTGAACAAATGTCTCCCAATGAATTGCAGCTACATCGAGCTGCTTATGCGATCTCCCAACGTTTAGCACGAGATCGTGCGGGTGAGGCAGTTTGTAACGAAGCAATTAACTTCAACGAAACTCAATTCGATCAACATGATTGTGGTGAATTTGATGTTTTATGTACTTCATGTCGATCAAGAAATTTTGCTGCAGAGCAACCATCAGATGGACTATTCACTTCATGTTGTCGAAAAGGCAAAGTAATGTTGCCAAAACCAATTGACATTCACGGTAATACACTTGAAGATCCTAATTTTCTTAAAAGCCTCTTGTCAGACACGGCCAATCCAGATAGACAAAATTTTCGACAACATATTCGATCATACAACAGCGCAGTTTCTTTCGCTTCCTTAAGGCACGCTCCATTGAAAATAATGGCCCATTTTGTGTTTATCAGTTTTCGCGACAAAGCCTCAATAAATCGTAACTTAGAAGACGAAAGACGATTTTTGATGTCAGTTAACTGGACATGGGCTGACTGCAGCTTCGGAAAACTTTTTTCCATCCTCAGAGCCCGAAAATTAAGTAACTGTTTAACAAAATAAAATGAACGTACCACGTACTATAAATGCAAAAAACAGAACAGAAATCAAAACGTCGAAGGGCACAACTGAAATGTAAACAACATAGGTAACATGAATGGAAGCAGGTGTAGTTAGTAAGTATGTTGCTATGATAGGGCGAAAGTTTTTATTAAAAGGTGAAATGAGAAATTATTTAAAATTTTTAGTATTATATGGTAGAATGAGGTTTGTAACTATAAATGAAATATAACTATTGTTACACGGTATAGGAAAGGAATGAAGAATCAATCTCTATCGGTATCTTTTTTATCTCGTTTTCGACGAGAAGTAATATTAGGATTATTAATGATATCAGGAAAGATGTGTTTATTAGGCAAACTTGCGTTATTAAGGGCTGGTGAGGAATCGTGGGACGGTTGAGTGGTGACGTATTGTTGCGGTTGAGTGTCGCTGTGATGGGCAATTAAATCGGAGTCGTTAACGTTTTTGGAGGGGGAGCGATCGTGTTGAAGGTTATCTTTAGAGCAATCTTTGGTTGCAAAATGGGCCATTATTTTCAATGGAGCGTGCATTAAGGAAAATATCACGCCAAAATACGTTCAAAATATATATATATATATATATATATATATATATATATATATATATATATATATATATATATATATATATATATATATATATATATATATATATATATATATATATATATATATATATATATATATATATATATATCTTTGAGACACGCTCCAAGAAACACAACTCGCCATTTGGCAGAAACAACTTTTCGAGCCAAATTCTCGACCTTTCGGCACAAAACTCTCTGTTCGAGACTACTATAAGCCAAAAACTTTTCCATTAAACTTTTATTGTCAGACCGACGGACCGTTTCAGTTTGTCAGCCATCCAGTTTGTCTCAAACAGACAGTTTTGTGCCGAAAGGTCGAGAATTTGGCTCGAAAAGTTCTACCAAATAGCGAGTTGTGTTTCTTGGAGCGTGTCTCAAAGATAAATTGATTCCACAGTTTATTCGCAATATATATATATATATATATATATATATATATATATATATATATATATATATATATATATATATATATATATATATATATATATATATATATATATATGTATGTATATATATATATATATATATATATATATATATATATATATATATATATATATATATATATATAATATCACCGACGCGTTTCGGAGTTACTCTCCATTATCAAGGTTCAAATGACAACAAAAGAAAAGAAAGTTTTATAACTCTAACGGTATTTTAAAATTGACACTCTTTTTCAAATTAAATTTTGTTTTAAAAAAGATTATATGTAACATGAAAGTACCAAACACTAATTTAAGCAGTGAGGATCTGTTACCCTGATACATCAATTACCTGAAGTTCAATAAAATTAAACAAAGTGATTTAACTAAATGTACTGTCACCTTCAGCTCCAATTGAAACCAGCTTGACTCCCTTGCTTTCAATAAAATGTAAGGCTTTGTTAACATTTGCAATTTTGTGAAACCTCATTTTTCCTTTGTCAGGTTTGCCAAGCTGCTCTCCTGAAATCAACTCTAATAAAAGCATCAATTTCAAACCATCTTGGAAGTCTTCTTCAATGTTTTCTACTAGCGTTTTTGCTTTTCTTAAATGAGAATTGCACCAAGCCGTAAATGTCTAAATTAAAAAAAAGTAAAAAGATAGATATCTTTTGGAAATTGTTTATTTTAAACATTTCAGTTTTTTTGTCACAAATCACAGGCTCCAAAATTACATCACCCCACTTTGAGCTAAATTTGTATAATTAAAAATTATTATTATTATATTACAAATGTGTTGTGTTTAAACATATAAAAATAAAATTCCACTATGGTCAAAAGCTATACTGACAAAATAAATCCATATAGGACATTCGTGTAATGTAGCATAAACTTTATCTGACAAATATATGACAACAATAAAAAGTCATGGTTTAAGCTTCAGTAACATAAAAAATAAGTCTTTAAACTTGATTAGATAAACTCCCTACCTCCTGTCACATTTTACTAGAGCACCCCTCGCTTGGACTCTCTCTCTCTCTTCCTTTTCCTCCCTCCTTCTCCCCTTTTTTTTCTATTTCTCTTGCATTTTGTATTTTTCTCTCTATTTTTCTCATTCTTTTCCTCACTCCTTCCCTCTCCTCCCTCTACTTCTCACACACACATAAACAGTTAAACACATATAAACACACAAACAAGCATACATACATACATACATACATACAAACAGATTTCTGAAGCAGCAGAATCGGCTTCATTCTGGATTTGGTCTCAAAGAGAGAAAAAAGAAGATTTTCCAAATTTAGAAGCCGCTCTCTCCGCTCCGCAAGAATAGAATTGCTTCGTCTTTGTTTACGTGGCGATATTAAGTACCGCTACGAAAGCGAAGCCGTTATGTCGTCGAAGGTTTTCTCACTTGAATAGTCTGAATTTCTTTAACGTCGCGAGTTTATTTGCATGATAAATATCTGCCACGATGCAAGGAATGATAGAAATTCGATGTCGGAAAAGAACAAAGACATTTTCTGCCGGAGGACATTCGTCCGTCGAACGTGGCTCGCCCCCCTTAGAACGTCAAGAAATTAAAGAGCCGAAACGTTTGCTCGAGGGGGGGTTTTCTTCTGATGACCTCCACAGAAAAGCTCTTCAGGAGTGCACACACACAGATACATACATACATACACTCTCAAAACTTCTCAAAACATCTCAAAACACGTTCAAAAAATTCATCAAATTTCAGTATGAAAGATTTCACTGATGTTATTTACGAAAAAAGCATTGAATTGTTTGGTGTGAAACAAAAACGTCAGGTTCGAAACACTGAAGGCATGATTTCGAGACGACAAAGAGAAATCAATCAGCTGTAGAAAGCAAAGAAATTTTCCAGAAACTGTGAGATCTAGCGGTTTAAAGCCGCCTGACTTGGCCAAGACAATGCTCCTGATTGAACTCTCTGTGCCATGGGAAAGTAACATGGAATCTAGCAATTTTTTCAAAGAGGAGAGATATAGGGATTTAGCATGTGATTTGAATGCCAAAAGGTTCAGGACTGAAATTTTTGCAGTCGAGGTTGGAATTCGAGGGTTGGTTAGCAGCTCAATGTTAAAACTGCTGAAAGCTCTTGGTTTTTAAAACCGAGAAAAAACTCGAGCAATCAAGGAGATTTCCAAGACAGCTGAAGCTGCATCTTTTTGGATTTTTGCTAATAGAAAAAAGAAAGCGCTACAAGATGCACACGAAATGGTTTATCTTTGTTTACATTGGGCGATAATCGTTCTGGCGATTTAAAGTTTTGTTTCGAACAGTTTTCTGCTGAACTTTGAATTGTCGTGTTTCAAGTTAGGAATTTGGAAATTTTTCTCGCCGAAAGGCGTCCGCCTGATCAACGGACGTGGGCCCACATCTCTTAAAAGCGTCAAGAAGTTTAAGGGCCGAAACGCTAAAAATGAGAGCTTCTTCTTCATACATACATACGCGGCGACGAAAGCTCGCAAAGAGTTATAACACATACATACATACATACATACATACATACATACATACATACATACATACATACATACATACATACATACATACATACATACATACATACATACATACATACATACATACATACATACATACATACATACATACATACATACATACATACATACATACATACATACATACATACATACATACATACATACATACATACATACATACATACATACATACATACATACATAAATGCATACATACATACATACATACATACATACATACATACATACATACATACATACATACATACATACATACATACATACATACATACATACATACATACATACATACATACATACATACATACATACATACATACATACATACATACATTGTTTACATTGGGCGATAATCGTTCCGGCGATTTCAAGTTTTGTTTCGAACAGTTTTCTGCTGAACTTTGAATTTTCGTGTTTCAAGTTAGGAATTTGGAAATTTTTCTCGCCGAAGGGCGTCCGCCTGATCAACGGACGTGGGCCCACCTCTCTCTTAAAAGCGTCAAGAAGTTTAAGGGCCGAAACGCTAAAAATGAGAGGTTCTTCTTCTGAAGACCTTCGGCGACGAAAGCTCGCAAAGAGTTAAAACACATTTATGAGGCATTACGCCATTTGGCAACCGGGAAAGACCGGTGACAACTGGGAAAGACCGTTGGCAACTGGGAAAGACCGTTGACACTTGGAAAAACAAGTGACCTCTCGGAAAGACGAGAACTTTACGGGTATCAGGCCTGGCTTAGCCGAAGTACAATCCGTTCAAATGCCGCTTCATCTTATACTACGAAATGCCCCCAGAGTTCCAACCGAAAGGAGGGGGAGAATGATGAACTCACATTCAGACCTTTGGACAACGACCCTGCTTCTTCAACGGACCCTAATGGGGGTATGCTTCACGAGTGTGTTTGCGGTAGGAGTTTCAAGACGATCCGTGGAATGAAAGTCCACAGAACGAAAATGGGCTGCTTAACCGAATTCCGTCAACGTCCTGCATCAGATATTAATGCAGGTAAAACGTCGAACATTGCCGGGCCGGAGGCCAACCACAGCCCCGACGCAGTTCAAGATGTGAATCCGGAAGTAGAAATCAGTCAACCTAGGCCAAGAATTGATTTTCCTGCAGCAGGAGATACAATTGCATGGAAAAAGTTGGACGAAACGCTCTCAAAACTTCTCAAAACACGTTCAAGAAATTCATCAAATTTCAGTATGAAAGACTTCACTCATGTTATTTACGAAAAAAGCATTGAATTGTTTGGTGTGAAACAAAAACGTCAGGTTCGAAACAATGAAGGCATGATTTCTAGACGTCAAAGAGAAATCAATCAACTGAAGAGAGAAAAGAAACTGTTACGAAAGCGGTGGAAAAGAGCCCAGGAAAATGAAAAAGCTGGTCTCGCAGAGCTGCGGCAGAGTTTGGGGCGTCGTTTGTCTGCCCTAATGAAGGCCGAGCGTTTTCGGATAAAGAAAAGAGATCAGAGAAATGCCAGGTTTCAGTTCATCAAAGACCCATTCAAATATGGAAGAAATTTACTGGACCCACCCAAGTCAGGAACGCTTCAAGCAGACAAAGCAACGCTCGATGACCCGCGTGGAGATCAGCAGTTAGAAGAAAGAACCGATCTTCCAGAAATCCCACTTCCAAATTTTTCTTTCAGAGAAGGCATGATTTCGTTACTCGAAGTTACTCAATTTCTCTACAGAACAAGAAACAGATCTGCTCCTGGACCAAATGGGGTGCCATATTTCATCTACAAAAAATGCCCAGAAGTATTGAGATTATTGCATTCTCTACTCGTGGGCTCTTGGGAAAGAAGAAGAATTGAAAGCGAATGGCAAAGAGCAGAAGGTATCTTTATTCCGAAAGAAAAAGACTCGAAGGAAATACATCAGTTCCGCCCAATTTCATTGTTAAACGTCGAGGGAAAGATATTTTTTGCTGTCCTTGCTCGGAGACTGACAAGCTATGTAATTCAAAACAATTACATCGACAGATCTGTTCAGAAGGGAGGAGTGCCAGGAGTACCAGGATGCATCGAACATTCGTCAGTGATCTGGGAAGCATTGAAAAGAGCTAAAGAAAATCGTCTCAGCTTGCACATTGTCTGGTTAGACTTTGCCAATGCTTATGGAGCCGTTCGTCACCAAATGTTGTGGAGAACTCTCAGATCGCATCATGTTCCAAATTTTGTGATAGAAATGTTGCAACAGTATTTCGGACATTTCAAATTGAGGTTGTCTACGTCCTCCTGTTCAACAGAATGGTTCCAGTTAGAAGTTGGTATAGCATACATACATACATACATACATACATACATACATACATACATACATACATACTAGGAAGGTCATTGGTACCCGACCCGAACCTGAAGTTCGGTACTACCCGGTCTTTTTACCAATGCTTTTATTAACTCGTCGGCTCTGTTTCTCTGTCTGTCTGTTTCTCTGTCTGTTTCAAATCTTGCAATCAATTTTTGAGTCACTTCCTGATGATAGATTTTTTTTAAATTTTGCATACATGCTCAAGATAGAAGACAATGCAATATTCAATTATTAGTTTTACAATAAGTCAATTAATTTAGTTAATTTTCTTGAGGATTTTATCGAGGGGTTTCTTGAGGGTTTTCTTGAGGGTTTTCTTGAGGGTTTTCTTGAGGGTTTTCTTGAGGGTTTTCTTGAGGGTTTTCTTGACCACAAAACGCTAACCGACTGGCAGACTATTTTACCAAGTTAACACGAACCACACTCACTGACCGCGATTCTCAAGCGTGTACGAAATTTTCATGAAAATAGTTGAGATATTTAAATTCGATGCTTTTTGATGATATTTTTATTATTATTACCAATGCTTTTATTAACTCGTCGTCTCTGTTTCTCTGTCTGTCTGTTTGTTTCTCTGTCTGTTTCAAATCTTGCAATCAATTTTTGAGTCACTTCCTGATGATAGATTTTTTCAAATTTTGCATACATGCTCAAAATAGAAGACAATGCAATATTCAATTATTAGTTTTACAATAAGTCAATTAATTTAGATAATTTTAATTAATTTCGATATTTCGATATAATTAAGATATTTCGACTTTAACATAAAATAAAAGAGTAATTTAAGAAAAAATTGATTGCAAAATTTGTGTTTTAATTACATATAAGAGCATTGGTTTTAAAAATTCGTTTTTAATTTACTTGTTTTGATACCCGAACCCGAAAGTTTGACAAATTAAAACCCGAACCCGAAATTTTGACAAATTTAAACCCGAACTCGAACTATTAAAAATTTGAAACCCGAACCCGAACTTTTAAAAAATCAAAACCCGAACCCAAACCCGAAATTTTCAAAAATTAAAACCCGAACTTCAACTTGAATTGCAAGGCGAACACAATTTTTTTTAAAGTAGATAAGTTTATTAGTATAAAATGGCATTAGGAATCGATTTCAGACAAATTCATTTTGCTTAACATAGCTGTGTCTCAACAATCTATAGTTTGAATGTATTTTGATATATCCATTTATTATACGGAATAATTAAAACGTGAACTATACAAATCTTGTAAAATCACTTTTGCTTAACATATTACGCTCATAGGCCACTTTATTCGTACATGTATGAGCTAGATCACTAAGTCGCCAGATTAGCCGGCGGAGCCGATTTGCGAAAGTACTAATCCGTGAAATTAAATTTTGTAATTTCTTACATAATAACTTATCTAGAAACTTAAATATAACCCAAGATTAGTTTCATATAACAAGAACTCACTGTTATCACATTAGCCTTCTACAAATTTAAACTCCAACCAAGACTAAACAACATAAATATGTACTGTAATTCTTATGTTGTTTATTATTGTAATCACAGAACTTCTCAATTATTTCGCTCAATCCATTAAACCAATTCTAAATAATATAGAGCCTAAAATTCCCTCCCAGACGTATTTATAAAAATATGTAAATCGTATTAACCAAACTTAACCTGAACCCGACCCGAACCCGAAATTTTGAAAGTCGAAAACCCAAACCCGAACCCGATCTTTGAAAAATTGAAAACCCGAACCCGGTTTTTGGAAAGTCTCAAACCCGAACCCGAAAGTTCAAAATTCAAGAACCCGAACCCGAAAAAGTCAAAAAGTCGTACCCGTGACATCCCTAATACATACATACATACATACATACATACATACATACATACATACATACATACATACATACATACATACATACATACAAGCTTTTTTATCATATCCAATCATTCTCCCTCAAGATCACATACGCCATCACAAGACACACACGCCATCAACACTTAACCGGGCTGGTTAATAGAGGACCAGAAATCAACGTCATCTCCTCCGTCTAATTGTAATATTAATGTTATCAGTTAAAGAAGCAAATCTCAACGGACCAGATATCTTCCGTGAAACACATGCACCCTCAACGGACACTCCCGAAAACCCGTCATCCACCTGAGATACCTCTTCACCACCCTTTATCCGGTGCATTCGGACGGAATCATGACAACTGGATAAAGAACCATCGTCATACACAACATCTGTTCGATCAACCAAGCAATCCCGACAAGCAGCGTGTATCTTCAGTTTTAATCCTTGTAACAAGTCATCTGTTGATGATGCGCCTTTTATATCACCATCACTGTAACATATTTCAAAGGCTTGGGAGGAAGAAAAACATAAATTTTCACAAATATTGGCTGTCTTATCAAACTGCAACTGAAGTGGCAAACTTTTTGGTCCTCTATTTACCAGCCCGGTTAAGTGTTGATGGCGTGTGTGTATTGTGATGGCGTATGTGATCTTGAGGGAGAATGATTGAATATGATAAAAAAGTTTCTAGGTCTGCTTCACATTTTATAAATTTAAATTATTATTTCTCAATTTAAATTATTATTTTTCAATTTAAATCATTATTTCTCAATTTAAATTATTATTTCTCAATTTAAATTATTATTTCTCAATTTAAATTATTATTTCTCAATTTAAATTATTATTTCTCAATTTAAATTATTATTTCTCAATTTAAATTATTATTTCTCAATTTAAATTATTCTTTCTCAATTTAAATTTTTATTTCTCAATTTAAATTATTATTTCTCAATTTAAATTATTATTTCTCAATTTAAATTATTATTTCTTAATTTAAATTATTATTTCTCAATTTAAATTATTATTTCTCAATTTAAATTTTTATTTCTCAATTTAAATTATTATTTCTCAATTTTAATTATTATTTTATTCAAGATATTTTTATTTTGCTATTATTTTCTTTTATATTCTGCTTATTTTAACGTTCTTAGTCCCGATTCTAATTATTATTATTTACTGTATGCATTAACTTTTAGTTACATTGAGCTAATCAAAACAACCCTGATGATGGCCGCAATGGCTGAAACTTGCAAGTTGGTTGCTAATAAAAGATTAGATTACAAAGCCAGGGAAAGTCTTTTATTTCATTTTAAGTATTTTGAAAAATTAATACAAAAAACAGTCTCTTCAAAATGGTGATTTCTTTTTAATAGAGCATGCATATCTGAAAATTTAGTGCCGGTATACTGTGTAGACAGTGGTTTGTCTATGGAGGCACACATCTCTCATCTTATTCGTGCGTGCTTCTATCATCTCCGTCAACTGCGCGTCGTCCGCCGTAGCCTTACCATGGACTCGGCACATTCACTCATCAGAGCACTCGTGCACAGCCGGCTCGATTACTGTAATGGTGTGGGTGTCATGGCCGGACTAAGACAGTTTCAAATCAACAGGCTCCAGTCCATTTTCCGAGCAGCCGCTCGCCTTGTTCTTCAGCTGCCCGGCTGGTCTCCCGTATCAGATCTCATGAGGACGCAACTTCACTGGCTTCCTTTCCCGCAGAGGATTCCGTTCAAGTTGGGCGTGATGGTATACAAGTGCCTTCACCACACGGCTCCGATCTACCTGCAGCAACTGTGTGTACCGATCTCAACGCTTCCCGGTCGGTCCCACCTTCGATCGGCGGCGGCTGGCGACTTGCTCGTTCCGCCGTCAAAAACAAAAACTCTCGGCAAGCGCGGATTTTTTGTTGCTGGCTCAGCTGTTTGGAACAACCTATCTGCTGACCTGAGGAATCCAGATTTAGACCTTGGTGGTTTCAGGAAGTTGCTCAAGTCTGAACTTTATTCTTAATATTATGATTCGACGCGACGCGCTTTTGTGACTTAATTTAAAAAGCGCATTATAAATAAACATTTATTAATAATAATAATGTAAATATATATATATATATATATATATATATATATATATATATATATATATATATATATATATATATATATATATATATATATATATATATATATATATATATATATATATATATATATATATATATATATATATATATATATATATATATATATATATATTACATTGCGTCGGAAAAAACAGTGATTCATAATTGGTTTTAAATAGTTCCGACTTTATCGGATTACAATATTTTTCATATAAACTGATTTACAAAAAATTTTAATTCTTTAGTTTTATAGTATATATTTTAATTATACATTTCAGTTCATTTTAAGTTATTTTATTTACAAATTCTAGTATATTCGATCTAAAAAACATTCCCGTCTTCGTAAATATTGGTATATATGTCTATGTTGTTTACATTTAAACAGTTGAGTACCGATGATGGCGAATGCCGAAACCGGCCGGTCTACTCGTTTAAATAAAGATTTTGAAAATGTTTGTACTGTTTTCAACATAAGAAAAGAATGGAGACAGCTGACGAATTTGATTCAAAAGTGTTGCAATAAGAAATGGGCCGTTATATTTAATAGAGCTTGCATTCGTGAAAATCTGATTCCTAGTTATTTAAATATATATATATATATATATATATATATATATATATATATATATATATATATATATATATATATATATATATATATATATATATATATATATATATATATATATATATATATATATATATATATATATATATATATATATATATATATATATATATATATATATATATATATATATATATATATATATATATATATATATATATATAAATATATATATATATATATATATATATATATATATATATATTATTTTTTCTTACGCACAAAACCTATACAAAGCAAGTGGAAGCAAATTTAAACTACAGAGTCTTTGAATTTTAAAACGAATTTAATTTCATTATAATCGTATCAGCTAGCTGTTATCATACAATATATGGCCGAATGGTATCACATCACATACAAATAATAAATGTTGCACCTTTTTTTGCTGTTTCTCCCATAAAGGATCCAGAACAGCTTCTCTTTCCCATTCATCCTCCTGTTCTCGGGAAGGATTGGTTCCTGATATCATCTGAACTGACATCGACTAAAAGCTAAAACTAATTCTTGACAAACCGTTGAATATCCTTATTAGACTAATTATTTTATGTAGAGCGCAACTCAAGGAACTATCGTGACAACCAGAGCTAAAAGTGCACACCGTGAGCGATTAAGAAATTTAATAATTACTTGCCAACTGGCGTACATGCATTTGAGTAGCCCTAGAGTAGTGAATAATTAATGAACAATTCGATGATAGTATGTGTATGAACCGCGGGAGCAACAAAAGACAACGTTTTGCTTAAAATTTAAGTCTAACAAAATTTTTCATTCCTAACATTTTTACCATGGCCTCGTTTCACGTTCTCCCAAGCAAGACACTGACTGTATTTATGCTAAATAGTAAGCCGAGCTAACAGCGATCAGCATAATCATAACTCGCGAGTCAGTGATGTCTCATTATTCTGGCTTGACAAGTGCTAAATGATAATCAAATATTTTTAATGTAGGCATTTAACGTACACAAAATCGCATGCTATAAGCTGGTAGGGAGGGTTTTGCATTAACAGAATAAGCAAGAACTCTCAGATGAAAATCAAATATGGCATGGGGAATGTGCAGCAAGAATCTAGAAATATCTCTCTAGTGCTATTTCTATATCTCTATATCTCTATCTCTCTGTCTCTGTGTCTATCTCAATCTCTGTCTCTGTTTCTGTTTCTTTTTTTATCTCTATCTCTATCTCTATCTCTATCTCTATCTCTATCTCTATCTCTATCTCTATCTCTATCTCTATCTCTATCTCTATCTCTATCTCTATCTCTATCTCTATCTCTATCTCTATCTCTATCTCTATCTCTATCTCTATCTCTATCTCTATCTCTATCTCTATCTCTATCTCTATCTCTATCTCTATCTCTATCTCTATCTCTATCTCTATCTCTATCTCTATCTCTATCTCTATCTCTATCTCTATCTCTATCTCTATCTCTATCTCTATCTCTATCTCTATCTCTATCTCTATCTCTATCTCTATCTCTATCTCTATCTCTATCTCTATCTCTATCTCTATCTCTATCTCTATCTCTATCTCTATCTCTATCTCTATCTCTATCTCTATCTCTATCTCTATCTCTATCTCTATCTCTATCTCTATCTCTATCTCTATCTCTATCTCTATCTCTATCTCTATCTCTATCTCTATCTCTATCTCTATCTCTATCTCTATCTCTATCTCTATCTCTATCTCTATCTCTATCTCTATCTCTATCTCTATCTCTATCTCTATCTCTATCTCTATCTCTATCTCTATCTCTATCTCTATCTCTATCTCTATCTCTATCTCTATCTCTATCTCTATCTCTATCTCTATCTCTATCTCTATCTCTATCTCTATCTCTATCTCTATCTCTATCTCTATCTCTATCTCTATCTCTATCTCTATCTCTATCTCTATCTCTATCTCTATCTCTATCTCTATCTCTATCTCTATCTCTATCTCTATCTCTATCTCTATCTCTATCTCTATCTCTATCTCTATCTCTATCTCTATCTCTATCACTATCTCTATCTCTATCTCTATCTCTATCTCTATCTCTATCTCTATCTCTATCTCTATCTCTATCTCTATCTCTATCTCTATCTCTATCTCTATCTCTATCTCTATCTCTATCTCTATCTCTATTAAAAAGGCACCGCAGTTCAGCTCCGGCCCCTGCCGAAATACGGCCTTTTTTTTAAATCCAGCCGGGGCCGAATTTGGTGGCTGGTTTTAGGGCCGGATTTACACGTTTTTCTACATTAAAAATTGTAGTACGAATTGGAAAAAAATTACTGAAATAAATTAATTTTAGGTAAATATGTTAATTTCGTTTTTTATGAACTGATGGAACAATTATATATCTTGCCGGCAAGTATTAGAAAGTAACAGAAAGATTACAGCCTTTTCACTCCTGAAATTTTCCGGGTTCACGACTGATGAAATTGAAAATTTTATCGTTCCACCTCAGGATTCAAAAGATAGTTTGAACTTGTTGACAAATGAAATTACTGATAAATTAGAATTTATTGGTACAATGATTGAACATGATTGCCTTAAAAAGTCTAAAGAACTGTTTGACAAATTTCTGAGATCCTCTGATCACATGGTTCTGTTTCAGAAAATATCAGAAAGATGTTTTTTCTTTTTTTCTTTTTCAAATTATCGCAATCTTAATCATGAACTACATTATTTTATTTATAAATCTTTTTTAATTGTTTAAGCAAAAATTATATAAATACATTAGTACAAATAAAGAATACAAGTGAATGAAAAATGAAAAATTGAAAAGTTAATTTGTTGTGGTTTTTTTTTATTAAAAATTGCTTGTCAAACAACGCTTGAAACGGAAATAAGGAAAACAAATCAATGGGAGAAGCTCTTGAAAGTGTTGTAACGCTGATACAGCATGGCCCACGCGTGTACACTTGGTTTTAAGTTGGCTGTCCTGGTCTTATATTAAGAAGTCCATAGTTAGAGAAACGCTGTGAAGGCATTGGTTTAGGAAAAGGAGACAGTAAAGATATTGACCTAGGTGTGGAAACATTATTTTTATGAACTGGTGAAGAAGTTCTAAATGTTAAGGCAGAAACATAAAATGTGTAAAGAACAGGAAATGCTTCCTTATACGGAAATAGCAACGAATTGACCAAAAAGAAGGTTATCAGCATATCAATAAAATAAACTTATAAAGCGTCTTTTCTTAAATTCAAAGGCACTTGCTCTCCAATAAATTTGCTAAATAAAAATGTTCTAGAAAACCACAAAAACAGCAATGAATTAAAACATGCATACCTAATTAGAAAACGGAATAAATCAGCATAATTTACCAACACACAAAAGAAAACAAACATTCAATAAGAGCATAGAAAAATAAAGAAAAGTAACAATAATTATATGAAAATGCTTTATAAATGGCCTCTATAAGGCAGCACTACCAAAGACCCTAAACTAACAACTAAAAAAAATTTTTTTTCGGGCTCTGATGATGAGACTTTTTAGTTTATTTTATTTATTTTATAACATCATTGTTTTTTTTAATTTTTTACAAATAAACATAAATACGGCTGCAAACAAAGAATTCGGTAATAGTCTATCTATATATATAGTTCCCGCTCGCTCACCCGCTCCGCTCATTTTGTGACCGATTTCAAATTTTTTTTTCTATATTTGATTCCCCTTGACTCTCAAGGTTGTGTGAAAATTTCATTACGATCGGATGAATGGTGTAGCAATGCATAAAGGACATACATACAAACCTACAAACATTCATTTATATATATATATATATATATATATATATATATATATATATATATATATATATATATATATATATATATATATATATATATATATATATATATATATATATATATATATATATATATATATATATATATATATATATATATATATATATATATATTAGATTAACCGATTCCGATTTGTCATGTTTTTATTATACTGTCGTCGTTCGGTTTGGTTCAGCACGTTCACCAGCCAACACACAAGATGGGTGGGACGATCGAATCATCGTTACTCGCTCTGCTGACGTCGTCTCCTAAGTCAACACTTTGGAATTGGCCTGTAAGATCACCTGCTGCTACAGTTCAACATCAATTTAGAATCGCCTGCCGCCTGCTACACCAAAGTTCTCTCACGACCCTGGCGTAAACTAGACCTCAACCAGTTTCGTATTGACCTACATCAGTCATTGAATACTGCGATGAAAGAGGTACCAACATCCGTTGACGAAATGATCGGCGTTTTCGATAACATTACTCGATCTGTACTGGATCAACATGCTCCTGAGAAAACTATTTCATGTCTTCGGCGATCCTCAGACGCATGGCTTTCATCACTTCGATCGATGCACAAGCTTAACGATTCCAAGCGCAGTCGGTTCTGGTGCCGATATATTGAGTCAAAAAAAGGCAACCCACGTGAGATGTGGAGATCTATCGACCGACTCCTTGGCCGTCAGAAAGCGCCTGCACCGATTTTTGATTCGATCGATGCTGATTCGATAGCGACGTTCTTCAAAAAAAAAGTCGATGACATTCATTCTTCTACCGTTCATGCCGGTGACCCAATTTATAGTATTGCTTCTTGCGGTAGCTTTTTTACAGGCTTTGAAGGAACTAATATTAATTCCGTGATTAAACTAATTAGCGCCGCCCCAGCCGTCTCGTCACCAATCGATCCGCTGCCAATGTGGCTGTTGAAGGAATGTGCTGACGTAGTGGCCCCTTTCATCACGGACCTGTTCAACCTGTCGATGTCTAGCGGTGTTGTCCCGGCCACCTTCAAAACAGCCATTGTGACACCGATTCTTAAAAAGACCGGCCTGGACGAGTCTGACCCAAGAAACTACCGGCCAATCTCCAACTTGGCCACACTGGGAAAACTTCTCGAACGCGTAGTTGCTGGTCAACTTACATCTTATCTAAATCTCAACAAGTTATTTCCGGAGCTTCAGTCTGCCTACCGCCAACATCGCTCAACCGAAAGTGCACTCGTAAAAGTTGTCAATAACATTATCCTAGCCATTGACTCTGGCGACATTGCGTTACTGTCGTTGTTAGACCTCTCATCGGCATTCGACACGGTCGATCATGATATACTGCTGGAGAGACTTAAGCTATCCTTTGGCGTCCAATCAACGCCTTTATCCTGGATAAAATCATATTTGTCAGAACGATCTTACACTGTCAGTTTTTGCGGGGCAAGGTCACAAGTTGACAATGTCTATTGTGGTGTACCACAAGGATCTGTCCTTGGACCACTACTTTTCATTTTATATACTGCTGACATTGAAAAAATAATTCAGTCATTTGGCTTATCTGTACATTTATAAGCCGATGACACTCAACAGTACTGTAGCAGCAGACCGGTTGATGCAGCCACCCTTAAAAAAAAGACTGCTGAGTCAGTACAACAGGTGGCACAGTGGATGGCCTCCAACAGGCTTCAACTGAATGCTGGCAAAACTGAATATATGTGGTGTGCCACGACGCGTCGACAGTTCATTCTTGACTGCTGCCCAATTGACCTAGGTGGTTCAACTGTCACTCCATCTGTTATGGTGCGGGACCTTGGTGTGCTGCTCAGTTCAGACATGTCCATGACTGGTCACGTGGGCAAGGTGGTCGGAGAGTGCTATTACAAGCTGCGACAACTCAAGACATGCAGATGATGCATACCAGTATCGGTTGCGTTGTCACTGGTTAATAGCTTTGTTGTTTCAAAAATCGACTATTGCAACGCTCTGCTTGCTGATCAGCCTGACTATGTCCTCTGTCGCTTTCAGTCAGTACTCAACACTGCAGCGAGACTTGTTTTTGGTCTGAAGAAATTTGACCACATCTCAGATATCATGCGTGACAAACTTCATTGGTTGAGGGCTCGAGAGCGTGTCGAATTTAAACTGTGTTGGCTAATTTTCAAGGCCATGCATGGACTCGCACCTGAATATATCACGTCAATGTGCTTGCCCGTCAGTTCAGTTGAATCTCGTCGGCGATTGCGCTCTGCGACCGCTGGAGACCTAGTCGTGCCTGCGAGGACTACCAAGTTTGGACAACGGGCCTTTTCTGTCGCTGCTATTAAAGTATGGAACTGTCTTCCCATATCTATTTGTTTATCTTGTTCTGTTGAGGCTTTTAAAAAAGCTCTTAAAACTCATCTGTTCATTAAGTCTTATAACTAAACTTTTTTTTTGTGTTTATCAGAGGTTTTTGATGTTTTGTACAGCGCTCTTGTGATGACTATTCTATTGTACTGCGCTATATAAATTATCCATATTATTATTATTATTATTATTATTATTATTATTATTATTATTATTATTATTATTATTATTATTATTATTATTATTATTATTATTATTATTATTATTATTATTATTATTATTATTATTATTATTATTATTATTATTATTATTATTATTATTATTATTATTATTATTATTATTATTATTATTATTATTATTATTATTATAATTATAATTATAATTATTATTATTATTATTATTATTATTATTATTATTATTATTATTATTATTATGTATGTCTGTGTGTATGTCCTTTATGCATTGCTACACCATTCATCCGGTCGTAATGAAATTTTTAGACAACCTTGAGAGTCAATGGGGAGAGATTTTTAGTGACAAAAATTGAAATTGGTCACAAAATGAGCGCGAGCGGGGGAGCAAACGGAAACTGAAACTAGAGAATGAGCAGAAACGGGAACGGAAAGCAAACAAGAACGGAAAAAAAACCGAGAACGAAAGAGCGAGCGGGAAAGGGACAAATGCGTTTAAACATATCTCTGAGGATTATAAATAGCATTACGTAACTTTACTCAGTTGATGCATCGTAATTAAAAAGTAGTATTTTTGATACCAAAAAAGCATTTTTTGCTGCTCTCATAAATTTCACGTTCTTAGTGTCTATCTCGACACAAGGATATTATTTTTACACTAGTGGTTTTGCCCGTCCCAAGGAAGGATGTTTTAAAATTACGATGAACTTTGGATGCATTTTTTGGATTAATATAAGTTTATTAATTATTTTGTTATATATTTATTTATTTATTTATGTATTTATTCATGTATTAATTAATTAATTATTTAATGTATAACATTACAATGAAAAATTGGTTTATCGTTCGTATGCATTCCAAAACAAATGAAATGAAATAGATTAAAATATTAATAATTTTTTATATTTTGATTTAATTTAAGGAGGAAAGCACGCGTCTTATATAAAAACAGATTTTGTGAAATAGTTAGTGAAGATAGTCGCTTGGTGGCGCTAAAAACAGTGGTGGCCCTAAGCTTTCATTGTTCTGATTGCGTTTCAGCTGTAAAGTGCAGTTCGTCAACGATCGTGAGTTTTTTAGTGGATTAACTGTCAACATTTTAGGTAATTATCACTACTGTTGATGTGATAACATATTTGTCATCCGTTTTAGTTATTTTTCTCATTATTTTGGTTATTTAAAGCCGTAAACATGGTCAAATGCTGGGTAGTTGGATGTACTAGTCTAATGGATATGGCAACAAGAAAAAACGAGCCAGGATTGTTTAGAAGTATGTTCGCCGTTTTCATTCATACATAAAACATGTTTTTAATTAATAATTTCTGTTTTACAGCAATATTTTGGCATCATCCGGACCTCTGGAGGTGACAGTGACAGCCCTACTTAGACGTCATTTCTCAAGTCAACCGATTTTTTTAATGTACTACCAAGCCCGTCATGTGTTGTGAGGTAGCAATGTTGATAATGAAGAAATGCCTGAGCTTCTGGCATCATATACAAATATGCTGAAAACAGAAAAAAATGAAATGGTAAAGAATCGAGATGAAGCCAAAGAAGAAATATTAAAGATATTGAGAGAAGGTCTCAAAATAGCCATGGAACATGACGACAAAGATTATTGCAGTGAATCTTTTGTACTTAATCTATTACATGATGGCGTACATAGTGAGGAAGATGCGGATCGCATCCATCCGTCATAATCATAGCTGCTCGGAGTAAGTTGCATCAGTAGACGTCGACCCAAAGTTGCTGCCTCACAATTTTACTGCCAATTATCTCACTGATCTGAAGAACAAAAGAAGACTTACATTTGCTTCTACCAACATGTTTAGATTAATTAAACAGGTTGAGGAGGACGTTATACAATTAGCGGTTCAACAAGGCAAGTTATTTGTAAACGATGCTTTCGAGAATGTCCTGTACTTGATTACAGCTAAAGAATTCCCTCCGGTTTGCTGCGACGAACACCGCATCACTTTCACTACAAATATCACTTATGATTATTTGTTAAACTGCTTTACCCAACTAAGTAAGCTTAAAAATCTAGAGATGTGTGAGGAAAAAAAAGAAGGGGTTTGCCAAAATGTCAAAAATCTAAAGAGATAGTTTATTGCATACTGTGAATTTTTATATTATATTTTAAATAAATAAATACAAATGTTAAAAATGCTTTGTTATTTGCCATGTTAAGTTCATGTCAAAATAAAGTTTTTCAATGTAAAAATGAGATTTTGGTCAGCTATACAGCATGCATGCCTTGTTAAGTAGGGCCGCTAGTGTTTTTAGCGCCACCAGGCGAGAATCTTCATGATCGTTTTACAAAACGCACGGGAGAGTGCTCTCCTTCTTTATACTCCATGATTTAAGTAACGTAAATATTTTTTAAGTTATTTAATTGTATAAAAATATATAACAAACATTATTTATTATATATAAATTAATTTGTCATAGATAGCAGATTTTCACACAAAAAGTCTTACATAGACATCATCATATATATAGAATAGATATATCGGAGATGAGCAGGTTTTGAGTGAGATGCCAAGATAGCCTCCAAAAAAACGATTTAGAGTCTTTTGGAACCATGAATATTCATTATTTGTATTAATCTAATTTTGGTACGACAGCAGAGACTAAACTCCGGTTTGTAAGAAACAGAAACGTCGATTTCTTATAGCTAAAAGTAGTTGATATGAGCTTTATTTTAATTTAACGCGATATCCGACATAAAAAATATACAATTCTAATTTACCGATAACACAGGCGACGTTAAATAGACATAAATAGACCATCGAACTAGAGACTACGCAAATAAAATTCAATGTCAACTGAAATTTTTATAAAAAATTTTTTGTTAATTTTTATAAAGTTAAAAATTTATTTAGTACATAAATTTTTTTTTCTATTAAAAAATACTTGATTAAGTTACTATACGGTTGTAACTCTCAGTTCTCCGTTTCGGATCTCCGGTCTACTAGGCTGCCTCGCTAAAAGCCTTCCTAAACAACAGGCGGGCCGATATATCTATTCTATATATATGGACATCATAGACATGGGCTATATATATATATATATATATATATATATATATATATATATATATATATATATATATATATATATATATATATATATATTATAAGGAAACATAGCGTTGATATGTTTTTACGAGCCACATATATCAGAAACTTGGATGGCTTACAATCCACCACGAAATAACGCAAATATAAATGTCTCAACTTCAGACTCGAACCCACGACTGTCGGATCGGCAACACCGCCTTGCATCATGCCAGGTACCTTACCATCTGCGCCACTTCCACCGCCAAAAAACAGTGGTTGTTAAGCGCTTTTGTTGGGGTATGTTGAACACAACACTCGACTATGAATGGGTACGAATCAATGCTCGATAGTATATAAGTTGTACGGCTTACAATCCGTCACTAGCTAATTTAATAGCTATCGAAGATATATGTTTTATGATATATATTATAAGGAAACATAGCGTTGATATGTTTTTACGAGCCACATATATCAGAATCTTGGATGGCTTACAATCCACCACGAAATAACGCAAATATAAATGTCTCAACTTCAGACTCGAACCCACGACTGTCGGATCGGCAACACTGCCTTGCATCATGCCAACTACCTCTTCCACCGCCAAAAAACAGTGGTTGTTAAGCGCAGAAGTGGCGCAGATGGTAAGGTATATATATATATATATATATATATATATATATATATATATATATATATATATATATATATATATATATATATATATATATATATATATATATATATATATATATATGAGTTTGAGTTTGTTTATTCAGTTATCAATACATACATTCAAAATCACAAATAAGACAGAACAAAAAAAACAATAATAATTAAATAGTCATTATAATAGCATGTATGATTGATGAAGAGGTGCTGCATCAGGCCCCTCTGTGCTGACGAGTCATACTGCAATCAAAGTAGAGCGAGTTGATCTTTGAAGGCATTCACCGAACATGCGTCCACTGCTTCCTGCGTCAAGGAGTTCCAGCTGAAAGCTACTCGATTTGTGAAAAAGTGTTTTCGCTCTTCACATCCTTTAATTCTTTGTGGTAAAAGAAGGCAGTTGTGACCTCTCAAACAATAGGATCTGTTAGTTTGCCATGTGGGATGTTTTTGCAATACAAAAAAATCCACTTCATCAATATGAGCCAGTATTTTGTATTGTTGGATCAAATCGCCTCTAACTCTACGTTCTTCAAGCGTGGTAATTCCAAGCTTCTGTAGTCTTTCTAAGTATGGTAAATGTTTGATTGTTGTAATTATTTTTGTAACTTTGTGCCTGACCTTTTCGAGAGTATCAATGTCCCGGCTTAGATGAGGAGACCAAACTTGAACTGCATATTCGAGGTATGGTCGAATGTAGGCCTGGTATAATGTTTTCCAAAGATGGAGACTACGACTTCGAAATAATTTTTTAAGTCTACCAAGAGTTCTATTAGCCAAGGCAGCCGCTGCATTCACTTGAGACCTTGCTTTGAGATCATCCGATACTAGAACACCAAGATCTCGTTCGACTGTCGTTACTTCTAAATTTTTTCTATTTCCATCTGGGTCTAACATAGAATAAATAAATTTTGATTTCTGATTGGTTCGTCCAACGTGCATAACTTTGCATTTGTCAATGTTGAATGGCATCAACCATATTTGTGACCACTGGACTGCCTCATCTATATCGTTTTGGAGTCTGATACAGTCTTCCACGGATTTGATAATCCCAATGATTTTACTATCATCTGCAAAAAGCTTGATGTGTTGAGATAATTTGTCAGGGAGGTCATTTATATAGAGCAAAAACAATAGAGGCCCAAGTACTGAGCCTTGCGGTACCCCACTCGTAACCTTTTTCCATCCTGAAGTACAACTGTCGATCTGAACTCTCTGCTGACGATTGGTTAACCAAGATTCAATCCATTTGTGAAGAGAGCCCTGTATACCATACGCTCTCAGTTTGTGTAATAAACACCGATGTGGGACTTTGTCAAAAGCTTTCGCAAAATCTGTGTAGACAACATCCACAAAAACACCAAGATGAACACTTTCTGTCAGAATGTCGCGGGCTTCCAGTAAGTTGCTTACGCATCCTTTTTTTCTTACAAATCCGTGTTGACTTTTAGTTATTAGGTTATTTATAGTGCAGAAAGACATGATTTGCTCGTGAATAAACTTTTCGCATACTTTGCAAAGTACGGAAGTTAATGATACTGGCCTATAGTTTCCTGCCTTTATTTTGCTACCTTTTTTAAAAATGGGCGTAACATTAGCTAGTTTCCATAGATCTGGTACCATGCCTGTGGTGATAGACATTCTAAAGATGAGAGTGATAGGAATTGCAAGAGCAGCTGCGCTGTTTTTTAATATACGAGGATGAAATCTATCAACTCCCATTGCCTTGTTCGCCAAGAGTTCTGATAGTCTTTTTTCAACTTTTTCAAATGTGAAAACGCTCTCGTCAATATTGCATTCTGAATCTGTTCTCTGTTCAAAATAAGGCAGTTGATTGCCTGATTCGGTAACAAAGACAGATTGGAAGTATTCGTTTAGCGTCTTGCATATTACTTCTTGGTCGACAGATGTGTCACCGTCAGCCGTTTCAATTGCCTTTATCTTTTCTTGAGTTTCATGTTTATTTCGAATGTGAGTATGAAGTAGATTTGGTGAATAAGCGAGACATTCTTCGTAGTGAAGCATAGAAAGTCTAACTACTTTTGCCACGTTTTTACAAGCTTTTTTATGAGCTAGCTTAAGCTGGTCAAATGTGTGACGCCCGGCTGCTAGGTATTTTGACCAAAGTTGTCTCTTCAGTTCAACCGCCGCTAACACTTCTGGAGTGACCCATGCCTCTGACTTTTTCTTAAAGGGCACTGTTGTTGTTGGGATAAATCTTTTTACTGCATCATCGTAAATTTTAACCAAGGTGGTGTAGCACTCGTTAACTGAGCGATGTAAGAAGAGGGTTATCCAGTCTTGTGAGCTGATAAAGTGTGAGAAAGCAGTAAAGTTGGCTCTACTCCATATACATCGGGGTTTGTTGTGCCTTTCGATTGTCGGGCAGCCAGCTACACTTATTGTTCCCATTATTAAACAATGTGATTGACCCATTGGCGTATAGCCTAGTGAATCGCCTTTTGTAAGCTCCATGAATTGATCTGGTTTGTTGGTGATAATAAGATCAAGTGTGCTTTTTGGTGCAAGATCTCGTGAATGTCGGTAAGTACAAAATGTCACTACTTGTGTTAGATCGTTTTCTTCGAGACATGACTGAAATCTGATATCCCCAGGGCGCTCGTCCATCACATGACCAGCTGTGGCTAGTCTGCCACCCACATCAACTTCTTCGTACCATGTATGACTGAAGTTAAAATCACCATAAAGCAACATCGTTGCACAATTGAGTCCAATTAGTGATTTTTTTGCAATTTTTATAGCTTCAATGGTATTGGTTAAATATTCATCGTCATAATCATGTGGGCGGTAGATGCAGCCAAGTAAGATCGATTCCTTACCGTAACGAATTGTTATCCACAATTGTTCAATATTTTTCGAATTAAGCTCTGGTAAAGAAACGTTAAATGAAACTATTTCGTTCTTGACATAGATAGCGACTCCACCACCTTTGCTATTTCTGTCCGTTCTATGAAATTGGTATCCATTCACGATTGTGTCCGACCTTTCATTAAACCATGTCTCAGTGAAGAACATAACGTCTGGTTGGTTTTTCTTTGATAGTGCTGTTAGTCTGGCCGTGAGTTCGTCTTTCTTCTGACTATTCAGTGAACAAGGGTTATTTGCCCAGAAACAAAGAGTTGTTGTGGATTTTAATAAGTCAATTTTGTGTTGGGAAAGACTACCGATTTTTTGTTGGCGCTGTGTGGGATGTTTTGGCTTGGCAGGACGGGATCTTTTACTTGGAAGACCAAGTTCTACTTTTGTTGGCGCTGGTTGTTGTAGTGGATTCGAGAGAGGTGGCAATATATGAAAAGGTTTTTTTATGTTATAATTTAAAATGTTTGTTTTCTGTAAGCAGATTATATCAGCATCAACACAATTAAAAATGTCTTTGTTATTTGAATTTGTTAGTTGATTTGAGACGTTATAGTTTCTACTTCTTTCCATTTTTTTAGATGTGGGTTGTCCATGGGGCCATAGACAACCCATTTCCCGTTTCCCTGAGATGTTTTTAAGCCGGCCTCAACCCACATTTGTTTGTAAAATTGTCTTTGCTCACTCGTTAAGTCTGGTTCTACCCTATACTTTGTTCCATTCATAATATTAAACTCTCTTTGCTTGGTGTTACCTTTTGCTTCTAGCAGTTTTTCCCTTAGTGATTTGTCTTTGAGTTTGACCAGAATTGGTCTGTGATCAAATTCGGGATTACTTTTCCCAAGTCTTGTAGAGTATTCAATCATTGGCTTGATTTCGTCAATATTTATTCCGGTGTCCCTAATTTCTAAGATTTTTAAAATGGCAGCCATATCTTCTTCTTTTCTTTCTTTTTGGTCACGTTTTTTGGATTCCTTTACACCTCTGATAATTATGTTGTTCTTTTTATTCTCTAACTTTGACATTTCAAGTACCACCCTTCCAGTAACCGATAAACCTTTAGCAGCAACTGCTGCGTAAGATGGTGTCTCATTTTTTGGTTTTGTGAGAAATATTAGGACCATCCAGCTTTTCTTGTACGACAAAAATTTGGTTTTCTTGTAGGGCTAGTTTTGTTTGTAAAACACGAATTTTTTCGTCTTGGTTTGATATAATTTCAACTGCCATATTAACTAATTTAAATAATGACAATATAGACCTCTTTGAACCCATTTTCTCTACATCGTCTACCTCTTTCAAGAGATCGTCAAGTGTTGCTACTGAACTTTGTTCACTCTCCTGAGGTATATCATTAATAGATGCAGTTTTCGTATTCGCTTCATCATCCGCTAAGGTTAAAATCTTTTTTATTCTTTTAGTATTAGCTTCTACGACTGTCATATTAAAATGTTCAGTGGGCACTTGAAATATCTTGGTTAAAATGAGACTAAATATCGCTTACTCGCCTTATCAACTAAGAATTGTAATAGGATTAGCAAAAGAAAAAGCACTTGCTCTATCGCAACAACAACTTAATAAGACAAATTATTATTAATTTAAATGAAATGATTAATTTATTTTTAAATGCTATATTTATTATTACAATAAATGAAATCAAAAACAAAAACAGACATTTTGAGATATTTAAATTGCAGAGCGAACGCTTAATCAAAATGGCAACCAAGATGGCGAGTTCAGCAAGACGAAGGTCTTATTACACGTCGAGTTCTCTGATTGGTTGACTTGTTTGAAGAGAGGAAATTGATTAGACGAGACAGTTGTTTCGGGCTTTGTGATTGGTCGAATTTATTTTAAGCGTCAGGAACTATTCTTTTATTTTCCAAATATTCTTTCTAATATTTTCTTTTAAATAAAGATTGTTGTAATATTAATTTTCTTCTTTTATTTTGTTTTATTAACTTTTCTTTTAATTTATTTACTTTTTTCGATTAATTTTGACAATTTTTTGGTGAATTTGTTAGCAGAATTGGTTGGTTGGGAAGAAATAGTTCTTTAGGTTATTTCTTTTAAACATTCTTATTCAACTTGCTTTTTTTTTTTTAGACAGGATCGAATTATATTATTAGAGATTAAATAACAGTCAGATATGCTGGATCTAATTAATGAAGATAATTTGTTTAAGACGTAGAACCTGTATTCGTGACGTCGTTTCAAATTTAGCGATTGTTCTTTACTTCGACGTCGTTGATGCTGATGATGATTTTTCGGCCTAATTCATACAGACTGAGATCTGAATGTTTTTGTAGTATCAGGCTGTCTTTCAGTTTCGTCGTTTTACACGTATTTCTGCTGAAGCTCGCCGATGCAATCGGTTCCTGGCAAGAACGTTTCAGAAAGTAGCAATAAAACTTTGAAAATAAAACGAGAATTGTTAATATTAATAATTTTTAATTTTATTTTATTAGTTTTATTCAAAATATATTACTAATACGCTTCCGAATTAATTGCAATTTTGAAAAAAACGACGGAGCTTGTTTATTGCGGCCGCACGGACATTTTCTTTTGTAGCAAAAAGTAATAAACTAAAAGTCAACGTAAGACAAGAATCGGAAGCAAGACGAATCAAAACAAGTTAAATTAAATTCCATTAGAGTTCGAAACAAATTAAATTAAATTTCATTAGAGTTCGAAACAAATTAAATTAAATTCCATTAGAGTGCAAAAGTAAAGATGGGCTCTGAAGATGGAAATGGATTTCCGAAACTGCAGTAAGCAGCCAAATAAAACATCTGAAACAAGTCTCACGTCTTTCAATCACCGCAAAATCGAGGGCACTATAAAAAAATTGATAAACGCCAAGTGGGCCATAGTTTTTAACGGAGTGTGCTTAAAGAAAATATTACGCCAAACTACGCTCGAAATATATATATATATATATATATATATATATATATATATATATATATATATATATATATATATATATATATATATATATATCCAGTTTGGGAGTATTCTTAATCATTATGAATGTATTTATTTGAAAAAGCTAACACGAAAAGAACTTGAAGAAGGTGTTTCGATTTTAACAAGTGAATCCGACTCTTTCCGGCTGAAAATTAAAGAGGCTCTCTATATCTTATTAATGAGACTCGCAATTAATAAACAATTTGATAAATTTCCACAGATTCTCCACTTATTCGGTGTCAAAGAAAGCAATATGCATCGGTTACCCTGTATTCCTTCTAACGACGAGGATAACATAAATGATGATACTTCTGACTCGTCCTCTGACACAAATACTTTGGCTGTTGAGGCTGCTCCCGACGAATCTCATTGTAATGTATCTGAGGAAATTCTTGTCTCTTCTAATATAACACAGCGAAAGCGCAAAAATTGATTTCCAATAGTATAAATTTTATATTCTTTTGATTTGATAGGTAGAGTGTTTTTTCGTTTTTTCTTTTGTTAGTGTGCTAATTCTTTGACAATTTCGGTTCTTTCTGTTTGTTTACTTTTCTTGTTTTACTTTTGACCCTGAGGATGGCTGACATAGCTGAAACGGTCCGTCGGTCTGAAAATAAAAGTTTAATGGAAAAGTTTTTGGCTAATTGTAGTCTCGAACAGAGAGTTTTGTGCCGAAAGGTCGAGAATTTGGCTCGTAAAGTTGTTTCTGCCAAATGGCGAGTTGTGTTTCTTGGAGCGTGTCTCAAAGATAAATTGATTCCACAGTTTATTCGCAATATATATATATATATATATATATATATTGCGAATAAGCTGTGGAATCAATTTATCTTTGTATATGTCCGCTGGGGCCACCGGACACCGGCGCAAAGATGCGAAGACTAGGAGTAGAGTACATGTCGTCGGAGTCAGACATCTGCTCCTCGATGTGATGACCCGGAGTGGCGTGCGGGACGGCGTCACCGGACGTCGAAGGGGCTGCATGGACGTAAATTGGATTATCCGGAAAACTGACAGACTTCGGCTCTCCATATCTGTAGCCAGGTTTAAAAGATAATCTGTCATTCTCCGGAAACTCCTGGTGCGTCACGCGACGATTGAGGCAGCAATCGGAACCCGAGTGACGTGGCGAGTCAGGGAGGCATCGATCAGTGAACTGACTGCCATGATCAAGGGCCGAGAACGCAGGCTGCTGCGGCAGAGGGACGGGTGCGACCGTGGAACCGTCTGACGAAGAATCTGCGTCTGACTCGGTGACTGGCAGGTCCGGGGAGACATCGCGGAGAAGTCGAAATCCGGACGCAGCGTCCGCTGAGCGATGATCGATATGTGGAGAATTCAATCGTGAAGGTGAAATGGTACGGCCGGAGTGTGAGTCGATATTGTGAAGACCGCCTCCGCAGCCGGAAGCGTTGACGGGTGTCGAAGGAACGGCGTCTATTTAGGTTGAATTAAGTGGAGGATTGGTAGGTTTTGGATCGCCGCATCTGTAGTCGGAGGAGATTATCTCGCCGCCTTCCCGAGTACCCGGGCAGTTAGCGCGACGATCGAAGGTTGAGCGACGCGCCGCACCGCCAGAGGATCGGCTGATAAGCTGATTATGGTGAGGTAAACGTTCGTATGGAGTGGAACGACGAGCATTGTTGTCTATACGACCGAAAAGCTGCAGAGTGTGTGCGAAGGCGTCATCCTGGACGTTAATTGTAGGGCGTTTATTTTGGATGAACAATGCTTCCAGAATCTTCAGTCGTGTGGGGTCGTTGTTGAATGAGAGTATTTTTGTGTTTGGGTCCAAAAGTAATCTTGTTGGTTTGACGTTGTGTACGGTTTGTAGATGAGTGCGTATACTACCATCCCGGATGTGCATTGTCAGCCGCCTCGCTAACGTGGTGCGAGTGTGGCCTATGTAAGTTTGCATCGCGGGACGACAGAGAGGGCATTGGAACTCATAGACGACATTGGTTCTTTTGAGATGGTTCTTGCTAATGTCATTTTTTGACGTCGAGCTGTTGACAGCGAAGAGTTGATGAGCTTTTGGACATTTATAAAATATCCGCAGTCTAAGTTGATAACGTTCGGGACTGGCGACGGAAACGTTGTTGCGTATTATGGACGTGATAATCTCCTCGTCTGTTTTATAGTTATTATGCATCTGTGCTTGGTAGAATAATGAAATTGTAGATTTATTACATGAGATACCGGGCTGTGGCTCAGTGTTCGAGGACTGAACAACGGAAGGTTTTGGTGGTGTAATGAGTTTTCTATTTAGAAATTTCCGGATTCCCTCGTCAACAGTTCGATTACTGAAATTATTGTTGATTAGAACTTTTTTGAGACGTTCGACTTCAGTATGGAATTCTTCCCAGTCGTTGGTTATCTTGTAGGCTCTATGCAGATAGTTTTGAATAACGCTCTGCTTGTATTTTTCTGGGCAGAATCCGTCTGCGTTCAGAGCTGCACCGTTTGACGTTGGCTTAGAGTAAGTACCAAGTTTTAGTTGGTTTTCAAGTGTTGAGACTGTGACGTCTTCTAAGAACGGGAGCTGTTTGTTGATATCGCTTAGTTGATACGGAAAACGTAGAACGGAGTGATTTTCGAGTGTAGCTATCAGAGTGTTTATTTCCGTGTTGTTTTCGCACATAACGAATATGTCGTCGACATATCGTGCGTAGAGATTAGGTTTTTTTATGATGCCACCGAACACTGTTTCTTCAATGTAGCCCATGTAAAATTCGGCGAAGGTGGGACCGAGCGGAGAGCCCATTGCTACACCGTCGGTTTGGAGATATAGTTCACCGTTTGGATGAAGAAAGGGTACGTCGACTGTACAGATCCGAAAAAGATCTGCCATGACTGCGCGATCTATTCTGAGTGGAGACTTCTTATCATAGACGTAGTTTAATATGATTTCAATTGTTTGGGCAACTGGTACATTTGTGAACAGACTTTCTACGTCCATTGTAGCGATGACGCCTAGCGTAGACCTGTAGTTTTTTATCAGGTCGATGTATTATCTTTATTTACAACCTTAATATTATCATACACAATGTTTTTCAACACTTTTTCATCTATTTTATAATTATTAGACATCTGATTAGCATAATATAATATATAATGGAATTATACAAGAATTTGATGAGTTATTGGTATTAGGTTTTGAAACATGTTTTTTATCAGTAATATGTGACATAAATTTATTTATAGTTGCATCAACAATAGAATTTGTGGGTTTAGTATAGACCTGGCAAGATAGTTTTGATACATTTCGTGTAACTAAAGTATCCAAAAAAGGAATTTGATGTTTATTATTAGCAAGTTCATAAGTAAATTGTAGTTTAGAATTTTTTACAAATGCATCTCTCAGTTTAAATAATTCTAAATTATCAACTGAAACAAATATATCGTCAACATAACGGCAATACAGAAAAGGTTTGGTGTGATTTTCAAATACACGTGCTTCAAGATCACCCATATAAAAATTAGCGAAAGTCGGGCCCAACGGGGACCCCATAGCTACACCGTCAATTTGTACATATAAGTCTCCATTAGGTGATAAAAAAGGAGATTGCGTTGTACATATATAAAGTAATTCTTTCAAAACTTCAGGGCTGATTTGAGGAGGTTGAATACTAGGATGAGAATAAACACACTTACAAATTATATTTATAGTGTCTATAACAGGTACGTTGGTAAACAAACTTTCAACATCTAAAGACGCAATTATATTAGAACTTCCATTACTATGAATAAGATCAACAAAATCATAAGAAGATTTAAGACTATATTAAGAAGGACAATAAGGAGAAATAATTTTATTAATTTCTTTAGCAACATTATAAGTAACAGCAGGACATTGTGAAATAATAGGTCTTAATGAGTTATCTTTCTTATGTATTTTAACATTGCCATAAATATAACCAGGTTTATAGTCACCTATTATTTTAGAAAAAATTGTTATCTTCTTTTTAATAAGAGTCGCAATGATCTTATTTAGTTTAGATCTGATCTTAACAGTAGGATCAGCTTTCACTTTTTGAAATTTAGAGCTGTCAGAGAGAATTGTATTGAGTTTGGAAAAATAATTGTCACGATTTAAAATGACGTACGTAGGTGATTTGTCAGCTTTACGGATAATTATCTGAGTATTTTTACGTAGTTGAGAGGCAGCATTCAATAACTTCTTAGGTAAGGTAGACTTAAAATTTGAGCATCGATGTTTATAACCTTCAGCTAGTAATAGAGGCTTCAAAGTTGACTTTACAGTAATTTTATTTTTGGCTTCTAAATTTAAGATATCATTGTACAATATTTCAAGTTCGGTTTGTTTGTGTAATTGATCATAAGGTTTACGTAAATGATAATTATAACCGAGCATTAAAAAGTCACATACATCGTCAGACAATTTATAATCGGACAAATTAACGTATGTAGTACAATTTTGTTAAAATAGTAACAGACCTCCAGAATATATATACATAAGAAAGATAATTCATTAAGACCTATTATTTTATACATGCTCTATTGAAAGTAACTGCCTATTTTTTGTTTATTATTTTCTTAACGTAAGACTCCAATCTGCAAACAACGACTTTGTTTTTTGAATAAAATTCTTTATTGATTTTCATAACGGGCTTACTTCACAGTTTCGGCTCGAAAGCCATCATCAGAGCCCTTGAATAGAAAATAATGCGAATATTCAAAAACGAACGAAGTGAAATTAGAATAATGGTAAAACGTGTTTACTTAAACCAGATGATTAGGCGATGAATGTAATGCGAACGGATATAGTTGTGATAGAACCAAGCGGAGGTAAAATGGTGTGAAGTAAAATTAAACTGAGGTACATGGTACATAAAAGACAGGAATACTATTGTAAAACAGAAGACGTGAAGTGGAGTGAAACTGCGTTATATATTGTTGGGTGTTTGATGTAGAATGAAAAATAGTTTTGGAAGATATGTAGACTTAATAGAAATCGACTTCTAAAACCACGAAGCAACCAGCGAAACGGTAAATATATATCATTGCGACTCTTATTAAAAAAAAGATAACATTTTTTTCTAAAATAATAGCAGCCCTGAAGTCTTGAAAGAATTACTTTATATATGTACAACGCTCACGTTTGCTCTCCCAGTCCCGCTCACGCTTGCTTTTCTGTTCCCGCTCGCTGTCCGTTCCGGGTCGCTTTCCCGTTTCTATAATAGACAAACTAACCCACAAACATTCATATATATATATATAGTCTTAGCAAATTTATTTTGCGTTTTATAGGCTAACAGAAGTTATGAAAGAATGTAAAAGAGAAAATGAGCGGGAACGGGAACGGGAGAGCAACCGTGACCGGAAATGGGAGAGCAAGCATGACCGGGAACGGGAGAGCAAGCGTGAGCGGGAACGGGAAAGCGACCGGGAACGGGAAAGCGACCGGGAACGGGAAAGCGACCGAGAACGGTAAAGCGACCGGGAACGGGAAAGCGACCGGGAACGGGAAAGCGACCGGGAACGCGAAAAGCGACCGGGAACGCGGAAAGCGACCGGGAACGCGGAAAGCGACTGGAATCGGGAGAGCAAGCTTGGAAGGAAACGCGAGCAAGAGAGAAAATCGATAACAGAACTTCTGAGCGGGAAAGCGACCGGGAGCTGGAAAACGACCGAGAGCGGAAAAGCGACCGGGAACGCTACGAAAACGGGAAAGTGGAGAAGGGAACGGGAGCGAGAGAGACAAACATTAGAAAAACCTCTAAAAACCCCGGGCAACGCCGGGTAACCCCGCTAGTATATATATATATATATATATATATATATATATATATATATATATATATCAAAAAAAAAATATATATATATATATATATATATATATATATATATATATATATATATATATATATATATATATATATATATATATATATATATATATATTCTTTTAAACATGCTCTATTAAATGCAACTCTCCATTTTAGGTTGACGAATTTTTTGCAAAACACTTCTAGGCTGCCTTTTTTAACTACAAAAAAAACTACGACGACTAATGTTCATCTTTTATTTAAATCGCCAACTGGCCAGTTTCGACATTTTGTCATCATCAGGGCGATGTGTAAAAACAAAAAGACTCAATTTTAGTAATTTAAAAAATGAGATACAATTTATACAGGATATTGAAATGGTTGAAAAAGAGAAGTAATAAATATATAAAACTACGTACATATTAAATTAATAGGTTAATTTATTTTAAAGGTAAAGCAGAGAGATAAAACTTGATAAACATATAAGAAAACAAAGTTGCACAAAAGTTAAAAAGTAAATTAGAAGTACAAAATAAAAAGTAGAAAATATAATGTATAAAAAATTTAAACATAATTATATTTATGAAGCTTAAAAAGTAAGATATGAACATTAATAGTCGTAGTCTTTTTGTAGTTAAAAAACGCAGCCTAGAAGTGTTTTGCAAAAAAATCGTCAAACTAAAATGGAGAATTGTATTTAATAGAGCATGTTTAGAAGAAAATTTAATTCCTCGCTATGTATACCCGCAAGCAAGTTTCATTGAGCTTTGTAGCCCATTTCGCATTCAGCAGTTTTTTGTATAAACCTTGCAAAGCAACAATATTTTTCCTTTCTGAAATTATACCAAGCAACGTTTTAAAATTTTTATTTTTTCCAGCTGACTGGCCAGTTTCGGTTAATTTAACCATCTTCAGAGCTTCATTTTAAACTTTATAATAATAAAACGGTATATATTAAAATCGAAAATGACATTTTCTCAAACATATAATAATAAAGTGAATTAAACAGCAGTTAGTTTGTTTTCAATACATGCAGAAATAGACTTAAAATCAAAAAAAGTAGCCGAGTGAGTGAAATTGTTATCTTGAATATTAATTGCCGAATTTTGTTCTTGGATCAACAAAGCCTCTGCCACCCTTAATCGTCTCGGATTGTTAAAAGTTTCTATTATTATTATTTACTGTATGTATTAACATTTAGTTACATTGAGATAGTCAAAACAATCCTGATGATGGCCGCAATGGCTGAAACTTGCAAGCTGGTTGCTAATAAAACGTTTGATTTTAGATTTAATAAAAGTGTTTTCTCTTACTTAAAATATTTTAAGCGTTTAATTGACAAAACCGTGTCTTCTAAATGGCGTGTTTACTTTAACAGAGCATGTTTGAATGAACATTTAGTGCCGAAATATTGTAAATATATATATATACTAGAGTTAGCCCGTCAAAAATAACTGATTTTTTAAAATTTTATTATATGTTCATTTCTGATTGCTGTATCACCTTTTTTGATCTTTAAGACTGTCATTGTACACTTGCGTAATAACTTTTATTACACGCCTGCGCTCACTAACTTTTATCAACTGCTGATTGCTGACCCCTGCGGCCGCCGAGTTATGTGTAATTGCTAACATACATAAATAGTGGTTTTGCCCGACCCAAGGATGCATGTTTTAAAATTACGATGTACTTTGGATACATTTTATAAAAAAACAGTCAACAAAAACAAAATGACATTTGATAACCATAAAAATTTTTTTGTATACATCAGCAAATTTAATGAAATTTTTTATTGTATTAAAATTTTCAATTTACTAAAGTATTTCATATAAATTCAAAGGATGTGAAAATTGAAAAGTGCAATAATTGGTTATTAAAGAATTTCAGTATACACGACATTTTTTGTGAATTGACGGCCATCGAGAAGTGGTCCTTGGTTCTGAGATTTTTTTAAATCTATTATATAATATTTTTCGATTGCAGCGCCATTTCTTTTGATCTCTAGGACTAAGACTGAGAGAGGTACAATTGCATAATAATTTTTATTACACGCCTGTGCGCCATAAATTCTTACGTGGACAATGATATCATCTATACGACTAATTACGTAAGCGTGACAGAATCAGTGAGTGAGTGAGTGAGTGAGTGAGTGAGTAACGTGGGCTACTATATATATATATATATATATATATATATATATATATATATATATATATATATATATATATATATATATATATATATATATATATATATATATATATTTATTTATTTATATATATATATATATATGTATATATATATATTTTATGAAGTGAAACATTGCGTTGAAATGTTTCGAGAGCCTACAAATAGGATGACTAACTGTCACCACAAATAACGCAAATATTTACACGACACTACTAGGAATTGAACCCACGTGTCTACGGCAACACCGCCTCGCCTAAATGCAAGCGCTCTTACCAACTGAGCCACCGAAAGACTGAGACTTTTAGCCATCATTTTTTTGGTGATGGTCGGTGGCTCAGTTGGTAAGAGCGCTTGCATTTAGGCAAGGCGGTGTTGCCGTAGACACGTGGGTTCGATTCCTAGTAGAGTCGTATATATATATATATATATATATATATATCTCTTTTTTTTGTTATAATTATATTAATGTTTTAAAACCACCAGAAACAGCTACAAAGTTTAAAATTAAAAATTGGTGCTTGTATAATGCTTCTTCGACATTTAAACCCAAGAAAGTGCTTGTTAAATGGAACGCGACTGGTTGTCAGAAGTCTCCTTAAAAAATTGTTTTAAAGCGGAAATTATTACAGGAAGTAATAAAGACGAAGAAGTTTGCCTGCCTCTAATTGATTTGTAACCGAGCGAAAGCACATTGCCACTAAAAATGAAAGGGCGACAATTTCCAGTAATGTTAGCTTTTTGCAATGACAATTAATAAGAGTCAAAGACAGTCTTTTGATCACGCCGGTGTATATCTTCCTGAGCCAGTCTTCGCTCATGGTCGAACTGTATGTAGCGTTAAATCGAGAAAGATATCACGAAAATATAAAAGTTTTAGTGAAAGATACCTTATATCAAGGAAATTAATTGAAAAACTCAAGAATTTTTACAAAAAACATTGTTATCAAAGAAATCCTTTACTGAATAAACGAATTGCAAATAACTGTGATATTGCCAATTATTCTACTCAACTACATGCATAATTTCTTATGTATGTATGTACTAGCGGGGGTGCCCGGCGTTGCCCGAGGTTTTTCTAATGTCTGTCTCTCTCGCTTAGGTTTCCTTCCCCCGCTTCCGATCGCTTTCCCGTTCCCGGCCGCTTTCCCGCTCCCGTTCGCCTTCCCGTTCCCGGTCGTTTTTCCGTTCCCGGACGCTTTTCCGTTCCCGCTCACGCATACTCTCCCGTTCTCACTCACGCTTGCTCTCTCGTTCCCGCTCACGCTTGCTTTCCCGTTCACGCTCACGTTTGCTCTCCGTAACCGCTCACGTTCGCTCTCCCGTTCCTGTTCTCGCTCGTTTTCTCTTTTTCATTCTTTCCTAACTTCTTTTAGCCTTTCAAAAATAGATTTGCTAAAACTGGCTAAAACTTGCTTGAAGCCTTCAAACGTTGTTACGTAAACGTACGCAATTACCAATTACCGCAACTATTAAAAATAAAATAACCAAGATTCAGTAAAGAACGTATTCGGTTGAATTTTATTTGTAACTAGCGGGGGCACCCGGCGTTGCCCGGGGTTTTCAGAGGTTTTTCTAATGTTTGTCTCTCTCGCTCCCGTTTCCTTCTCTGTTTCCCGTTCCCGTCGCATTCTCGGTCGCTTTTCTGGTCCCGGTCGCTTACCCGCTCTCGGTCGTTTTCCAGCTCCCGGTCGCTTTCCCGCTCCCGGGTGCTTTCCCGTTCTCGGTCACTTTCCTTTTCCCGTTCTATCTTTTGCTCTCAGTTTGCTTCCCGTTCCCGTTTTCACTTATTTATGTATGTATATGTATGTGCATATATATATGAATATAGTTCCCGCTCACTCACCCGCTCCGCTCCGCTCATTTTGTGACGGATTTCCATTTTTTTCTCTATATTTGATTCCCCTTGACTCTCAAGGTTGTGTGAAAATTTCATTACGATCGGATGAATGCTGTAGCAATGCATAAAGGACATACATACATACATACAAACATTCATTTTCATATATATATATATATATATATGGCGTCTTGCCATTTTGTCCGCTAGGGGGCGCCTGTGATCAAACCAAAATGTAAATTCTTAAAGGTTATCCCCAATTTCCTACTAGTGTTTCATTGTAAATTTTATTGTATCCTATACAATTAACGAGATATTCCCGATATTCAATATTTTAGTAGTGCCGTAATGACATTTCATCCGTCAGGGGACGGTCAATTCAAATTAAAACATTTAATTTAGGCTCAAAATATAGCCCATATGAAGAAGAACGCAGGGACATTTCAATCGTTTAAATCGAACGAGCGGTTCAGAAGATATAGGGATTCTAGGATCATGCCGCGTATCGGAATACGATCGCCAGGGGGCAGTTACGTTTTGGTCCAATATCCGAATTTGTTCATAATAAGTAGGACTACCTATGTGGAAAATTTGTTGCTTTTATCAAAAAATGCACAATAGCTTAGCTTACCTGCCCCACTAAATAGTCCAGCTGAAATAAAAAAGAGGTAGGCAAAATTGAAAACAAAGCAATTAAATGTTTTTGTTTTGTAGGTGTATGTGTTAGCCACAATTAGTTAAAAATCCACGTTTCAGCTCATCGTAGAAAAAAATTACAGACGATTTTCAAAATCGGCCTTAAAATCGGTAAAATAGTTCTATATGCCAGCTCTTTTAATCCAATTTAATGAAAATAACTAAAGTTTAAGTTGAATGCTTTATTATTACTCATTGCATGATATACAAACATTAAAATTTATCAATGGAAATAAAAAAATTAAACACAAAAACAAATAAACTGATTTATTGTGCCGTTTTTGACTAAAATATCCAATATATCATCTCTTTAAATCCATTTAAATGAAAATAACTCGACTTAAAGATGAAAACTTTATTTTTACCTATTGCAAAATATACATAACTTAAAATTTGTCTTGCAACATTATATACGAATACAAATAAACTTATTTAGTATACCGTTTTTGACTCAAATGTGCAAAAAAATTAAGATTAATATGAAAATTACTTGTTACATGCTATTTAATATACACATATTTAAAAGCATACATACACATCCATAAATAATTTCCAATTTCAACATACAATAAAAAAAAAACAAACAGAAAAACGACAAAACACTTAAAAATAACAGTTTCGTATTTCCCGCTCTGGGTTCCTCTGTCTGTTTGCCTATATCCCTTTTGTTTGGGAAATATTGATATTTTGAGTCATTGGTTTCACACTTTTTACTTTTTTTGCCAAACGACATACTATGTTCATTTTGGAGAAATGCACAATATCTTATCAACAGCCTTTAACCACAGCGGCTGGTCGAAAGTCACACAATTCATTATTCGTTGGAGTGTTGAGTTTTTGAGTTAAAGTGGAATAAATGCATGACATGTTATAAGGGTTCAAATCAATAATCAGAAGGATCCTAATGTCTGATGATGACCTAAAGTCTTCGTCAGGTTTACAAGGAAGTTCCATAAAACCGGACCGATTTGGCCTTTGCTGATCTTCATCTAAGTACAAGATACTGATTTTCCAGGCAAGTTCCAAGTTTAAAGAAGGAGGCGACACAGAAGGAAAATTTAAGTGAGAGATGAACTTGAAAGACAACAATGATTATGATGACTTGTCGGGGAATGTGTATTCCATTATAGGAATTGAGGGCATGCGTTCAATGCGGCTTTGTGCGCATTATGCGAACATCGAACAATCCGATCCGAATAGGTTCAAATAAAATATTTTATTTGATGCGCACTCATTCGCAAGTGCGTACAAGAACAATAATTGTTTGAAATAATCGCGCACAATTTCACACACAAACCGAATAATTGCGCTGAATAGGTTCAAATAAAATATGTTATTTGATGCGCACTCATTTGCAAGTGCGCACAAGAACAATAATTGTTTGAAATAATTGCGCATATAAAAATATTAATTCTGGTGCAACAAAACCCAGCAGTTTTATTTTCAAGTACCTCTGATCTCAAAGTTCACAAGAATTTTCTTGACTGTTTGTTACGCAATCGTATGAGTGTTTTCGGTGTTGGCAAAACAGAAACAAGAAATTTTTTAAGAATTTCTTGTTTCTGTTTTGCCAACACCGACAACATTCATACGATTGCCTGTCTGATTGCCTCACCGAAAATATTTTTGTGACGACATAGAAAAAGTCCAGCGATCTTTCACTAAAAGACTCCAAGGTCTCAGAAACATATCTTACGTGAATTGACTGAAAGTTCTCAACGTGCAGTCATTGAAGCAACGCCGTCTTGAAGTTGATCTGTCGCTGTGCTATAAAATTATGCACAAGCTTGTCGACACCCTACTGACCAAGGCACTGATACAATCTTCAAGTCACCGTACAAGAGGCCATCCCAACAAGCTATACAAAATTCCATCCTCGTCTGACTGGGTAAAGTATTTCTTGACCAACAGAATAGTGGAAGCTTGGAACAACTTGCCTCCTAGTGTTGTGACGAACAAGTCTTCAGAAGCTTTCAAAAGCCGTTTAAAGGAACATTTCGCTTCGTTTTCAATTGGTTCCTAACTTTTTTAGTCATTTTGCAATTTATGTTTTTTTTCTTATTTGTTTATGTTTTTGATAGTATTAGTGGCACTACGTGTCCTTCTGTCTTTTCTCACAAAAAATATAATAAATAAATAAATAAATAAAAATTAAATAAAAATGAATTTATGTCAAAAATTCAAAATATTAATTATTTATACTAATTTTCAAAAGAATTGTAATAAAAAATGCTTACTGACTCATCTTAAAAAATTTCGGTATAAAATTTTCCATTCACATCAAATAATCGCAAACAATTTTTCAAATAATTGCAATAATTGCAAATAATGCGAACAATTGCGCACATATGAACATATATGTCTTTCATAAAACTGGAATTGACATATGACAATCGAGGTACAGCTGATTTAGCAGTGTCCTGACCCTAATCGATTACACGGTGTAGACATTGATATGATGCCCATGCCGTGAAAGGTACCACTTCCATCGTAGGTTATAAAATTGTGGTCAACATTATCACCAGAGCATTAAGTAAAACTTTGCGGAAAAGACTGCGGAGTATCAGGAGTGTCATTCTGAACCACTTATTGTTTAAAAAAAGTTCACTTCATCATAGTAAATTGAAAATCTCAGCCATGACAGCAAATCAATCCTAGATCCAAAGACGTGATCTAAACTAAATCCGACGCCAAACAAAATTGGAGAGATAATAGATCTTTGTCTTGCCACTTGCACAATAAAATGACATATGGAAACTAGTTTCATTTCAGTACAAACAATATTTTCTTTAAAGATTTTCAACAAACTAGGAATCCACCTTTTAGCATTATCAATATTGGGGAAATCATCATTTCTTGGATATGGTTCATTATTTGAAGACATTTCCCTTATTTGAGCTCTTATCAACTTTGCTGCTGCTATTATAATACACTCACTCTCATCTTCTATGCTACTCTTTTTTTTCCAGTGTACCATTGGTTAGTTGTAATGTGAGATGCCATGTTACGGAAGCAAATAACATTTTTCCAACCCCAAACTTCTGCAAAAAATATGTGCTACGCGTAGTGTTCTTCCAGATTTCGTTTCATATGTTTAAATGAATACACTTCACCATCTTCCGATAATTTTCGCATTTTAAATTGTAATTCAGCTATTGTATAAAATCCTTGATCATCTTCTAACCAGTCACACAGTTTGTCAAAAGTAATTAACATCGTTTGATGAATTTTATTATTGGTAAAATTTGCTTTTCATATTCCGTCAAGAGAAGGAAATAAAGTTGACGAATGACGGTTGCATAATAGAGTGAAATTTAAAATATCGCGTCGCACTATCTTTTAAGGGGGCATTTTTTCAGACTCAACAAAGGCCCGGCAGCTGGCTCACCATTCTGACTTAAAGTTAATTCTTAGCCGTGGTAGGCCCTCAAACCAGCGGGGGGCCAGAACGAAATACCCGCCAGCCCCCCTCTCTACGGCCATTAAACTAGCTGTACACGGTCACGTGTTGCTGTGGTTTAGTTTGACTAAATGCACCCAATAGTCCCGATGGTTAATATTAGTTAAGCAAAGCAGAATATATAGGAAAATATTTTCGCCCATAAAATGTGAAATAACGTCCGATTTTTTTTTCAAATAGATAGAAACCTTTTTCTGAATAAGGACAATGTTGTTTTCAAATTTTAAAGAAATTGGTCTAAAAATTTCGGAAATCATTGACATATAACAAACGAACATTTACATTTTTATTGATACGACTCTAAAAAAATCGAACCCACGTGTCTACGGCAACACCGCCTCGCCTGAATAAATATAATTTTTAAATGCTTTTATTTAACTTCACTTTTTCTCAGTTTGTTTGTCTGTGGTGATCAAATCTTAGAGACAAAAATTCACTCACTTTTTGATCACCTAGAGCTCTAAAACTTTCAGGAAAGCTTTATTCTGGATGACAATGCATGAGATTAAGGTTTCTGACATGAATTAGGCCTTAAATCAATTAAAATTAATCAAATCAATTTAATTCCTGCCATCTAGCGACTGTAATAAGTTGTTTATGTATAAGTTACCAGAGGTCCAAAATGATTAAACAGTACGGATGTTTATCTATAAGTCGCCAGAGGTCCAAAATAATTAACAAGATTGAGCGTAATGGTTGTTTTAGATTCAAAAATTTTAGTTCGTTGACTCAGATAAAGAGGCAAATAAAAGCTTTTTTTTATTTATTTTTATCTTTACTTGTTATTTATATAGATATGCATCTGAAAATTTGAAAAACCATAAGAAGTTATTACAAAAAAGTTTTTTGAGAGGACAAAATGAGGGCGCACGACGTTGGTCTCCAAAATGTTTTTGTAAAACGTATCTACGACTACCCGCTCCACTAGCTACAACTTACCTCCTTCTCAAGACCAGTTTTTTTGAAGAAAAAAGTGTATAAGGTTCTGAGTTTTCTGGAAAAAGTATCTACGACTACCCCCGCCCCCCGGTTATTAATTATTTTTTATTTTGGGAGGAACAGTGTAGCATTACTAAGAAAAAAATTTGGAATCTGTGGTCATAAAACATTTGTTGCTTCCCTCAAGGTTTTGCTGAAATAAGGTTCTGAGTTTTTTGGAAAAAGTATCTACGACCACACCGGCCCCGGTTCTCAACTGTTGCATATATAGCATACAGCACAGGGCGACGTGTCATGAGCAGGCCCGTAGCTAGCGGGGAGGCTGGGGGGGGGGGGGCTGCAGCCCCCCACTAAAAATTTAAGCCCCCCCACTAGAATTTTGGCTGGTTTTTTGGCAAGTTTTTTCACCTTATTTACACCTAATCCAGTCAAGTGGTTATGAAGTTACGATCCGCAATTTAAATTCAAATATAAAATAAAATTAAATAAAAATAAATTTAAATATAAGGTTAATAATAATAATTTGCATGCCTGTAGCCACAACGTTCCAGTTAACTTTTAAGCATTTTTAGTCCGGAAAATGATAAATATCTATAATAAATTAAGCAGACGAATTTCATTGTTTAATAATACATAATACATTTTACTAATAATTAACTACTTGATAAATAATTTATTTATTCAATTGAAATTATGCCGCCAATTAAAAATTTCAAACAAACCAAGCTTTCGTTTCGGAAACCAGAAACCAACAAAAGTCAAAATCTAACTATTCTTATTCCAGGTACGTAAGCAATGTTTTATGTTATTAATCGTGATAAATGACGATTATTGTGACGATTTCTTATATTAAATATGAAATCATTAACTCATTATCTCTTCTCTTTGATTTCAAAAAGATGACAAAGTGTTGAATTCTTCGATTGGTTTTGAAGATGTAGCGGATGTACAAGATTTTCGTCCTGACGTAGCTTCTCCAAAAACTGTAACGCAAGAGCTACCAGCTTCTGCTATAAAATTGCTGACACCCCCAGCTAATCTTGGTATAGAGAAACCAGTTCAGCCATTACTGGAAAGTTACCCAGGAACAACTTGTGGAGGAAAACAGAAGCGTCATTTCAATAAGTCCTGGTAAATTTTTAGCAGTGTTATATTTTATATGTATAGTTTTCTTTATATTTAGCTGGTCTATCAGGTAGTTAGATGGGACAGAGATTATGTATGTTAAATTGAAGCTTATTGTTTTGTATTTTGAAAAGTGAAAAGTCTAAGCAATGAAACAAGGCATTGTAATAGCATGCTGACATTAAAATAACTAACACAGGATCATTATAATTTAATTATTCAGGTATGTTGGTCGTCCATGGCTCGAATATTCCCAGAAAGCTGATGCTTGCTTTTGTTTTCCATGTCGAAAGTACAGTTCCTGTGGAATTAAAGACCAAGACCAAGCTTTCCAAGTCACAGGATATTCAAAGTGGAAAGTCGCCCTTGAAAGTGATCGAGGCTTCCAGAAGCATATTTCATCAAAGGTGCACCAGGATGCCATGATTAGATGGAGCGAATATAAGAAAAGCCAGCAATGTGGAAAAACAATTGATTTACAACTTGGACGTGAACAATTGGAACGCAACAGATATTATCTCAAAAGCATAGCAGAGGTAATACAGTTTTTAGCAATGAATGAATTGGGATTTCGAGGAGATGCAGCAGAGGTCGATGAATCAACTTCAGTAAATGACAACAACCAAACAAGCGAAGAGGACTGTTTTAAAGAAAATGGTCTTTTCATGATACGTTTTAAATTTTATATGCAAAAGGATCAGAAACTGAAGTCAATAGCAGAAATTATGCCCAAAAATGCCAAGTACACGTCTCCAGATATACAAAACCAGGTCATTAGTGTACTGGCTGAGATTTTACAAGAGAAAATTGTTGATGAATTTAAAAAAAGTGACATTCGAAAAATCTGTTTAAAATGTGACGATACAAGAGATGTCTGCAATGTTGAAGACGTGTTTCTGGTTTTGAGGTATGTTGTCCATGGTAAATTTGTCGAACATCTATTATCGATCGTTGAAATGAAACAAATTGATGCCAAAGCGATCACCAAAGCCATCCTTGATGAACTTTCTAAGCATAATATTAAAACAACTTCCATACTTTGCCAATGTTATGACGGGGCTAGTGTTATGTCTGGCTGTAAGGGTGGTGTACAGAAATACTTGCAGGATGCGACCAAAAGAAAAATTCCATTTGTGCACTGTTATAACCACCAACTTCATTTAGTGATCGTGCACTCAATTCAACATATTACAAGAATTAAAAATTGTTTTGATTTGTGCGAAAAACTGTATGTATTTTTCCAAAGACAGTTGCCATCGAATATCTATGAAGGGCATAAACTAAAAAGATTGCTAGAACAGCGTTGGACAGGCCATTTAGAATCAGCAAAGATAATTCATGAAAATAGGGCAGACATATTGTCAACACTTGAAGAAACAAGCAAGTCGGACAAGGCAGATAAAGCAGTTGAATCAGCAGGATTATTGATAAATTTTCAAAAAATGGACTGTGCGGTTAATGCCGAAATCGTTGTACAGATTTTGAAACTTTTAGATCCAGCGAACAAAATGATGCAAGGTAAGGAATACAATATGTCTGCAGCTTGGAACCTGATTCAGTTTGCTATTACTAGTTTAGCTGAGCTAAGAAACGAGGAAGCTTTCAAGAAGATAGCGGAGACAGCTGGTCTACAAGAAAAAATTAAAGAAGTCGAGATAATAGATGAACCATTGCTACAACACATACCAAAAAGAGCAAAAGTACAGAGTAGCACGCTACGTGATTCTGTAGTTATGTCTACTCTTGGACAGAGTGATGAGCAAGAGTGTTCACCAGAGTGGAATCAACTTCGTGCTGTTTATTTTAGCATGTTGGACAATATATTAGGAGAGTTGAAAGAGAGGTTTGTTGATGGTTCTTTTAAAGGTTTGACTTGTGCAGTGTCTGCCCTTCTACCAGCATCAGACAAGTTTTTAGATGTCAATGCTCTTAAACCGTTGACGCAACTGCTAAAACAAGACAGGCATGACGATGTTGAATAATATATTGCAGATGAGGCTCTCATTGCAAGTAGGTTTCTAAAAAACAAATTTTAACCAGGCTGCAGTCTCCAGGAAGTGATGGATTTTATGCTGGACTATAAAGATTTTTTTTTTTTTTTTTTTTTTTTTTTTTTTTATAATAGTTTATAGTCCTTTACACCAGGTGTTTTAAGACTCTAATGTATGTATGTAGGAAGCAGTTAAGTACTTCCTGTCGTGGATCAGAATTTGATCTTTTTTTCTTTTCCCTCCTCCTTTCTCCAGGCTTGGGACTGGCTCGCAATTAGCGAGGCGGAGTAGGACTATAAAGATACATTTCCTACTTTACATTGGCACTATTCAGCTGCAATGACTCTCGGCATCTCGACTGCCACTTGTGAGAATTCATTTTCTTGTCTAACACGAGTACTACGACCACAGAGAAGATCAATGTCCCATGAGAGAAAGAGCAAACTGGTACTTCTGGCATTTGAAAAATCGTTCTGTAAAGCAATTGATATGGATACCTTTTTGCAGAAATTTTCTATTCAATCACGTCGCATTTTGTTGTAATTGTAATTTATCAAAATGTTTTGATAAACATGTGTACACTGTATCAAATGCCAAGAATGCAATATAATAAAATCGGATTCAAATAATTGTTTTGACAATGATCAAACCACATTATAATGAAATGCACTTTTTAATTTAGTTTCTCATTTCAAGCTACTACACATCCATTCATGTTTTACACATGAAAATTTTTATCAGTTTCATAATCAGTGGACTTAGTCTTACAATACTATAATAACTTCAATCTTACAGTTTTAGAACAAAGAAAGAAGCTAATTCTGCTCAGATGACAAACTTTGGTTTTTGATTTTTGAATGACTCTCAATAAATCAAACTATTTTCATAATTTAGTATTTTTAGTCCTAGTCTGACAGTGCAATACTATTAACCCCAATATTGATGAACTGATAAATTCGAAGAAACAATTTAAAGCTTACTGTCAAACCACACAATTTTTATCATAATATAAGTATAATGATTTACTTGATATATAATCTAATTTTCTATTTAAATTGTTTAGAAACTGATGACAAGTTTTATGTGTAACACATGAATGGATGTGTAGTAAGTGTAGTAACTTAAAATGAGAGGCTAAACTAAATAGTACATTTTATTATAATATGGTTTGATCTTTGTCAAGACCAATATTTAAATCCGATTTTATTTTATTGATTTCTTGGCATTTGACACAGATGTACAAGTTTTTATAAACAATAAAATAAGCAAGTTATTCTATTGTGGACTATAACGGTTGTCTTAATCAATGATTAAATTTGGACAATTCGATTCAGTGCTGTCATCCCAGTGGTGTGCCATGCACGCAACAAAAATCAAGATTGTTGATAACAACAAGCATACAGTTATTTGAAAAAAATTGGCTGTGAAAATTGTTAATTTTTGTTATTATGAACAACAATATTGTAACTCTTAGAAAACCTATAATGACATAATAGGATATCCAAAATTGGATGCCATTTTTTGCCAAATGCTACAAAATGCTTTGGCGAATCTCTTTATCGTGAGGGGCTTCGCACCTTTGGCGCTCGTGCTCAGGCTTCTTCGGTGCCCTCGTTTGTCAGTAGCCCACCTACTACTTTTCATAGCCCCCACTCACTAAATCTTGCCTACTGGCCTGGTCATGAGGGCGCTAATAATATACATAAATAAAAAAAAAATTAATACATTTTTTGAGTTTATTTTTTCAACATTTTACCAGCGAAATTATCAAATTTCACGACACGCTGCAAAAATTCTCTAAAATTCTGACGGTCTACCAGCCATAACTCAATTAAATCACCAGCCCCACTAACATCATCATCACCACCATCTCGCCAACACTGAACTATCGGCAAGATCAAAAAGAATAAAAAAATTAAATTATTTTTGATAATTTAATTTTTAAACCAGTTAATTCAAAACATACCGCCCAATTCTTTAATGTCATTTTTATATTCTTTTATCAATTTATTTTTTTTTCAATCAATACTTTACTAAGAGTTTTTTATTAGTTGTCGTACTAGTTAAAATTAAATTGATTTTTAAAGTGGTAGGTTTAGTTATATATTTGCTTTTGTGTTAGATTTATTAACGAACAAAGTAGCGGTCGAGCATCGACAAGCGAGCAAGGTTAAACAACGAAGAAGAAGGAAGTGACGTGGAGGGAAGAAAGACATTATATAGAACGTGACATTTACAACACTTCCCCTCACGATCATATATAATCCTAATAAACAAGATCATACATGCATTCTGTCATTTTAATCAGACATTTCAGTTTCATTCGACTTCACAGATCATTACAGTAAACCTAATTGCTGAACACAAAGTTTTTGCTTAGGAGTGAACAGTCCCTTAGTTAAAATATCTGCTACCATCGATTCGGTTGAAACATAGTCCAATTCAATTTCACAATTTTCAAGAGCTTCTCGAATAAAGTGGTAACGGATGTCTATATGTTTTGTTCTGTTGTGAAACACAGGGTTCTTTGCTAACTTTAAGGCACCTTGGTTGTCGCAGAAGATCTTGATGCTGCCACGGATTTCCGAAGCTTCATTCAGGAAACGCTTTAGGTGTATGGCTTCTTTAGTAGCATCAGACATCGCCATGTACTCTGCTTCTGTTGTGGAGAGAGCAACCATTTTCTGCTTTCTGGCTTCCCAAGTGACTGCTGCTCCAGCATACAAAAATACAAATCCAGTGTACGATCTTCGATTTTCCAAGTTTGCACCCCAGTCAGCATCTGCAAAACCAACTAACTTCCCATCACATTGTCTGAATGTCAATTTCAATTCCCTCGTTCCTTTCAGGTAACGGAGAACACGTTTCGCTGCATTCCAGTGTTCTTTCCCATGAGACATGTTGAATTGACTCAAAGCACTGACAGCATAGGAGATATCTGGTCGAGTCGATACTGCCAGATACATCAAAGATCCGATCAAATTCTGATATGGATACTTTTGTATCTCTGATTGTTCATCGTCAGTTTTCGGAGACATATCTTTCGACAATTTCAAACTAGGATCCAATGGAGTCTTAACGATCTTGCAATCTCTCATTCCAAAACGATCTAGGATTTCGTCGATGAATTTCGGTTGACTCATTGAGATTGATTTTGTTTTCTCATCTTAAGTGAACTCAATTCCCAAACAGTACTGAATCCTCCCAAGGTCTTTCATTTCAAAAGTTTTCATGAGATCATCTTTGATATGATTAATTTCAATTGAGCAATTTGACGCAACAATGATATCGTCAACATAAATTGCTACTATTGTGATAACTTTATTTTTTCTTCTGATGTAAACACAAGGATCTGATGTGGATGATTTCATATCCATTTCATGTAACCGTTTGTCTAGTTTCTTATACCATTGCCTTCCTGACTGTTTCAAACCATAAAGAGCTTTGTTCAAAAGACAGACTTTTGAACTCAGTTGTGACTCAAGTTCTGGTTTATTCTTAGATTCCATGAATTCATGCATCATTTCTGGTATTTCCAAATAAATTTCTTCTTCTAAATCTCCATTGAGAAAAGCAGTTTGTACATCGAGTTGATGAACCTCCAGTCCAAATTGAGCTGCAGTGGCCATGATAAAACGTAAACTATTCAATCTCACGACCGGAGAGAAAGTTTCGTTAAAATCAATTCCAGGCTTCTGCGTAAAACCTTTTGCAACAAGTCTCACTTTTCTTCGCTCAATGGATCCATCTGCTTTGACTTTCGTTTTGAAGATCCACTTTGATTTCACTGTTTTAACATCAACAGGACGATCAACCAAAGTCCATGTGTTGTTCTTTAGCAATGCTTCATATTCTGTTTTCATCGCCTTTTTCCATTCATCTGCATTTGAACCGTTTAATGCTTCGTCACTGGATCACTTGAGTTAACTAGACAAGTAATTTCTTCAGTAAGCATGTCTTCAGGAACGAAGTTGTAAACCTTCTTAGGTCTTCCCCTGCTTCCGTCTCGCAGTAACCTTGGTCGACCTCTCGTTCTTTTCAATTCTTGACCCGGACATTCTTGAGATTTTGGACTTGACTTTACAATCTCATCGATCATTTCCTTTTTAGGAACATCCACTTCTTTCAAAATAGGTTGTGACTGTGTTTTTTTTGAAGAATTCCAGATTTCAGTTTCAACAAAGTCAGAATCAAAAACATTTTGTCTCGTTTGCTGATATTTGAAATCATCGGTGAAAACAACATCTCGACTTTTGATGATTGTCCTTTTCTCGAAAGACCAAAGCCGATAGGCCTTTGATTCTTGATCGTATCCAATGAAAATGTATTCCTGTGATCTTGGATCAAACTTCCCGTTGCCTGGTTTTTTATTTAAGGCAAATGCTTTCACACCAAATGTTCGTAAATGAGACACAGTCGGTCGCTTTCCAGACCATAGTTTTTCAGGAATTTCACCTTTTAGACTTCTGGACGGACATCGGTTCCGTATGTAATTCGCGGTATCTATTGCTTCAGCCCAGAATGAAGATGGAAGACATGATTGCAGCATCATGCACCTAGCCATTTCAACAAGAGTACGGTTTCTTCGTTCAGCTACGCCATTTTGTTGCGGAGTGTACTCAACTGTCAGCTGATGGTGTATTCCATTTTCTTTCAAGTAACTTTTGAATTTATTACTAGTATATTCAGTGCCATTGTCAGTCCTTAAAGCTTTTATACGTTTTTGCAACTGACATTCAACAAAGTTTCTAAATTCTCTGAACACTTTCAAAATTTCACTTTTATTTCGCAAGAAGTAAACTGCACTCCAACGTGAAGCGTCATCAATAAACGTTGCAAAATAAAGTTTTTTTTCATTCGACTCAGTACGCGTTGGACCACAGATATCAGAATGAACAAGTTCAAGTAATTCTGAAGATCAATTGCTAGCTTCCTTCGGAAAGGGTTTTTGAGTCTGTTTGCTTCGAATACAAGTTTCACAATATGGCAAATTCGACGAATAATCAAATTTCAGACCTAAAACTTTATTGTTTCTCATAAGTTCTTTGAGATTCTGTTGATTTAGATGACCGAAACGTTCGTGCCATTTTTGAATCAAATTCTTGGACGTTTCATTTACAACTGCTGCAGAGTCAATTATCTCTTTCACGTAGTATAGACCATTCTGTCTTGTTGCTACAGTTTTTACTTCCCCTGTTTCTGAGACAATATATGCTGTATTTCTTTCAAATACAACTTTGTTTCCATTGTCGCATATTTTTCCAACAGACATTAAATTTGATCTAAGACCAGGAACATGAAGAGAATTGCTCAGTATGATCCTTCTATTTTTTCCATTGTTGTTGACATCAATTTTCACAGTTCCTATTCCAGCAATTGGAGTAGAAGAATCGTTTGCTAAGCAAAGGTTTCTGTCAATTTTTGAAATAGCAGAAAACTTTTTCTGTGACGGACACATATGTGATGTTGCACCAGAATCTAAACACCAGGTTGTTTTGGTCGATACAGCTTGGAAAACAGTTTCAGTAGATCTTTCAAGAACATGGCTTGACCTTCCTTCAATTTTTGATTTCCTCTGAGGTGAAGAACGACAATCTCTTGCACGATGACCTACTTTCGAACATCGGTGACATCTGAATTTGAAGAACTGTTCAGGTTCTGGTTCTTTAGCAATAACTGGTTTTCTTTGAAAAGTTTTTCTGTTTGCTATTAGGGCATTCGTAATCGGAGGTTGACATCGACTATTTCTTGCTTGAAATTCTTCTAAGAGTTTAATTCTTAGTGTTTCAAGAGTCGGTAATTCATCGCGAGATTCAATAGCTATTCTAAAACTCTCAAAACTCTCTGGAATACTATAGAGCAAAATTATTGCCAATAAATCTTCAGGAACTTCTAGATCGATTTCATTTAGTTTGTCAACAATGTCAAAAAATGTTCTTACGTGGTCATTCATGTCATCATCTTCAACCATTTTATGCAGAATTAACTGTTTCAGAAGAGTTGCTTTTCTGGCAGGTCCTTTCGATTGGTATATCTGTTCAAGTTTCAGCCAAATATTTCGAGATGTATCGCAACCTTTAATTTGTTTTAACTCCGACGGACTAATAGCAAGTACAAGGTCAGACATTGCTTTGGAGTCCATTTCTGTCCATTCTTCGACATTAACGCTTGTGCAATTCTTTGTTCCATTCACGTAACCCCAAACATTATTTTTTATGAGAACGGCTTTTATTTGAAGACGCCAGGTATCGAAATTATCGCGGTTAAACGGTTCGACCTTCCACGTCGCCATTTTGGATTACTCGGAACTTTCTTCAAAACGCTCGACTAACCGCAATACTTTTTAATTCAGTTCGTAATCAACGCAAAAATTAATCCGCGCAGTGGAAGCGTGCTGGGCCCATAACCTGTTAGATTTATTAACGAACAAAGTAGCGGTCGAACATCGACAAGCGAGCAAGGTTAAACAACGAAGAAGAAGGAAGTGACGTGGAGGGAAGAAAGACATTATATAGAACGTGACATTTACAACATTTTGTTAACGTTTTACTCATTTATTGACAAATTTGCAATAAGAAAGTCCTGATTATCAAGAGGTAATATTTTTTAAAGATAAACTTACGGGTTACCCTACGTCATAAGGGACCCGATTCAATAACAGTCGTTAATGTAAATGCTAAAATTTGTTTTGCATTTGGCTAAATTTCAGATCTGAAAGTTAAAATGTCGTCCGCATCAGGTAGTAAAAAACTTTCAGGTGCTCAGAATAGAAAAAGGCGACGAGAAGAACAACATGACAAATTCACCTAAATAAACAAATTACTTTTTTTCATGCTTTATAGAAAATTAAAATGTTTTAACAATTGTTTCACTCTTCCAATTTTTTGTGGGGGCGCCAAATAATGTAACTCGCACTGGGCGCCAAAATAGCTTGCTACGGCTTTGTTACTAAGACCCAGAAAATTTCATTGATACCAGATCTGGAGCAGCAATATATTGAAAAACTGAATGTCATCACATCTGATGAAAACAAAATTTAGAAAGATAAAAACCGATTTGACTGACACCATCATGATCAAAGCAAACAAACTAATAGTACAAGCAAATAAAACTCTAAAAGGACGAAACAAGCTTATTCAAATAATGGGCGAATTCGATCCACGTTATTAATACGGTAACGTTAAAATCCATAAGAAAGATAATCCGTTACGACCAATCATCTCTCAGATACCAACTCCGGTTTATCAATTAGCAAAATCACTGAATAAAATGATTTCTCCTTTCTGCCCTCGTCACTATAGCGTTCGATCTTCATTCGAGTTCATTAGTTTGGTTCGAAGCACTTCAGACGGGTCTAGTATAATCGCATCACTAGACGCTGAAAATCTATTTACAAATATACCAGTCAAAGAAACAGTATAAATAATTATAGATTGTGTTTTCAACCATCCTACAGTTTCACCTCCAAATTTCAATGCAGCCGTTGCTCTCTGAATTACTGAAATTATGCACATTCGAGGTTTAACTCTAACGGACAGTTGTATCTGCAAATTGATGGTGTAGCGATGGGCTCTCCATTGGGGCCAACGTTTGCAGATTTTTACATGGCAAACATAGAAAAGAAAGTATTTAATATTTGCAATAAACCTCGAATGTACGTGAGATACGTTGATGATATATTTGTTCTGTGTGATGTTTGCGATCAACTTCAGGATTTGAAGAGCAAATTCGAGAGCAATTCTGTTTTGAAACTTACTGTTGAACTTATTTATGAAAATAAATTGCCTTTTTAAATGCTTTTATTTAACTTCACTCGTCTCTCTGTTTGTTTGTTGGTTTGTTTTGTCTGGTGTGATCAAATCTTGGAAACAAAAAAATCACCCACTTTTCGATTGTTTTAGATTCAAAAATTTTAGTTCGTTGAGTCAGATAAAGAGGCAAAGAAAAATATTTTTTTAAAGTTTATTTTTTGACTAATATATAATCTATATTTACTAGAGATAACCCGTGAAAAAAGACGGATTTGTTTAAATCTAATTATATATTATTTTACACATACATACATATATACATACATACATACATACATACATACATACATACATACATACATACATACATACATACATACATACATACATACATACATACATACATACATACATACATACATACATACATACATACATACACACACACACACACACACACACACACACACACACACATACATACATACATACATACATACATACATACATACATACATACATACATACATACATACATACATACATACATACATACATACATACATACATACATACATACATACATACATACATACATACATACATAACAAAAACTTGTGAGGCATTAAGCCATTTGGCAACCGGGAAAGACCGGTGACAACTGGGAAAAACGTTGGCAACTGGAAAAGACCGTTGACACTTGGAAAGACAAGTGACCTCTCGGAAAGACGAGAACTACACGGGTATCAGGCCTGGCTTAGTCGAAGTACAATCCGTTCAAATGCCGCTTCATCTTATACTACGAAATGCCCCCAGAGTTCCAACCGAAAGGAGGGGGAGAATGATGAACTCACATTCGGATCTTTGGACAACGACCCTGTTTCTTCAACGGACCCTAATGGGGGTATGCTTCACGAGTGTGTTTGCGGTAGGAGTTTCAAGACGATCCGTGGAATGAAAGTCCACAGAACGAAAATGGGTTGCTTAACCGAATTCCGTCAACGTCCTGCATCAGATATTAATGCAGGTAAAACGTCGAACATTGCCGGGCTGGAGGCCAACCACAGCCCCGACGACACAGTTCAAGATATGAATCCGAAGTAAAAATCAGTCAACCTTGGCCAAGAATTAATTTTCCTGCAGCAGGAGATACAGTTGCATAAAAAAAGTTGGACGAAACACTCTCAAAACGTCTCAAAACACGTTCAAGAAATTCATCAAATTTCAGTATGAAAGATTTCACTGATGTTATTTACGAAAAAAACATCGAATTGTTTGGTGTGAAACAAAAATGTCTGGTTTTTATCAGATCAGATCAGCGGTATCGAGGAGCGATGGTTTGCTCATGACAGCATCCTCATCCGTAATGACCAGCTGTTTTTCTGTACACTGGAATGAGTCGTGGAGAGCACCGGACAGGAAACTGAACAGCTCCGTCTTATTGTCGTCGATTTTGAGGAAGCTGGCCCAGTTGCCGGGGATTGTTGCACCGCCAACTACCCGTCTTTTGAACTCTCTCTTGGCTCTTACAGTACCTTTCAGAGAGTCTGCATTGTACCGGTCCCACACCAGATCGAGTCGCGTGGCTTGCTGAAACATTGACAGTATGTAGGGCACGAAGATCTGCTGCGCATACTCATTAAAGCTTTTGATTGTAGCTAGTTTCAGCATCTGGACGATAACTGCTCCATCGAGCACAATGCAGCTTGTGGGAGAAGCCTCAATCTTGGGCTGACTGAGCTCTTCAAGACAGGCAAGAAGATCACTCTTGACACAAGTTGACACACAACCGGATACCAACGCCATCTGAGAGAGCAGGACGGCAGGCTTGGTTTTTGTGTTGGAAGAATTTCTCTAGATTCCCATCTCTGTTCTGGCATCCGATGTACAACCGAGAGAAGAGGCAGATATTGTTCTTCAGAGAATTCAGATGATTTTTGCTCTTTCCCGAAACTGTAGTGCGACGATGATTTTTATATTGTTTCTATGGATAGTATCTTTTAGAGGTTTTGTTCTCTCCACAAGCCGTTCTCGGATAAAGTTGTCAAACTGAAGCTGACTCATTTTGTATGCTTGGCGGAGGGCACCTACAGCTGCAGGTGGCGCGATCTCCTTAGTGTCTAGTACAAGCAGATCTTGACTGTCATGTTCAAATGGATTTCTGAAATCTTCCATTCCATTGACCATTGATTGAACTTCTTTGACGAACGCACTTTGCACACTTGCCGACTGGTCATGGTGCCGTGTATCTGGTGACATACTGTTCTATCTCGTGCCGTTTTAAAGTTATTACTGATTTGTTATAAACTGAAAAATTGAGTCTTGCTATTTTGTCCGCTAGGGGGCGCCTGTGATCAAAACAAAATATAAATTATGAAAGGTTATTCACAATTTCCTATTAGTGTTTAATTGTAAATTTTGTTGTATCCCATACAATTAAAAAGATATTCCCGATATTCTATATTTTAGTAGTGCCGTAATGCCATTTCGTCCGCTAGGGGACGCTCCATTCAAAATAAAACATTCAATTTAAGCTCAAAATATAGCCCATATGAAGAAAAACGCATGGACATTTCAATCGTTTAAATCGAACGAGCGGTTCAGAAGATATAGGGATTCTAGGATCATGCCGCGTATCGGAACACGTGGTCCAATATTCAAATTTGTTCATAATAGGTATAGTCTGGTAGATTTAGCTTTTGGTACGGAAATTTTAATAGACAAGCCAAAAAGTACATTAAACTATAGTATTTCTTATAACTAAGAGCTGGAAAGAGATACCAGACACAGATCGGTCCCTAAAAAAAGTTATTAGCAAAATAAGTTGCTCAAAACTCGCGAATCTGTTTATTAACGCCAGCCAATCAACAGCCAGCTTTTTCTATTTCTGCGTAAAAAGTGACGCTTAATTTACAAATTATCTCCACGAAATTTAAACTTCTTACGCTCAAATGCTCATAAAACAGTTTAGTTATTTGTTTCTATATTTTTTAACGAAACTTTTATTTTCCGTTTGCTTATGGAGCTGCCCGAAGAATGTTGTTGCTTATCAAATGCTTAAACTAGTTTAACTCCTCTGTATAAACGATTATGTACACTCAACTAGTCTACGTTTTCGAAATTCTCCAGTATTTAAAAACCAATGCAACCTGAAAACACAACCTTATTTGAAAATAGCTGAAGGGGGTGCCGGTTATGGGAATTGTACCACTTTTTAAAGGAAGACCATGCTCAAACATCTTAAAGACAAGAAATTTATCAAACACTGGTTTTTAGAATAACATAAATTTTAATTCTAAAAACAAAGTATAAGTTCCAGCTTATTAAATAATTATAATAATAACTGTTATCTAGCTTCAAAAATTATTATATTGAGCACAATTCAGTCGAGCAGAAGAGTCAGATCTTCATCCACGACTTTACTTCTCGTGTCCACCACACATATCAAGAGTGCTGTAGACAGAAGGTTCGGGGTTGCCAGACTGATAATGGTTTGCCAACTGCTGTTACATTGGCTGTGACACTTCAGTGCTTCCGAAGAGACATTCTAAACACTAAACACTAACACCACTTTAAACATTGTCAAATTTTAATTCAATTCAGAGACACTGTTAGCAACTTTAGCTGGCTGAAGTAAACTGGGAAGTGTAGATTATGAGGATTTTGTAGATAAATAATGCACATCATATCATATTCAAATTGTTTGCTGTTTATTATAACACACAAGCAAACAGTTTTGACATTGAGACAATGCTTAGCAATATCCTCATGTGCAGAAGAACTTGTTACAACAATAATAGACGTGTAACTGGAGGAAAGATACAAGAGCTATTTTAATAACCATCAAAACCCTGCAGAACAAAGAAGACATTTCCTCAAGAACTTGATAAGTTTCTATATATCAGTTTAAATAAAAATGTAATAACTGCTCACATTGGCCAACTCTGACATTTACACATATTTCACTATTATAGATATTATTTACAAGACCACTAATATAAACTTTGTCACAGCAACATTTACAAGCATATACAAGTACCTTCAAAACTGTTTTAAGAGCATCAACTTTTTTGCCAATTTAAAGAATAAATACATCCAACAACAAAAACTGATTTTGGGCAAGCCTAACTAAAATAGTATTTCATTGATTTTAACAGTTTTTTCATACAGGCCTTCACAGATATCGCCCTTAAACATATCTACTTCAAGATTATCAGTATGAAGAGATTTTTTACAAACTTTACCATAGCAATGTTTACAGGCAGATACGATGTAGCTCATATTTAAAACATGAACAACTTTTAGAAGAGCATGGGCTTTTTTTTAAATTTCACATTTACAACTTATACAATAATTAGGCTATCTGGGCTATCAGGTGCTGCCTCCATATCAGTATCAATGAGACACAACTTAAAATCTATTTTTCCCAGCTCCATCTATCATTGTCTAAGAAATACTTCAATTTCATTTCCTGAAAATGAGTTCTTAAAACATGCATTTTCAGTTGAGGTAGCTTTCCAAGAATAATTTTTGAACTACTTTATATTTGACTGGAATAATTGTTTATTGTGTGGAAAACTTAGATCTTAAATTCTTTTTATTGGAGCTAGATCAGCTAGCTGCTAGAACTAAAACTAACACAAGGCTGGGGCCGATTATTTTTCTTTGCTTTGTTATTTACTTATGTATACAAACATCCACATTTATAGAGTTAAATTGTCAATTAAAATTGTATCTCTAATTACAGTTGCAGAATTCAACAGAGAAGTTTTCCCATCTTGTTTCAATATTTAGATTATTTTAAGTTCTTCAGTAGCAGATTTACACACAACGCACTCCATTGCGATATTAGTTACATTTAGATTAAAAAATGTGCTAACTACAATACAAACTTACAATAACCAAACTTAACAGATGTAATAACACGAATAAAAGAAAATAAAAAAAATACCAGAATGACAGACAAAAGACAAGACTGACCGAAGAAAACACATAGTTTGTATACAAACTATACAATTATACAACTATATAAATGAATAGGAAATTTAAAAAAACGCTGCTAAAAATCCAAAATCGTCCAAATCAAAATCTAAGGCTTAAATAAAACGTTAAGATATTAAAGTGAAATCGAATTCAAACGCGATAAAACCGGCAATGCAAAATGAATACAAAGACAACGCAAATATAGCATAGAAAACGAGCCTTTATTGAATTCTTATTGGCTGAGCGAGTAAATATGTTACTGCGCGTAACGCGACATTGTCTTACGTAATGAGACAAAAGAGTACGCCTAAAATCATTAATAACTAGAGTACCATAAGTGCTCATTCGTGGTATCTTCATACAGACATTCTACAACATATTCTCTATTGAATGGTATAAAAATTGGCTTGTCTATTAAAATTTCCCATGTTGCCTTGAAAATCTGCTAGATCTACCAGTCTAGTAGGACTACCTCTGTCGAAAATTTGATGCTTTTATCAAAAAATGCACAATAGGTTAGTTTACCTGCCCCACTATTAATAGTATTTTAAGTATTTGTTATTTTGTTACAATTTATTTTGGAATTTTTTTATGAACTTATTTACCGATGTTCAATTTTATTCAAATTCATAAAATTTAGCAAATTTATTAAATAAATTTTGTATGAGAAAGTTTTTATCTTAAATACTGTATTTATGAAAAATGTTTGCAATAATTCTGTTAAATAATGGCTGTGTGAAAAATTGTTTGAAACGTACGTCAATTTGCCCCGCCTTCGCCTAATTTAGTTTTGAACTATCAGCTTATCAGCCAATAGTTGATAAAGAATATTCTCTTTACTTGCTTTTCGAGCCATATTGTGGTAATTTATTAAAACATCAGTGAAACATAATTAAAACATGACCCTGGCAACTATAATCTATAATGTTTTGTTTAGATATTGAAAGCGCTATTGCCTATTGAAACCTATTACTCGCTATAAACATCCTTCAGGCGATTACATTACTTAATTGTAGTCTGAACATAAATGGAATGATCATTTTTAGAGCTTTTTTGAATGCTTGCGAAATACATCAAAAATGAGATTTTTAAAGTTTTTACTACTATTGAAATTTTGTTGGAGAGTATCAGCTTTAAACATCGACGTAGAATCAGTTTCATTTTACCGTCCTAACCGCGAGGTTTTTCAATATAATTCAAAGCCAATTTACTTCGGATTTTCTATTTCTTCCTATCCAAATAGTTTTTGGTAAGTTATTTTTTATGTAAATAAGTAAAAATGTTATTAAATCTAGCTCATTAGTATATTTTGAAATCAATTTAGACATGATCACATTTTTTAAATTAATTAATTGTAATAATATTTTGTAAACAGGTTTTTGGTTGGAGCTCCAAAATCAAACAATGTAAACTCTTTTAACAACAGTGTCTCGTCTCCCGGAACAGTATATAAGTGTATTTTATCTCATGGCAATGAAACGTGCTCAGAAATATATGAAGCAGGTATAACTTAACAAAGATATTGTAGATATGTCTATATATATATATATATATATTATAATATATATATATAAAAGAACATGTCTTGACTGACTGACTGATAATCAATGCCAAGCTAAAACGCCTCATCCTAGGAACGTGAAATTTGGAACTTATATTACTTTTATAGCGTAAAAATAATTTGAGGTCAAAATAATTTCCCTAATTTGAGGTCAAAATAATTTCCCTAATTTGAGGTCAAAATAATTTCCCTAATTTTAGGTCAAAATAATTTCCCTAATTTTAGGTCAAAATAATTTCCCTAATTTTAGGTCAAAATAATTTCCCTAATTTTAGGTCAAAATAATTTCCCTAATTTTAGGTCAAAATAATTTCCCTAATTTTAGGTCAAAATAATTTTCCTAATTTTATAGCGTAAACACCCACTAAGAAAGCGTTCTTGACAAATTTGCTCCTGAGGAGAAGGAACAGGAAAACAAACTTTTTTCTAACACAACGCATATCACAAAAACCAAAAATGAGAAAGCTTTGAAATTTGGTATCTAGATATTTCTTAAAAAATAAAAAAAGTTTTTTTTACAATTTTTTGAAAATTTGGTTTTCCAGGACTTCAAATGTGGAGTGGAAAATAGGGTTATCTGTTTTTTTTTAGAATAACTGCAATTCAAAAACTGTAAGTGCTACAGATATAAAAATTAGTATTTAGTATTTACTCAATTCTACTCAAAAAATGAAGATGTTTTGCCAATTTTTGATAATTTTGTTTCCAGGACCTCAAATGTGGGGTGGAAAAAAGAATATTTGGTTAAAACTCCAAAACTAAAAATGTGATAGTTTTGCAATTTAATACAAAATAACAAAATACATATTTAAATATTTATTGAAAATTTGGTTACCAGGACTTTCTGAAACTGAAAATAATACAGATAATTAGTATTTAGATACTACTTAGAAAATAAAGTTACAATGTTTTATCATTTTTTGTTTTGGCTTTCAGGACTACAAATGTAGGGTGGAGAAAAGAATTATTTGCTTAAAAACTCAATAATTAAAAATTAAAAATATTAAAATACTGTATTTAGGTTTTTTTTAAAATAATAAAATACCTGTTTCATAATTTTTCGATAAATTAGTTTCCAAATATTGAGGTTTTATGCCCGCTAAAAGTGACTGATTTCAGTTCATTAGGCTTTAATTTGTGTGATTATGAAACGGGCCAGTTCGGGCCTAAATAACATGTCAGGCCTAGAATTTTCTGCTTATAAAATAAGTCGGAGAGGATCTAAAAAATCCATGTATTAGAGTACTGCACGGACCGGGCTAGGCCGTGATTTTAGGGTCTTCAGACGTGCTGAACCTGAAGTTAAAGTATTATTTTATTATTATATTATTATTTAGTCTGTAGCCGGCGCTTGGAGAGGAGGATGTCCTCGCAGCCAATACCCATCTGTCGGTGCCACGGGACCACGAACGTTTTCCACGACAATCTTCCATTTTCCTCGGTCGGCTGCAATCTTTCTCGCCCCATCGGCGGTCAGTCGCTTCCTCTTGAGGTCCCCATCAATAATTTTCAACCATGTTTTTTTGGCGTCGAACGTTGGATGCGCCAGCCAGGCGGTTGCTCCCGCCAAAGTAAACTATTGGGAAGCCGTTTACCATCCATTCAGCATACGTGCCCGAACCACCGCAGTCGCCGTTTTTGGATGTGTTTGTCGATCAGTGGTTGTCGACCACACCGTTCACGGATCATCTCGTTTCGAATGCGGTCGCGGATGGAGACTTCCAGTATTCACCGCAGGCATTGCATTTGGAAGACTTCAAGTCTATTCACATTGGATTTAAGCAATGTCCATGTCTCCGAGCCATATATCAGGATCGGAAGAATCAATGTTCGGTAAAGACGAATTTTTGTCTTGATTGCAATGTTCGTTCTCTTCCAGACGCACCATCTGAGCGTTGCAAATGCCGCAGTCGCCTGGCCAACGCGGCTGTGGACGTCGGCCGACGAAGACGTTTTCTTTTCCTGCACGATCGATCTAAGGTATTTAAATTTTCTCACTTGTTCGATCTGGACATCATTTAGGTGGAAATGAGCTGGTGACCTGTCCGTTGTTAAAACCTATGTCTTCTCGGCGTTTGAATGGTAAACTCGTCGGATAGGTCATTTCGAATGCAGCTGGTCGAACCGCTATACGACGCTCGTAACAAACGGATGACTTTCGGTTGTATGTTTTCTCTTTCCAATGCCGTCCACAATGCTGGCCAATGGATGCAGTCGAAAGCCGATTTGAAGTCGATGAAGACAACGACAGTCCGCCAGCCAAATCGAACCCTCTCTTCTACGAGTTGGAGTAGTGCAAAGATTTGATCGATGCATCCACGATTCGGTCGAAATCCGGCCTGTTCCTCACGACACGATTGTTCCCAATGTTTCTGTAGTCGTGACTGAATGATTTTCGTAAAAACTTTCCCAACGATTGAAAGGAGACTAATGCCACGGTAGTTTTTGCATTCCCGACTGTCTCTTTTCTTCAAAATGGGAACGACGATCGCTTTCTTTCACGCTGATGCTACGCACTCCGTGTCCCAAATGCATGTCAATAGGGCGTGTAGACGTTGCAATAGAGTGTCACCACCAGTTTTGATCATCTCGGCTGCGTTCGTCGACGGATCGGCGGACATAACGGCGTGGTACATTCGACGACGGATTTGGTTATTTGTTTTTCTTCATAGTTGACATCATCCAATGTATTGAGGATCGCAAACTTGTTTGATAAAGCAACTGGAATTCGTGTTGAACTGCCGGATTGCGTAGGCACGTCCAGTTTCTCTTTACAGCTGCCGGCGTCTCCTTCTTTGCTTTTTGAAGTCGAGGTTGTACTTTGGCTTGCACGAGGTAGTGTTCGAACGTCGTTGAGCGTCGATCGAAAACGCTTGTTGATCAGAACGTAGTCGAGCATGGCCAAATCTTTCCCCGACGGGTTTCTCCACGTGAGCCGATGCTTCTTCGGGTGTTGGAAGAGGCTGTTGCCAATGATGAGGTTGTTTACTGACGCAAACGACAACAGTCGCAGCCCATTGTCGTTGATTTTTCCGTGGCCAAATCGTCCAAGCGTTTCTTCCCAGCCACTACGGTTGTCGCCGACGTGGGCGTTAAAGTTGCCTGCCAATATGGTAACTTCGGTTTGCGGTATAGAATCAGTCGCAGCTTGTAGATCGGTAGAAAGCGTCTTTAGCTGCATCTGAGCTTGTTTCGGTCGGCGCATAGACGGATATGATGTGCGTCTTGATTGTGCCATCGATGGAAAGGACTGCCAGACGTTCAGAAATTGGTTGGAAAGCGACGACGCTGTGGGCAGCCCGCTGGCCGACCATAAATCTAACAACCGCCTCTCGCTTGTCACCACCGGAGTAGAAGAACGTAATAGTCTAGTCTAGTCTAGTCTCGTTCCACGCGGCGATTCGTATTTCATTCTTTGGTTTGATCAATTTAGTCGTTCGGCCAGTAGTCCACTTTTTGTCCGCACCATGGGTCCCCAATGCTGACACATCGGCTGCCTCAGGTGAGGTAGCATTTATAGATAAATTCGTTCGTTGTTAATCCTTGGTTACTTGCTTCTTTTTGTGTTAATGTTCTTTTCCACTATTTGGCCAGGTTCAGCAGTTGTTTTGGCATTTTCTCCTTGTCTTGTATTCTGATAAGGTAAGTCAAATGCTTAAAGTAGTGTTGTCGTAAGCTTCGATTTTTTTTACGTGGGCGTAACTGGTTGATGTGGCGCTTCCAGACCATTCCTTTTACAAATGTATCGTACAGAACCTCTTCCCTTCTACGAACAATCTATCCTGGTATCCACATGACAGGTCCCGGTCGATAATCGCGAACGAACACCAGGTCACCGTTTTGGAACTGTCGAGGTCCTGCCCCATGATAACGGTTGAACTGTTTCTCCATGTTATTTGATCGAGGTGTTGAATATTTGATTTTTTCGGATGTAATTCGCTTAAGGCCGAACGTAATTGTCTGCTTAGGAAATTTTCGTCTGGAGAGTGACCGTTCGGTGATGAAGCGCAAGAAGTGGTTCTGTAGCTGAATAAAAATGTTTGCAGAGATTTTTTGTAAGTTCCGTTATTTCTTAAAATCAAAGCTCTTTTGAAAGTGTCTACAAATCGTTCGGCCTGGCCATTGGATTGTGGGTGAAATGGCGGTGATCTCACGTGTTTGATCGCGTTTTCTGCACAGTATTCCTAAAAAACAGTTGAGGTGAATTGTGTGCCGTTGTCCCTGACAATAGTTTCAGGCAATCCAAATTGTGCAAAGATCCGCTGGAGTGCATTTATCGTGTTGAATGTGGTGCTGTTTGCCATCTCTATTATTTCTGGCCATTTTGAGAATGCATCTACTACTACGAGATACATTTTTCTCTGAAGCGGTCCAGCATAATCGATGTGGATTCGACTCTAGGGTTTGGTTTCTTTCGGCCATGAACATAAAGTGTGTCTTATGGGTGATTTAGCTGCTTGTTGGCACGAAGAACAGCTGCGTGTCCAGTGTTTTATGTCTTTATCAATGCCCCTCCAATAAACGTGTTTCCGGACAATTATCTTCATTCGAGTAATACCCGGGTGGCCTTTGTGAATCATTTGAAGTACTCTTTTTTGCAAAACCTGTGGGATGATTATTCGAGAACCAAAGCATAAACAGTCTTCATGTATTGTTATTTCTTTTTTTAAGAGTTCGAGTTTGTTTGTTTTCAGTGCCTTGTTTTCGTTCCACTTTCCGGTTTTGACATATTGGAGAAGGGCTATTAACTCATTGTCTGTTTTTGTTGCGTCACAGAATTTTTTATTTGAGACTGGAAGTTGTTTGACGGCATTGATGTCCTTGTAGTTTATATCTTGATTGATAGTTGCTATCAATGTGTCTTCTTCTGATGTTTTATGTGGGCCTATAAAGCGTGAAAGTGTGTCGGCTTGTCCAAAGGACGTGGTTCTGCAGTATTCCATTTTGAAATCATAAACAAGTAGTGTTAGGGCCCAGCGTTGGAGTCTGTTTCCTGTATATGATGTTATGCCTTTTTCATTGCCAAAAATGGCAAGTAGAGGTTGATGGTCTGTTAGTAGAGTGAAGTGGCGTCCATGAATATAACGGTGAAACTTTCTGACCGCGAAAACTAGAACTAGTGCTAGACCCTCTTTTTTTATTTGCCCATATTTTTTCTCTGCTGGAGTGAAAGCTCTACTAGCGTGTGCAATTGTCTTTTCTGTTCCATCACTATATCTGTGCGATATCACTGCTCCAATGCCGCATTCTGATGCGTCGGCTGCAACTACAATTGGTTGGCTGGAGTTGTAATGGTTTAACAGAAGGTCGGATAATAAATTTTTTTTAGTTTCGTCAAATACCCATTGACAGCTTTCAGACCACTGGAACACTGTGTCCTTTTTTTAAAAGGGCGTCTAGTGGTGTTCTTAGATTTCTCATGCGTGGTACAATGAGCTGTAATAACTGATCAGTTCAATAAAAGTAAGGAGCTGTCCTACATCTTTTGGTGGGGCATAGAATTATGGCATCGATTTTCTTGGGGTCGGGACGACGGACTGCAGCTTACGTGATTTTGTCATTAACAAGTAGCATTTTTCAATTCTAATCCGGAAGCCATAATTTAAAATTCGGTCAAATAAAGCCTCTAAGTTCGTGTTTTATTTCTCTAAGGTCTGTCCCGCAACTATGGATGCTGCCCACTGAGAGTGATATACGGGAGAGATTATTCCTTTTTTTAGTTACCGGTTAATTTCGCTATGCAATTGCTTTAAAGGGGCATGAGGAACAGGGCGTTTCTTTCCAAATATAGGTTGTGCACCAGGTTTAAGCTGTAAGGAAGCTGAAACGTTTGTGCACAGTCTTAGTTCCGGTCGGAACACATCAGCGTATTTGTGTTTTAATTTTTTTGTGATGGCTGTGCGTTCCACGTTTGTGTTGAAGCTTCGTATTTCCATGACAGAATAGTTTTCTAACCGTTCTTTGAAGTCAGGGATTTGTTTTATCCATTGCATTCCCATGAGGTCGTTTGAACCTGTGACGTAAACAGTACCCCAACCATGGTAATGTTGACCTGACGTATTTACAACGGTAAATGTTGTCTCAAACATTCCTTCGTTGTTCACGGGTTGACCATTTGCTGCGCATAGATTTGCCGTCGCTGTGGTAAGATTGGGGCGACCGATGGCTATCCACGTTGGAAAAGAGATGATAGTCATTTCGGCTCCTGTATCTAACCGAAGTTGAATTGGTCTATCGTTGATGCTGACTACAATGTACTGTTTGATTTCATTTCCGTTGTCTACTCGGTTAATGAATCGGTCTTGTCTAGAAACACTCTTTTTTCTGTGTATAAAAGAATTTTGTTTTCAGCTTGGATGATCCCTTGATACAAATTTTCGTGATTTGCAAAAATCTGGAGAACTCGTCGGTCTGACGTTAGGACACTCTCGTTTCCAATGTGGTCCGCCACAAATGGGACATGGTGTTTTTGGCTCTGCTTGATGTCGTGGTGACAATGGCTTTCGGTGAAGTGAGCTGTATTTGTTAATGGCCTGAATTTCTACATCCGGTCTTCCGATTGTTTTAGTATCATTCAGTGTAGTCTTAAGTTGTTCAGACTCTGCTATTAATTCAATGACTGTAATAGGTTTTTTGCTACTTTCGCTATCCAACATGCGTAACAGCTTGGAACGTATCTCGACATGTTTTTGTGCCTGAAGTCCTGCAACAAATTGAACACACTTATGTGTTTTGTCTGACATTCCTCGAAGTTCTGCCGCTTCTGCAGCAGCAATGATCTTATTTCCATAAGTGCTAAAATCACTCTCTGATGTACAAGTTATTCGACTAAAGTCAAACCTTTGTCGAAAGAGACTTTTCTTAGGGCCAAATAGTTGTTCAAGGGTTGTGATGGTTTCTTCCCAACCAATATAGCTGGGAAGCCGTAGAGAAATTCTGGTAAAAAAAACTGCATATGTGTGGTTGTCCAATAGAGTTTAAAGATGTTCAGTCTTTGACTCTTCTGAAAGATGTCTTTCGTTACCTTTGACAGTGCCTTCAAAATGTCTGAGCCACAGACTAAAAAATCGTCCTTCCTCTGGTTCGTAGAAAAACTTTTCCACTCTCTGACGTAGTCAATCAAAAAGTGTTTCTTTTGACTCTGTCTTTTGTTTTTGGGACTCTATAAGTTCTAACCAGGCGCGGTCCTACCATTGGGGATGTTGGGGATGCATCCCCCCACCAGCCTCAGAGCTCAATTTTTTCAATGAATAAATAAAGTTAAACATAAAGTAAACAACCCACCACCAAACACCAACTATCTATTTAACCTAGATAGTTATAAAATATGAAGAAATGTGTAGGCATCAGCAAAGCGCAATTAATATCTTGTTACTATAGGTACCTAAGTACCATATGCTTGACCAACCGAAGGTGATTATGTCCTGCCAACTATAGCAGCTTATAAATGAGGATATCCAGCTAAGGCGATTCACATTCGGTTTTCATTGTTTTCTATTTTTCGTTGTCTGCTGGCGTTAATAGTTTAAAAAATTTAAAAAAATGAGTTCATACAAATTTAGAACACTAGTTTTCTTTATACTTAAATTAATCTGAAAGGAAAAATACCCACTGTTTTCTATGATGTCTAAAGGTGGTAAAGTACTTAATTTTATTATTCCTAAATCAATATTTGTTTCACTAATTCAACTGCACAAACTCTAATTATTGTGTTGAAAATGTCAAGCAAAAATCTTGAACTTTCAGCAAAAATATGCGCTGCAGCAACTTCATTAAGATTATGTCATTCTTTAAATCGGCACCCACTGAGCATTGAGAGTGCAAACGTTCTAGCCAAACTTCAAGCCCTGAACAACAAGATTGTTATTTATCTATTCGTTCTATTGAATTCTTGACGAACGAAAATACATTTGAGTCGAACTTGACCACCAAAACTGTCAAATTTTCGTTTTAAACCTAACACTACTTGAATATTGCGTTTGTGTTAACTGAGGTTGTAGGAGAGTGCATGTTCGTCATTCTTTAGACATTGAACAAGTTAGAATTAGGTTAAAAACATATCTTTTTAATAAGTTTTTGATTAGGAAACGTTGATGAACTGCGCGCCTTTGCGAAAGAATTGGTTTTTTTATAACGGCACAATATAAATGTTGTTATTTTGTCTTGTATTTGTAGGGAAATGGAATAGTAACATACACTTTTCTTATGTTCAAAAACGGAATTAGCTTACAACACACCCATAACTTCATGATAACTTTAAAATCTAAAAAAATATATAATATAAGACTCCCAATAAAAAATAAATTTATTTAAAATTAAGGCTAACGCGTTTCGACAGCCATCAACTGTCATCTTCAGAGCCAATATAATATAACCGGACAACTGTACCGATCTCAACGCTAGCTGGTCGGTCCCACCTTCGATCGGTGGCGGCTGGCTCGTTCCACCGTCAAAGACAACGACTCACGGCAGGCGTGGATTTCCTGTTACTGGTCCAGCGTTAGATCTCGGCGGTTTTAGGAAGTTGCTCAAGACTGAACTCTATTCTGAACATTATGATTTGACGCAACGCGTTTTTGTGACTTACTTTAAAAAGCACATTATAAATAGACATTTAATAATAATAATAATAATAATAATGGCAAAGAAACGCTGGTCTACATTTGACTATTGAATATCAAACGTCAAATAACAAAACTTTTACCTAAGTTTGTCTTTGTGTATATAAAAAAAACAAAATATACAAAACAATTTATTTTTAAATTGACAGTTTTTAATAAATCCTTTATTGCTATGAAGAGAACCGAGGGGTTGACTACTCTCCAGATGGGTGTACAAAGCAAAAATTCCAAAAAATTCTTTAGGAATTTTTTGGGAATTTTGGCGTATTTTGGAATTTTTTAGAATTTTTGCGTAATTTGGAATTTTTTTGAATTTTTTTGAATTTTCTGGAATATTTCGGAATTTTTGGGTGTACGGAGCAGAAATTCAAAAAGCAATCTTTATGAATTTTTTTTAAAGTTTTGCGTTTTATGGATTTTTTTTTTAATTTTTGCGTTTTTTGAAATTTTTTCGTAATTTGGAATATTTGGTAATTTTCTTAGAATTTTTGGGTTTACGAAGCTAAAATTCCAAAAAACTCTTTAGGAATTGTTTTGGAATTTGTGCGTTTTTGGAAGTTTTGTGTTATTTGGAATTTTTCGGATTTTTTTCGTAAATTCCAAAGGTGTACAAGGAATATTTTGAAGAGAAGACATTTTTGCGAAGTCGAAAAATCGTTAACTAGATTTTGTGATAAAATTGTTTTACTACAATACTAATCTAACAAACTAAACTCTTTAGCATTTCAATAAATTGTATATCAATAACTTCAAAGTATAATTTGTAAAATTATTTTACGAAATTAAAAGTTAAACGTTTTTGATGACTATGTGTGCTTTCTTATAAGCAGTAATAAAAGGCTGCAAAAACAAAATTCTCTAATTGTTAAAAAAAGTTTCTACTATTGTGGGGGGAGGCGATCGCCCCCATCGCCCCTATGGATTCACCACTGGTGCGACCACATTGTCATGAATCGTATTTTGGCTCAACCACGTTCATCAAGTGTGAATTGTGGCGTTATTGGACAGATGAGTTGTTAAAGTGGCCACGTTGTACGGTTTCCAAGTTTTTTAAAGCTTTGTTTAGTTACTTTAAGTATGTAATGTTTTGAAAAATATTGTGTTGCGCTTATAAATAAAGTTTCAATTAATTAAAATAATGAGTTTGTGACACACGTTGCCTTTCTAGGACTAAAACAAACAAAGATAATAATACAAACTTTTATTTGGCTATATAAGAATGCGAAATTTTTTTAGTTTAAAATAAAAGCGTTAGGCGTACATTTCATTATGAGAATATATGAAAAGAGTCTATTAAGAAGTTTTTTTTACATTTGTGTTGGTTGTTTATTTTAGTTATTATAGTTGATATATAATAATTTTATAATAGATTACAGCAATTCAAAAGTATACTACAATCATCAAATGTATGGAGCGACAATAGGTATTTTTAGTGACGTATCTGGGAATGACAATGTTGTTGTGAGTCATTTTTCTTATTTTTAAATGCTTTTATTTGACTTCACTCGTCTCTCTGTTTGTTGGTTTGTTAGTTAGTTTGTCTGTGGTGATCAAATCTAGGTTAGTAGGCGTAGCCAAGTGTAGCCATTGGCCTCGTTGAATGTCCGCATTTTTTGCGAGTCTCCTGATGTAACCAAAGACTATATGACGCCTGAATTATCCAGATATAAACGGCTCAACTCAAACTCATACGTCTTCATGCGATTTTTAACTGTGCAACTGCCTACCTTAAATCAATTAAAATTAATCAAAATCGAATTTATATGGAAGTTAGTGTTGTTGTAATAAACAAAATTAATAATAAAAAATTAAATAAAAAGTAAAAAAATTGAGCGTAACTGTTGTTTAAGATTCAAAAATATTAGTTCGTTGACTCAGATAATGAGGCAAAATATTTGCATTTTTTTAAAATTTATTTTTATCTTTACTTGTTCGAATCCATAGACACAATATTTTTCGATATTTTTCGATGTAATCAGGTGAAGTCTTAAGATTTGTTGCTGATGTTAATGCACTTTTGGCTTATTGACAGTCTTTCGGGCGCATTATCTTTACTATTTCCACATACCAATGGATCTTGAAGATGCCACGAAAACGACAGTTATTATGACATTTGTTCTGTTCGAATTCAAGCGTATGCCATTCATGGTTCTGTAACTCACCGCAAACTACTTAGCGTTATGGATTCTATATTTTGCGATTTGCCGTTTGTTTTTGTTCATATCATCTACTTCGACTTCCAGAAAGCTTTCGACTCTGTCTCTTATATCAAACTCATTCAAAAACTTGAAGCTTATGGCATTAGCGGCAATTTGCTTGCTTGGCTAATAGACATCTTATCTGATCGTACGCAGCACGTCCAGTACCGGTGGCGCTTTCCGGGTCATCGAATGTTTCAAGTGGTGTTCATCAGGGCAGCGTTCTTGGAATAACCATTTTCCTTCTTCACATCAATGATGCACTGGACAATATTGATAATGAATCTGTTTATAAAAGAACATGTCCTGACTGACTGACTGACTGATAATCAACCCCGAGCTCAAACGCCTCATCCTAGGAACGTGAAATTTGGAACTTATATTGCTTTTATAGCGTAAGCACCCACTAAAAAAGGATTTTTTAAAATTTTGCTCCTGAGAGGATGAAACCGGAAAACAAATGTTTTTTTCTAAAACAACGTATACCTCGAAAACCAAAAGCGAAAGGTTTTTGAAATTTTGTATCTAGATTCTTCTTAAAATTGAGAAAATGCGTGTTTCACCATTTTTTGAAAATTTGGTGTCAGAATCTCAAATGTGGGGTTGAAAATATGGTTAATTGTTTTTTTTTTAAAATTACTGCTACTCAAAAACTGTAAGTTTTACAGATGTAAAAATTAGTATTTAGTATCTACTCAATAATTAAAAATAGAAGTGTTTCACCATTTTTTAAAATTTGGCTTCCGGGACATCAAATGTGAGGTGGAAAATAAGGTTATTTGTTTTTTTTTAGAATAACTGCTACTTAAAAACTGTAAGTGCCACTGATGTAAAAATTGGTATTTAGTATTTACTCGAAAAATTAAGATTTACGTGTTTTACCAATTTTTGATAATTTGGTTTCCAGGACCTCAAATGTGGGATAAAAAAAAAATCTAAAAATGTAAAAGTTTTTAAACGTGGCGATACGCGGTAGAAAAGCGACAATTGTCAGATTTGTCATTCATTTATTCAGAGGCTGACTGCAGTTTCGGAAAATAAGCCGAAAAATAAAACAACTGACGCAAGCAAATGAAAAATAAACAAGTTTGGTAAGGTGAATTAGACCAGGTAAAGTTAGTGTCACGGCTGCCTCCATCGTCAATAGAAGTGAATAATTTGGCTGCGCTGACTAGACGTAGAGCGCGATGATAAACGCCGACCTGGTTGATATCGTTGGTTTGCCTAATAATCAAACTTGCTCAATTTTTGTGTGCTTTCAATTATAGCGTCTTTCCTATTTAGTTTCTGATAATAATTTTTAGTACGTTGTGTAGTTGTGTAGATATTGTGCTTATTCGTACCTAATATTATCGATTTTTGATGAGTATTAAATAAGTTATAGCGTGAAATGTGACTTAATTTAAGCACACTTGCCTGAAAAGTTGTTGCGTGCTGACGTAAACGTTTTCGTTCTGCAATGTGATTGGCTCGTTAGTTAATGATTATAACTCATTCTGACTAACTGTTGTTTCTAGCCATTTGTGTTGTCGCAATTGTGAAACTGTTTAGTGTATCGATTTTGTATAACAAATATCCGTCTGGAAAGGAAATTTCATGTAATATTATTAATTCGTGGCTGTGATTATGGAGTATATCGCATTTTTCAACTTTTGTTTGTCAGAAGATCACGTGGGGTGTGTAAGTTGACCACGTGACCGTGTGCATAATGTAAGGCGGTATTCGTGATTGGTTGTTTTATTAATTGGAATTGTCACGTGAGCTTATCCTGACGAGGTTATATAAGAAAATTTCACGAGTGAAATTGGCCTTTTTTTTGGCGAGACGAGCTAACAGGTTTTTCGCCGAGCGGGAGTGACGATGGTGCGTAAGCCGTGCGTTCCTTTGCATCTGCAGTAGGGCGCATTGGTCGACGTATTATCGTCGCTCCCAGTGTTTTTAGTAGATGTTTATCTGTGTGTTTTATAATACGGTTCGTTTTCAAAAGAGTTGTTGTGCTGTTTCGTCGCGCAACTGAATGGTAATCTGAAGGTACTCAGCAGATTGGAACTTGCCCTTTAACCCAGGATCTTCTACGCCAAAATCAAGGTAACTCTTGGAGACTGAAGATGCCTGGGGAAGATTATCACTACTTTCCAATGACGACTATCGTTACCCGAGGCTCGCGGCGATGCAGCTAAACGGAGAACAGTAGTTCACGAAGATGTCATGGACCCTTCAAGCGCGAATTCTGGAATCTGAAGTCAACCAACGGTCTGAGGCTTGGCTTCGCTACCCATGCCCTTTCCAATGACGGATACAGAAGTACAGTCGCCCGGAGAGAAGCAGTCCATTATCACATCAGACCAACATGGGCTCTTCAACGCAGGGAAGATTCTTCAAAGCGTTAAAGATCCAAAATCTGAAGGTAGCCAGCGGAGTGAAGCTTGTCTCATGCCCAGCCCCTCCTCCTATGACGACTTAAGATTTATCAAAGTGAGGAAGACTGGAAGTCGAAGGTAATCTGCGGATTGGGGTTGTCTGGGTGCCCAACCCTTCTCCAAAGACGACTGACCTGGTTCCCGCCTCGATGCAACCGAACATTCAACGACGACGTTGGGCTCAATCAATCATGAGAGAAATGAATTCCAAGAAGTCAGCGGATTAGGTTTCTGCCTCGTTCCTTCTCCAATGACAACCGAGGATGACACGACAATCATGATCGAAAGAACTCAACGTCATTTTGTAACAGGTTCCAACACACACGAGCTCTTCAAAGGGTGGACGACTGGAAATCGGAAGGAATTCATCGGGAGGGACGTGATTTATGCCAGCCCTATTTTGGACCGATGACGACCGATAAAGACGACCTGACCCCCGCTACGAAGAAGTTCAACAAGCTACCTTGAATAGAACCTTCCAACACAGGAAAAAAATGATCCGGATGAAGCCACGATGAGGAACTGGACTCTTCAAAGATTGGAAGAATGGAAATCAAAAGGAAATCATTGGGAGGAGTGTGATTGATGTCGTCCCTTTGGATCGCTCCAATGAAAACCGATAAAGATGACCTGACTCCCTCTACGAAGCAGTCCAGCATTCATCAACCGACCAGAAATATTTTGAAAGAAGTCATCTCCCCTGATCCCGGGATTAAGCTTTCAGGCTGAAGATGGCGAAAATGACACGACAAAGGAAAAGAAGGGAAAAGAAGAATATGAAGAATTTTCTAGATATATTTTCTGACATTTTTCATTTCCCTTTCTTAAAAGGACAATATCTGTATTTTTATTTGTTTTAATTTTATTTATTTATTATTTTTTTATATATTTTTTCCGTCTAAAAATACCATGTATAAGGACGTTAAACAATAATAAAAAAAACTAACCCATAAAAACAAAGTTTTTATTATAAATCCTTTATATACGATCCTAGATTTTTATTTTTAAGCCCAGAGCCAAATTCAAAAATTAAATTCAAATTCAAAAATATGGACCCTTTTGAGGGGGCCGTTTTGACGGGGACCGTTTTGACGGGGACCGTTTTGACGGGGGCCGTTTTGACGGGGGCCGTTTTGACTGAAATTTTGATAGATTCAATTGTCTCGCAGCCCAAGTCGATGTGCCAAATTTCAGCTCGATCGGATAACGGGAAGTGAGTTAATTTTGAGACTCAAAGTTTGTGACTGGAAGACAATCGAAAATAATATAAAGGATTTAAAAAGAAAAAACGAAAAAAGAGTGGAATTGGCAAAAGAGTTCGTTTGTTTGTGGGTTACGATGGTGAGTAGGCCGTTCGTTCCTTTGCTTTTGCAGTAGGGCGCATTGGTCGACGTATTATCGTCGCTCCCAGTGTTTTAGTAGTTGTTTATCTATATGTGTTTTATGATACGGTTCGTTTTCGAAAGAGTTGTTGTGCTGTTCCGTTGCGTTGCTGAATGGTTATCTGAAGGTACTCAGCAAATTGGAGTTTGCCCTTAAGCCCAGGATCTTCTACGCAAAAATCAAGGTAACTCTTGGAGACTGAAGATGCCTGGGGAATATTATCACCCTTTTTCAATGACGACTGACGTTACCCGACGCTCGCGGCGATGCAGCTTAACGACACAGTGCAACGGAGAACAGTAGTTCACGAAGATGTCATGGACCATTCAAGCGCGAATTCTGGAATCTGAAGTCAATCAACGGATTAAGGCTTGGTTTTGCTACCCAGGCCCTTTTTAATGACGGATACAGAAGAACAGTCGCCCGGAGAGAAGCAGTCCATCATCACATCAAACCAACATGGGCTCTTCAACGTAGGGAAGATTCTTTAAAGCGTGGAAGATCCAAAATCTGAAGGTAGCCAGCGGAGTGAAGCTTGATTCATGCCCAGCACCTCCTCCTATGACGACTAAAGATTCATCAAAGTGAGGAAGACTGGAAGTCAAAGGTAATCTGCGGATTGGAGTTTGTCTGAGTTTCCAAACCCTTTTCCAAGGACGATTGAAAACAACCTGATTCCCACTGCGATGCTACCGAACATTCAACGACGACGCTGGGCTCATTCAAACATTGGAGACGACCTGACCCCCGCTACAAAGCAGTTTAACGAGCTACCTTAAATAGAACCTTGACCTTCCAGCACAAGGAAAAAAACGAAACGGATGAAGCCACGATGAGGACCTGGGCTCATTCAATCAGGGAATAAATAAATCCAAAGAACTCAACGGATTAGGGTTCTGCCTCGTCCCTTCTCCATTGACAACCGAGAACGACACAACAACCAGGATCGAAAGAACTCAACGTCACTTTGCAACATGTTCCAACACTACAACAGCTCTTCAAAGCGTTGACGACTGGAAATCGAAGGGAATCATCGGGAGGGACGTGATTTATGCCAGCCGTCAACAGGACCGATGACGACCGATAAAGACGACCTGACTCCCGCTACGAAGCCGTTTAACAAATTACCTTGAATAGAACCTTGGCCTTCCAAACACAGGACTTATTCAATCATGGAAGAAATGGAATCCAAAAAAGTCAGCGGATAAGGGTTCAGCCTTTTCCTCTCTTCTCTAATGACAACCAAAGACAACATGACCACCATGAGCGAAACAGCTAAACGTCACCATGCAACGGGTTCAAACACTACATGAACTGGAAATTGAAAGGGAATCATCGAAGAGGTCTGCTCCGATGATGACCGATGATGACCGATAAAGACGACTTGACCCCCGCGGCGAAGCAGTTTAGCAAGCTACCTTGAATAGAACCTTGACTTTCCAACACAGGAAAAAAAACGAAACGGATGACGCTACGATGAGGACCTGGACTCTTCAAAGCATGGAAGAATGGAAATCGGAGAGAAATCATTGGGAGGGGTGTGATTGATGCCCCCTTTGAACACCCCAATGACGACCGATAAAGGCGACCTGACTCCCGCTGCGAAACAGTCCAGCACTCATCAACCGACCGGATGTATCCCGAAAGAAGTCATCTCTCCTGATCCCGGGATTGAGGTTTCAGGCTGAAAGATGACAATCAGAACTCGACCAAAAAGAAAGAGAAGGGAAAAGAAAAAGATGAAGAATTTTTTAAAATGATTTTCTGATATTTTTTATTTCCCTTTTCTTAAAAGGACAATATCTGTATTTTTATTTGTTTTATTTTATTTTTATATTTTTTTGCCTTTTTCTTTTTCTTTTTTTCTTTTTCGTCTAAAAATACCATGTATAAGGACGTTAAACTATAATAAAAAAAGTGGAATTGGCAGTCTTCTACTTCTTGCGATCTCGAGAGGCGAAGTCCTATCCGAATAGTGTTCGAGTTTCTGTTTAAATTAGTGCTTGATTTGTTTTAATAAAATCTTAAAGCTTATTCGACTTGAGTTAGTTTGTTAAAGCATCAAGACCCGAATAGATAGTTAGAATCCCGTCACAGTTAGTATGTATAATGGTAAGGTAAGATGAAAACATCTATGAGTAAGATAAAACTATATTAAAACTATATCGTCAGGTCGGACATCCTTCAACCTGACGATAGTTCTGAAAATACTCTTCAAAACAACCATTCCTCCCTCGGCGACAACAATCAATCACAATTGAAAGTCTCTCGCAATCCTACTCCACCGCCACTACATGCGCAACTCAACCTTCTGACGATTTTCCATCAAACCCTTCTAATAATGACATCTTTCCACACTTCCTTAACAATCCTAACATAATTTGCGTCGGAAGAGATGAAATAGACACAATAATTGATTTTCTTCTTTTACTACAGTTGTCGCTGCTCTAGCCATCAGTCTTCAGCCTTACGTTCTTGACACCAAAATCACGACATTCGAATTTATTTCAGTCAGTTTTCAATCTACTCACGGGAAAATGGTAGCGCTGGTTGTCTACAGAACTGGCCCCATAACATGACTATTTTTTAGTGAGCTTGATAATCTTCTGTCGCGCGTATCTGTCTTGAAGGATGTTCTCGTCGTCGGGGACTTCAACATAAGACTGGATCGCAAAAAGGAACCTACCACAATAGCATTTATAAAATGTCTATCATCACATGGTTTTGCACCTCGGGTACATCAACCAACTCACGAACTCGGAGGTACTCTCGACGTCGTTGCCTCACGAAGATCTCTATTCGTCAAAAGCATGAACGTCATACCAGCCGACTTTTCCGATCATCGGCTTCTTCGCTGGGTGTCTGTTATTTCCCGCCCACCACCTGTCTACAAAACGATAGTGGTCTCAGTTGGATGTGGTAAAATTCGTCAAGTTAATCCATTTACAAAATTCTACAGACATTAGCGCTACAGATGATGTTGACGTTGATGTCTCTGCCACACAGCTTAACAGCGCAATTCTCAATGTGATTGATCACTTGATCCCACTGAAAACGGCACGCATCCGTCTACGTCAATCGGACCCGTGGTATGACGGAGAGTACCGCGCCATGAAACGGCGGACTAGAGGGATGGAGAGAAAAGCTCTGAGAACACAATCGGCTTCTGATCGAGACAATTGGCATATGCATCAGAGAGCCTACAGACGATTCATACGGTCCAAGCGTAGCTCATATTGGGTGAAAACCTTTTTAAAGAACAATAAATCGCCTCACCAAATGTGGCGTTCGCTCAATCATATCACGGGCAGAGGAAAAACTTCTTCTGCCCAGTCAATTAGCGTGGATAATTTTCTAAAACATTTCACCTCAAAGATAGACAAGATTCGTGTAGCGTCATCCAAAGCTCCAACCCCGCTGTTTCAAGCAATTGCAACGTCGGTGCTTTTGGAGAAATTTCAGCCCACAACCGAAGACGAAGTTAACCGCCTCATACTCGCCCTTCCAAACAAACAATGTCTGCTCGACCCTATACCAACCTGGCTCCTGAAGAAAATCTCCTCATTCATTGCACCTGTTTTGGTCAAACTCTTTAACAAGTCTCTTCTTTCTGGCAAGGTTCCTCTTATATTCAAATCATCTTACGTCACTCCGTTGATAAAAAAATCTACCCTGGACCCCGCCGACGTTAATTCACATCGGCCTATTTCGAACTTCTCAGTTTTTTCAAAGCTATTAGAGCGGCTGGTACTCAGCAGAGTCTTAGCGCATCTAGAGCAATACAATCTTCTTCCTCTTCATCAATCGGCTTATCGTCGTCACCATTCCACCGAAACCGCAGTGCTTCGTGTGTCTTCTGATATTCTGCAAGCCGCGGGCGACGGCGAGTTGTTGCTGCTTGTGCTGCTTGACCTTTCAGCGGCCATGAAGGTATCAAGATGCGTAGACGCTGTCGACCGTTGGATGCTCAACAGCCGTCTCCTGTTGAGTTCCAACAAAACAGAAGTGATCTGGTGCTCGTCTTTCCGACGTTCGTCAACTCTCCCTACCAAGCCGATTCGAATCTGCTCCGACCTGATCCCACCAGTAAGACGTGTTCGTAATCTGGGGATCTGGCTGGATTCAGATTGTTCTATGGCCAGTCACATCGACAACACGACACGTTCCTGCTATGCTTCTCTCAGAGAGATTTGCTGTATCTTCTCTCATCTTTCAATTAACGCCCGGAGAATTCTCATAACCGCCTTGGTTCTTCCAAAGATTGATTATGGAAATTCAACTCTAGCCAGCCTTCCTTTTTGTCATCTGGATCGGCTTCAAACTCTCATCAACACAGCCGCCAAAATAATCTACAATGCTCGGAAATATGACCATGTCACCCCACTTCTCAAAGATCTCCACTGGCTTCGCATTCGGCAACGAATCGAGTAAAAGATTTCCACAATAGTACACAAATCTCTCCACGGCTAAGCTCCTCCATACCTGTCTTTTGCTCATGTAACCAATGTACCGGGTCGGCAGAGGCTCAGATCAGCATCCAGGGGCCTCCTCACTTCACCGCCGGTTCATCGCGCGACGCTCGACGGAAGATCCATCGACGTGATTGGGCCTGAAATGTGGAACAAACTCCCTTTCCACATCATCTCTACATCCAGTTCAGCCAGTTTCCACACAGCACTAAAAACATTTCTGTTCACTAAATCTTTTCCCTAACGTCTACAGTGGTCTTGAAGTTCTTTTGAAGAACATACGCCACTTTAATAAAATTCGGATTCATTATCATTATTATTATCATTACTAGGCTATGTTTCTTTATCCTTGCAATAGTTAATATTCGTTTTCTGACTTTAATAATTTAATGTTATATCCTAACAATAATTTTAGGCATGGAAGTTTGTCGTTCGGTTTTATTCGGGTACGGAAGTAATCGGAAATATTTTTCTTCCGAACGTTCGGTTTTAATCGGGTTCGGAAATAATCTCATTCCGAACTTTCAAAAACCGTTTCCGAAAGATCGAGGATATTCGGAAATTATACGGAACAGCCGAAAATTACTGAATTACTTTCTTAATTTTTTAGGCATTCTGACGAGACTTGTACAAATTGATTTGTTTTTGAATTATCTATTCAAATATGTAAATTTTATTAAGATACATCAAGTTTGAATTTTCAATGTAAAATGAGTGGAGTTAGCAACGGTTATTGAGTAGCCTAGCGAGTACCTACATTGTAAATAGAGACATAACAACCGATTTAATCGCAATAGTTTTTACCATATAACTCCGTTAATAATTCAGGGATTTAGTTGAAAACCGTACAGATCGTTTTGTATTTTAATTTTCTATTCAAACATTTTAAAAAATAAAATGCTTCAAATTTGAATTTTCCATATATAATGCAGGCAAAGTTAGCTACCGTTGCTAATTTCAGCGATGTACACAAAACTATACGTATTGACGTGTTTCCATTATCGCAAACAGAAGAATAAGGAAAGATATGACATAATTATAATATTTCATTGATCTAAAATGACGATCAGTGAAATTCATTGTTTAATTTTTTTTACGGAACTCCGAAAAAACCCGACATTTACGAAAAATAATTCCGAACGTTCGGTTTTTTTCGGGTCGGAAATAATTTTATTCCGAAATTCCGACAACCGATAAAAACCGAAAAAACCGACTTTTCGGTTAAGTTCGTTAGGGAACGGAAGAAACTTTAATGCTTAACAATAATTGAATTTCATACATTCTGGTCTCTTCTAATACAACTTAGCGAAAACGCAAAAATTGATGGTATATTCCAATAGTATAAAAGTTATAGTCTCTGTGATTTCATTAGTCGTATCTCTGTGATTTGTGTCGTAAACACTATGGAATTCTGTTTTACTTATGTTCTTTTTGTTGAGCCTTGTATTTTCTTAATTTGACAGGTGGAGTGTTTCCTCTTTTGTTGGTGTGCTAATTCTTTGACAATTTTGGTTCTTTCTGTTTGTTTACTTTTCTCGTTTTACTTTTGACCATGATGATGGCTGACATAGCTGAAACGGTCCGTCGGTCTGACAATAAAAGTTTAACAAAAAAGTTTTTGACTAATTGTAATCTCGAACAGCGAGTTTTATAACAAAAAGTCAAGAATTTAGCTCGAAAAGTTGTTTCTGCCAAATGGCAAGTTGTATTTCTTAAAGCATGTCTCAAAGATATATATATATATATATATATATATATATATATATATATATATATATATATATATATATATATATTTAGTATATATATATATATATATATATATATATATATATACACACACATATATATATATATATATATATATATATATACACACACATATATATATATATATATATATATATATATACACACATATATATATATATATATATATATATATATATACACACACACACATATATATATATATATATATATATATATATATATATATATATATATATATACGACTCTACTAGGAATCGAACCCACGTGTCTACGGCAACACCGCCTCGCCTAAATGCAAGCGCTCTTATCAACTGAGCCACCGACCATCACCAAAAAAATGATGGCTAGAAGTCTCAGTCTTTCAGAGCTACTTAACATTAGACTACGACTATGATAGGCTCAGAACTCCTTACTTCGGCTCGACAGCTAGTCTGCTGCCAGATAAATAAATTTCTTATGTAGGGAAACATTGCTTTGAAAAGTTTCGAGAGCCTACAAATAGGATGACTAACTGTCACCACAAATAACGCAATTATTAATACGACTCTACTAGAAATCGAACCCACGTGTCTACGGCAACACCGCCTTGCCTAAATGCAAGCGCTCTTACCAACTGAGCCACCGACCATCACCAAAAATTAATCACCATTAATATATATATATATATATATATATATTAATTAGTTATTAAAGAATTTCAGTATACACGACATCTGAACTTAATTCATAGGAAAAACAAAACTAATATATATATATATATATAAATATATATATATATATATATATATATATATATAAATATATATATATATATATATATATATATATATATATATATATATATATATATATATATATATATATATATATATATATATATATATATATATATATATATATATATATATATATATATATATATATTTAGTTATTAAAGAATTTCAGTATACACGACATCTGAACTTAATTCATGGGAAAAAACAAAACTAATATATATATATATATATATATATATATATATATATATATATATATATATATATATATCAAGAAACTTCGGCTTTAAATGTTCTTCAAAACAAACTCGTAAAAACACAAAGGACCATTTAGCAGCAATATACTTTTTTATTAACTTATCTAAATGTCGAAATTTAGTTTTTAAAACAACATTATTCAAAATTAAGGCTAACGCGTTTCGATAGCCATCAACTGTCATCTTCAGAGCCAATATAATTTAACCGGACAACGTAAACACGTTTATAAACAGAGTAAAAGTAAACCCCAAATAAAACCAAAGGAGAAGAAAAGGGGGCAGTAACACTAAATAATATAAACTAAAACGAAATTGGATTTAAAATAAATTAAAGTATTAATGGTTCAAATAATGAATAAATTATAAACAAAAAAAATCAAATTAAACTAATACAGACAAACTACAATACATTCAAAACTTTCGCCACCGCTCACGCCCGACTGTGGTATTATTAAGAAAAGTTGGACAGATAAAATCAAATTAAACTAATACAGATAAACTACATTACATTCTAAACTTTTGCTACCGCTTACGTCTGACAGTGATATTATCACTGTTAAGCACTGTTGTTAATCGAGTCAGAATGAGATCATCATCCTTCATATCATCACTCAAAACATCTTGACCAGTCGCACAACTAAAATTGTCAAGGACGCTATACCCTTCATGATCAAGGGGGTCACAAACATCATTGACACTCAGCAAATCAACTTGACAATCAACACATTCAACAAATGCATCATCTCCTAGCTGAAACGGTCCGTCGGTCTGACAATAAAAATTTAATGGAAAAGTTTTTGGCTAATTGTGGTCTCGAACAGAGAGTTTTGTGCCGAAAGGTCGAAAATTTGGCTCGAAAAGTTGTTTCTGCCAAATGGCGAGTTGTGTTTCTTGGACCGTGTCTCAAAGATAAATTGATTCCACAGTTTATTCGCAACATACATATATATATATATATATATATATATATATATATATATATATATATATATATATATATATATATATATATATATATATATATATATATATATATATATATATATATATATATATATATATATATATATATATATATATATATATATATATATACAAATACTTTGGCCGTTGAGGCTGCTCCTGAAGAATCTCATTGTAATTTATCTGAGGAAATTCTTGTCTCTTCTAATATAACACAGCGAAAGCGCAAAAATTGATTTCCAATAGTATAAATTTTATATTCTTTTGATTTGATAGGTAGAGTGTTTTTTCGTTTTTTCTTTTGTTAGTGTGCTAATTCTTTGATAATTTCGGTTCTTTCTGTTTGTTTACTTTTCTCGTTTTACTTTTGACCCTGAGGATGGCTGACATAGCTGAAACGGTCCGTCGGTCTGACAATAAAAGTTTAATGGAAAAGTTTTTGGCTAATTGTAGTCTCGAACAGAGAGTTTTGTGCCGAAAGGTCGAGAATTTGGCTCGAAAAGTTGTTTTTGCCAAATGGCGAGTTGTGTTTCTTGGAGCGTGTCCCAAAGATAAATTGATTCCACAGTTTATTCGCAATATATATATATATATATATATATATATATATATATATATATATATATATATATATATATATATATATATATATATATATATATATATATATATATATATATATATATATATATATATATATATATATATATATATATATTCTTTATTAAAAGTCACCGCATACTTACACGATACAAGTTTTTGAAGACTTCTTTCAACGCTACGAAAATTCTTTCGCACACTTTCAACCGAAAACAGTTCACTATTCATCATTTTATTTAATTTGCCGACGCGTTTCGGAGTACCTTTACTCCATTTTCAAGGCTCATTGTAAACAAAACCCGCAAAGAACTTAAAGTCATATAATGAAAAGAAAATATGCACAAAACTAAAAGTCACATAAAATATTCTTCCCACTCTATACATACCCGATTCTAACCATAATACCTTGGTTTTACATATTACGAAATATAATCTACAATCAACTCAAAACAAGTCAGCGAAACAGGACCACAAACATCAAACAACCAATGCTCATTCATACATTCAATCATCTGTAGGTCTATTTTTTTCTTCGTCTTTCAGTGATGTTAATATTGTCCACTAAGTGAGAAAACCGTAGTTGCGGATCGGTCTCTTCATCAGCTCTGTCAACAGCTATCCTTACTTCTTCTGTTTCTTCTGAAGCCGTGAGTTCAACTGTGACTATTGGAAGAATGGACTTGTCAACATTCTCTGCTACAACGTCCTGTGAAACATTGATACGATTGTCATCAACTACTTTATTTGTTGTATTTATTTCTTCGCCACGGTTCTTCCTTGTCCCTAATTCATACAAAGTAAGGACGTGTGGAAATTTATCAAACTGCTTGTTGATTTCGGGCTTCCGTTGTAAGATTAGTAGAGCCTCTTTGATTCTCAACTGTCTGACATCTTTCTCTTTAGTAAGAACACGTACATTGTCAACGAGAATATCACGTTTCAAAGCGCGGCCGTGCGGTGACTTTTAATAAAGAATGTTTAAAAAATGACTTGTTGCCAAAATACGTTATATATATATATATATATATCTATATATATAAAAATGAATGTTTGTATATATGTATATATGTATATATGTTTATATGTTAATGTCCTTTATGCATTGCTACACCATTCATCCGATCGTAATGAAATTTTCACACAACCTTGAGAGTCAAGGGGAGTCAAATATAAAAAAAAATTTGAAATCCGTCACAAAATGAGCGGAGCGGAGCGGGTGAGCGAGCGGGAACTATATATATATGTATGTGCGTATGTGTGTGTATGTATGTATGTGTATGTGCATGTATGTGTGTCTGTGTGTGTGTTTATGTATGTACTAGCGGAGATACCCGGCGTTGCCCGGGTTTTTTAGAGGTTTTTCTAATGTTTGTCTCTTTCTCTCCCGTTTCCTTTCCCACCTGCTTTCCCACTCCCGTTCGCTTTCCCGTTTTCGGTCGTTTTCCCGCTGCCGGTCGCTTTACCACTCCCGGTCGCTTTCCCGCTCACGTTTGCTCTCCCATTCCCGCTCACGCTTGCTTTTCCGTTCCCGCTCGCTGTCCGTTCCGGGTCGCTTTCCCGTTTCTATATTAGACAAACTAACCCACAAACAATCATATATATATATATAGTCTTAGCAAATCTATAGGCTAACAGAAGTTATGAAAGAATGGAAAAGAAAAAATGAGCGTAAACGGGAGAGCAACCGTGACCGGGAATGGGAGAGCAAGCATGACCGGGAACGGGAGAGCAAGCGTGAGCGGGAACGGGAAAGCGACCGGGAACGGGAAAGCGACCGGGAACGGGAAAGCGACCGGGAACGGGAAAGCGACCGGGAACGGGAAAGCGACCGGGAACGGGAAAGCGACCGGGAACAGGAAAGCGACCGGGAACGCGGAAAGCGACCGGGAACGCGGAAAGCGACTGGAATCGGGAGAGCAAGCTTGGAAGGAAACGCGAGCAAGAGAGAAAATCGATAACAAAACTTCTGAGCGGGAAAGCGAACGGGAGCTGGAAAACGACCGAGAGCGGAAAAGCGACCGGGAACGCGACGAAAACGGGAAAGTGGAGAAGGAAACGGGAGCGAGAGAGACAAACATTAGAAAAACCTCTAAAAAACCCCGGGCAACGCCGGGTAACCCCGCTAGTATATATATATATATATATATTAATTAGTTATTAAAGAATTTCAGTGAGTGAGTGAGTGAGTGAGTGAGTGAGTGAGTGAGTTACGGGGGCTACTAGCTAATTTAATAGCTATCGAGATATATATGTTTTTAAGATATATATTATAAGGAAACATAACGTTGATATGTTTTTACGAGCCACATATATCAGAAACTTGGATGGCGTACAAAAAGGCATGATGCAAGGCGGTGTTGCCGATCCGACAGTCGTGGGTTCGAGTCTGAAGTTGAGACATTTATATTTGCGTTATTTCGTGGTGGATTGTACGCCATCCAAGTTTCTGATATATGTGGCTCGTAAAAACATATCAACGTTATGTTTCCTTATAATATATAATAACAGTAATAACTAAATAATTAAGATCAGTTAGTAACGCCTTTAAAATACAATTTAAATAAAATTAATAACTAAATAATTAAGATCAGTTAGTAACGCCTTTAACAACGGATCTTAATTATTTAGTTATTACTGTTATTATTATAATTATTTTAATTTAAATATTTTATATGTTGTTACATTTGTATATAATGAATTTAGATTTTATTTAAATTGTATTTTAATTCCTTTCAATTAGTTGTATCTTTTACCATTTAGTCACTGCATTTTATTTTTAAAAAGTTAAACGGCTCTGATGATGGCAAAAAATTGCCGAAATAGATCTATTAGCCTATAAGATTATGGAGTTTGTGTTTGGTAATAAAGTATTTTTAAACCGATTTAGAGTATTGGAAAAAATTAAAAATAAAATCGATTCAGCCAAGTGCGCCACTTTTTTCAACCGAGTTTGCCTAAAAGAATATATATATATATATATATATATATATATATATATATATATATATATATATATATATATATATATATATATATATATATATATATATATATATATATATATATATATATATATATATATATTTGAAGAAAAAATTATTTCTCATATGGTTTCGCTTAATTATTTAATGTTAATTCATGTTGTTTTTAAAGATTTGTGCATATGCAACAAAGTATCCAGGAATATTTTCAACATTAACAGAGAAAATAAGTTACGGAAAATATGCTAAAGGAATTTGTTTTCAAAAGAGTGTTCATGATTCTTTCGAAATAAGTCTAACTGAAGAAAAATCTTCAATAAAGCAGAATGGATTTTATGAATTTTATGCTGCTCATGCTGTGATGGGAATGTCTCTACATATGTATTCCGTAAGACTTTTGTGTATTTAGGCAAATGTTAGAAATCTGACATACATCTATGTAAGTTTTCACATCCGTTCTACTTCTACAAAAAATGGATTAGGCTGAAGCTAGTTAAGTAAATTCTTATGCTGAAAAGGCTAAAGCTAAAGCTAATTAGCCACATTTGATTGGCGGCAAGAGGCTAGCTGAACGCTAGCATATTATTAACTTTCCTTTTTCATTGTTTGTATTATTAGATAATTAAATACAAGATTCAAATCTTAAGCGGAATTTACAAAACTCTACCGAAAACCGACCACGACTGCATGAACGTAAATTGGGGGGGAGGGGGGGGCATTTGCCCTTCTCTGATTTTCAAAATTTGAATTTTTTTACCTAGAGTTTACTATATATTTATTTAATTTTAACTTTACTTAACCTAGTGATGATGCAATGCGTATTGGAATCCTTCTGGCGTGTATAGACAATTCGCCCCCCCTTGATTTCCACAATTAAAATTTTTATTTAAAATATTTATTTAATTTTAACTTTACTTAACCTAGTGACGATGCAATGCGTATTGGAATCCTTCTGGCGTGTATAGACAATTCGCCCCCCCTTGATTTCCACAATTAAATTTTTTTTACTTAGAATTTACTATATAATATGTTAATTTTAACTTTACTTAACCTCGTGATGATTCAATGCGTATTGGAATTCTTTTTGCGTGTGTAGATAATTTTATATCTTAGCTCGATGCTAGATTTACCAATAACTGCAGAGTAATAATTTGTCTATCAGTGTTGGTCCAAAGATTAGCTGTTTTCTGTGCCAAAATACAATCAGCGAAGTCGTGGAACAATTAGCTAGGAAGTTGAAACTTTCAGCATAGCTTTATATTTGATGAAAATACATGATTCAATTTAAAAAAAAAACTTTGAACATCTTTTGCATTTCTAAATTGAATGTATTTGAAATCAAAGTTTGTGTTGAAAAACTCGTTTTTCCTTTACTTGTTTTACTGCTATATGATTGAATCATTCATCCCCCTTATACCCAGTGGCGCGTGGCGAATCCAGAATTTTCTAGTGGGGGATTCACTTCATATTTTTTTTTATATTCTCTTCCAAAAAGCTGATAACCGGTAAGGGGTAGTCGTAAGTATTTTTCAAAAAAAATTTCAAAGACTTCCAATTTCTCCTCCCAAAAAAGCTGCGGTCGTTTTCCAAAAACAAGGTATTATACCCAAAAAATTTCAATTGATACTCTGATGGGGGTTGCATTTCCCCATCCCTCTCTGCTTGTACCTACGTATTTATATAAATGTAAAAGGTAATGTGTGTGTGAGAGCATTCGTTTATCACACCCATGCCGCAGGAGCAATTTTAACAACATTTGGCATGCAGGTAACTTCATTGATGAGAAAAGTTTGTAAAATTACAAAACAATCTGTGATTTCTTTGACGTTTCATTGGCAAAAACGAGACAAAACTAAGCACAAAAAACCCGGACAACACCGGGTAACCCTGTCAGTAAGCTATATAATGGCGGGAAAATTTTGCCCCCCCCCCTGGAAAATGCTGAATTTACGTCCCTGCACGACTGTCATTGTTTATTTGCTACACTTATCGTTTAATTAGCATAGATCGCACGAGGAGAAATGTGCGCCCCAACGAAATATAAGTTAAATTTATAAACTGAACAAATTAAAATAGTTTAGGGTGATTCAAAAAAACTGAAACCTGTTTGATAACCACTTTAACAATTATTTTATGGTGCGTGCCTCCCACATTTCCTACGGACGATGCTGACGCCGGTGAGATTCGAACCGCCGACCTTTAGCATTGCCACCAGCGCCCTTATTAAAAAAACATGGAAAAAAACTTTAAAAATATTTATTTTTGATAATCAAATTAAATATTATCATCCAAAACTACTGACCATAAATTTTTTTTTAGCTCAGTTTGAAAACGGGAAGTAAGTGAAAAATGGGTTACATGAACCACGACGTAGTTTAGTAAAAGTATATAATAAAAAGTTAATTTTTGTTCATAGAAATGAATAATTTTCGCTATTTTTCATAAAACGTATGCAAAATATTTGTATTTAAATGTAGTAATAAACTACCAAAATAAAACGTTTTGAAGAAGTCTTGTCATTGCTGTCGAATACCGATTCGCTGGCGTTTATAAACTTTAAAGAAAATTTAACCTATGTTTTCAAGCAGAAAAAAATTGATGGAAATATTGTATTATTTTTTTAGAAATTTAAAAGAAATGCTTGTAATGGCGGAATAGCTGATTGGTGCTTTGTACGTTTCCGGATTTTACGCTCAAAGGCGCTCTATCACAAAGCGAGAAATTGTTCTAATGTAAAGCAATTAAATCAAACACTTGAAAAAAAATTAAAAATGATCAGGGGGGTCACGAACATCATTGACACTCAGCAAATCAACTTTACAATCAACACATTCAACCAATGCATCATCTCCATCATGAACTTTTTTTGAAGCAACACTTGACGAAGCTAATACAATGCAACTATTCTCACTGTAATCTGTGTCAACAATATCATCATGACAGGAGTCATCATCCACATCCTCAACATTCCGTAATACAACTTCACTTTCAACACGCCCAACCAATTTATTACCAACGTCAACGTCATTAGAAGTGTTACATGACAAAGCCAATTCGTCATGACTAATGTCACAGCCATTTGTCTCAACAACATCATCATTGAGCAAGCATGAAATACTACAATCCCTCCATGCACCTCCAACAGCAGTTGACGGCCCAAAGAGACTCAAAATATTATTAAAGGATTGGAATTGTTTATTGATAGATGGTTTATAAATAGTAATAGCCAATGCTTCTTTTACATAAAGTCTGAATGGCATAGGTTTCCTAAGAAGAATAGCTTTCCACCTGACAGTGTGGAAAAGGACAAGTAAATCAATACACCAAATTTGTTTGTGCTGTGTCAATAGGAGTAGGAGCCAAATTATTACGCATCACAAGTTGACATGTTTTTTTATTTTTATAATAAATATGAAAGTTAAGAGATTTTTTGTCATCAAGAACAGTTACATTATTAAATAAAATATTATTCAATATTTTTTCTTCAGTTTTATAATTATTTGTCATTTGATTACAGTAATATAAAAAAACAACATCAGAAGCATTTTGTTGGTTTCTAACGACTTCTTTACTAGAATCTGTTTGAGTACAAATGTTGTTCACAAACTTTGCAACCGTATTATCAATAAGACGATTTGGATAATTATTGTTCACGAGTAACTGTTTAATCCGCAGGACCTCAACATGAAATTCGGTCCAGCTCTCAGATAACTTATAAGCTCTACAGAGATAGTTATTAATTACACTTAATTTATACCGGTCCGGGCAATCACTATAATAATTAAGGCAAGAGTTGGTACTAGTCGGTTTAGTATAAACTTTACATGACAACTTAGATTCGGTAAGGGTAATTAACGTGTCAAGAAAAAAAAGTTGGCAATTATCATGTGGTAATTCGTACGTGAAATTAAGCTTAGAATTGGCAATAAGTTTATCTTTCAAAGCCATCAATTCGTCTTCGTTATTTATCACAACGAAAATATAATCAACATATCGACAATACAGCACAGGCTTCGGATATTTCTGCTTTTAAAATATATTAGCTTCAAGATCACCCATATAAAAATTTGCAAATGCTGGCCCCAACGGCGAACCCATTGCCACTCCATCTTTTTGTAAATATAAAGTACCATCAGGAGCGCGAAACGGGGACTCCGTGGTGCATATATACAATAATTTTCTTAAAACATCACAAGAAATATCAGGCGGTGACAAATCCGGATGAGAGTATACATGCCTACAAATTACGTCGATTGTATCGTTAACCGGAACGTTCGTAAAAAGACTCTCAATATCCAAAGAAGCTACTAGAGCTGTACTTGAGAAAGTTTGACTATGTATCAAATCGACGAATTCATATGAAGATCTCAAACTGTACGTAGATGGACAGTATGGAGATATAAGTTTATTGATAATTTTAGCAATATTGCAAGTAACAGTAGGGCATTGCGAAATAATTGGCCTTAATGGGATATCCTGTTTGTGTATCATTACATTGACGTAAATGTAACCAGGTTTAAAATCACCAATTATTTTAGAAAAGATTTTGTTATTACTACCAAGTCACGGGTTATCTTGATGAACTTAGTTGAATTGGACAAAATATTATTAATTTGCTTAAAATAAAATGCACGATCTAATATAACATATGTAAGAGACTGGTCAGCTCGTCGAATAATAATATCATCATTATTCTTAAGCTCCTTAGCTGCATCCTTCAAGTGTTTTGGTAAACCAGCTGCATGCGGAGTATTACGATGCTTATAGCCTTCAGCTTGCAACAACGGTTTTAAACGTGAAGAAACATTCACAAGACCATCACATTCGAACTTAAAAATATCAGCACACAGAACTTCTAACTCAGTTTGTTTATGCAATCTATCATAATGAGGACGTAAATGATAGTTACAACCTAAATCTAAAAACTCTTTTTCACTCTCAGACACATGTAAAATTCAGCAAAAACTGGTCCCAGAGGTGACCCCATTGCAACACCATCTATCTGGAGATATAATTCACCAGTTGGAGCAATAAAAGGAGACTCAGTAGTACACAGTAAAAGAGCTTCTTTCCTCAAATTCAAAACATACAGAGGCGGTTCAAGCTCAGGATGATTATAAACAGATAAAGCTTCTTTGTCTGTTTGGCGATAACGTTGTTTTCCCCACAGCTTCATCTCGTATTCAGTCGATGGTGCTGTAGGCAACTTCAAAGAAAGTAATCTTCTATCGTTGTCTCATGGCTTGCTCGGCGATGAAGACAATACTTTGACTTTCGGGCAACTTGACGCTTGCGTCCCAGTTGAACTTCATCACGTTCAGCCTGGATGCGAGGATGGTGCGGGGCTCAGTGGTTCGAATACTACTTTTGAGTATCTCACTTACAATGATAATATTAATAAGCGGCAACGGCGCTAATTGCTGTCCTACCGTATACAATAGCCTTGTCTTACTTTATGTTACTGCCAATATTTTGGTGCCCGTGCTTGTCGTTCTTTGTGTTGTTCACAAGTCGTACAACGCCGCACTGTATAGTTACGTTTTTCACCTATCGAGCGTTTAACGTGTTTTAGATTGTCTTTCCTGTGTTTTAATTACTTATTTAGTTCAAAATTATTGAAAAAAGTATCATCGATTTTGTTGGTTCATTTTTCGTCGGACTCTATTTAATTTCAAAGTGAGTTTCACTCTTTGTAGCTCATTTGATGTGGTCGATTTTTTTCCTTCTGTTGGTTTAACTTAAATTTCAGTGTTTCATCTATCAATAGCCGTAATCATTTATTAACTGAAAACTGATTCAGCCTAGCTCTAATTCAATGTCTCCGTCTAAGCCTAAGTATTTCTGATTTTTAACTCTTCCCTTTCAACTTTTTTAATATTTAATTTATTGTTTAACATAGGGTTCTGATGATGGCTTTTTATAGCTGAAACTGGCCACTTAACCCTGATCGTTTTATTGCTCATCAATTTTAACCAAGAAATTCTTCAATTATATGTCTCGTCATTTCAAATGGATGAAAAGGGCTTTAAAAACTTGTTAAGAAAGATGACTAACGTTAAGTGGTAAATTGTGTTTAAAAGAGCCTGTTTAAATATATATATATATATATATATATATATATATATATATATATATATATATATATATATATATATATATATATATATATATATATATATATATATATATATATATATATATATATATATATATATATATATATATATATATATATATATATATATATATATATATATATATATATATATATATATATATATCAATGTAAACGTAGAGGAATATGCTTTCTAGCGATTCGTAACGTTAAAGTCGAAGTTATTTGTAACACAATATTTCTCGAATTTATTTTAACTTAATTATTCTTCCTTGAATATAATCTTTTAACTGGACTCAAATAAAACTGAATTATCTCACTTTGTAGAATTTCGCACGGTTCTAACAAATCTTTTGTTAATTCCAATTTCTCTCTGCAGCACGTCTCTTTAAACTTTTATTTTCTTCTCGAACACTCAACTTTAAACACACTGTCTTAATTCTCAAAATTCATGCACAAAATAATATTTACATTCTTACCAATCAAAATCAGGAAAAAGATATATATATATATATATATATATATATATATATATATATATATATATATATATATATATATATATATATATATATATATATATATATATATATATATATATATAATTTCTAGATAAAAAAATAGTACACACGCACACACGTACACACATACATATATATAAAAACATATATATATATACATATATATATATATATATATATATATATATATATATATATACATATATATATCACTTATTGTTACGAAATATCCAATCCTAATAAAATGCACACATAATAAAATAAAATAAACAAATACTATGAAAATACGTAAGATGAATTATCTTCATCTTACATATCCCCCCTCTTCGAAAAAAGAAACGCGTCAGTGTTTCTTGATTACATCGTCACTCTCTTTACGACTAAGAAAGTCAGCACCGATGTTCTCCTTGCCTTTGAAATAGTTTCCTTTCAACTTATTCTCAATCTCTATCTCTCTGCGTGCTGTGTCAACAGGGCGGGCATCTCCGAAGATTGCCGAATTCAACTTTCCAACTTTCCCCACCCCTCCATGTTGGCCTCTAGGCAGAAGATTGAGCCTTGGTCTTTCTTTTGGCGGATTCAAAGCTTGAACTTTTGCCTCAACTTTATTTCCTACCTTTGAAATGGCAGACGTGTTTCTTTCCTTGCTTTTATACAGCTCCGAGTTAGCCGACGATTTTCCAAAATTTACCTGATCATTCCTCTTAGTGCTGTCGTAGTTGGAAGCGGATTTCTGTGGTTTCCGACCAAAGCGTTTTCCTGCCGCCATTGCATCAAAACCTCTTACCCCTTCAACATTTCCCAGCACGAGATCGCAAAGTAAGTTTTTCATGCAGACCACCTCTCTAGTTCCTCTGAACCAGTCTGTTTTGATTTTTACCACTGCTGTTGGAGCTACCAGAACTGTGCCGTCGATCAAAACACAGGGTCTTGTTCTTCCGGTCATCTGACGCGGGTGCACTAATGATTCCTTTACTATTATGGAAGTACAGCCAGTGTTCCTCAAAACTTTTACCGGTTTTCTGTTCACAAACCCTCTGGTTAATTTAAATTTTTCTCCTGAGTGCAAACAACCATCCGCAATGACAGGAAAAATGCATCCACACTTCAATTCCACCTCATCCATCTTTCTTTCCATCACCATGGCAGCGCATGCATTCACAACGCCGGAATCCTTGCATGGTGCTGACGTAGTCGTCTCTTTCCGTGTTTGGCAAAATACAGGATTACTAGGACTACTCTGCCGACACTCTCTTGCCATGTGCCCCGTTTGATGACAGTTGTAGCAGCGAGGTTCAACCATTTTGGCGTCACTGACCGACTGACCCCGGTTCCAACCCATCCTGCTATTGCTGTCCAATTTTGCCAACCTCTTCTCTGGGTGGGCTTGGCTGTACTTGTTTACCCAAAGGCACAGCTCATTGACATCTATGCTCTCTTTATCCAACAAGTATTCAACCATTCCCGCCGGGCACTTTCCGAAAAACTGCTCTTTCAGAAACAAAAACAACAGATTTTGTTTGCCCGCGAGATCTACCCAGCGCCTGAGGTGGCTATCTAGCCGCACTAGATAATGTTCCCAGGTCTCCTCCGTTTCAGGCTTTGACTCTCGAAACATTATGCGATAGTCTTCCGCTGACTTCCCAAAACGACGAAGGAGTGCCTCCTTTGCCGTCCTGTAGTCCTGCATCTGACTATCGCTAAGTTGGCCAAACACTTCCAAAGTCTTCGCACTAAGCAACGACCCTAGAAGCATTCCCCAATCCTTCTGAGGGTGACCATTGGCTTTTGCCAATGACTCAAATCTCAGCAAAAATGCGTCGATGTCATCACCTTCAGAAAACTTTGGATAAGGAATCTTAGTAGCCTCCGCCGACGGTTTTGGCTCTATTTTTTTTTTTGGCCCTCCAATTCCAACTTTTTTAGTTCTAACTCGTGCTGCCTCTGTCTCTCCGCTCTTCATGTTCCCGTTCCCGTTCTCGCTCTTCCCGTTCTTGCTGAGCCTTTTTTTCTCGCTCTTCCCGTTCTTGTTTTTTTTCTTCACGTTCTTCTAATCTCCTAACTCTTTCTTCATTCTTTAACTCTTTGACATAATTCCTTAAATCTTCTCCGGAGTAGCCTAGGGCCTGTCCCATCGCAATGAATTTCTCGTCAGACATCTTTCACAAAAGAAAAAAAAATTCGGTCACTTGTGATCAAACAACTTCAGAAAAATATATTTACGTATGAAAATGCGTAAATACGTCGAGGTCACCAATGTAAACGTAGAGGAATATGCTTTCTAGCGATTCGTAACGTTAAAGTCGAAGTTATTTGTAACACAATATTTCTCGAATTTATTTTAACTTAATTATTCTTCCTTGAATATAATCTTTTAACTGGACTCAAATAAAACTGAATTATCTCACTTTGTAGAATTTCGCACGGTTCTAACAAATCTTTTGTTAATTCCAATTTCTTTCTGCAGCACGTCTCTTTAAACTTTTATTTTCTTCTCGAACACTCAACTTTAAACACACTGTCTTAATTCTCAAATTTCATGAACAAAATAATATTTACATTCTTACCAATCAAAATCAGGAAAAAGATATATATATATATATATATATATATATATATATAATTTCTAGATAAAAAAATTGTACACACGTACACACGTACACACATACATATATATAAAAACATATATATATATATACATATATATATATATATATATATATACATATATATATGACTTATTGTTACGAAATATCCAACCCTAATAAAATGCACACATAATAAAATAAAATAAACAAATACTATGAAAATACGTAAGATGAATTATCTTCATCTTACAATCAAGTACTCCTTCTACCAGTACACGCATAGCGTAAACCCAGCGACTGATCTCGAAGGCCATACTCAATTAGCGCCTGCAGCGAGCTGTGCTATTTTTAGATCCCCTTGGCCGCTTTCGGTTCTCTGAGCTCGCAGGCAGCGCGCAATAATTTCATGTAGGGCTACTTCTCTCTATATATGTCGACAGAGACGATCTGTTTTCAAAAGATCCGACACTTAACATGCATTCGATATAATGTTTATAATATATTAAAGACAATTAAATGATGAATTATCACATATATACTAATTTAGACGAATAAGAAATTGCAGAAAGCCTGCACTATTTTCTTTAACGCACGCTCAAAACCGGATACGTACACTGTTTCTTCCTGTTTTCATTCAAAATTTCAGTTTTGGAGTACTTGAGTAATCTGTAATGTTTTTAATCTTTGCTAAGTGACTTCTCTGTTTTGTTGTTTAAAAATGGTGAATAAGTGTGGTGTGGTGAACTGTAAAGGAAACTACAACAAGGCGAACAAGTGTCGTTTGTTCAAACTTCCAGCAGCCTCATTAGAAAGACGGAGATGGATTGAAGCAATCCCTCCACTCGAACACTTTGTGATCAATCCAGAAACATATCGCATCTGTGAACGGCATTGTAGAGAAGGTTATGCTACAAAAAGGATTGGAACAAAAGCACGGCCTGTTGATCCCCCAACCGAATTTGATGTTCTCAAATCATGTCTGCCAACCCCAAAACCCCTACCTCGTACAACGAATGCTGAGGACAGACAGCTAGTCTTCTGGAGGGAAAAGGATGCTATCAAAGACTTTTCAAGTTTCAGGCCAGAGTCAGAATTGAGAAAAAAGTACACGAATGTCATCATCAACAGAACAAACGATCGGCTTGTGTGTGCCTTCATGAACGATGATTTCAGCGAATCAGAACTCTCCATCATTGTGGAAAACAAAAAGACACTCACTTGTGTAGTTACTCTCATTGCATTTAAGAGTGGAATAAGAGTGCCCTTAGGGAAAATTCTGCATCCTAATAATGGCATGAATTCAAACAGTCAGTTTCTTGAAGCAGTTCATATAGCTGTCAACTTTGAACCCCACTGTGATTCGGTGACCAGAAAAGTTGTAGATATTTTGCGTTCTCATTTGTCTGAGTGCTGTAGAGATAATAAGAATGCCCAGAAACTGTCATTTCTTACACATCAGCTGCAGCTTTTGATTGAGAAGCAGTACTCTGTGAATGATTATTGTTTTGCCATTGAGTCATTCCCCCACTGCAACTATGAACTGCTAAGAGAGTATCTTGTGCTGCCCAGTAAGCGTAAGCTGCAATCTGTTGTTTCATCAGTTGACACTGACTCCGTGTTGAAAAGAACGTTTGAAAAAGTTAAAATCGACCAGCAAAAGAATGTTTTCTTGCTGGTCGACGAAGTGAAAATTAGGCCGACTGTTGCTTTTGCTGGTGGTGTTTTGAGTGGCATGGCAAAAAATGATGAGAACAGCAAAGCAACGTCCATGCTCTGTGTAATGATGAAGGCGCTACACAGGGGACCTAGCGTCATGATTTCTGTGACACCCGAGCACAAGCTGACAGCAAAATACCAGTATGGCATTGTGATAGAGGCAGCAGCTCGTGTAGAGAAAGCAGGTGGTCAGGTTTTAGGGTCCATAACAGACAACCACAAGGTCAATCAACAGTTTTGCAATCTGTTCGAAAGACAATCAGAGACAACTGCCATAGCCAAGCATCCACTGAATGAAGAGCGTACCTGGTTCCTCTTATTTGATACAGTTCATCTCATGAAGTGCGTTCGCAACAATTGGATTACTGAAAAGACCAAAAAAATAACGCTTGATGGTGATGCAACTGCATCTTTTGAAGACGTCGTGCAGCTGTACAAAGAAGAGAGAGACAACATCCTAAAGACAACCCCACTCACACAGTCTGCTGTTTTTCCTTCAAAGCTTCAACTTCAAAATGTGAAACATGTTTTGAGAGTTTTCAATGACAAAGTGGTTGCCGCATTGAGGTTGAGAGGATGCAGTCAGACGGCTAGCTTCATTGAAACAATCCTCAACTGGTGGAAAACTGTCAATGTATCCGGAAAAGGACAAGATCAGCGTCTGAATGACCCACATTGTGCTGTCCAAGAAAAAGATTCAACTTCCCTGGATACTTTCTTGATGATTTTTAAGCAGGCAGAGTTGGGGCATGGAGCATCACGGATAAAATGCTTTACTCATGACACCAGGAAGGCTTTAGTTCAAACCATGGAAGGTCTGAAAGCTGTTTGCCACTATCTGCTCACTTTTGCCGGATTTGACTATGTTGTTTTGAGAGAAATTCAAAGTGACAGACTCGAAGGTGAATTTGGAGTCTATCGACAGACAACCGGGGCAAACTGCTTCATGACATCTAGAGATGTGTTTTCTGCAAGCCAAAAACGACTCGCCAAACATGCAGCTTCTTTTCTGGAGTCTATTGAGGTTGAGTCTGCGCCAAAAGAGCACACCTGCCTAGGTATTAGTGTTGACTTTGAGGATGCAGCCTACATGGAGATCTGCACAGCAGAAGTGACACTGACAGCAAGTGAGGAGAGCAGTGCAGCTTATGTTACAGGCTGGCTGGAAAGCAAATGTGAAGAGGAGCTTGGTTTCACGGACGAAGAGCCCCTTGTCACCAGTGAGGCCAAAGATTTCATACACCAAGTGTCTAGAGGCAAGTTTAAGACACCACATTCCTGCACATTTGAACTTGTGAGGATTGGACTTTCTTTTGTGGAAAAGGCTCGTAATCGGGCATGCTGCCGCAAGAGACTCACTGGCATCTTGTGCAATTAGAACTAAAATTAACATTGTATTGCTTTTCAGAGGACAAATAAGTTAATCAACTCTACAATTATAATTATATTGATGTTCTTAACGCTTTTGTGTCTCTTGAATATTAGCCTTTTTACTGCTCAACAATCTCCCCCACCCCCCTTTTTTATCTCTTTTTCATTACCTTACTTATGATATCCATTGGTGTTTCTTTTATTTATTTAAATTTAAGTCCTTTACTTGAATGATAATTTGAACACATAGTATAATTTAAGTAATAATATAGTTTAAAAACAACACATAAAAAGGGCCAAGTAGTCTTACCTCTTCTTTTTCCAAACTTTCATCATTTGGCTTCTAAATGTCAAAAAAATTAATCAGATACCCATAAAATAGCATTTTTATGTTCACTCTATATCTTCTTTAACAGAATTATGGACACAAACAACAAAATAAAAACTTTTCTGGCAGTAGGAAGTCAAACAATTAAACAAAGCAATGGCCTCTGATATCAGAGGCCTGAATTTTGATCTGCATGTCCTGAGAGAAGTAGTCCTTGACATATATATATAAATACCTAGATAAAAAATAACAAGCACACACACGTACACACACGCACACTCATATGTATATGCATATATATATATATATATATATATATATATATATATATATATATATATATATATATATATATATATATATATATATATATATATATATATATATATATATATATATATATATACATATATATATACATACATACATAATTACATACGTATATAAAAGACTTATTGTTTCAACATATCCAATCATTATAAAATGCACACATAATAAAATAAAAATACACAAATATCACGAAAATACGTAAGATGAATCATCTTCGTCTTACATATCCCCCCTCTTCGAAAAAAGGAACGCGTCAGCGTTTCTGATTACATCGTCACTCTCTTTACGACTAAGAAAGTCAGCACCGATGTTTTCCTTGCCTTTGATGCAGTTTACTTTAAACTTATTCTCAATCTCTATCTCTCTGCGTGTTGTGTCAACAGGGCGGGCATCTCCGAAGATTGCCGAATTCAACTTTCCATCTTTCCCCACCCCTCTATTTTGGCCTCTAGGCAGAAGATTGAGTCTTGGTCTTTCTTTTGGTGGATTCAAAGTTTGAACTTTTGCCTCAACTTTATTTCCCATCTTTGAAATGACAGACTTGTTTCTTTCCTTGCTTTGATACAGCTCCGAGTTAGCTGACGTTTTTCTATAATTTACCCGATCATTCCTCTGTGTGCTGTCGTAGTTGGGAGCGGATTTCTGTGGTTTCCGACCAAAGCGTTTTCCTGCAGCCATTGCATCAAAACCTCTTACTCCTTCAACATTTTCCAGCACGAGATCGCAAAGTAGGTTTTTCATGCACACCACCTCTCTGGGTCCTCTGAACCAGTTTGTTTTGATTTTTACCCCTGCTGTTGGAGCTACCCGAACTGTGCCGTCGATCAAAACACACGGTCTTGTTCTTCCGGTCATCTGACGCGGGTGCACTAATGATGCCTTTACCATTATGGCCGTACAGCCAGTGTCCCTCAAAACTTTCACTGGACTTCCATTCACAAAGCCGCTTGTAAACTGGAGTTTCCCATCTGTGTGATGACAGGCATCCGCAATGACAGGCAAAACGCATCCACACATCAATTCCACCTCATCCAATTTTCCTTCAACCACCATGGCAGCGCATGCATTCACAACGCCGAAATCCATGCATGGTGCTGAAGTAGTCGTCTCTTTCCGTGTTTGGCAAAATACTGGATTTCTAGGGCTACTTTGCCGACACTCTCTTGCCATGTGCCCAGTTTGATGACAGTTGTAGCAGCGAGGTCCAACCATTTTGTAGTCACTGACCGGCTGACCCCGGTTCCAACCCATCCTGCTATTGCTGTCCAATTTTGCCAACCTCTTCTCTGGGTGGGCGTGGCTGTACTTGTTGACCCAAAGACACAGCTCATTGACATTGCCGCTCTCTTTCTCCAACAAGTACTCGACCATTCCCGCCGGGCACTTTCCGAAAAACTGCTCTTTCAGAAACAAAAACAACAGGTTTTGTTTGCCCGCGAGATCTACCCAGCGCCTGAGGTGGCTATCTAGCCGCACTAGATAATGTTCCCAGGTCTCCTCCGGTTCAGGCTTTGACTCTCGAAACATTACGCGATAGTCTTCCGCTGACTTCCCAAAACGACGGAGTGCCTCCTTTGCCGTTTTGTAGTCCTGCATCTGACTATCGCTAAATTGGCCAAACACTTCTAAAGTCTTCGCACTAAGCAACGACCCTAGAAGCATTCCCCAATCCCTCTGAGGGTGACCATTGGCTTTTGCCAATGACTCAAATCTCAGCAAAAATACGTTGATGTCATCGCCTTCAGAAAACTTTGGATAAGGAATCTTAGTAGCCTCCGCCGACGGCTTTGGCTCTATTTTTTCTTGGCCCTCCAATTCCAACTTTTTCAGTTCTAACTCGTGCTGCCTCTGTCTCTCCCGCTCTTCATGTTCATGTTCCCGTTCCCGCTCTTCCCGTTCTTGCTGAGCCTTTTTTTCTTCCCGCTCTTTTTGTCGCTCGGCCCGCTCTCGACAGTCTTCGACATACTTCAGCAGCGCCCCGCCAGAAAAGCCAAGCTTCTTTCCGTTTGCTATATATTCAGCATCAGTGGAAATCTTTACCAAATCAAAAAAAAATTCGGTAACTTGTGATCAAATGACTTCAGAAAATATATTTACGGATGAAAATGCGTAAATACGTCGGGGTCACCAATGTAAACGTTGTACGAGTTGGCTCAGTAGCGATTCGTAACGTTGTAATTTGAAGATATTTATAGGACAAGATTTCTCGAATTCTATTCCTGATTATTACTGCTTCTATCGGATATTTACTAAAAAGATGCAGGTTTCACAAATTATCTCATTTCGCAGAATCTCCTGTTATTCTTACTAATCTCTTGATAATTCAAATTGTCTTTGCAGCACGTATTTTACAAACTTTTATTCTCTCTCGACCACTCAACTTCAACACACTGTCAAATTTCCAAAAATTCATGCACAAAATTATATTTCTAATGGTAACATCACATAACCGGAAAAACATATATATATATATATATATATATATATATATATATATATATATATATATATATATATATATATATATATATATATATATATATATATATATATATATATATATATATATTTATATATATATATATATATATATATATATTTATATATATATACATAAATATCTAGATAAAAAAATAATAAGCACACACACGTACACACACGCACACTCATATGTATATGCATATATATATACATATACCTATATATATACATACATACATAATTACATACGTATATAAAAGACTTATTGTTTCAACATATCCAATCATTATAAAATGCACACATAATAAAATAAAAATACACATATATCACGAAAATACGTAAGATGAATCATCTTCATCTTACAATATATATATATATATATATATATATATATATATATATATATATATATATATATATATATATATATATATATATATATATATATATATATATATATATATATATATAGAATTACATCTGAAAAACATCAAACATTCAACACCTCGATCTAATGACATGGAGAAACAGTTCAACCGTCATCATGGGGCGGCACGACCTCGACAGTTCCAAAACGGTGACTTGGTGTTCGTTCGCGATTATCGACCGGGACCTGTCACGTGGATACCAGGACAGATTGTTCGTAAAAGGGAAAGAGTTCCGTACGATGCATTCGTAAATGTAAATGTAAATGTAAATGTAAATGTATAACATTATGGCGCTACTTCGTATATCAATTAATACCCCAGCAGCGCCGGGAACTGCTAGTGCATATGGGACCACACAGTGTTACCTGCCACCCGCACGTGTCTCCGAAATCGGAATGTGCCGAACCCTATTAAAGTGAATGGTCTGAAAGCACCACATCGTAAAGGGAATGGTCTGAAAGCGCCACATCAACCAGTTACGCCCACGTCAAAAATCAAAGTTTACGACAACACTACTCGAAACATTTGACTTATTTTATCAGAATACAAGACAAGGAGAAAATGCCGATACGATAATTCTTTGTAAACATCAACAGAAACTGCACTAATTAGACGAAAACATGCCACCAAATCACAAAAACTTGAAAATCTAAAATCAAAATTTGATCGTTGATTGGGATGAAAAACTAATAAAAGATTCAACTTCATAAAAGCAAATAGATGGTGTTACAACTACATTTTACAGAGTTGTTGTTAAACAGCTGCTTAGAGTAGCAAAACCACTTTGAAACAGAAAAAGCTCAAACAGCTGCCGTGATCAATTCCCTGGAAAAATGGGAAGTCAAGAATTATGTTAAAGCATTATGGTTTGACACAACAGCATTAAACACTGGCCATCGAATTGGGGCTTGTTTCTATATTGAACGGAAACTTGATAAATATATATTGTTCTTGGCATTTTGTGTTTAATTACAAATGATTATTTTTGACTGTTTTTAGAAGATTTCAAACCTCGGGGGCTACCTCTAAATATTGTCCAATTTGCACAATTTTTTGCACAGTGTTTTTTTCTATCAATCGAACACATTGGAGGTGTTTTCCAGTCAAATTTCAAATTTTTATATTTTACTACACATCGTTGTCCACATTAACAAGCTTATTCAAATTAGTTAAATTATATAAAATCACATATTATTGCAGCTCCAGGCTACATCATGGTGTTTGTTGATATTCACATAATTTTTCATTATAGCACTAAAAGACGTAGTAAATTGTGGTAAGTAAAGGGTAAATTATTAAAGTTTGGTCACGAAGTTAGAGAAGCCAAAATTACACGATAGTGGTTAACTAAAATGTTTTTGAGTAATTTTACTGCCCCTAAACATAAGGTATGCAGAACACACTAAGTTGAATAACGTAGCATCGCTAATAAAATTAAAATTAAAGTGCAAGATGGCTATTAAAATAATAAAAAACCTTATTTTCATTTTGCAACAGGATGCAAAATTATTGATTGGTAGTCCTGGGTTGATGCAATGGAGAGGTACACTATATTTTTTTATATAAATTATTTTGGTTTAAAGACTAAAAACATAAAACATTTTCCTGATGTTTTTTATTGAACAGGAGGAGTGGTTATTTATTTTAATAATTCAAAGTGTTTGTACACAGAAAAATCAACTCATGCAGATTCCTATGTAGGTAAGCAATAAAATATTGCATTAGTTCACTCAAGGATTTTGAAAATGTGGGTCCATTTTTGTGACCCATTTCATCCCAGGTTCTATGGTGAAACGGTAAAGTCTTGGACTTCTATGCCTGAGGTCCTGGGCTCGTTTCCCATGAAGAATCTCACATCACGTAACTATTTTGTTCAAAGAGTTCATTCTTACGGCTTTTAATGTCAGGTTAGCTGAGTTAGTAGAGTGTTAGCTTTGAATGTGAAAGCTTCACGGTTCAAATCACACGCACTGTCTAGTAGCCAATATTATCGGAAAATTGATTTTCTCCGTGGGGCACAAAATTTATAACTTGTTTACCTAAAGTTCACTATATAATTTTTTTAATTTTAACTTTACCTAAACTAGTGATATAAGCTCGAGTAAATATATTTATCAAAACAATGTACATTAAAAACAGTATCAGAACTCAGTAACAGAAGCTCTGTAAATAACCACATTTAATTTAATTTTTATTTTACCAACAGACAAATCCAACTCTTTGCAAGATAACAATTTTTAACCCTGCCCAGTCCAGCTCAATCCAACCCATCAACCCAACATAATCCGACAATACTCATAAAACATTTTTTGAAAATTTTGAAGATCTATTGACAAATTAGAACTGTAAAAACATTAATATTGATTTAGAATGCCTGCACGCATCACCCACTTAAAAAGTTCAATTGATTCCACTTCATCAGGGACGTAATATGGGGAGAGGGGGAGATTTGCCCCCCTTGATTTCCAAAATTTATAACTTGTTTACCTAAAGTTCACTATATAATTTTTTTAATTTTAACTTCACCTAAACTAGTGATATAAGCTCGAGTAAATATAATTATCGAAACAATGTACATTAAAAACAGTATCAGAATTTGACTCCCAAGAATGTCCATAAACTTAACTAGCTATACTATTTTGCTATTTGTTTTTTAAGCAATTCTGTTATTGAATGACTAAATATTGACCAGAATTATATGCCAAAACCTTTGCATCTAACAAAAAATATAAAAATTTTACCCACCGCATTTTAGGACCATCTTTTTTTTATTAATTTTGTATCTGCCACAGCAATATGATTAAATAATTAATCTCCCTTGTACCCAGTGGCGGATCCAGAAAGTCTTAATGGGGGATTGTGAGGATACCAAGGGTAGGCCAAAAACTTCTTAAAAATGTTTAACGCTTAGGTATTCAATAATACACACCCTACATAAAAATCTTATCGAAATAATAAATTACAAGATAGATAGAAGTAGTAAAGTTCAATCGACTATAAAATATGGTGCAATACTGATACAATGTCTACGCGTCGCCTTTTGATTGGCTGTGAGAAAAGACGCGCAATAAAGTAGTGATATCTATGTTAAAAAGAACTAGGACTAGGTAATAATTAAAATTGTAGTCGCTGGACTACGTTATTTCGATATACTTTGTAGTACCAACTCAACACAGTTTGAAGGCGGTTTGAAATAACTTTATTTAATTGACCGACGACAATAGACAAAAATAAACAATTCTTCTCGGGGCCAACAATGGCGAGAAATGAAAATAAAACGAAGTTTAAATTCTTGATTAAAGTAGCAATATGGCGAACCACGAGAACAACGAAGAAGAAGGAGGAGAGAACATTCGAGAGCAAAGGTTTTTAAGCTAGCCACTAGCTACTAGCTAGCGTGCGCCAAACAAGTGAAGGAGCGGAAGCCTAGCAAGCTAAGGAGCGCTCACCTGCAACTACCTCGTGTGCGTGGACGTGCATAGAATACCGGTACACCACAATAGTCCCCCGCAGATGGCGGAGCCATAAAAAAAGGGGGAAAAGTACCAACAAAAATCATACGCAGAAATGATCAAGGAAATAACGAACGAAAACAATGCAAGAGAGAAACAAGAGAGAATCATACTGCAAATCTAACACGACGCTGCGCTTGTTTATTTGACTGTTGCTGCTCAATATCGCTTTTCTGTACAATGCTGTCCAAGGGTTGATTCGCTGATCTTGGACGAATTGTATATTTTCGAATATGAGCCAATTTAATGCGATCACGTGAAACAATCGAAACTACATCATCGGGCATCTTAAGTTTTACAATTTTATCATTCAAATCTAAAACCTCAAATGGACCTTGATAAGGTAACTCAAGAGGGCGACGTACGCGATCAGTTCGAATGAATACAAAATCACCTTTATTTAAAACTAGATTGTTTAACAAACGAGCAGGTGTATGATGGATCAAGTCTAGCGAACATCTGTATCGGCACGAGAGAGGGCATCTGCCACGATATTTTCCGAACCACGTATGTACTCAATTGAGCAGACGTATTCCGAGATATATGACAGGTGACGTTGTTGGCGATCAGATTTCGGTGGGGTTTGACTGTAGAATGCATTCACTAAGGGTTTGTGGTCTGTAAACACTGCAACAGTACGACCCTCAATAATTGGTTTGAAGTGAACTACTGCAAGGTAGACGGCTAAAAGTTTGCGGTCAAACGCAGAGTAGGAACGTTGAGGTGTAGAGAGACGTTTCGAGAAAAATGCCACTGGTCGAAGTTCGACAGACTGGTGCAAGGCTGCTCCAACGGCATAGTTTGACGCATCGGTGACGAGGTTAAATGTGTCAGACTTCGGATCAGTGAAGTTCAACTGGATTGCTTGGGTAAGATTCTCTTTCAATTTCTCGAACGCTCTGCGTGCATCATCCGTCCATAATAATTTCAAATTTTTACCTCTGCACGATGCAAGAAGTTGATACAGGGGTTCAGCTATGTCAGCAAACAAAGGTATAAAGCGTCGGTAAAACCCCATCATGCCAAGAAAACGATGCAAGGAAGCTAAATTTTGCGAAGCAATTAGAATATCATCGATGTATACAAAAACAAATGATAAATCGCGAAAAATGGAATCCATAAAACGCTGAAAAGTTTGCGGTGCGTTGCAGAGCCCGAATGGCATACGCGTGAATTCGAATAAACCAAACGGCGTAATTACAGCAGTTTTTTTTAGCATCCTCAGGAGCTATAGGTATGTGGAAATATGCTTTAACAACGTCGAGCTTACTGTAAATGGTCTTGCCTTGAAAGCGATCGATGCATGAATTTATGTGCGGCAATGGGTAGCGATCCTTTTTGGTAATTGCGTTCAATTGTCGGAAATCACCGCAAGGTTGCCACGACTGACCATCTTTCTTTTGCACTAAATGCAGCGGGGATGCCCAATCACTTTTCGAAGGGCGCACAATACCAGCTGCAAGCATGAAATCAAATTCCTTTTTCGCAATTTCAAATTTATTGGAGGGTAGCTGTCGCGCGCGTGCAAAAACAGGGCGTGCAGAACCCGTATCAATTGTATGCTGGGTCGAAGAGCCATGAACACAAACAGAATAATCTATTTGCTCAAGCATAACCAAAGTGGGGTATTTATCAAATAGCGGGGGTACAAACGCTGGAAGATTGTCCGAAAGTTTAATGCCACATGCCAAATACTCTCGCACAAGTTTAGAAGTACACGGCGCATGAAAATTTGTGTTAGTATCAACAATCGCACGTTCAAAACAATTTACGCTAATGCGAAATTTAGAGAGAAAATCAGCACCAAATAAATGACCTACGCAATGATGAATTTCTAAGCGTTAAATGAGTTTGTCAATGCACAGCAATAGAGCGACCATCAGCAGCTTTCAAAAGAATCGATGAATATGACAATAAACATGAAAGTGCTTTTGATACTGATAGTGGAATTAAAGATATTGATGAACCCATATCAATTAAAAATTCAACTGAAAAATTTTGAATGCGAAAAGCGGCCAACAATTGTAGGGCGCCACCAGATGCCGCAGATTCTGGAGCGCCTAGACATTTAAAGATTGCACAGGAGAATTACTTCTCGAGCTTGCAGGGGTTGCGTCACGCGACTGAGTTACTTTAATACCAGATTTATCTGGCCACTGACACCAGTAGCGACATGAGCGTGCTTTTGCCCCATAAAAAATATGACTTCGGCAAACCTTAGGCCGTTGATTAGCAGAAAACGGAACTAATGTATATGAAGAAGCGGGTTCAAATGATTTACGCACCACCTTATTGTTAACAAACGAGTTACGCGCAGCATTATTATTATTACCAAAAAATCGGTCGTTTGATTTCATCGATGCAGGTTCACTCACGAAGGATGTAGTTTGGCACTTTAGCAATGGGAGGAGTTCGTTGGCAAGTCGTCCGAGGTCGTCCAGTCCCAGTGTTTTCTGTGACGCGATGACAGGTGCGAGGCTGGGTGGAAGACCTTGTTGGAAACGATGACGCACCATGTCGTCTCCCACGCCAACTTTCTTTGCCACCTTTGTCATTTGAAGAAGGAAGTGTGAAGGCTTGCTTGGGGGGTTTCTTGTAAGAAGGATTCAAAGAGCTCCCCTCTACTTGTCTCGTGGAACCTCTTGACGGCGTCTTTGAGTTGGTCGTAATCGGCGGCCTGCAAGATTACGTCGTCGAGGTTGCTCACTGTCTCTACTGGGAGATTTGCTAACGCGTAGTAGAATCTTGTGGCTGACGTTGTGATGCCGGCGATGTTGAACTGCGCCTCAAGGATCACAAACCACGTAGCAGGATTTGACGGTATGAAAGGAGGCGCTTTTACTGAGACGGCAGCAATTGTGGGAGTTGTGGTGACGGCCAGAGGTTGCGTTGAAGCTGATGCCATTTTGACGATGAGTCAGTCGATAGAAAAATTCTTCGAGCTGTAGTCCTCGGGTTGTAGACGTCGGAGGTTCAAAACGCTGAAGACTGCAAACACCGGTGGTCAAGAACGTCGAAGCTAAAGACTTCGGAGGCTGAAAACGTCGAAGCTAAAGACTTCGGAGGCTGAAAACGTCGAAAGCTGCAGTCGTCGGTGTTGAAGAACGTCGGAGAAAGAAAACTGACGTTGTCGGAAGTTGGGGTCACCTTGTGGTGAGCCTTTCACTGGACTTCAGAATTCTTCACGTTGGAGAAAGAAACGTCGGGGTCACCAATTGTAGTCGCTGAACTACGTTATTTTGATATACTTTGTAGTACCAACTCAAACAGTTTGAAGGCGGTTTGAAATAACTTTATTTAATTGACCGACGACAATAGACAAAAATAAACAATTCTTCTCGGGGCCAACAATGGCGAGAAATGAAAATAAAACAAAGTTTAAATTCGCGCCAAACAAGTGAAGGAGCGGGAGCCTAGCAAGCTAAGGAGCGCTCACCTGCAATTACCTCGTGGGCGTGGACGTGCATAGAATACCGGTACACCACAAAATTACCAAATTCACACTGAAATATGTCACCTAAAATCTGAAATAATATATAAATGTCCATAATATGCAAAACACAGTAGTATACTTAAATATATACACAAACACAGGGGATAGGGCCAAGCACTGACACACCTCCCCACCAAGAAGACGATAATCAGTATCTGGTAATCGTTGCAAAAATCACATCTTCAGTAGATTGTGTGGCCAATCTTCCAAGGCATATCATAATAGACGACCTGCTGAGCAAGTTCACTATCTTGTTGTAAGTCCTGACCTTGGATCTTCCTGAAAGCTATCTTCTAAGTGGTCCTGTAAAATTCTTTTAACTAAGAAAAGTTCAAGATGGTTCACTTGAATTTCATCTGCGGTTGCCCCAGCCAATAAAGATAAATTATATTTGTATTTTAGATACCCTAAATGCTGATTAGAATGTACACTGAACTTCATATTAGTGTTTAATGCGGTCATGTGATGCAAACAATGGTATTTGACTTTATTTGTTTTGAGTGATTACAACATTTTAACTCCTTTCATCAGGTTGATAAAAGACCTTGTTGAATTAAAAAACGTCAAATTAAAAACTATTAGTATTTATAATTTACTGAAAAAGTAGTATAATCAATCGTTGTCATAAGAAAAAAACTATTTTTCATATTGGTTATTATGAAGATTAGACATATTTATGGATTATTTACGTGACAAGAAATATGCCACTAAGTTATCTCGTCCTTTTCTATATTTAAATTTGATATCGTATTCATGCAGAGCAAGCGCCCACCTATTGAGTTTTGCACTTTTAGGGACTGCCTCGGTTAGATAGGTATGTAAATGCTTGGTAATTTATAGAGCGCTTTTTCCGCGTTGTTCAAAAGCGCTGTTCTTTTACATGCCCCACGGAGAGAACGATTTTACCCGCTAAGTTTTCCATTCACATGGGCTACTAGGCAGTGAGTAAGAGTCGAACCGTGAAGCTCTCACATTCAAGGCTAACGCTCTATCAACTCAGCTAAACTAGCACCTAATAAGTGGGTTATGGTCTGAAAATACAACAATTTTTGAGAAAAGAATCCATGGACAAAAATTTGGTAAGTGTCCAAATTATTGCGATAGCTTTGCGTTCAATCGTTGACCATTTAATTTGATTTCCTGTAAGTTTTTTGCTAACAAAAGCTATGGGTACCTCCTGATCGTCTGAATTCTATTGAAAAAGACAACATCCTACTGCAAGTGCGCTGGCATCAGTGGATAGGCTAAATGGTTGAGCATAATTTATTGTGTTAAGAGCGGTGGAATTTATCAAATCAAGGATAAGTGTATCTAGGGCTAGTGCTTCTCCTTCTAATCAATTTTTGCTTGCATGTCTTTTTTTGTTAATTCAGTGAGAGCATAAGCGGATTCTGCTAGGTGTAGGATGTAATTCCTAAAATAACTAAAAAACCTATTAGTCGTTTCACTTTCTTTTTATTAATTGGGGGTTTGATGTCCTTAACAGTACAAATCTTCATGGGACCCAATAACATGACTTAGAAATGTTACCTGGCTTTGCGCAAACCGACACTTTTTAAGTTGAGTGTCACCCCATGTTGTTGAATTAGTTTTAAGAATTGAGTTAGATGTTCCAGGTGCCCATTTCAATTAGATGAATGAATAGCAAAATCATCAATGAAAAGTTTGGCAAAAGAACGAATTGTATAAAGTAATTCTGAAATAGCACGCACAAAAGTGTTACACGCTGACTTCAATCCAAACGGCATCCATAAAAATTCAAACACACCTTCACAAGCGAATGCTGTCAGCCACCTCGATTTCGGTTTCATTTGGATTTGCCAATACCCGCTTTTGGCATCAAACAAACTAATGTATTTTGCTCTCTCCACCCCCTCTGCAAAACATCTTAAATAATTTCTGCAGTGAACCTATCTAATATCTCGACCTTTCCAAAATCTGCGTCTTCACCATAAATAATTGAGCAACTACTTATTAATGCTTTTTCAATGCATACATGGTATCTACGTATCTTATTTGCATGTAGATGATGTTGGATACCGTCTACTTCAACGATATACGAGTAAGTGGATTTTACTCTAATGATGGTACCTGGACCTTGGCACCTAATAAACATGTTTGCCTTATCAGGTGTAATATAATTACTGGATCACCTAATTGATAGTTACGATCAGTGCTTTTGAAATTGTGATGCTTAGCATAGCGTTCTTGTTCATCCTCACTAGCAAGGTTTGCATACTCGCTAGCATCTTGTAAAGATTTTCGCAGATCAGCCAAATAGTTACCTAGATTTTTTCTTAAATGAAAAGGCGGTTTTTTTCATTTATCCAGGAATCCTTTAAAATAGATAATGGTCCTCAGGGAGCAGTTCTGAAAATTAGTGTATAAGGGCTTACGCGTGTTGTGGAAGATGGTTTTTCTCTAAAACTCCATAATATAAAAGGAAGTAATTTATAGCACTGTCTTGGACGATCTGAAGCTAATTTATAAATCATCCGTTTAATACTTTAATTACAGTGTTCCACGACACCTGCAGCTTCAGGATGTTCAGGAGTATTAAAACGTGGACTGCACCCTAAATGTTTTAAAAAATGTTGTGTTAAAGAACTCGTGAAATTGCTTCCACAGTCAGAACTGATCACGCGAGGGATGGAAAAATTCATGAATATTTCTGAAAGACAATCACATACAGCTCGTAATGTTATTGATTGTAATGGAAACGCCATCGGCCATCTGGAAAAAGATCTATTACAACTATGCGTAGTTAAACTTAGGTTGTGGATCTAATGGAAAAAGTGGTCCTATACAATCTATTACGAGGTGACTTAAAGGAAATTCATCATCTCTTGGTTTTGGATGAATTGGGATAAGGTCTTTCATTTTAACAGGGGCTCTTTGGCATATCTTGCAGGACTCGCAAAATGCCTTGATCTTATTTTCCATATTTGGAAACCAGAAATTCATACGCATATGCTGCTATGAGGATTTAGTCGCCATGTGACCAGCACAAGTCGCTTCGTGACCCAATTCTAAAACAGCAGGGACTCGCTGGGCAGGCAAACATAACTGCTTGAACTTGAGTGTCCCTTTAAACAACAAAATCTTTCCTTCTACTGCTGCGCATATTTCCAAATGTTTTCAAATTTGGACAAGCCTTTTGTTCTTGAACAGACGAAGTGGCATGGACGACGTTCTCACTATCGGTTGTGATGAAAGTTTCTGGATTGGCTTCTTCAGTTGAAATAGAAACTTTCGAGACAACTTCGGTAGGAATTATTACATCCACCGCTTTTACTTTTTTGCCATGTGCTATTTGAACAGATAATGGGACCGATGTGTTTTCTGCTTCATCATCCTCCACGGAGAACTCGGACCACAACGACAACAAATTTTCCTCGCCTTGAACTTTAAAGGAATCTAAACTTCCTAATTCAACATCATCTGGACTATGACCTCGTTTAAAGTTTCTGCCTCAAGCCTCTCATTAACACCAGGGTGAATAATGATAGCTTCACTCAATTTCTGAATGACAAAAAAAAAACTTTGAACATTGGAGAAATATTAACAGTTCCATTTGTTTTCGGTAACGGTTGAAACCGTTACCTACACAATCAACTATTTTATGAGAACCAACCACTCCGACTAACTCTACACGCGCAGTCAAGCGAACACCTAAAGCATCCACTAAATCCTTCCTAATACAATTGGTCTCTTCTCTACTATCAATAAAAGCTTGCTAGATTATTGAATGGTATAGTAAAACATCTCTATAAGCTCTCTTATAAAATTTCTCTGTTTTATTTATTTAAGGAATCTAAACTTCCTAATTCAACATCATCTGGACTATGACCTCGTTTAAAGTTTCTGCCTCAAGCTTCTCATTAACACCCGGGTGAATAATGATAGCTTCACTCAATTTCGGAATGACAGAAAAAAACTTTGAACATTAGAGAATTATTAACAGTTCCATTTGTTTTTGGTAACGGTTGAAACCGTTACCCACACAATCAACTATTTCATGAGAACCAACCACTCCGACTAACTCTACACGCGCAGTCGGGCGAACACCTAAAGCATCCACTAAATCCTTCCTAATTATTGAATGGTTTAGTAACACAATTCTATAAGGTCTCTTATAAAATTTTTCTGTTTTATTTATTTTAGTTGTATCTGATCCTATCTTATTATTAATCTTTTTCAACAAAGTGTTTTCTGGATCTGTTATGTGGCAACAATTTATTTTAACATTTTTTTTATTGGGACAATCTTTAGCTTTATGACCACTAGTCAGACAATTGAAACAACGGGGTCTTCCTACAGTGTTATCCTTATTATAATTTTTATTTGCAACAGGCTGATTACTAAAACGATATTGTGATTGTCTATTCTTTTCAGCACTTGGTCTGAAATTAGTTTTAGGATTATAATGTGGTCTGACATTAGATATAGGGTATACTGACTGTAAACGTAGACGAATATGCTTTCTAGCGATTCGCAACGTTAAAGTCGAAGTTATTTATAACACAATATTTCTCGAATTTATTTTAACTTTATTATTCTTCCTTGAATATAATCCTTTTCTTGACTCTAAACTGAATTATATCACTTTGCAGAAGTTAGCCCGGTTCTGACAAATCTTTTTATAATTCCAATTTCTCTGCTCAACAACCTTACTTTTTCTACTGAGGACCACAAAAAGGAAAAAGACCAATACCAATTATATATATATACACATATATATATATACATATATATATATATACATATATACATATACATATACATACATCCATCCATGTATATATACACTCAAACACACATATACACATATATAGACTAATGATACAAAAATTATACGCACACACAATGTCACAGGAGCACAAATATACACATATACATACATATACATATATATATACATATATATACACACATATACACACATATACACACATATACACACATATACATTCATACATAAATGACTATTGTTTCAACACAACCAAAATATGCACACATAATAAAATAAAATAAACAAATACTATGAAAATACGTAAGATGAATCATCTTCATCTTACATATCCCCCCTCTTCGAAAAAAGAAACGCGTCAGTGTTTCTTGATTACATCGTCACTCTCTTTACGACTAAGAAAGTCAGCACCGATGTTCTCCTTGCCTTTGAAATAGTTTACTTTCAACTTATTCTCAATCTCTATCTCTCTGCGTGCTGTGTCAACAGGGCGGGCATCTCCGAAGATTGCCGAATTCAACTTTCCAACTTTCCCCACCCCTCCATGTTGGCCTCTAGGCAGAAGATTGAGCCTTGGTCTTTCTTTTGGCGGATTCAAAGCTTGAACTTTTGCCTCAACTTTATTTCCTACCTTTGAAATGGCAGACGTGTTTCTTTCCTTGCTTTGATACAGCTCCGAGTTAGCCGACGATTTTCTAAAATTTATCCGATCATTCCTCTGAGTGCTGTCGTAGTTGGAAGCGGATTTTTGTGGTTTCCGACCAAAGCGATTTCCTGCCGCCATTGCATCAAAACCCTTTACCCCTTCAACATTTCCCAGCACGAGATCGCAAAGTAGGTTTTTCATGCACACCACCTCTCTAGTTCCTCTGAACCAGCCTGTTTTGATTTTTACCACTGCTGTTGGAGCTACCCGAACTGTGCCGTCGATCAAAACCCAAGGTCTTGTTCTTCCGGTCATCTGACGCGGGTGCACTAATGATTCCTTTACCATTATGGCAGTACAGCCAGTGTCCCTCAGAACTTTTACTGGTTTTCTGTTCACAAACCCTCTGGTTAAATTAAACTTTTCCCCTGAGTGCCAACAACCATCCGCAATGACAGGCAAAACGCATCCACACTTCAATTCCACCTCATCCATTTTTCCTTCCATCACCATGGCAGCGCATGCATTCACAACGCCGGAATCCTTGCATGGTGCTGACGTAGTCGTCTCTTTCCGTGTTTGGCAAAATACAGGATTACTAGGGCTACTCTGCCGACACTCTCTTGCCATGTGCCCCGTTTGATGACAGTTGTAGCAGCGAGGTTCAACCATTTTGGCGTCACCGACCGACTGACCCCGGTTCCAACCCATCCTGCTATTGCTGTCCAATTTTGCCAACCTCTTCTCTGGGTGGGCTTGGCTGTACTTGTTGACCCAAAGGCACAGCTCATTGACATCTCTGCTCTCTTTCTCCAACAAGTACTCGACCATTCCCGCCGGACACTTTCCGAAAAACTGCTCTTTCAGAAACAAAAACAACAGATTTTGTTTGCCCGCGAGATCTACCCAGCGCCTGAGGTGGCTATCTAGCCGCACTAGATAATGTTCCCAGGTCTCCTCCGGTTCAGGTTTTGACTCTCGAAACATTATGCGATAGTCTTCCGCTGACTTCCCAAAACGACGAAGGAGTGCCTCCTTTGCCGTTCTGTAGTCCTGCATCTGACTATCGCTAAGTTGGCCAAACACTTCCAAAGTCTTCGCACTAAGCAACGACCCTAGAAGCATTCCCCAATCCTTCTGAGGGTGACCATTGGCTTTTGCCAATGACTCAAATCTCAGCAAAAATGCGTCGATGTCATCACCTTCAGAAAACTTTGGATAAGGAATCTTAGTAGCCTCCGCCGACGGTTTTGGCTCTATTTTTTTTTGGCCCTCCAATTCCAGCTTCTTCAATTCCAATTCATGCTGGCGTTGTTCGCGCTCACGTAGAAGTTCTCGTTCTTCTTTAGCCTGTTGGAGTTCTCGTTCTTCACGTTCCCGTTCTTGTTGTGCTATTTTATCTTCACGTTCCCGTTCTTGTTGTGCTATTTTATCTTCCCGTTCTTGTTGCGCTATTTTATCTTCCCGCTCCTGCTGAGCCTTTTTTTCTTCCCGTTCCTCCATTCTCTTAACCCTTTCTTCATCCTTTAACTCTTTGACGTAATTCCTTAAATCCCCTCCGGAATAGCCTAGAGCCTGTCCCATCGCAATGAATTTCTCGTCAGACATCTTTCACAAAAGAAAAAAAAAATTCGGTCACTTGTGATCAAACAACTTCAGAAAATATATTTACGGATGAAAATGCGTAAATACGTCGGGGTCACCAATGTAAACGTAGACGAATATGCTTTCTAGCGATTCGTAACGTTAAAGTCGAAGTTATTTATAACACAATATTTTTCGAATTTATTTTAACTTTATTATTCTTCCTTGAATATAATCCTTTTCTTGACTCTAAACTGAATTATATCACTTTGCAGAAGTTAGCCCGGTTCTGACAAATCTTTTTATAATTCCAATTTCTCTGCTCAACAACCTTACTTTTTCTACTGAGGACCACAAAAAGGAAAAAGACCAATACCAATTATATATATATATACACATATATATATACATATATATATATATACATATATACATATACATATACATACATCCATCCATGTATATATACACTCAAACACACATATACACATATATAGACTAATGATACAAAAATTATACGCACACACAATGTCACAGGAGCACAAATATACACATATACATACATATACATATATATATACATATATATACACACATATACACACATATACACACATATACACACATATACATTCATACATAAATGACTATTGTTTCAACACAACCAAAATATGCACACATAATAAAATAAAATAAACAAATACTATGAAAATACGTAAGATGAATCATCTTCATCTTACACTGACCAATTACTGGCCACAAGTTTTTTGCAAGTCACGTAGGTTTTCAGCCCATACACGTTTATTTACATGAACATTGTGCAATTTCAAAATCTCTATCAAATACGAATTATTGTTTTTTCCTGCACAAGTTTAAAATAAATTTTTAGAGCCATTTTTTGAGAAAGCTCAATTTGTATCAATTAATGGCCATGGAGTATCATTTACTGGCCACCAAGAATTTGAGGAACAGGATAAAACAAAATATCAGAACCAGTTTCATCCATATTCCAGTTTTGTTCTGGTTTTGTTTGTAGATGTTCCGAAGTCATCAGGTCTCCTAAAGCTTAATAATTAATTAATAAAAAATAAATTTTTTAAAAACAACGTTTTTCTTGCGCCATAAAAAGTATAAAATAATATTCCTATAATTCATATACAACGGAAAACCTTGCGGGCGCATTATTTTTTATAACCATTTTTTATTATTAAAGCTGTTGATGTTGTAGCCGTATAATGTGCTCGCAACGTTTTCCGTTGTATGTGAATTATAGGAATATTATTTTATACTTTTTAGGGAGCAAGAAAAACGTTGTTTTTTTAAAAATGTATTTTTTATTAACTAATTATTTTCTACTTTTTCGTTTTTGATGGGTGAAATTTTATAAGAGTTTCAGCTTTTAGAATAAATGTATTCAATATACATGAAAAATATGAATATTTTGTTCACTGTTCATAGCTAATAAAAAAGTTATGTGCAGACAAATCATAACTAACTACCTGGCAATGCGCGCTAATGACGCAACGCAGATCTGGGTCCTGATAATGATTTATTTAAAGACATTATGCGTGTACATAAATTCGTGAAAATTTGACTAGGTAAAGTTAAAAAAACCAGATTTAAATTAGGCTTATTTAAACATAAACATAAAGGAAATGATGGGCGCAAACTACATGTCTCTATGCCCATATCTAGAATTATATAAAATATTGTTCATATATATGTTCTATAAATAAATGTATGTATATATTATTAAAAATCCTTTTTATAGTTGTACATAATGTCGCTTATTTCGAAATGACAGTCGATTAATCTTTTAAATTCATTAACGTGTTCGGCTTCTATGATTTTCAAAGAAAATATACGAAAGCAATGTTTAATCTAATAAACGCGCATGGTGCACAAAGAAACTACGCCTAAGTGACGGATCGAAGTTGGAGTTACACACTCTGCAACAAGTTCAATCATATTCATGATTATTTATTATTTACAGCTTGCAGTCTCATCGAACTATCGAACTTTTTCCTACTAATCCTCTTCCTCCTCTCATTCTCTCACTCTCTCATCCATGCGAGAGAGAAAGAGAGTGAAAGAGGGTGAAGGAGAAAGCGAGAAGTAGTTAGTTATGATTTGTCTGCACACATCCGCGCACAAGCTCTGTCGCATCTTCTTTCAAGTTCATTCATATTCATGATTACGTAACAGCATGCATGCTTATCGAAGTTCCTCTGACTCATCATCGAGTTGTTTCCTCTTCCTCCTTCTCTCACTCTCGCCCATGGCATCCATGCGAGAGAGAGAGAGAGATAGAGAAAGAGAAAGAAAGAAAGAAAGTGAGAGAGGGAGAAGGAGAAAGCGAGAAGTAGTTAGTTATGATTTGTCTGCACATAACTTTTTTATTAGTTGGCGCTAAATTCTCAGAATTGGTATTTATATTCTATCAACATTAATCTATAACATATCCAAAAATCATAACTGTAAGTACATACTGAGAGAAATCGGACAAACAAACAAACAACTTTGTGACCTAATAAAAACGTTGAAAAATACTTTTGAACCTTCTGCTTGTCCATGCACATATGACGTACAGCAGCTGCTCCTTCCGGACAGCGCAGAGTCATTTCCAAATTTCGTTTTTTCATAAGTTTTTACTATTTTTAGCTAGGAGTTCCTTTTATAAAGAAACTTTATGCTTTTTTGCAAGTTTTCCAGCATACTCCGAAAACTGCTGCTTCCCAAAACCATGGCCAGTATATGGTGAAATAGGTGGCCATTAATTGGTAGTTTTCCAATTTTTTTAAAGACTTCCACTTTCTTTTACCAAAAAAGCTACGGCTAATTTACTAAAATGGTATTATACCCAAAAAATTTCAAAAAATTCACTGAACCAGTGAATTATCTGGATGTTTTACAAAATAAATTCAAATGAAAGGTGACACCATAACTTGTTCTCATTTACTTTTTTCAATTCTTTTATCTAAATTTCTACTAAAAATAACTTATAAATGAGAAATAGTAGACCGTACAAAGAAGACCAATTAATGGCCACCTATTTCACCATATACTGGCCATGGTTTTGGGAAGCAGCAGTTTTTGGAGTATGCTTGAAAACTTGCAAAAAAGCATAAAGTTTCTTTAAAAAAGGAACTCCTAGCTAAAAATTTCAATTGATACTTTGGCGGGGATGCATTTCCCCATCCCTCACTGTTTGTACCTACGTACTTATTATTATATATAATAGCCCTTGTCTGTGTAAGACGTATTTGTGTGACGATCTGTGTATGTAATAAATTTTGTTGAACTAAACTTTTTTGTTGGAAGATGAGAGCGTTGGGTGATAGTCGAATATATTCATATTTACGACAAATCAAAACAGTCGCACCATCTCTTCCTTCGAAACCTCTCATCACAATTGTGACATCCTTAGTTTTCTCGAAACTCTATTACTGCAACTCTGTCTAAGCAGGACTTCCGAAGTTCTAGATTCAACCAGAAAACATTACCGTATCTCCCCCATCTTCCATGAGCTGCCTTGGCTGAAGGTCGATTGCAGGATAAACTTCAAGCTCGCACTTCTAGTTTTTAAGTGCCTCCACGAGTCAGCTCCTCCATATTTGGGCTCGGACGTCATACGCATACGCGTGTGTGACGTTCTGCCTCGAAGAAGACTTAGATCGTCTAAAGAGCGCTAGGGACAGAAGTTTTGCGGTTGCCGGCCCAACGATCTGGAATCGTCTTCCACCAAAGGTTACAACCGTATCTAAAATGTAAAAGTTCTGAGTGAAAAGAAGTATTATGTTAAATAACACTCAGTATTTTTTCTGTTTTAGGTGAACTATAACATTGTTAATTTAATTTGGGTTTTGATTTAGTATTGTTGCATCTTGTTTATTTGTAGTTTACATAAGGTAAATGTTCTAAATGAATTATATCTAGGTGAGATATATGAGTACTTTGAGTACGATGGTGTAGATGTACACGATACAAGATTCTGAGACTCCGAGAGTTAGGTTAATGAACGATTTAAAGGATTTTTTAAAGAATTTTTATAGTTCACTTGCTTCGATACACATCTATTTGTTATCTATCAGTATAACACAACAAAACTTCTCAGAATAATTAAACCGATTGATGAGAAGTTAACAGGATTCTCGTCGAGTCATGTATAAATTGCAGTCAAGGCATTTCATCGTGAACATCATAGAAGCTTATAATAGATAACAACAAAATTAATTGCTTTTATTACTTGTTTCTAAATTAAACAATATTTCTAATAATAAATAATTTATTCAAAATTTTTCCAAGAAAATATTGATTCGACTCAACCCAACTCACGGCAAGTTGAAAATTTTAGATCCAACGCATGTACAGCTCTGCATGATATTAGCTGCATCAAAATTTCTGCCGTTTCTGTTTTTATTATAAATGTAAAATGGTGATGAGTTTTAAACAGAGCAAAACTTGTAACAGGATACTCAGTATTTTCTGCAAAACAAAAAGGCTTCGAATCAATTGTTTTGGGAGCACCGCGATTTGGACTTTATGGAAAAGTATGACAAAAAATGCTTTTGATTTTTATTTTTGTATGTAAATTGTTCATAAAAAATTCTAAATGAATATAATTAAGCAAAAAACTTAAACTTTCAGGTGATTATTTTGAATATTACCTTAGATTGCAAAGGAACGATATTACAAGAGGTTGAAGGAACAAAAGTTAGTTAAATGACATGGGAATAATTGTAATCTATTCAAATTGTCGAGAAATAATTTAAAATGCTATTTTTTTATTTAAGACTCAGCACGGGCAAGCCCTTCGCCGAAAAATGAAATACATTAAATAAAGACAATACAAACAAAAACAGTCCAAATTCTACCTATTCTAAGTTCTGAGCAAAACTGAAAACATCAGCAGTTAAACACCAAATCGCCATAATAATTATCTATCAACGATTTAAACATAGAAATGTTTGTCGCTTCTACAACTTCTCCCGGCAGACTGTTCCAGTCAGCCACGACTCTATTACTGAAGAAGAACTTTCTGCAGTCTTTATGTGATAACGTAGTGGTCAACTTGAAGTCGTGTCCCCTCGTTCTTACTTCTCTACAGAGTTTCACAGCAGGGCAGTGCTCCTCCCGCAATCGACCAGACATCATATCATAGAGTAAGATTATGTCTGCCCGTCTCCTTCTATACACCAACGAATGCAGTTTCAGTTTCTTTAGTCTTTCTACATAGCTCAGACCTTTACATGCCGGGACCAGTCTTGTTGCCCTTCTTTGGACTTTCTCTATTACTTTTATTAAGCCTTGCCTATATGGATTCCAGACCGGGGTCGCATATTCCAGCCAGAGATTTATAAAGGCACACAAATGCCCTCTCGGATAAATATTTGAAATTTCTTGCAATTACTCCCAGCAAGCTGTTGGCTTTATTTACTCTTTTTTCAATGTGCTCCTTGAACTGCAGTCCCGCATTAATCACAACGCCAAGATCTGAGACACTATTTGTTGTAGGTATTTCATGGCTCACTCCTGCTATATCCAACAGTTTGTAGGCTACCTCTTGTTTTTTTCTCCCCACTCTCAATAGACAACATTTATTCAAGTTAACACTCATTTTCCATCTACAAAACCATTCCATTGCTTTGTTAATGTTTGCTTGCAGTTTGGAAACATCGTCAGTGCCTTCAATAACCCGGTAAAGCTTTGCGTCATCAGCGAATAGAAAAAAGTCTTCACATGCCATCTGTATATCATTAATATAGACAATAAACAGTAAAGGCCCCAAAACACTTCCCTGAGGAACCCCGCTGGAAACCGGCAGTAGCATTGAAGTATTATCGTTTAGTTTGACTTTAAAGGTTCTTCCTTTTAGATAGTTTTCGATCCATCTAAGCAGTTTTTTATGAACCCCATATTGCTCCAATTTATATAAAAGCCTGCTGTGTGAGATTTTATCGAAAGCCTTTTCCAGATCTGTGTATAAGACATCAACAACCTTATTTAAATCAGTAGCCTCTGTCAGTTTATCCAGAAACTTCAAAAGTTGCAAAGTCGTAGATCTTGCAGGGAGAAAACCATACTGACAACGAGTAAATAAATTGTTCTGCAAAAAGTAACTCATGATGTGGTCTTTAACAATCGACTCCAGGATTTTGCAACAGACAGAAGTCAAGGTAATTGGTCTATAATTCTCTACTTTACTTTTGCTACCCTTTTATATATGGGGACCACGTCGCCTGTTCTCCAATCGTTGACCACTTCTCCAAACTCTAGGGACTTTTCGAACATGTAGCTTAGATATTCGAAAATTGATTCTCTGGTTTCCCACAAAACTCTCGGATGAATCTCAGATTTGCTTTTGTTTAATTCTTTCAGTTTTTTGTACAAAACACAGGCATCTATTTTCAGTTCCTCCATTCCACCTACAGGTACACCTGGACAACAAAACCCTTCTCCACAAAAATCCACATCTGTTTTCAGAACCTCCACATTTTCTTTAATCAGGCTTGACCACTCTTCATCAACTGATTTTCTTTGAACAAACTAGACCACTCCTTTGTTGCCCGTTGATTTTCCTTGAGTCTTTCAATTGAGTCCTTGCTGAGATTATCCAATTTTTTTCCTAACCCCTGGAGGTATCCTTTCTGGTCCTCTAAAGCCTTAGCTAATTTGTCGTTATTGGTCAGAATTTCTTTAACTGCTCGAAGATCATCTGCTATACCCATTAACTGGTATTCTTTCGGCTCATCTACTTTTTTTTGCATCTATCAAAGTCTTCATGCACTCCTCGTTCGTCTTTAAACAACCTTCACATAAATGGAGTCCCAGCAATTCAGCAAGTGCCGTCCGTTCCTGTCCAACCTCTTTTCTACCTTTTGCCCCGGGCATTTTTACCGAATCCAACTTTTACGTTTTTTTACGAGCCGTGCGAACAAAACTTTTCAAAAACACTTTTTGTAATCTATTATTTTATTAAGAAACAAAATTTTATGGACAAATAGAACAAACTATGAAACTTCTTGAATTATCTTAAGAAATATTGTTGTTTTGTATACACCTATTTAATTACATAAACATAAATGCAATCTTTCACTTCGGGAAATTATTTTTTTCAATTTATAATAATTCAGGCAAATTATATGCCAATTAAATGCAGTATTAATTAAAATAACAAAATAAAAAGCTTTGAAGAAGTTTTTTAACTGAAAAATGTTTTTTTATAGCTTTTTTGAAAGGATATCTGCTTAGGCTAAACATCGGTACGCAGAATTAAGTAACACGCTGGCATTTAGAAGCAAGAATAAAAAATTCCAACAAAAAAGACAGTTGATGAAAGATATGAAAATATGAATTAAATCAACGTAAAATTTCTTATTTAATTCAAATAAAAACTTGTAATTAAATCAAATTACTATCAAAACCGGCAAATAGCAAGTAAATAACTTTGCACAACGGCACACTTGCACGACTGGACAGGGCAGCGATCAAATTACAATTACAAACACATGTGAATCGTTCCAATATCTTCAGCCTCTCTATTTTTTGGACCCAAAAGTTTAGCTAATTTGAAATGCAGATGCGATCAAATCACGACTTGACGTGGTCGATGCTCTCATTCTCATCTTGTTTTGTATTCGAGTTGCATTGCTCTTAATCTTTCAGTTGATAAATTTATATTTGCTCAGTTTTTTTTTTTAATCTGGTAATTGCACTGAAAAGCACTCAATTATTATTCGTTTTTTTAAATTGTTTTCAAATATTAGTTTTTGCTTTAAAAAAATCTGAAATACCTAATACCTAAAGAAGACGTTGCTGATTTTTTTTAAATAACCCGGTTTTAGTGATTTTTATGCCGTTCATTGATTTCAGGATGTCTTAGTTTTAAACGAACATTCAGGAATGGCTGATTATTATTTTATTATTAATTTAATCAACATCTACTTTTTTTATTTTAACGGTTTTTAAGAGGGAGCACTCACCACTTAATGGGGGACTGGGGGCCCTGTTTTAAAAGAACATAAGTTTTTAGTTTGCTGAGCCCAGGATTTAGTTACTTTTTAAATTTAATTTGCTATTTTTCTATAATATAGGTACATTTTCCTGAACTAGAAGGTAGCTCATACTGCAGCTGAAAGACTTAGTTGCATAGCACATGGTTTTCACAATCTCATTACCGTTGATGGAGTCATCAAGTGCGCTCCTATATAAGATCTCATCGTTAAAGCTAAGAATATCATAAAGACCTTCACGTAAAAAACGTCATTGCTTTAAAATGAAACGATTGGTATGACTCACGAGCAGCTTATTTCAGAAACTCTAGAAAAAAACCAACAGTCATGCATGCCAGTGGCGTAGCTAGAGTGGGGCGGCGGGGGCGGTCCGACTCGGGTGTCACGCGTTTGGAGGTGACACCCGCTGCGATTAAAAAAACCTTACACAAACTCCATCAAATGAAATAACGATTAAAATTATACAACAAGTAAATTAAAAACGAATTTTTAAAACCAATGCTCTTATATGTAATTAAAACACAAATTTTGCAATCAATTTTTTCTTATATTACTCTTTTATTTTATATTAAAGTCGAAATATCTTAATTATATCGAAATATCGAAATTAATTAAAATTAACTAAATTAATTGACTTATTGTAAAACTAATAATTGAATATTGCATTGTCTTCTATTTGAGCATGTATGCAAAATTTGAAAAAAATCTATCATCAGGAAGTGACTCAAAAATTGATTGCAAGATTTGAAACAGACAGAGAAACAAACAGACAGACAGAGAAACAAACAGACAGACAGAGAAACAAACAGACAGACAGAGAAACAAACAGACAGACAGAGAAACAGAGACGACGAGATAATAAAATCATTAGCAAAAACAATATACATGTCTAGGTTGGAGTGCTTATTTTGACGAGGTTGTGGCTGCAATTTTGGAAGTTTGTGATAAACATAAAATGTAGACTCCAGAGGTGTTGCTCAAAACCTTATGCCGGCGGTATGTAATTTAACTTTTCTTTGTTACCTCTTCACTTGGAATGATGTACTAAAGAAAATAAATTGCACTCAAATTGCATTGCAAAGTAAAGGATTTAGTCTTGACGAGTTAGCTATAATAATAGTGGCACTTTGTCTTTATATTAAATAAAAAGGGATCAGATTTTAGAAGAAGCAAGAGGACGTGTAGGAAAAAAATGGAGAAATACGATATTCTATTTATAAAAAAATTTGTCGTTAAAACGAATGGGCGGGGAAAACGATGACAGCTGAAAATCAAAAGAATATGCTGGAATGTCTCGACCAATTCAGTACGGAACTTCGAACTTGATCAAAATCTATTGAAGATGTAGCTTTATTGTTCTAGCTTGCTGTCGGCAAACATCGAGGAGTTGAAATTATCTTTATCAAATTTAACTGGCTTGTACGATGAGGTATCAGATATCAGAAGTAAAACTTTCTCTAGAGATACCCAGGTTGAGAAGATGTTTAAAAGCAACCAATGCTACAGTGTCTGATTAGATATCTGTAGATTTTTTAAATTCATCGTGGAGTACGATTTTACATAATCCTTTCCAAATCTTATTGTAGCACTAAAGTTATTTATGACAATTTTTGTATCTGCTGCTTTGTACAAGAGGAGCTTTAGTAAATTAATAGAAAACTACTTAGGCTACACGAGGTTAATCAATCTTGCAATGTTAATGATCGAGAACCAGGCAAAACAATGTATTAATTTTGAAGATGTAATTTCCGAGTTTGCAACTGTCAAAGCTAGAAAAAAGAGGTAATACTTACAATATTTAAAAAATAAAAGTTTTTCCAAGTTTCTTCTAAATATGTTTAAGATACTCGATTGATAGTTTTGTAATTTAATGATTAATGATTTATAATTTTTCAAATATTTATTTAAATTGTTGTATTGAAATCAGACTTTACGTTTACCTGATTATTTACATTAAATAAGGTTAATTTTAACCGTTTTCGAGGGGTGACACCACCGATATCCGCCCCGGGTGTCACCCATGCTAGCTACGCCACTGATGCATGCCGATTTATATTGTACTATAGTCACGTGGCTCATGTTTTATTTTAAGTGCGTGCAGCAGTGCCACATAAATTTGAATGTTTGTTTGGGCGAGTTATAACTTTTTGGTATCCGGACACTTGGGAGGATGTCAGTTAGGCTGCGTCATTTGGGCGGATATGAGCGCACGACAGATAGGTGGGGATCATCGCAACTGATCCCAGGACAACTGATCCCAGGACTACTGATCCCAGGACTACTGATCCCAGGACAACTGATCCCGGGACAACTGATCCCACGGACAACTGATCCCATGGACGACTGATCCCATAGACAACTGATCCCATATCTGCATCATTTTATATTTCACTGTTTCAGCAATCAATAAACTGATATTAACATACATAATTTCCGATATCTGTTTGTATGTACGAACGTATGTGTATGTATGTATGTATGTATGTATTTATGTATGTGTGTGTATGTATGTATGTATTTATGTATGTGTGTGTATGTATGTATGTATGTATGTATGTATGTATGTATGTATGTATGTATGTATGTATGTATGTATGTATGTATGTATGTATGTATGTATGTATGTATGTATGTATGTATGTATGTATGTATGTATGTATGTGTGTGTGTGTGTGTATGTATGTGTGTGTGTGTGTGTGTGTATGTATGTATGTGTGTGTGTGTGTGTGTGTGTGTGTGTATGTATGTATGTATGTGTGTGTGTGTGTGTATGTATGTATGTATGTATGTATGTATGTATGTATGTATGTATGTATGTATGTATGTATGTATGTATGTATGTATGTATGTATGTATGTATGTATGTATGTATGTATGTATGTATGTATGTATGTATGTATGTATGTATGTATGTATGTATGTATGTATGTATGTATGTATGTATGTATGTATGTATGTATGTATGTATGTATGTATGTATGTATGTATGTATGTATGTATGTATGTATGTATGTATGTATGTATGTATGTATGTATGTATGTATGTATGTATGTATGTATGTATGTATGTATGTATGTATGTATGTATGTATGTATGTATGTATGTATGTATGTATGTATGTATGTATGTATGTATGTATGTATGTATGTATGTATGTATGTATGTATGTATGTATGTATGTATGTATGTATGTATTTATGTATGTATGTATGTATGTATGTATGTATGTATGTATTTATGTATGTATGTATGTATGTATGTATGTATGTATGTATGAGTATGTTTGGATGCTGTAGTGATGGTCCTAGTCATGGACTCCTAAATAAACCGATAAGAATTAATGTTGGAGTGTGTTCATTAATTCATTTAATTCATATCTTCGAAAAAAACAACTTCTGAAATGAGCTAAACTCTATTATTTTTGGATTGGCACGGTTCCATTTCTCATTATGAACTTCAAGCAGAAAGGAGTGAAACGATGAAAAGTAATGCGAACTTGTCAATTTCATTTCGACTGTGTATCGTGCCCTCGTGCGCTTATACTAAATATTATTTCTCCGTTTACTAACTGAAATAGACAGTATCATTATCACCACCACCGTTGTCGTATGCAGCCAGCCATCGTAAGCTGGCTACGTAAGCATCATCACTACCATTTCGTCAAAAAATGAGTTAAACAATGAGTTGCTTATGTCTATGGGATCAGTTGTCTATGGGATCAGTTGTCTATGGGATCAGTTGTCCATGGGATCAGTTGTCCGTGAGATCAGTTGTCCGAGGAATCAGTTGTACTGGGATCAGTTGTCCTGGGATCAGTTTTCCTGGGATCAGTTGTACTGGGATCAGTTGTACTGGGATCAGTTGTCCTGGGATCAGTAGGCACTAACCCAGATAGGTGGATGGACATTTAAGCAAACGAAAAATGGGTGGATGGTCATTTAGGCGGATGACAAATAGGCGCATGCAACTTAATGCAATGTAATGTAAATTTAAGCTTATGCAATGAAAATCTTAAAAATAAACATTCTAGGGAAATTTAATAATTAAGGATGCTTCAAAAGATTTGTAATTCAAAAGATATAATAAAACTTTGTTAAATAATTATGAAAAAATTGTGTGAATTGGCAACTTCGGATCAGGCATTAATCCGGTCGGGGGTGTATTGTCTGCTTACAAAGAAGACAAATACAACATAGGGGCAAATTTTAGAAAAGCTTCAACAACTCATTTCTGAAGTTAGTCCACATACGGTTCTTGTTGATTTTGAGAAAGCAGCAATGACCTCATTCAGTACTGTATTTCCAAACTGTACAGTGACTGGGGGTTACTTCGCCCTATTATTCGCAAAGTAAATGGAATAGGAATAAGAAAAAAACAACTTTATCACTGATCTGATGTTCGCGGACGATAGCGCCGTATTCGCCGACACCGACGTGGAAGCTACAGATTGCCTAAACGACATCGGCGATATTGCCAAGTCATACGGCCTAAAGATCAACGCCGAGAAGACCAAGGTATTAACAACGGACGGGTCGCCAGCTCATGTCCACCTAAATGATGTCCAGATCGAGCAAGTGACGAAATTTAAATACCTTGGATCGATCGTGCAGGAAAAGAAGACGTCGTCGTCGGCCGACGTCCACAGCCGCGTTGGCCAGGCGACTGCGGCATTTGCAGCGCTCAGATGGTGCGTTTGGAAGAGAACGAACATTGCAATCAAGACAAAAATTCGTCTTTACCGAACATTGATTCTTCCGATCCTCCTATATGGCTCGGAGACATGGACATTGTTTAAATCCGATGTGGATAGACTTGAAGTATTCCAAATGCAATACCTGCGGCGAATACTGGGAGTCTCCATCCGCGACCGCATTCGAAACGAGACAATCCGTGAACGGTGTGATCGACAACCACTGATCGACGAACACATCCAAAAACGGCGACTACGGTGGTTCGGGCACGTCTGCCGAATGGATGATAAACGGCTTCCCAATAGTTTACTTTGGCGGGAGCGACCGCCTGGCTGGCGCATCCAACGTTCGGCGCCAAAGAAAACATGGCTGAAAATTATTGATGGGGACCTCAAGAGGAAGCGGCTGACCGCCGATAGGGCGAGAAGGGTTGCATGCAACCGATCGAGGAAAATGGAAGATTGTCGTGGAAGACGTTCGTGGTCCCGTGGCACCGACAGCAGCGAATATGGCTTCGAGGACATCCTCCTCCCCAAGCGCCGGCTACGGATTAAATAATAATAATAATAATAAATGGAATAGGATTGAAGGCTGTTTACGAAAGTAACAATGAAGTGCGACGTATATATATATGTATATATATATATATATAAATATATATATATATATATATATATATATATATATATATATATATATATATATATAAATATATATATATATATATATATATATATATATATATATATATATATATATATATATATATATATATATATATATATATATATATATATATATATATACTCTTCTTTGTACTTTGACCTCGATTGATGTGTAAACATATCTGATATGTCTCGCCACACCACTTTATATATTTTTGTTGTAGCTAAAATTTTAAATTATTTTTATGAGTTCTGATGATGGCTAATAAAGCGGAAACCTGCAGGTCAGCTCATGACCAAAACATTAATAAAAATATATACCAGTTGGTTCAAAAGTGTCTTAGTATTTCCGATTTTCGAAAAGTTTCACGGTTGATAGAAAAAGTTTGTAATGAGAAATGGGCCATAGTCTTTAATAAAGCGTGTCTGAAAGAACAGCTTGTTCCTAATTGTTTGAAATATATATATATATATATATATATATATATATATATATATACAACTTACACTTACAACCGCTGACCAAAAGGTTTTTTTCCATAAAACACCAACAGATAAACAAATTATTTTCAAACTTCACACAAACCACCGGCTGGTTATCTCCCATAAGTTTGCCAAATTTCAATAAAATCGGTTTGGCGGTTTTCATTTGTTTCTGGTGAAGTGTTAAAACATTAATAAAAGTATAACAAAAAAGATATACATATATATATATTATATATAAAGATATATATATATATATATATATATATACAACTTACAACGGCTGACCAAAATATCACTACTTGTGTTAGATCGTTTTCTTCGAGACATGACTGAAATCTGATATCCCCTGGGCGCTCGTCTATCACATGACCAGTTGTGGCTACTCTGCCACCCACATCAATCTCTTCGCACCATGTATGACTGAAGTTAAAATCACCATAAAACAACATCGTTGCACAACTGAGTCCAATTAGTGAATTTTTTGCAATTTTTATAGCCTCAATGGTATTGGTTAAATATTCATTGTCATAATCATGTGGGCGGTAGATGCAGCCAAGTAAGATCGATTCCTTACCGTAACGAATTGTTATCCACAATTGTTCAATATTTTTCGAATTAAGCTCTGGTAAAGAAACGTTAAATGAAACTATTTCGTTCTTGACATAGATAGCGACTCCACTACCTTTGCTCTTTCTGTCCTCTCTATGCAATTGGTATCCATTCACGATTGTGTCCAACCTTTCATTAAACTATGTCTCAGTGAAGAACATAACGTCTGGTTGGTTTTTCTTTGATAGTGCTGTTAGTCTGACGTGAGTTCGTCTTTTTCTTAATATTCAGTGAACATGGGTTATTTGCCCAAAAACAAGGAGTTGTTGTGGATCTTAATAAGTCAATTTTGTCTTGGGAAAGACTACCGATGTTTTGTTGGCGCTGTGTGGGACATTTTGGCTTGGCAGGACGGGATCTTTTACTTGGAAGACCAAGTTCCACTTCTGATGGCGCTGGTTGTTGTAGTGGATTCGAGAGAGGTGGCAATATATGAAAAGGTTTTTTTATGTCATAATTTAAAATGTTTGTTTCCTGTAAGCAGATTATATCAGCAATTAAAATGTCTTTGTTATTTGAATTTGTTAGTTGATTAGAGACGTTATAGTTTCTACTTCTTTCCATTTTTTTAGATGTGCGTTGTCTATGGGGCCATAGACAACCCATTTCCCGTTTCCCTGAGATGTTCTTAAGCCGGCCTCAACCCACATTTGTTTGTAAAATTGTCTCTGCTCACTCATTAAGTCTGGTTCTACCCTATACTTTGTTCTATTCATAATATTAAACTCTCTTTGCTTGGTGTTACCTTTTGCTTCCAGCAGTTTTTCCCTTAGTGATTTGTCTTTGAGTTTGACCAGAATTGGTCTGTGATCAAATTCGGGATTACTTTTCCCAAGTCTTGTAGAGTATTCAATCATTGGTTTGATTTCGTCAATATTTATTCCGGTGTCCCTAATTTCTAAGATTTTTAAAATGGCAGCCATATCTTCTTCTTTTTTTTCTTTTTGGTCACGTTTTTTGGATTCCTTTACACCTCTGATAATTATGTTGTTTTTTTATTCTCTAATTTTGACATTTCAAACACCACCCTTCCAGTAACAGATAAACCTTTAGCAGCAACTGCTGCGTAAGATCGTGTCTCATTTTTGGTTTTGTGAAAGATATTAGGACCATCAAGCTTTTCTTGTACAACAGCAATTTGGTTTTCTTGTGGGGCTAGTTTTGTTTGTAAAACACGAATTTTTTCGTCTTGGTTTGATATAATTTCAACCGCCATATTAACTAATTTAAATAATGACAATATAGACTTTTTTGAACCCCTTTTTTCTACAACGTCTACTTCTTTCAAGAGATCGTTAAGTGTTGCTACTGAACTTTGTTCACTCCCCTGAGGTACATCATTAATAGATGCAGTTTTCGTATTAGCTTCATTATCCGCTAAGGTTAAAATCTTTTTTATTCTTTTAGTATCAGCTTCTACGACTGTCATATTACAATATTCAGTGGGCACTTGAAATACCTTGGTTAAAATGAGAATAAATATCGCTTACACACCTTATCAACTAAGAATTGTAATAGGATTAGCAAAAGAAAAAGCACTTGCGCTATCGCAACAACAACAACAACTTAATAAGACAAATTATTATTAATTTAAATGAAATGATTAATTTATTTTTAAATGCTATATTTATTATTACAATAAATGAAATCAAAAACAAAAAGAAATTTTGAAATATTTTAGTTGCAGAGCGAACGCTTAATCAAAATGGCAACCAAGATGGCGAGTTGAGCAAGACAAAGGTCTTATTACACGTCGAGTTCTCTGATTGGTTGATTTGTTTGAAAGGAGGAAATTGATTGGACGAGACAGTTGTTTCGGGCTTTGTGATTGGTCGAATTTATTTTAAGCGTCAGGAATTCTTCTTTTATTTTCCTAATATTCTTTCTAATATTTTCTTTTAAATATTGTTGTAATATTAATTTTCTTCTTTTATTTTGTTTTATTAACTTTTCTTTTAATTTATTTACTTTTTTCGATATATTTTGACAATTTTTTGGTGAATTTGTTAGCAGAATTGGTTGGTTGGGAAGAAATAGTTCTTTAGGTCATTTTTTTTAAACATTCTTATTCAACTTGCTTTTTTTTAAACAGGATCGAATTATATTATTAGAGATTAAATAACAGTTAGATATGCTGCTTCTAATTAATGAAGATAATTTGTTTAAGACGTAGAACCTGTATTCGTGACATCGTTTCAAATTTAGCGATTGTTCTTTACTTCGACGTCGTTGATGCTGATGATGATTTTTCGGCCTAATTCATACGACTGAGGTCTGAATGTTTTTGTAGTATAAGGGTGTCTTTTAGTTTCGTCGTTTTACACGTGTTTCTGCTGAAGCTCGTCGATGCAATCGGTTCCTGGCAAGATCGTTTCAGAGAGTCGCAATAAACTTTGAAAATAAAACGAGAATTGTTAATATTATTAATATTAATAATTTGTAATTTTATTTTATTAGTTTTTTTTTCAAAATATATTACTAATACGCTTTCGAATTAATTGCAATTTTGTAAAAAAACGTCGAAGCATGTTTATTGCGGCCGCACGGACAACTTCATATATATATATATATATATATATATATATATATATATATATATATATATATATATATATATATATATATATACATATATATATATATATATATATGAAGTTGTCCAATTCCTTGATAATTCTTGCTAATCCTTACCTTCTTCCAGATAATCAGTTAACACATATAGTTGGTGAATATGCTCCGGGGTATATATATCAACATATATCAACTTGCGAAGTCTATTAATAATATGATTAGACAATATTGCCCAAATAAATACTCTTTATCATCGACATCTGATTTTGTTGATTTGATACGGGGTTCATCGTCGTATAAAGGTGTTATTGCTTCTATTGACGTCGTGAGCCTCTTCACTAATGTTCCGGTTGGTGAAACTATTCAATTTATACTGGAATGCTTGTATCATCACGCTACTCTACCTCCCTTTCCGGTTCCTGAGAAAATAATGTTAGATCTTCTCAGAATCTGCACAACTGACGTACCATTTACAGATTATAAGGGAAAATTATACTTACAGGTCGATGGCGTGGCCATGGGCTCATCCTTAGGCCCCACCTTTGCGGAATTTTATATGGCTCTTGTTGAGAGCCGAGTGTTTGTTGATGACTCTGTTCGACCATTGATATATGGACGTTACGTTGATGATATCTTCGTTTTATGTGAGGATATTACTCAGATGCACAGTTTACGGAATTGTCTTCAAAAGAATTCCGTTTTACAATTTACATATGAGTTGAGCAACTTGGATAAACAACTACCATTTCTTGACACATTAATTGAACAATTTGAAGATCGTGTTGCATTATCTGTTTATTCCAAGCCTTCTTCTACTGGAGAAACTCTAAGCGGTGCAAGTTACTGTCCAGATCGTTACAGAAGAAGTGTAATTTATGGATATTTACATCGAGCTTATCGAGTGGCCGAGGACTGGTGTGGATTCGATGTTGAAGTAAATAAAATTCGGACAACACTTATCAATAATAATTTTGCCAACTCTGAAATTGATGATGCCATTAATAAATTTGTCAAGGCTAAATTTGATAACTGTAAACGACCATTATCTGTCTTAAAAAATGAAAAAGAAAGCAAGGTCATTCGGTTATATTACAGATCTCAGATGCACAGTGCTTATAGAGTTGAAGAGAAAATAATTCGTGACATTATTAACACTAATGTTAGAGTTGTTTCGCCAAATACTCAACGACTTCTATTTACAATTTATTATAAATCAAAAACAGCCCACCAAATGATAATGCGAAATAATCTCTTTAAATCAGGTACATTGAAAGAGACTAATGTTGTTTACGAATTCAAATGCAATAAACATGACGGTCTACATCAGTCGTATATCGGGCATACTCGTACGACATTGGCTCGACGGTTGACGATGCACGTGCAAGGTGGCAACATTAAATCTCATTTTCGATCTCTTCATCAAACGTCTCTTACTCGCGAGATTCTTGATAATGATACAACCATTCTCTACCGTGTTTCAGATCCACGTCGATTAAAAATAGCAGAGGCTTTACTTATACAAGAATATCGACCAGCAATAAATACTCAGGATACACACTTTGATAGAACTTTACGACTGTTCAATCTTGACTTTAATGATTTTGCTGATGATAATGTGCTTCGGTCTCAGACGGTAGGCGCTATGCTGGGTGGTAACAAAGCTACGAGCTCTGGTCCTTTATTAATCTGTGGTCACGGTACTAGTCGACCCCCTTATTCGGCCGTTGCTTCTGGTTTGGTACAGCCTGACAAAACTAATGAGGTAAACACTTCCTGTGGATCGGTTTATTTGACTCCTGTCATAGATGTTGGCGATCGTCTCGGTATATCTCCCCGTGGTTTACTAAGTGATGAGGTTAACTACCTTTCCAACTCATCTCTTCAACCAGCTCCCATCGTGCAACTACCCACGCCTATCCTACATGAGCCTCCACCTGAGCCTCCATCTGATCCTCCACCTGAACCTCCACCTGAACCTCCACCTGAGCCTCCACCTGAACCTCCACCTGAGCCTCCACCTGAGGCTCAGGCTCCAGCGGTGTCATTTCAACATTTGTTTGAGTCTTCAAATATAACTACAAGACGTCGGCGTTAATTGTATCATCTATATGTATCCCATTTGCACAGTCATGCGTTTATTTTAATTTTAATTTTTCATATAAGTTTACTTTTATTTTAATTCATCACATGGTTTTATTTAAATTTTTCACCTTTTATTATTCTATTTCATACTTTTTTATTTCAATATATTGTCACTAGATACCTATAGTTTAATTTCATTAATCTTCTAATAATTTTAAGTGTTTTAATTTCTATTATTAGTATTATAGACTTCATTCAATTCGTCCTATCTATTTATATTTATTTATTTTATTTTATTAATAATAATTATTATTTAATTTATCTTTATACTTCTTTTCTTTATCAATTTTTATAAGCTCTCGTAATTTACTTATATCGTCATACTCTGGTTTTAAATACTTTAATTTAAATATTTATTTAATATAGGCACAACACTATTTCTATGTTGATGTTTACTATATATTCTTTAGCTGTTTACGTAATACGACATTTTAGGTTACGGACTCTGAAGATGACTGTAGTCGAAACTGGCCTCTAGTTTACGTCGTAAAATTAAATATTTTGAACAGTTTATTAGAAAAGTCATTAATGCAAAGTGGTCGTTTGTTTTTAACGGAGTGTGTTTACGAGAGGGGATTTTGCCAAAGTATATTACTCATATATATATATATATATATATATATTGTTGCAAAATCGTCAATTCGTATTACAGGTCAAGAAGAATGGTTTTGTAGTTTATTGGACGATAATAAATAAAGCTTGGTTAATGCTTTTTATACCTTCTAATATAATCCATGTTAATAATAATGCTTGTTGGGGTATCAATATATGGGAAAAGTGAAACCATCACCATAGATATAACACTACCCCTTTCTTAATCCTGTTCGTCTCGAACAGCATAGTCGCTTTTGGGAAATGCGACTCGGCCACAAACACAAAATACCTTGATCTTCACTAAGGGCCTTGACCGCAATTCGCAAACAACATGGTCAAGTCTCTTAACCGTTTGACGCAGTTTCTTCCAGTCCTTCTTTGGCACATCAACAGAGTCTTTCTTTGGCTCATCGTCGCTATTTCTGCACGGTTCATCACTGTCTTTTTTGTATGCCTCGTCCTGAACATCTTTGCACGGTTTATCGGAACTGTCTGCTTTTCCTTCTTCCTTCACATCTTTTAGATCTTTCTCAAGAAACTCTTCAGAATGTTTTTCGAAAACACGTTCCATAAACCCAATAAATCCCTTCATCAAACTGTTATTTAATTTTAGTCTATCTGATCTAGAATCCTCTGTGGATTTATCTGACCTAGAATCCTCTGTGGATTCATCTGATCTAGAATCCTCTGTGGATTCATCTGATTTATAATCCTCGGTACCGTTCTCTGTTCTTGGCTCATCTTTTTCAGAGTTTTTGCTGGCTGTATTGCTATTGTTGTTTTGGAGAAGTGCATCGCCGTCATCTTTGTTTTCTTCCAAGCTACAATAGAACGTTTTTGTTTCACATTCCAACTCGTCTCTTTCATCGGTGTCAACTTTCGTATCGTCCAGCGAATCTTTCTTCAAATCATCGCCATCGTCCCTCAAATCAGTGTCTTCTTTTTTTATCAAGTTAGCTTCGACGTATTTCTCCATTGGAGTTTTGTCCGTTTTTAAATCTTCGGTTGCTTCATCCGAGTCAGATTCTTCACTAAAATCTGACCCTGAATATTCGGTGCCGTCGTCTGTTATGGAGGCTTCCGTTTCAGAACCGTCGCTGTATGCTTAAAAGCCATCGCTGTTATTACCATTATTATAATCATCATCACTTTCATCCTCATCGTTTTGCATTTCGTTTTCAACATTCTTTTCATCTTTTTTAGATTTGTTGTCGACGTCCAAACCGACTGTATCATTGTCACCATCTTTGCCAGGCTCGTCATCACCATCTTTGCATGGTTCATCTTAAACATCTTTGAAAGGTTTCTTATTATGACCGTCTTTGACAGGCTCATTATCATGACCCACCTGACCTGTGCAGTCTGTACGGCCGTCATCCGTCACATGCTCTGAGACACAGCTGGTGGACTCCAGTTCAAATTGGGTTTCGTCGCAGCAACCCACATCACCCGCTGGTCCAGAACCGTGTCCACCACTGCCTCAGCCCACCCTGCGACCAAACTCTCAACAGTTGTAACGGCTGCTGCTATTTTGTTTTCGTGGCCAAGAATCATTCCTTCTCCTGTCTTCCTCTGTTCTGCCATGTTTTTTCTCGCTTGTTGTCCTTCTTCCTTCAGCAATTTTCTTTTTAATTTTCTCCGCTCAACCACAGCTTCCTCGTCAATATCGAATAAATATTCATCGTCGTCAGGCCCATAGCCTTCATTCACTAACGCGGCTAAGAGGCGTTCCATAAGTTCGTCCTTTTTACCTGTATCGCTCAGACCACGTTTCTCCAGCTCGTTTTTCAATTCACTCGTCCATAGCTCATCCAATAATTTCAAAACCATTCTTTTAATCCACTTCAAGACGCCAGTGTTGTAAAATCGTCAAATCGTATTACAGGTTAAGAAGAAAGGTTTTGTAGTTTATTGGACGATAATAAATAAAGCTTGGTTAATGCTACTTATACCTTCTAATAAAATCCATGTTAATAATAATGCATGTTGGGGCATCAATATATGGGAAAAGTGAAACCATCACCATAGATATAACAATATATATATATATATATATATATATATATATATATATATATATATATATATATATATATATATATATATATATATATATATATATATATATATATATATATATATATATATATATATATATATATTTATATATGCGTATTTTAGTCAACTAAAATTTTCAGTGCATTTATTTTCTCATAAATAATGAGAAAAAAGAAATGATTTTTTTTAACTTGGTTTTTTACGGCTTACTTGTTGAGATTTGTATTTCATGCTTTTCTTTTTTAAAACATTTCATCCATAATCTTCCATACTTCATTTGGATTGGCAAGTAACTGTATTTTGATTTCTTTCTCTTCTTACAAATATTAAGCATTTGTTCCTGAGCTTCTTGAATTTTTTGTAATTGCCACATTTTCTAGCTCCAACTCTTTTACGTACGAGATCTACAAGTCTTAGTGATGGCCATAGTTTTTATAATATTATACAGGGCACACTTCTGATTGGAACAATCAAGTCCACAATTTCTAGAATATTTGTTTTTTAATTTTTGCATGTCATGAAGATCAAGATCTGAAAATATATTATATCTGGAGACCATATTTCGTAGTTAAGAAATGCTGATGTCGTATGTCTTAAACTTTTTTTTAATCATGCATGATGTAGAAAGTTTTGCTTAAGTTTTCGTTGCGTAATTTCTGTAGTTGCACGTGAGCTGTTGGTCCGCTGGTAGACAATATAAGGAGAGCGGTGAATGACTTTGTATATCTCTAAAGAGTAATTTGGACAAAGTGAAATTTTACTCAAGTATGAGAATATTTGTACTAAAAACTGTTGCTGATTTTTTGAAAATTTATTTTTAAACGTATCACAAAAAATGTTTATTTTTTAAAGCCATTAAAAAAATAATCTATTGCAAAATTTGAACCTACAACTTTCATGAGCATGCTGATTTTTTTAAGGTAGTAAAATTAAAATTGAACTAAATAAACTAATTTAGTTATTTAATTTTTATTTGATAGTTTGGTTCTTATTTTGGTGCCACATTGCTGGCTTTGGATGTAAACAATGATGGCATAGATGAACTTCTTGTTGGAGCCCCATTTTATAACTTCAGCATGGGAGATGAAGGAGCAGTCTTTGTTTATAAAAAAATTTTGGTAAGTTTATATTTTAGATATTTTATTATATGTATGATTTTTATATGAAACCTGTGGCTGCATCTTCCACTGCTATTTGTATATAGAACTAACACTATTTAGAACCATAATCTGTAACAAAAAAGAAGTGTTTTGTACTCACATATTATGTCTCCAGGGGCCGTATGCATGACGAGCGAGTAACCTTTTCGCCGAGTAAGCTCTACTCGCCGAATAGTTATTCTCGGAGTAGCGTGCGACAGAAGTTGGTATGCATGGCGCCGAGTATAGCGTTGAATAGTTACTCTGCCGATCAACACGTTCTCGGCATTTCCATAGTTTTTTTTAAGATCTTTTGGTAAATTTCGCGCGGCATCACTAAGTTCGGATATTTAGTTTTAAACAATAGTTTATATCTTAGATTGCTGAAAGTTGGAATTTGGGATGTTTTAGGAAATCCTTAAAGTTGGTTTATTACGTTTAATTCATTAAACACTTTTAAGATTGTATGTTTAAAACTTTAATAAAAAAAACTATCATTTTACCAATAGCGAAATCCTGGAAAGCATAAGAGGCTTCGGAAAAATAATTTTAGTGATGAAGAGGTTCGGTGTTTGCTTGAGGGAATTGTTCAAGAAAAAAAACATTATTTTGAGAAAATTGTCAAATAGTTTGACAATTCACAAAAAAAAGAAACGTGGGCCAAGATAACAAAGCCCGTAAACTGCCTCACTACTGGTTGTTTGCGAACTGAGAATGATATTAAAGTGAAATAAAAGGAAAGAAAGTCAGCAGTGTTGAGGGAGCAGGGAGACATGAAGAAAACTGGGGGTGGTGGACCAATGAAGGAGGTGCCATATAAGGACTTGGTGTTTTTTATTTTTGGAGATAGAAGGTAAAAAAACATTATTGCTATTTTGTTTACTTGTCATAGCCCGAACAAAAATCCAATTAACAATTATCGAGAAAGCCAATTGAAATAATTTTGTTTTTCAGTGAACTATACAGAAAGCTTAGTCGAAGTCCAAGATGTGGAAAACAGTCCAAATTTGTTCACAAGTGAATAATGTTTTTTGTTGAAACAGAAACATTACTGCTTCATAAAACCTTGTTTTACTATTTATTAGTCATACACTTAAATAATATCAGATCTTTTTTTGTTCATTAATAATTACTATTGAATTTAGATAACGAAGGTGAAAACAGAACTATGTGTGATTTAGAACAAGAAACTGAAACTGAAAACAGGGGCGATTTTGAAATGTTTTTGACACCGACATCGAGACAAACACCCAGCAGTACCAGTGGGAAACGGCTACGATCCAGAAACTTTGCAAGCAAAGGAGACAACCAAGTACTGAATAAATGGCTACTTTCAGAAATGGAAAAATATGAAGAAATAGAAGTACTTTTGAAACACAAAGTATAAAAAATTGAAGCACAGAAACTCCTTATAAAAAGTCAAATTGAATTGAATGAATTACAAAAAAGAAAAACTAAACGTGAATTGAGCTGCTGATTGACTGCTTTAAATTTTTATTTTTACTTCAATTTTATGATTTCATTATAATTAACATTAAAATACCAGCAGGGTACCCGGCATTGCCCGGGGTTTTCAGATATTTTTTTCTTGTTTTTCTCTTGCTTCCGTTTCCTTCCCCGCTTGCTCTCAGGCTCCTGGTCGCTCTCCCGTTCCCGCTTGTTTTCCCGTTCCCGCTTTGCTCTCCCGTTCCCGTTTGCTCTCCTGTTCCCGCTTGTTCTCCCGGTCCCGCTTGCTCTCCCGCTCCCGATTTATTGCTATGGTGCAATTATGTCCTTTATATATCATCTTTGACGCCCTTGTAGCTGCCGGACGCGTGGCACGTTTTTATCGAATTTAACCTCGGAGAATCCATTTTATAATCTTTCATTTGTCAATTGAACATTTTTTAACTAAAGTAGTTTAAATCGATATCTAGTTTGCTTATAATAAATTGATTTAATCTTCATACTTGAAGCTATTTATGCAACAGTCGTGCGAATGCTGTTTTGTGCTAATTACTGACTTTGTTTTGTTTTTTTTACTTTTCTGCACCAATGGATTCTAATGGATTGCTGTTTAAGCTATTTATTTTTAGAAACTAACTTCTGTATCAACTATTGCCGTTATAATTGTTGGCGTTATTTTCTTGAAAGAGCGTCATGGTTTTCTTGGTTCCAGCTGCGTTGCTACGTCCTATCTCCGCACGTTATTCGTATACACGTGACCAACTGCTACAAGCTAGAAGAAGCCTCTGGTGTTGGCTCTCACCATCTACAATTTTCAACATATCTGAGCATGGTTTGCGACGCCATCGTGGCTCTCGCGCCGACAAATACAAACAGAGAAAAATTAAAATAAGAAAAACGAGACGTCTACACAGACTACTTGCCCGCGGGTTTGTCACTACATCCTGATGACAGACGCTCGAGCACAAATTTCAATCGTCCACGTTTTCAAAGACACTCTAACCTCTCAATAAAAAAACTAAATCTTGGATCTCTTAACATCCGCTCCATTAATAACAAGGTCGATGCTGCACGTCAACTGTTTGGTTGACATATTACTTAGACATTTTAACACTGTGCGAAACGTGGCATAAAAACTCCGACTTAGTATGCATCGTCGTTTTAAAATCAAAGGGTCTCTCCGTCCTTGAATGTGCTCGCAAAATTGACCCAAAGTCAGACCGAAATCGTACTAATTATGTTAACCACGGTGGCGTAGCGATTATAGCTCGTTCTGGAGTCAGAATGGCTAGCAACTGTGTTCACAAAATTCGAATGTATCTGTGCACGTGCTTCAGTCATGAGCAACTCCTACATCGTCGTCGTGATCTAACGTCCTGGTTCCAAAGAAATGTGCACGATGTTTCATAAAGAGTTCGGTTTACTCCTAGAATACTTGGCATCATTCCAAAACCCAATACTGATCACAGGTGACATCAACATACACATTGAACGTCAAAGCGACTCGCACACGATTCAACTGCAAAACACACTGTCGTCTTTCGGTTTGGTTTAGAACGTTCAACAGCCAACACACAAGATGGGTAGGACGATCGACATCATAGTTACTCGCTCTGCTGACGTCGTCTCCCAAATCAACACTTTTGAAACTGGCCGGTCAGATCACCAGCTGCTACAATTCAACATCAACTTAGAATCGCCTGCCGCCTGCTACACCAAAGTTCTCTCACGACCCTGGCGTAAACTAAACCTCAATCAGTTTCGTATTGATCTACATCGGTCATTGAATACTGCAATGAAAAAGATACCAACATCCGTTGACGAAATGATCGGCGTTTTCGATAACATTACTCGGTCTGTACTGGATCAACATGTTCCTGAGAAAACTATTTCACGTCGTCGGCGATCCTCAGACGCATGGTTTGATGATGAATGTTGGCAACAAAAACGTTGCGTTCGTCCACTTGAGCGCCGTTTTAAACAAACTCTTAACAAGTCTGATCGTGCCATATGGTTTTCATCACTTCGATCAATGCACAAGCTTAACGATTCCGGCCTGGTCGAGTCTGACCCAAGAAATTACCAGCCAATCACCAACTTGGCCACACTGGAAAAACTTCTCGAACGAGTATTTATTTATTTTTTTTCTCTTTCACACGCCTTTTCCAAAACAAGTCTTGCTCGAAGGCGAGAAAGGGTACTTGCAGAGGCAGCCATTTATAGGCGCCTACCCTTTTAGCAAGGCGAGTGAACTCCTTGCTTAAGGGAGTTACGCTGGTGACGCCGGCGAGGTTCGAACTGCCGACCTAACGATCGACAGGCAAACGCTCTACAGCTCTGCCACCAGCGCCTAACTAGTTGCTGGTCAACTTACATCTTATCAAAATCTCAACAAGTTATTTCCGGAGCTTCAGTCTGCCTACCGCGAACATCGCTCAACCAAAAGTGCACTCGTAAAAGTTGTCAACGACATTATCCTAGCCATTGACTCTGGCGACATTGCGTTACTGTCGTTGTTAGACCTCTCATTGGCATTTGACACGGTCGATCATGATATACTGCTGGAGAGACATAAGCTATTTTTTGGCGTCCAATCAACGCCTTTATCCTGGATAAAATCATATTTTTCAGAACGATCTTACATTGTCAGTTTTTGCGGTACTATGTCACAAGTCGACCATGTCTATTGTGGTGGACCACTACTTTTCATTTTATATACTGCTGGCATTGAAACAAAAATTCAGTCATTTGGCTTATCTGTACATTTACACACCGATGACACTCAACAGTGTAGCTGCAGACCGGTTGATGCAGCAACCCTTAAAAAAAACAGCCGAGTCAGTACAACAGGTGGCACAGTGGATGGCCTCCAACAGGCTTCAACTGAATACTGGCAAAACTGAATGTATGTGGTGTGCCAAGGATCGTCGACAGCACATTCTCGACTGCTGCCCAATTGACCTAGGTTGTTCAACTGTCAATCCATCCGTTACGGAGCGGGACCTTGGTGTGCTGCTCTTAACGAATTTTATGAATTTAAATTTAAATTATTATTTCTCGATTTAAATTAATATAATTCTCTAAGTATTTTTATTTTGCTTTTATTATTTTACATATAGAACATAAATTTTGCTTATTTTAACGTTCATCGTCCCAATTTTAATTATTATTCTTTACTGTATGTATTAACTTTTAGTTACATTGAGATAATCAAAACAACCCTGATGATGGCCGCAATGGCTGAAACTTGCAATTTGATTGCTAATAAAACGTTTGATTTTAGATTTAGTAAAAGTGTTTTCTCCCACTTAAAATACGGTGTCGAACCGATTAATTGAAACAAGATGATTTTTTTTATAAACTCTTTTATCTGTCATTATTAAATCCCTCAACCAATCACAAAATACGGGCTACACATTGCGCAACGCTCGCTAGACTGCGTTAAGAAGTAAAAAACTGACAGTGTTGCCATTACAAATAACAAAAATATTGCCAAAGCAAGAAATGCAGAAAAATTTTTTGTTTCAATTAATCTGTTCAATATTTTGAGCGTTTAATTGACAAAACCGTGTCTTCTAAATGGCGTGTATACTTCAACAGAGCATGTTTGAATGAACATTTAGTGCCAAAAAACAGTGGTTGTTAAGCGCTTTTGTTGGGGTATGTTGAACACAACACTCGACTATGAATGGGTACGAATCAATGCTCGATAGTATTATAAGTTGTACGGCGTACAATCCGTCACTAGCTAATTTAATAACTATCGAAGATATATGTTTTATGATATATATTATAAGGAAACATAGCGTTGATATGTTTTTACGAGCCACATATATCAGAAACTTGGATGGCGTACAATCCACCACGAAATAACGCACATATACATGTCTCAACTTCAGACTCGAACCCACGACTGTCGGATCGGCAACACCGCCTCGCATCATGCCAACTACCTTACCATCTGCGCCACTTCCACCGCCAAAAAACATGGGTTCGAGTCTGAAGTTGAGACATATATATATATATATATATATATATATATATATATATATATATATATATATATATATATATATATATATATATATATATATATATATATATATATATATATATTCTTTTAATCAGGCTCTATTAAACACAATTGACCACTTAACGTTAGTCATTTTTCTTGACAAGTTTTTAATGCCCTTTTCATCCATTTGAAATGACGAGACATATAATTGAAGAATTTATTGGTTAGAATTGATGAGTAATAAAACGATCAGGGTTAACTGGCCAGTTTCAGCTATAAAAGCCATCTTCAGAACCTATGTTAAACAATAAATTAAATATTATAAAAGTTGCAAGGGAAGAGTTAAAAATCATAAATACTTAGGCTTAGACAGAGACATTGAATTAGAGCTAGGCTGAATCAGTTTTCAGTTAATAAATTATTACGGCTATTGATAGATGAAACACATTAAAACTTAAGTTGAAACAACAGAAAGAAAAAAGCGACCACATTAAATGAGCTACAAAGAGCGAAACTCACTTTGAAATTAAATAGAGTCCGACGAGAAGTGACCCAACAAAATCGATGATATTTTTTTAATAATTTAGAACTAAATAAGTAATTAAAACACAGGAAAGACAAGCTAAAACACGTTCAACGCTCAATAGGTGAAAAACGTAACTATACAGAGCGGCGTTGTACGACTTGTGAACAACACAAAGAACGACAAGCACGGGCACAAAAATATTGGCAGTTACATAAAGTAAGACAAGGCTATTGTATACGTCGGACAGCAATTAGCGCCGTCGCCGCTCATTAATTAATATTATCATTGTAAGTGAGATGCTCAAAAGTACTATTCGAACCACTGAGCCCCACACCATCCTCGCATCCAGACTGAACGTCATGAAATTCAACTGGGACGCAAGCGTCAAGTTACCCGAAGGTCAAAGTATTGTCTTCATCGCCGAGCAAGCCATGAGACAACGATAGAAGATTACTTTCTTCGATGTTGCCTACAGCACCATCGACTGAAGACGAGATGAAGCTGGTGGGGAAAACTACGTTATCGATAAAAAGTGTTTGGCCATCTCCTGTGTAGCGTCCCGAGCTGAAGCACAGCGGGCCATTTCATGAAGATCGACTTTTATTCCGGAATCAGGCCGACCGCGCGATCCAAAAGAATGAACTGAAGTGTGGCGCCTTTGGTAGCCAGCGTTCAACGAATGAGATCCGATGTCACGGCCGACAGAAACGCAAAAAACGAGGTAGACTTCTTGCGTTTCTGTCGGCCGTGACACTCTCAAAACTTCTCGAAACACGTTCAAGAAGTTCTTCAAATTTCAGTATGAAAGATTTCACAGATGTTATATACGAAAAAAAACATCGAATTGTTTGGTGTGAAACAAAAACGACTGTTTCAAAACAATGAAGACACGATTTTTAGACGACAAAGAAAAATCAATCAGCTGAAAAAATTTGATTTTAAAATAACTGCTACTTAACTGAAGTCAAGGTGGGACGGGCCGAAGTTTTTCATCAAGTATATAGAATTTCTAGGCCTGTAAAAACGGGCCGGGCCCAAATTAGACGGGTCGTGCCGGGCCAGGAATTTTGGTTTTGAAACGGGCTGAGCCAAGTTGTCGACGGGCAGAGCCGACACCTATGGTTGCACGGTTGAAATTCTCTAATTTCATGCGAACGAAGCCGCTACGGACACTGCTAGTACATACATACAAACACACACAGACTCACACACATACATACGGACATACATACATACATACACACACTCACACACACATACATACATTATCCGTTCCTTGTCGCTTTCCCGCTCACTCTTTTGCTCTCAGTGCCCCCCTCCTAGATCAGATTCTGCATACCATCTGCCTTGATAGTTAATCCGTATAACCTAACAAATGTGTTATTATCAGTATTAGATCTTAAAAATAAGCAATATATATATATATATATATATATATATATATATATATATATATATATATATATATATATATATATATATATATATATATATGTGATATGTTTTTACGAGCCACATATATCAGAAACTTGGATGGCTTACAATCCACCACGAAATAACGCAAATATAAATGTCTCAACTTCAGACTCGAACCCACGACTGTCGGATCGGCAACACCGCCACGCATCATGCCAACTACCTTACCATCTGCACCACTTCCACCGGCAAAAAAACAGTGGTTGTTAAGCGCTTTTTTTGGGGTATGTTGAACACAACACTCGACTATGAATGGGTACGAATCAATGCTCGATAGCTTATATAAGTTGTGCGGCTTACAATCCGTCACTAGCTAATTTAATAGCTATCGAAGATATATGTTTTGTAATATATATTGTAAGGAAACATACCATCTGCCTTGATAGTTAATCCGGTACCATTGTATAACCTAAAAAATGTGTTATTAACAGTATTAGATCCTAAAAATAAGCAAATATATATATATATATATATATATATATATATATATATATATATATATATATATATATATATATATATATATATATATATATATATATATATATATATATATATATATATATATATATATATATATATATATATTCTTTTAAGCAAACTCGATTGAAAAAAGTGGCACACTTGGCTGAATCGATTTTATTTTTAATTTTTTCCAATAGTCTAAATCGGTTTAAAAATAATTTATTATCAAACACAAACTCCATAATCTTATAGGCTTATAGATCTATTTCGGCAAATTTTGACATCTTCAGAGCCGTTTAACATTTTTAAAAATAAAATGCAGTGACTAAATGGTAAAAGGTAAAACTAATTAAAAGGAATTAAAATACAATTTAAATAAAATTTAAATTCATTAAGTACAAATGTAACAACATAAAAAATATTTAAATTAAAATAATTATAATAATAACAGTAATAACTAAATAATTAAGATCAGTTAGCAAAGCTTTTAACAAAGGAATTACAGTCAACTTCAAGGACGTGACTGGAAGAAGAATCACATACATTATCTATAATCTTTGAAACACAAACGTCTGGTACAAAACATTCATTCAACGAAGAAATACCTGAAGAAACATTGGCACTATTAACATGCATATTTTTAACAGAAGTTGTAGATGAGTTAAAACATTTATTATTCTTATTATTATTATTATTATTATTATTATTATTATTATTATTATTATTATTATTATTATTATTATTATTATTATTATTATTATTATTATTATTATTATTATTATTATTATTATTATTATTATTATTATTATTATTATTATTATTATTATTATTATTATTATTATTATTATTATTATTATTATTATTATTATTATTATTATTATTATTATTATTGTTATTATTATTATTATTATTAGTATTATTATTATTATTATTATTATTAGTTTTATTACTATTTAGAGAACCAAAAAGTTTAAGAGTTAAATCAAAAGAATACCATTGTTTATTAATTAAAGGCTTACATTTATTAATGGCTAAAGCTTCTTTTAATTTTAACTTTATGAGTTGATTTTCTTTCATTAGTATACTGGTGTTATCAATTAGAAATTTATGAAAATCGATATATATATATATATATATATATATATATATATGATATGTTTTTACGAGCCACATATATCAGAAACTTGGATGGCTTACAATCCACCACGAAATAACGCAAATATAAATGTCTCAACTTCAGACTCGAACCCACGACTGTCGGATCGGCAACACCGCCTCGCATCATGCCAACTACCTTACCATCTGCACCACTTCCACCGGCAAAAAAACAGTGGTTGTTAAGTGCTTTTGTTGGGGTATGTTGAACACAACACTCGACTATGAATGGGTACGAATCAATGCTCGATAGTTTATATAAGTTGTGCGGCTTACAATCCGTCACTAGCTAATTTAATAGCTATCGAAGATATATGTTTTGTAATATATATTATAAGGAAACATAGCGTTGATATGTTTTTACGAGCCACATATATCAGAAACTTGGATGGCTTACAATCCACCACGAAATAACGCAAATATAAATGTCTCAACTTCAGATTCGAACCCACGACTGTCGGATCGGCAACACCACCTCACATCATGCCAACTACCTTACCATCTGCGCCACTTCCACCGCCAAAAAACAGTGGTTGTTAAGCGCAGAACATAAGTAAAAAATAATAAAAGCAAAATAAAAATACTTAGAGAAATATAATAATTTAAATCGAGAGATAATAATTTAAATTTAAATTCATAAAATTCGTTAAGAGTTTCATGAAATGTGAAACAGACAAAGAAGCTTTTTATCATGTCAAATTATTTTCCCTCAAGATCACACACACCATCACAAGACACACACGCCATCAACACTTAACCAAGCTGGTAAATAGAGGTTCAGAAATCAATGTCATCTCCTCCGTCTAATTGTAATATTAATGTTATCAGTTAAGTGAGCATAGCTCAACGGATCAGATATCTCCCATGAAACACATGCACCATCAACTGATACTCCCGAAAACCGGTCACCCACCGTGCTGTTTCAGCTGTGCCTAATAAGATTGTTTCGATAAATGAAGCAGTTAATGATGAAATTGTTCGTTTGGCAAGAAAAGCGGCAGTTCTGCATTGTGACAATATAACTATGCGACGTCGACGATAACGTTTTGTGTAAAATATCGTGGCATTTTAATTAATTAATTTAATTTTGGCAATTCTTCAGAGATGGTTTCCGTTTGAACAATGTCTTGGTTGCGCGAGATGTGACGTAGATCTGTCGTTTGACAATTAATAGATTTTGCTTTTCGACCGTATTTTTAAATGTATAACAGTTTTATTATATAATTTATTTTCTTAATATCTCCCTACAGTAAAATAAATTAACATGTCATTCTCGAAAAATAAATATTATTATTTTGTTTCATTCTTGGTTTTAACTAATTTCACTTTTCATTATTCTATCCATGTTTTGTTTTTTCTTTTTGGGCTCTGATGATGACAAACTAACTGTCGAAACGCGTTAGCCCTGTTTATTACTTTAAATTTATAAGTTAGACCTTTTAGTTTATTTTATTTATTTTATAACATAATTGTCATTTTAAATTTTTTACAAATAAACGTATATACGGCTGCAAACAAGGAATTCGTTAATAGAATATTGTTGTTAAAGAATACGATCCTCTTCGACTTAAAATAAAAGAAGCTCTTTATATTCAGAAACTCCGCCCTTCAATTATTAAACAATTTGAAAAGTTTTCTACAACTCTTAGATTATTTGGATTCACTGAGGACATTGCTTCACGACCGAATTTTGAAAAGAGTAACAATGTTTTGACTGCCTCTGACAATGTTGACACTTCGATTAACGGAAATAGCATGGGTCCTGTTGATCTTTCAAATGGTCATCTTCTCGATACCTTTTCTAGCGCGACTCTTGAGGTTTCCAATGTTAATGAACTCCACGACATCGGTAACTGCTGCTCTGTTGATCTGTTTCAATCACTTGATAATTCTCTTGAGACCGAAAGTCCTTGTTCTTTCACGACTGTTGTTGATGACTTGAATCAACCTGTTAGTCCTGATGATACCGCGAGCAACTGTGTCGAAGAAGAATGTCCGATTGATGACAATTGTTCGTACTCATCCAGCTCCTTCCTCCATTTACTTTCAAACGAGAACATCACTGTTCGACAAAAGCGGAGATATTCTTGATTTTTTTATTAAAATATCTTATGTAATTTCGACTTAATTTAATCGTTTATTATCATAATACTTGCTTTTATTATTATTATTATTATTATTATTATTATTATTATTATTATTATTATTATTATTATTATTATTATTATTATTATTATTATTATTATTATTATTATTATTATTATTATTATTATTACTGTTACTATTATTTTATCCTTTGATTAAACGTTTTTAATTATACTTATTTTATCCTCATCACTCCAATTTATTTTATGTACGTTAATTTAATTACAGTGTCTAAATTTGATTATTTTTATTAATATCCTTCCATTAAGATAATTCCATGAGGATATTAGTTTTTTTGTATATTAAGTTATTACATGATTTCTTATCTTTTGCCTCCTTTTACTCGATTGTATTTACAGACTCTGAAGATGGCGAAAGCCGAAACGGCCCGTAAGTCTGAAATAAAGAAAGTTTTAAATGTTAATACTTTTCTTAATACGTGTTGCAGTAGACAAAAAACGTTGTTCCGAAATATTGAGAAAGTATCTAAAAAACTCATAGCGTTTAAATGGAGACTCATTTTTAATCGAACTTGTCTTAAAGAAAATCTTATGCCATCTTACATTATTAATATATATATATATATATATATATATATATATATATATATATATATATATATATATATATACAATACCATTTGATTGCAAAAAAAGTTTTTGACCTTTTCTGTGACATCTTTTCATTAAAGGAAAATTATGAAAAAGTGGTCATGCTTACTGGAAACAAAAAACCAGGTTCTAGATTTGGATATTCTCTTTGTGATGTGAAGGACATTAATTTGGATGGTTTTCTTGGTAAGCTTGAAATTGCTTTTTATTCTTTTGAAAAAAACAATATACGTTTTTGTGTTTTAAATTACCAATTTATGAAAAAATTCCAATAATGTTGAACTACGATTCGAACCTTTTCATAGTCATGTCTCATGTATTATAGACCCCAATAAGATGAGCAAGTTTTAAGTAGGATGCCATGATGGCCTCCGGAAATGATTTAGAGTCTTCTGTTTGGATCTTTCACAACAAGCTAAGATAAAATGGCAACTGCCTATCAGATAACAGCAGTTTGTTTTTTTAGGAATAGTCATCATTAATATTATTCGGAAACTTTACCGATAAAGATATGAGAAGATTTCAAATACAGCATTTGGCAATAATAATAATTTAATACAGCATTTGGCAATAATAATAATTAAAAGATGGGCTGATTTTGGTGATCATTTACTTTGACGGGCTATGCGGAGTTAATTATTCATAAGCGCAGTAATACCGTTAAAAAATTGTAAATAGGATTAAAAATGAATTTAATGTTGATATATTAATATAATTTTATTTAGAGGCACCGTTCATAAAATATATATATATATAATTACATTTGGTTATTATATAATTATATTCAGATATATATAATAAAAAAATGCGCCAGTTAAAATGTTAAGAAATTGATCGTCGTCGGAGAAATTTAGCATTATTAATTTTTTGTTTATAAAAACAATTTTTACAAACTTTTATTTTGGTTACAATTTCTGTTTGTGTGTGTGCGTGTGTGACTTTCTCTGTACGCAAATCTTGCTAGTAAAATTTAATCAGTTTTTTGACTAGCTAGGAAGCTGAAACTTTCAGCATAGCTTTATATTGGATGAGCATACATGATTCAATTTAAAAAAAAATAATTTGAACATCTTTCTTATTTCTAAATCGAATGTTTTTGAAATCAAAGTTTTTTGTTCCTTTACTTGTTATATATACATCTATATATTTACAAATCCAACGCCTGCTATACGTACTGCTTTCGGAAATATTTGAAATAAGCACCTGCGTTTGACTGTTTTGTTTGCATTCGAATAAAATAAAATCAAATGAAAAAATTATTCGCACCATCGAACAATTGCGAATAACGCACAAAATTTTTATTTGATTGAATGCGCATTTTTCAAATTGTTTGCATTTATTTGAATGCGCATTTTTCAAATTGTTTGCATTTATTTGAATGCGCATTTTTCAAATTGTTTGCATTTATTTGAATGCGCATTTTTCAAATTGTTTGCAATTATTTGAAAAATTGTTTGCGATTATTTGATGTGAATTAAAAATTTTATACCGAAATTTTTTAAGGTGAGCATTAAGCATTTTTAATTACAATACTTTTGAAAATTTGTATAAATAATTTTTGACATAAATTCATTTTTATTTAGAACTTTTCGTTATAAAAAAATTTCTTGTTTCAGTTTTGTCGACACCAACAGCACTGATTACTCATACAATTGCATTACTAATCTTTTTTTCCGCTTCTCTTCTCTGTCGTCCATTTTAGCTTGTTATGAAATTCTTTAAATTCTCTTAAAATTTCCCAATGCTTTTTCAGTGTAGGAAACGAAAGTAATTATAATAACAAGTCAAGTAACAGGTTCTAGAGGTATTTTAAGAAAATCAAATCCAACGATGGTTACACGGGGAAATGCAATCTTTGTAATAAATGATTGAAAATGGGCAAAAAAACTACAACTTCTTCTGTGAAATATAATTTACATTCTCAACATCCATCCAAATAAAATGAATAACAGAAAGTTTTTTGAATAACAAAATAAATAACAACATAAATGATCACTTTTTGAAAAAATGAAATCATTCAGTAAAATTCACAACAGTCAAGAAACTTCTTGTGAACTTTGAAATCAGAGGTTTTTGAACATATCTAGAACTGCTGGGATTTGTTGCACCAAAATTAATATTTTTATATGCTCAACTATTCGTTTTTTTGGTGCGCAATTATTCGGTTTTTTGAGCGAAATTGTGCGCGATTTTTCTAATCAATTTTTGTTCTTGTGCGCACTTGCGAATGAGTGCGCATCAAATAAAATATTTTATTTGAACTTATTTGGATTGGATAAAAATTGCGCACAATTCTTCGATTTTCGCATAATGCGCACAATCCCGCATCAAACGCAGGACCTTAATTTGAAATACGCTGACGGATGGATGTGGTACACACATTTTTAGCATAAAAAGCTCACAATTTATGTTTTTGGTAAGTTATATTTTTTAATTTTTTTGTAATAATAGTTTTTTAATTGATTTGAAATCCATTTTAAACATAAAGTAAGTACTTCAATATATATTTTTATATTTTTTCTCCGCGTTTTTTTCAATCCTTAATGCTAATTTTACTTTTTTGTTATTGGTCGACGCTGTAATCGAGCGGGACTATTTCCTATGAATAATTAACTCCGGCTCGGCACGTCAAAGTAAATGATTACCCTGATTTTAAAATTTGTTTGACTCAATTTAAGGTTCACAGCTAACTTAAATTTTTACTGCAACATTAAGATTGTTATGCATCTAATCAGAAAACTTTTCAAAATATATGTACATATAACTAAAAAAACAAGTCCAAAATCCTTAGAATATACGTACATATTGTACATCTATCAAAAAGTCAAAACATGTCTAAAATATTTAGAACATATGTATGTCTACCTAAAAAAATAATACAAGTCTAAAATCATATGTCTGAAACCTTTGGAAAATATGTACATCTACTTAAAAAATCAAAGCAAAGAATAAAATCTTTAGAATATATGTACATCAAAAAAAAAGTCAAAACATAATATGTCTAAAACCTTTAGATAATATGTACATCTACTTCAAAAAAATCAAAGTTCAAATTTCAGCAATTGAACCATTTCATTATTTGCATATGTGTGACCAAAAGAAGGTGTTGCAGAAATTAATTCAACATTTCCTTCTAAATTTGTGTATATAATGTCTTTTACATCTTCTGATAGTTTTGAAAGTGATGTGTTGCTCATATATTACTTGAAAGAGTGAATAACAGTTTGGGTTCATGACCTATATAACATATACTAGTTGCTTCACCCAGCTTTGCTCGGGCTTTTCAAAGATTTTTCTTTTGTTTTTCTTTTTCTCATTAAATTCAATCTATTTTGTTTTGAACTGAACGCCATTTTATCTTGTATGAATTAAAGTGTAAACATTGAACGCATTTTGTAACATCACGTGGGAAGTGTTCGTCTAGTGGTATAGATGTTGGACGTGTTGGTCTAGTGGTAAAGATACCGGCTTTGAGAGTCGTAGGACCTGGTTCGATTCCCGGTCCGGGCACGTAATTTCCTTGAGCAAGAAACTAACTCACATGTCCTTACATCAACTATACCGTGTTCTTCGAAGTTTCCTATTCCAAAGAAACCTTCGTAAGCGCCTCTGACTTTATCTAGCGCTATATAAATTCATTCATTCATCACGTATAAATTATACTTTAAACATTAGAAAAAATTCAAAATGAAACATCAATAGCACTCAGCTATGCGCTGCTGTAGCTAAGCTTGACTGAATAAAAAACAAAAACAATAGAAATAATTGTTTCTAATATGTTTAATGACAGAATGCTTGAGGGTATGTAAAACTGTCTGGTTTACCAGCTTTAAAACATACAACCAATTTTTTCCTGCGAAAGATATTTCGTGTCTAGTTTAAAACTGCACAGTTCTTAAGATTAGGCATGAGCTATGTCGATGGTGATTGCAATCATCAACCAAATTGGGAATTGCAGCCTCATAAACTGAAATAGCCTATTTGTTGATTCCTAGGAATGCGAAAGCGTCTTCATCAAAGATTTTATTGTGTCTGACGGCTCTCCAAGCAGGGACGTCAATTAGGGGGCAGGGGGGCCGTTGCCCCTCCTGAGTTTTTAGTGGGCCCCGGGACTGAAGTGGGTCCCACGCAGTTAAGTGGGCCTCATCACTAAAATGGGCCCCACGCAGTTAAGTGAGCCTCATCACTAAAGTGGGCCCCATGCACTTACGTTAGTGGGCCCCTCCTGATTTTTAAGTGGCCATTCCCGGACTTTTCAGTGGGCTCCCGGCACTCAAGTGGGCCCCACGTACTTAGGGAGCCCCGGCACTAATGTTGGGCCCCACGCAGTAAAGTGGGCCCAACGCACTTAAGTGGGCCCCCGCCCTTAAGTGGTCTCTTGCGCTTAAGTGGACCCCCGGCACCTAAGTTAGTGGGGCCCCTCCTGATTTTTATTAGCCCTTTCCAGATTTTTCAGTGGCCCCACGTACTTAAGGGGCACTCGGCATTGAAGTGGGTCCGACGCACTTAAAAGGGCCTGGCACTGAAGTGAGCCCAACGCACTCATGGGGCCCCGGCACTGAAGTGGGCTCCGGTCTTACGTGAACCTCTGCACTTAAGTGGGCTCCCGGCACCTAGGTGGGCCCCTCCTGATTTGAGTGGCCTTTTCCGAACTTTTCAGTAGGTTTCCCGGCACTAAAGTGGTTCCCCGCACTTAAGTGGGCTCCCCGCCCTTGAGTGGTCCACGGCACTTAAGTGGTCCCAACCCCTTATTTTCACGTGTACCACCACACTAAATTGGTCCCCTGCACTTAAGTGGGCCCCGGCATTCAAGTGGGTCCCTCTTAACTTTAAACTGACATTTCTCTGACTTTTGACTGGCCCTTCCATGACTGTTAAGTAGCCCTCCCTGACTTTTATGTAGATTCCTGACTTTCAAGTGGGCCATGGTTAATATATGGGCACCTTTCAGACCGTAACTTTCAAAACTCCGGGACATTATTTGGGGGGACTGGGCTTCCGGACTTTTATGTAAACCAATAGTTATTATATATGGGCCCCTGTTGGATTTTTTTTGTGTGTTTTTAGTGAGATTTGAGAAGGGAAAAGCAGAAGCTTTTGTAACTATAGGATGCGGCCATATGTAGAAAAAATGCCGTCCCGGTTATAAGGATGGTTAGCGCTATTCATAGTAGGCCGAGTAGGCTGTCCATAGAGAATAAAAGAAAAAAGAGATGGTAATGAAACTAGGAAGCTTGGTCGTTCACGTTGAGATGGAAAAGTGTTAAAAAAGTTATGAACAGTTCAAAATGCAACAAGAGTTGAACGCACGATTTACAGAAAATAGTGATCTTCTTGCATGCCTGAATTCCTTCAATACGCAATCTGTTGATTTTCTCTCTGCAGACGGAATAAGCACACTTTTGCGGTCAGTCCCAACCCGGATAAAAAGATCAAATTATGATTCACGACAGGGTACTTCGATATATATTACATATACTGATATTTGAGTTTTAAAACACCTAGTATAAAGAACAATAAACTATTATCAAATAACGATATTATAATTACCTTAATGTAAAATGCCAGCTTGTTTAGGTTAACAAAAAAAAAAGATATGAACTATTAGCCTAGATCCGTTTCAAAAAATTCAGTAGATACTTGCATTATTGGGCCCAGAGGCGTTGCTAATGGAGTGGGCAAGCTACCCCGGGCGACATCATGGGGGTGACAAAAAAAAGAGGGTTCAGTGTATTCATATTGGACTAATTTTTTCAGAAATAAAAGACTATAGTTTCCTTCGTTCATCAATATTAATTACCGTTTACAGCAGATTTGGATACATATAGCCATGTTCGTAGAGACAGCTGAAAATGCTTTTATGCTCGCTCAGATGTTATATTATGTGACCTCCCCCGGTCATCAGGTTTTTTTGGGATAAAAAAATAAAACAAGGGTTTCGAAAATTTTTTTGAAAAGTGGCTACCCCGGTCATCAGGTTTTTTTTGGGAGCAGGAGTAAAAGATGTTATGCATGGGGTGCAGATTTTGCGTTTTGTGCTTAGGCGCAGAGGACCCTAAGAGTGGGTCCCTAAAACAACTTGCCCCCCTAAGGTTTTGCTGGAATGACGTCCCTGTCTCCAAGTTGAGGCCATTAATTTGTTGTGGTGATTCAACGCATTTTTTCGTTTCTCCATTAAACTTCAGAGCTTTGCCAAGTTGATCTGTTTTTTTGTTTACACTTTTTCTTGTTTGTCTGGCTCGCTTATGTTTAACCTTTCTAAATTTTAATCGCAATTTTTAAATGCATTGGTTCCACTCTGCAAGGTGATCTAATGCGAAGAATTATTTTGATGAACTTGCACTGAAAAAATTAGTAAGTTCCTGTTATAAAAGCGCAAAAATGCTTGTACATACGTATGTATGTATGTATATATGTATGCATGTATGTATGTATGTATGTATGTATGTATGTATGTATGTATGTATGTATGTATGTATGTATGTATGTATGTATGTATGTATGTATGTATGTATGTATGTATGTATGTATGTATGTATGTATGTATGTATGTATGTATGTATGTATGTATGTATGTATGTATGTATGTATGTATGTATGTATGTATGTATGTATGTATGTATGTATGTATGTATGTATGTATGTATGTATGTATGTATGTATGTATGTATGTATGTATGTATGTATGTATGTATGTATGTATGTATGTATGTATGTATGTATGTATGTATGTATGTATGTATGTATGTATGTATGTATGTATGTATGTATGTATGTATGTATGTATGTATGTATGTATGTATGTATGTATGTATGTATGTATGTATGTATGTATGTATGTATGTATGTATGTATGTATGTATGTATGTATGTATGTATGTATGTATGTATGTATGTATGTATGTATGTATGTATGTATGTATGTATGTATGTATGTATGTATGTATGTATGTATGTATGTATGTATGTATGTATGTATGTATGTATGTATGTATGTATGTATGTATGTATGTATGTATGTATGTATGTATGTATGTATGTATGTATGTATGTAGAGGAGGAAGACTCTCCCAGCGTTTCGGCCCTTTTCCTGACGCTACCACGGGAGGGCGGGCCGCGACCGTTGATCAGACGGCCGCCCCCTGACGAAATTTGTGTATCACATGCCGTTTTCGACCAGAAAAGATAACCGGCAAATCTTCAAAGTACCAGAACCAAGAAGCCATTTTGAAACCGTCAAGCAACTGTAACAAGATGAGAAACTGTCTTTCAAACGCCGGAACTTGAGCATGTAGTAACTGTAGTATCCAGCAAACCGCCAGATTCCGAGACCAAAAGAAACATTCACCTCCGGAACTTCGAGCCATGCCACCACTTTCACCAAACGAGAAACACCACAAACCATAATGGCAGGAAACATTGCTTCGATTATTAATATAATGCCCAGTATCTCTCTTAGAACCTCATTGTGGCGCCACGTGTATCTTCCCTTTGCCAAAGCATACGGACAACATGAGAGAATATGAATCAGAGTTTCTGTTTTCTCACACAGCTTGCAGGCTTCATTTTCAAGCTTTCCCCACTTAACAAAGTTCGAAGATGTCGGCAGTTGATCATACATCGCTCTAATCACGAAAAATAGGCGGATGGGCGAGTAACGCCACAAATCATTCCATGTCATCGAATGTTGAACTGCCGCCTCCTAATCTTGTACTCTTCTACTAGGACTTGAATGGAAGAGCTAACTTAGCTGTCTTACTATATAGAGCTAAAGTTGTTAACGCCGGTGAAAGTCCTAGCAATTTCCGAATAAAGCAGTTCATTTTCTTTTCCATTTGCTTCACGTGAGATAATCATATCTCATAGATTGTTAATGACCATAGCAACCTTAGTATCAAAACAAACTGTACCAGCCATACCTTGAACTTTCCCTGCAGCTCGGTTGATTTGATTTTTCTCAGGTCCTCAACCAAGCCCTGCAAAATGATGCTGCTCTGATTCACATCATTCATGGAGACGTTGTACCATCTTCCCAAGCTTTTAACAGGCTCTTGCTGGATTGTTGGGATTTCGCAACCAGCCACCGAGAATGAGACAAAACCATCATTTAATAATAATAATTTAATTTAATAATAATATCTCCATGTCGCAAAGAAAGGCTTCTCGATTTGGTTGGCTTGAACTTCATTCCACATCAGGACAACAAGTCGTTGAAATTTTGAAGAATACGACGCATTTCGCCGCAGTGATTCAAGATAAGAGTAGTGTCGTCCATGAAGGCTTTTATCAACGGCATGAAAATTCTTTTTTCCAGGTAAACATCCGGAACCCGAGATGCAATCGAACCGAGCAATAATTGCATAGCCAGAACAAATAGGATGGGAGAAATTGAACACCGCATAGCAATTCCGACCCGCAAGTTGAACCACTCTGTGGAGCACGTCGATGTTGACAGACGAAGCCTAAAACGGCGAAAATACCGTTGCAGAACATCGATGAGGAATTCTGGAACATTGTGCCTTTTGAGTGTCTTCCAGAGCAATTGATGGCGAACAGTCCTGTACGCGTTTGCTAAATCAAGCCAGACCACATGCAGGGTGAGTTGATTTTGTTTTGCTCTTTTGATGGCCTCCCAAATCATGGATGAGTTCTCGATACATCACGGTACTCCGGGGACTCCTCCTTTCTGCACTGATCTGTTAATGTACTTATTGCGAATTGCAAAATTCGTGAGCCTCTTGGCCAGAACAGCGAAAAATATTATTCCCTCCACATTCAAAAGTGAGATTGGTCGGAATTGGTTGATATTGACCAAATCTTTTTCTTTGGGGATGAAAACTCCCTCCGCCTTCTGCCATTCCCTATCTACGCATCTAGATCGCCATGCAAACTTTAAACGGTTGTAGAGCAGCTTTTGCACGCCTGGACATCTCTTGTATAACAAATATAGAATACCGTTGGAACCTGGGGCAGATTTGTTCCTCGTTTTTTTAGAAACTGAAATACTTAATTCATCTTTATCTCTCCACCGTCGAAAGCCACTTTCGGCAACTGTACTTCGGGAAAATCGGTTCTTTCCGGCAGCTCTGATTGCGTGTGAACCGGGTTTTTCTGGACCACACCAAATGAATCAAAACATTTTTTGTAGATAATTTCTGAAAAGGTTTTCATATCGAGTTGTGGATTCTCCCTCAACTGGGCTTTGAGTAATCTCGTCAACTCCAAGTCTAATGTTGACCAAGCTGAAGTGTCAATTGCTTTCGGAAATTTAATTCTTGTCTTGGGTTCTGAATTTACATCTGCTTCTGAATCGGAGACTTTGTCGGGGCTGTGGTTAGCTTCCGGCCCGGCGAAGTCAGACGTGTTACCTGCCTCCTTGGTTGATGCAGAGCGTTGATTGATAGCAGTTTGACAACCCATTTTAGTTTTATGAACATTCATTCCGCGAATTGACTTAAATCTTCTTCCACAAACACATTCAGTTCCTCCGTCGAAAGCAATCTGTGGAGTATGGATGGGTTCTGGCACTTCTTGAGCCGACAAAACTGAGCCCGCACTGAGAGATAATGGGCGGCGAACAGAAGCGGGAAGACATCCCATTTTTGTTCTGTGAACTTTCATTCCTCGGACTGTTTTAAACCTTTTTCCACACCAGTACAACACGGGCAAACCACCATCAGGGTTTCTTGGAAAAGCCGGTTCATCATCCTGTAGTCCATTGATGAGCTCATCATTCTCCCCCACTTTCGGTAAGAGCTCAGGGGGCATAATTCGTAGACGTAGCATGCGAAGACGGAAATGTGCCCCGGCTAGCCAGGCCAAAACACCCGTAGTTCTTGTCTCTCCAAGATGTCTCCGGTCTTTCCCGGTGCCACTCGGTCTTCCCCTAGCGCACCTCAGTCTTTCCTGAGTGTCCGATGGCTAATGCCCATGAAATGTATGTGAAAACTCTTCTTCGAGCAAGTTCGTCAGAGGTCTTCAGAGGAAGACCCTCCCAGCGTTTCGGCCCTTTTCCTGACGCTACCACGGGAGGTCGGGCCACGACCGTGATATGTATGTATGTATGTATGTATGTATGTATGTATGTATGTATGTATTTATGTATGTATGTGTGTGTTATAACTCTTTGCGAGCTTTCGTCGCCTCCGGCCCGGCAATGTTCGACGTTTTACCTGCATTAATATCTGATGCAGGACGTTGACGGAATTCGGTTAAGCAGCCCATTTTCGTTCTGTGGACTTTCATTCCACGGATCGTCTTGAAACTCCTACCGCAAACACACTCGTGAAGCATACCCCCATTAGGGTCCGTTGAAGAAGCAGGGTCGTTGTCCGAAGGTCCGAATGTGAGTTCATCATTCTCCCCCTCCTTTCGGTTGGAACTCTGGGGGCATTTCGTAGTATAAGATGAAGCAGCATTTGAACGGATTGTACTTCGGCTAAGCCAGGCCTGATACCCGTGAAGTTCTCGTCTTTCCGAGAGGTCACTTGTCTTTCCAAGTGTCAACGGTCTTTCCCAGTTGCCAACGGTCTTTCCCAGTTGTCACCGGTCTTTCCCGGTTGCCAAATGGCTTAATGCCTCATAAATGTGTTATAACTCTTTGCGAGCTTTCGTCGCCGAAGGTCTTCAGAAGAAGAACCTCTCATTTTTAGCGTTTCGGCCCTTTAACTTCTTGACGCTTTTAAGAGAGGTGGGCCCACGTCCGTTGATCAGGCGGACGCCCTTCGGCGAGAAAAATTTCCAAATTTCTAACTTGAAACACGAAAATTCAAAGTTCAGCAGAAAACGGCTCGAAACAAAACTTGAAATCGCCGGAACGATTATCGCTCAATGTAAACAAGGCTAAACCATTTCGTGTGCATCGTGTAGCGCTTTCTTTTTCCTATTAGCGAAAATCCAAAAAGATGCAGCTTCAGCTGTCTGGGAGATCTCCTTGATGGCTCGAGTTTTTTCTCGGTTTGAAAAACCAAGAGCTTTCAGCAGTTTTAACATTGAGCTGCTAACCAACCCTCGAACGCCAACCTCGACTGCAAAAATTTCAGTCCTGAACCCTTTAGCATTCAAATCACATGCTAAATCCCTATATCTCTCCTCTTTGAAAATATTGCTAGATTCCATGTTACTTTCCCATGGCACAGAGAGTTCGATCAGGAGCATTGTCTTGGCCAAGTCAGAATATATAATTATATCCGGCTTTAAACCGCTAGATCTCACAGCTTCTGGAAATTTTCTTTCGCCATCCAAATCAGCCGAAACCGACCAATCGTCGGCAGCACCCATCACTCATTCAAAGTCTCTAGTAGATCTGAACCTGTGGAACTTCAGATTGCCTTCTCTCAAAAAGTAGATTTTCCTTTTCTGCTGTATTCCTCTTGTTTTTGCTTTCTTACACGCTTCTTTGACGAAGTCAAGCAATTTTCGGAGTACTTGGTTATGGCGCCAAGTGTACCTCCCGTGTGAAAGTGAAAACGAACAACAGGAAAGAATGTGAATGAGAGTCTCCGATTGCCCACATAACATGCACGAATCCTCGTCTTTCAACTTCCATCTTCGAAGATTGCTGGATGACGGCAGTTGATCATAAACAGATCTAATCAAAAAAGACAAACGTAGTGGTGTGTATTGCCAAATGTTTTTCCAAGAAAGCGAACGCTGAACAGCATTTTCCCATGTCGTCCAATCTCCTTGTTGAGATAACTGAACAAACTTAATCATTCTCTGGGACTCAATAGCTTTCTTTCTTTCCTGAATGACCAGACTTGTTCGTTCACTGGTGCTGGCTTTTGACCACCAAATTCGATGGGTTGACCCGAGACCCCGTTTGTCCTGTTGAACTGCCCCAACTCTTTCTGTCCAACGTAAAGAGGCTTCAGCTTCTGCGATCTCCTTTCTGGCTACCCATTTCTTTCCGGACTTTACAAGAGGTCCCATCTCCACAATTCTTTGATCCGAAGAGTTATCCAGCATTAGTTGCGTACGGATCTTGTTTATCTTAAACTCCTCAACCAAAGACTTCAGTGGCAACCTCAGTTTGGCAGTCTTGCTGTACAAAGCTACCGAAGTAAATCCCGGGGGCAGACCCAACCATTTCCTTGTAAATTTATTCATCCTCCTTTCTAGCTTTTCCACCAATGGTAAGCTCATCTCATACATTGATAGAGGCCACAGCAATCTCGGCAACAGAACAAACTGAAGCAACCACAATTTGAACCTGCTCTGGAGTGGGGCCGCATCAATTTTCTTCATATCTTCAAATGCCGATCGGAGAACTTCGGAACACCGTCCAGTGTCGTTAAGCGAATCGTCGTACCACCTTCCCAGGCTCTTAACCGGTTCTTCTCTCAATGTTGGGATCCTGTTGCCAGCAACTGAAAACGTCACGTTGTCGTCGATCTTGCCTCGTCGCAGAGATAAGCTTCTTGACTTGGTTGCCTTGAAACTCATGCCGCACCATGATAGCAGCCCGCTGAATGCATCAAGAGCTCGTCGCATTGAGATACATTTGTTTAGAACCAAAGTTGTATCATCCATGAAGGCCTTCACCGATGGCATCAAGATACCTTTTCCAACGTAAGCTTCCTCCACGCGAGAACCCACTGCATTCAGAAGCAGCTGCATCGCTAATACGAAGAGAATGGGTGAAATTGAGCAACCCATTGCTATACCAACTTCTAACTGGAACCATTCTGTTGAACAGGAGGACGTAGACAACCTCAATTTGAAATGTCCGAAATACTGTTGCAACATTTCTATCACAAAATTTGGAACATGATGCGATCTGAGAGTTTTCCACAACATCTGGTGACGAAGAGCTCCATAAGCATTGGCAAAGTCTAACCAGACAATGTGCAAGCTGAGACGATTATCTTTAGCTCTTTTCAATGCTTCCCAGATCACTGACGAATGTTCGATGCATCCTGGTACTCCTGGCACTCCTCCCTTCTGAACAGACCTGTCGATGTAATTGTTTTGAATTACATAGCTTGTCAGTCTCCGAGCAAGGACAGCAAAAAATATCTTTCCCTCGACGTTTAACAATGAAATTGGGCGAAACTGATGTATTGCCTTCGAGTCTTTTTCTTTCGGAATAAAGATACCTTCTGCTCTTTGCCATTCGCTTTCAATTCTTCTTCTTTCCCAAGAGCCCACGAGTAGAGAATGCAATAATCTCAATACTTCTGGGCATTTTTTGTAGACGAGATATGGCACCCCATTTGGTCCAGGAGCAGATCTGTTTCTTGTTCTGTAGAGAAATTGAGTAACCTCAAGTAACGAAATCATGCCTTCTCTGAAAGAAAAGTTTGGAAGTGGGATTTCTGGAAGATCGGTTCTTTCTTCTAACTGCTGATCTCCACGCGGGTCACGGAATGCGGACCGAAAATATTCATCGAGCGTTGCTTTGTCTGCTTGAAGCGTTCCTGACTTGGGTGGGTCCAGTAAATTTCTTCCATATTTGAATGGGTCTTTGATGAACTGAAACCTGGCATTTCTCTGATCTCTTTTCTTTATTCGAAAACGCTCGGCCTTCATTAGGGCAGACAAACGACGCCCCAAACTCTGCCGCAGCTCTGCAAGACCAGCTTTTTCATTTTCCTGGGCTCTTTTCCACCGCTTTCGTAACAATTTCTTTTCTCTCTTCAGCTGATTGATTTCTCTTTGTCGTCTAGAAATCATGCCTTCATTGTTTCGAACCTGACGTTTTTGTTTCACACCAAACAATTCAGTGCTTTTTTCGTAAATAACATCAGTGAAATCTTTCATACTGAAATTTGATGAATTTCTTGAACGTGTTTTGAGAAGTTTTGAGAGTGTTTCGTCCAACTTTTTCCATGCAATTGTATCTCCTGCTGCAGGAAAATCAATTCTTGGCCTAGGTTGACTGATTTCTACTTCCGGATTCACATCTTGAACTGCGTCGGGGCTGTGGTTGGCCTCCGGCCCGGCAATGTTCGACGTTTTACCTGCATTAATATCTGATGCAGGACGTTGACGGAATTCGGTTAAGCAGCCCATTTTCGTTCTGTGGACTTTCATTCCACGGATCGTCTTGAAACTCCTACCGCAAACACACTCGTGAAGCATACCCCCATTAGGGTCCGTTGAAGAAGCAGGGTCGTTGTCCGAAGGTCCGAATGTGAGTTCATCATTCTCCCCCTCCTTTCGGTTGGAACTCTGGGGGCATTTCGTAGTATAAGATGAAGCAGCATTTGAACGGATTGTACTTCGGCTAAGCCAGGCCTGATACCCGTGAAGTTCTCGTCTTTCCGAGAGGTCACTTGTCTTTCCAAGTGTCAACGGTCTTTCCCAGTTGCCAACGGTCTTTCCCAGTTGTCACCGGTCTTTCCCGGTTGCCAAATGGCTTAATGCCTCATAAATGTGTTATAACTCTTTGCGAGCTTTCGTCGCCGAAGGTCTTCAGAAGAAGAACCTCTCATTTTTAGCGTTTCGGCCCTTTAACTTCTTGACGCTTTTAAGAGAGGTGGGCCCACGTCCGTTGATCAGGCGGACGCCCTTCGGCGAGAAAAATTTCCAAATTTCTAACTTGAAACACGAAAATTCAAAGTTCAGCAGAAAACGGCTCGAAACAAAACTTGAAATCGCCGGAACGATTATCGCTCAATGTAAACAAGGCTAAACCATTTCGTGTGCATCGTGTAGCGCTTTCTTTTTCCTATTAGCGAAAATCCAAAAAGATGCAGCTTCAGCTGTCTGGGAGATCTCCTTGATGGCTCGAGTTTTTTCTCGGTTTGAAAAACCAAGAGCTTTCAGCAGTTTTAACATTGAGCTGCTAACCAACCCTCGAACGCCAACCTCGACTGCAAAAATTTCAGTCCTGAACCCTTTAGCATTCAAATCACATGCTAAATCCCTATATCTCTCCTCTTTGAAAATATTGCTAGATTCCATGTTACTTTCCCATGGCACAGAGAGTTCGATCAGGAGCATTGTCTTGGCCAAGTCAGAATATATAATTATATCCGGCTTTAAACCGCTAGATCTCACAGCTTCTGGAAATTTTCTTTCGCCATCCAAATCAGCCGAAACCGACCAATCGTCGGCAGCACCCATCACACATTCAAAGTCTCTAGTAGATCTGAACCTGTGGAACTTCAGATTGCCTTCTCTCAAAAAGTAGATTTTCCTTTTCTGCTGTATTCCTCTTGTTTTTGCTTTCTTACACGCTTCTTTGACGAAGTCAAGCAATTTTCGGAGTACTTGGTTATGGCGCCAAGTGTACCTCCCGTGTGAAAGTGAAAACGAACAACAGGAAAGAATGTGAATGAGAGTCTCCGATTGCCCACATAACATGCACGAATCCTCGTCTTTCAACTTCCATCTTCGAAGATTGCTGGATGACGGCAGTTGATCATAAACAGATCTAATCAAAAAAGACAAACGTAGTGGTGTGTATTGCCAAATGTTTTTCCAAGAAAGCGAACGCTGAACAGCATTTTCCCATGTCGTCCAATCTCCTTGTTGAGATAACTGAACAAACTTAATCATTCTCTGGGACTCAATAGCTTTCTTTCTTTCCTGAATGACCAGACTTGTTCGTTCACTGGTGCTGGCTTTTGACCACCAAATTCGATGGGTTGACCCGAGACCCCGTTTGTCCTGTTGAACTGCCCCAACTCTTTCTGTCCAACGTAAAGAGGCTTCAGCTTCTGCGATCTCCTTTCTGGCTACCCATTTCTTTCCGGACTTTACAAGAGGTCCCATCTCCACAATTCTTTGATCCGAAGAGTTATCCAGCATTAGTTGCGTACGGATCTTGTTTATCTTAAACTCCTCAACCAAAGACTTCAGTGGCAACCTCAGTTTGGCAGTCTTGCTGTACAAAGCTACCGAAGTAAATCCCGGGGGCAGACCCAACCATTTCCTTGTAAATTTATTCATCCTCCTTTCTAGCTTTTCCACCAATGGTAAGCTCATCTCATACATTGATAGAGGCCACAGCAATCTCGGCAACAGAACAAACTGAAGCAACCACAATTTGAACCTGCTCTGGAGTGGGGCCGCATCAATTTTCTTCATATCTTCAAATGCCGATCGGAGAACTTCGGAACACCGTCCAGTGTCGTTAAGCGAATCGTCGTACCACCTTCCCAGGCTCTTAACCGGTTCTTCTCTCAATGTTGGGATCCTGTTGCCAGCAACTGAAAACGTCACGTTGTCGTCGATCTTGCCTCGTCGCAGAGATAAGCTTCTTGACTTGGTTGCCTTGAAACTCATGCCGCACCATGATAGCAGCCCGCTGAATGCATCAAGAGCTCGTCGCATTGAGATACATTTGTTTAGAACCAAAGTTGTATCATCCATGAAGGCCTTCACCGATGGCATCAAGATACCTTTTCCAACGTAAGCTTCCTCCACGCGAGAACCCACTGCATTCAGAAGCAGCTGCATCGCTAATACGAAGAGAATGGGTGAAATTGAGCAACCCATTGCTATACCAACTTCTAACTGGAACCATTCTGTTGAACAGGAGGACGTAGACAACCTCAATTTGAAATGTCCGAAATACTGTTGCAACATTTCTATCACAAAATTTGGAACATGATGCGATCTGAGAGTTTTCCACAACATCTGGTGACGAAGAGCTCCATAAGCATTGGCAAAGTCTAACCAGACAATGTGCAAGCTGAGACGATTATCTTTAGCTCTTTTCAATGCTTCCCAGATCACTGACGAATGTTCGATGCATCCTGGTACTCCTGGCACTCCTCCCTTCTGAACAGACCTGTCGATGTAATTGTTTTGAATTACATAGCTTGTCAGTCTCCGAGCAAGGACAGCAAAAAATATCTTTCCCTCGACGTTTAACAATGAAATTGGGCGAAACTGATGTATTGCCTTCGAGTCTTTTTCTTTCGGAATAAAGATACCTTCTGCTCTTTGCCATTCGCTTTCAATTCTTCTTCTTTCCCAAGAGCCCACGAGTAGAGAATGCAATAATCTCAATACTTCTGGGCATTTTTTGTAGACGAGATATGGCACCCCATTTGGTCCAGGAGCAGATCTGTTTCTTGTTCTGTAGAGAAATTGAGTAACCTCAAGTAACGAAATCATGCCTTCTCTGAAAGAAAAGTTTGGAAGTGGGATTTCTGGAAGATCGGTTCTTTCTTCTAACTGCTGATCTCCACGCGGGTCACGGAATGCGGACCGAAAATATTCATCGAGCGTTGCTTTGTCTGCTTGAAGCGTTCCTGACTTGGGTGGGTCCAGTAAATTTCTTCCATATTTGAATGGGTCTTTGATGAACTGAAACCTGGCATTTCTCTGATCTCTTTTCTTTATTCGAAAACGCTCGGCCTTCATTAGGGCAGACAAACGACGCCCCAAACTCTGCCGCAGCTCTGCAAGACCAGCTTTTTCATTTTCCTGGGCTCTTTTCCACCGCTTTCGTAACAATTTCTTTTCTCTCTTCAGCTGATTGATTTCTCTTTGTCGTCTAGAAATCATGCCTTCATTGTTTCGAACCTGACGTTTTTGTTTCACACCAAACAATTCAGTGCTTTTTTCGTAAATAACATCAGTGAAATCTTTCATACTGAAATTTGATGAATTTCTTGAACGTGTTTTGAGAAGTTTTGAGAGTGTTTCGTCCAACTTTTTCCATGCAATTGTATCTCCTGCTGCAGGAAAATCAATTCTTGGCCTAGGTTGACTGATTTCTACTTCCGGATTCACATCTTGAACTGCGTCGGGGCTGTGGTTGGCCTCCGGCCCGGCAATGTTCGACGTTTTACCTGCATTAATATCTGATGCAGGACGTTGACGGAATTCGGTTAAGCAGCCCATTTTCGTTCTGTGGACTTTCATTCCACGGATCGTCTTGAAACTCCTACCGCAAACACACTCGTGAAGCATACCCCCATTAGGGTCCGTTGAAGAAGCAGGGTCGTTGTCCGAAGGTCCGAATGTGAGTTCATCATTCTCCCCCTCCTTTCGGTTGGAACTCTGGGGGCATTTCGTAGTATAAGATGAAGCAGCATTTGAACGGATTGTACTTCGGCTAAGCCAGGCCTGATACCCGTGAAGTTCTCGTCTTTCCGAGAGGTCACTTGTCTTTCCAAGTGTCAACGGTCTTTCCCAGTTGCCAACGGTCTTTCCCAGTTGTCACCGGTCTTTCCCGGTTGCCAAATGGCTTAATGCCTCATAAATGTGTTATAACTCTTTGCGAGCTTTCGTCGCCGAAGGTCTTCAGAAGAAGAACCTCTCATTTTTAGCGTTTCGGCCCTTTAACTTCTTGACGCTTTTAAGAGAGGTGGGCCCACGTCCGTTGATCAGGCGGACGCCCTTCGGCGAGAAAAATTTCCAAATTTCTAACTTGAAACACGAAAATTCAAAGTTCAGCAGAAAACGGCTCGAAACAAAACTTGAAATCGCCGGAACGATTATCGCTCAATGTAAACAAGGCTAAACCATTTCGTGTGCATCGTGTAGCGCTTTCTTTTTCCTATTAGCGAAAATCCAAAAAGATGCAGCTTCAGCTGTCTGGGAGATCTCCTTGATGGCTCGAGTTTTTTCTCGGTTTGAAAAACCAAGAGCTTTCAGCAGTTTTAACATTGAGCTGCTAACCAACCCTCGAACGCCAACCTCGACTGCAAAAATTTCAGTCCTGAACCCTTTAGCATTCAAATCACATGCTAAATCCCTATATCTCTCCTCTTTGAAAATATTGCTAGATTCCATGTTACTTTCCCATGGCACAGAGAGTTCGATCAGGAGCATTGTCTTGGCCAAGTCAGAATATATAATTATATCCGGCTTTAAACCGCTAGATCTCACAGCTTCTGGAAATTTTCTTTCGCCATCCAAATCAGCCGAAACCGACCAATCGTCGGCAGCACCCATCACACATTCAAAGTCTCTAGTAGATCTGAACCTGTGGAACTTCAGATTGCCTTCTCTCAAAAAGTAGATTTTCCTTTTCTGCTGTATTCCTCTTGTTTTTGCTTTCTTACACGCTTCTTTGACGAAGTCAAGCAATTTTCGGAGTACTTGGTTATGGCGCCAAGTGTACCTCCCGTGTGAAAGTGAAAACGAACAACAGGAAAGAATGTGAATGAGAGTCTCCGACTTGTGTTATATGTATGTATGTATGTATGTATGTATGTATGTATGTATGTATGTATGTATGTATGTATGTATGTATGTATGTATGTATGTATGTATGTATGTATGTATGTATGTATGTATGTATGTATGTATGTATGTATGTATGTATGTATGTATGTATGTATGTATGTATGTATGTATGTATGTATGTATGTATGTATGTATGTATGTATGTATGTATGAATGTACTTGCAAGTTTGTCCGAGAAATGTATGTGAAAACTCTTCTTCGAGCAAGTTCGTCAGAGGTCTTCAGAGGAAGACCCTCCCAGCGTTTCGGCCCTTTTTCTGACGCTACCACGGGAGTGCGGGCCACGACCGTTGATCAGACGGCCGCCCCCTGACGAAATTTGTGTATCACATGCCGTGTTTGACCAGAACCAGATAACCGGCAAATCTTCAAAGTACCAGAACCATGAAGTCATTTTGAAACCGTCAAGCAACTGTAGCAAGATGAGAAACTCTCTTTTAAACGCCGAAAAACTTGAGCCTGTAGTAATTGTAGTATCCACCAAACCGCCAGATTCCGAGACAAAAAAAAACATTTACCTCCAGAACTTTGAACCATGCCACCACTTTCACCTAAACAAGAAACACCCCAAACCATAATGACAGGGAACATTGTTTTGATTATTTTCTAAATGCTAGCAACTTTCCTTCTATTGCAAACAACCGAAACTTTCGCCGGCAGTCATACCGCCACTTCGACCCTGAACTTGTACACAAAGGAGGAGCTAACACTGTCGTACGGAAGCCAAAAGTGGCTGTTTAAATTTATTATCTCTATTTTCATTCCTTTGCATCAATATCCAAAAAGAAGCTGTTTCTGCTCTTTCAGCTATTTTTTTGATAGCTTTTGATAGTTTTTTACGACCCGACTTGCTCGAAGAAGAGTTTTCACAAGCAATTTGACGATTGAGCGACCGGCTAATCCCTGGCGCCTACATCAACTGAAAAAATCTCGACTCTATATCTCTCACGCTCAAAATCTTGGGAAGGATTCTGTAACGTTCTGTAACGTTAATCAAGATTTATTATCTTCTTTTTGCATCCATATCTAAAAAGAAGCTGTTGTATGTATGTATGTAAGTCTGTTTTTGTGTTATATCTCCTTCCGAGCTTTCTTTGCCGAAGGTCTTCAGAAGAAGAACCTCTCATTCTCTAGCGTTTCGGCCCATAAACCTCTTGACCCTTTTAAGAGAGGTGGGCCTACGTCTGTTGATAAGGCGGACGCCCTTTGGCGAGATAAACATCCAAATTCTTAACTTGAAACACAAAACTTCAACGTTCAGCAGAAAATTTCGAAACAAAACTTGGAATCGCCGGAACGATTATCGCCCAATGTAAACAAGGCTAAACCATTACGTGTGCAACTTGTAGCGCTTTCTTTTTTCTATTAGCGAAAATTCTCGAGTTTTTTCTCGGTTTGAAAAACTAAGAGCTTCAGCAGTTTTATTATTGAGCTGCTAACCAACCCTCAAACGCCATCCTCGACTGCAAAGTTTTAGTCATGAATCCTTTGGCAGTCAAATCAGAGGTGTCCGTGGTTCCATTTTGAGCGACCCAACCCAACCCACCAGCTGACATATCCAACCCAACCCACCACAAGATGGAAATTCCTGACCCAACCCAACACAATACAACAGCAACAAAAATTCTAAAAACATGTATATTAACGTGTATAAATGTTAAAATACATTAAGAGTGGCTTAGAATGCCTGCACGCATAGCCCATCTAATTAGTTCCATTGATTTCATTTTTTCTGCAGATAGGATTGACCTTATGTCAGTCATTGTGTCCCAGAGAAGAAAAATGTCATGCTGAGACTGAGCTGAACTCGCTGAGATGCAAAATTAACAAATGGCAATTTGTTACTATGCTGTTTTCAAAATTGAAGTGGTTCATTGGCACTTGCATTGGCTTGTACGTTGCTAAGTCATTTTTGCCTGAGAGCACTACAGCATCAGATTTGACTCCAGATTTTGACATGCTACCTCGAAGGCTGGCAAACGGATCAATGCGGCTCTCTTTGAGGGTGGTTCACTTCCCACATCCTATGACGTTCTAAAATAATACACACATGTTTAACAACATAAAAACAAAGAAAAATAAATTGGAAATAAAAACAAAATAAAAGCAGAAGATACCGGTAGATAATTATCAACTAGAAAGAATAAAAAAAACTGCAAACCAACACATAATGCAATAAAGTAAAGACATAAGCGTAAATAATAGAAGGCCGCTAACGTTAAGCTAAATTGATTCAGTTTTCTATAGTTATATATCGTTAATTCTATTGAAAAGCGGGGAAACTGTTATTGACAAGGCGGAAAGTTAGGGTGAGTAGGTTAGGGTTAGGACTAATACAGTAATAATAATAATAATAATAATAATAATAATAATAATAATAATAATAATAATAATAATAATAATAATAATAATAATAATAATAATAATAATAATAATAATAATAATAATAATAATAATAATAATAATAATAATAATAATAATAATAATAATAATAATAATAATAATAATAATAATAATAATAATAATAATAATAATAATAATAATAATAATAATAATAATAATAATAAAATAATAATAATAATAATAATAATAATAAAAGCGGTTTATAGAACAACAGTTTGTGGGGTTTTTTTGTATGTGTTTTTTTTTGTCTTCACTTTTGTGCAATATAGTACCATAGAAGTGTGAAACTGATAGTTGCCAAATTCTTCTTAAATATCTCTTGCATCTCAGATGAGTCATCGCAACGAGAAAACTCAACGCGAACCTTCTGAGGAAGAAGCAACAAGACCAGAAGTGATGAAAAATCAACGACATAAATGGTCACGAGAAGAATATAAAGAAGTAATGTGGGCATATTTATTAGCAATGAAAGAAAAAAAATCTAAGAATGAAGGCACTTTCGAGACCTGGAGGAAAAGAAATCCCACCCTTTTGCCCACCATAACATCAAACGGCTTGGCAGATGTTAGAAGAAACATCGAAAAAAACAAATGGCTGACAAAGATAGAGATAGACAAAATTATTGAAAAAATCAATGCGAATACAGAACAAATTATCCCGAAGACTCCAACTTTGACTTTTGAAACAACAGAAATAATTGAAACCAAAACAATGATAGAAAACAAAAAGCAACAAATTTACCAACTACCGACAACAGAACCAACTCTGGAAACGGAGCAATTAATTAGACAGAAGCTGACAGAATTGCAGACAATAGATTTAAAAGATAGAAAAGGGATCAACAAATTCAAGCCCAGCAAAGAAACGTACGAGTTGCTAAAGGCAGTTAATTCCGCGATTCTGTCCATCATCAATATTAAACAACTCGATTTAATAGAAATAAATCAATTAATGTATGCTGCTGCGTCAGTAGTTTCTGGAGAAGTAGAGTCCCAAAAATCAAACCAAAAAGAAGAACCTCGGTGGAAAGTCAGAATCAAGGAGAAAATCTACTTGCTAAGAAAAGAAATATCGATATTGTCAGAATTTGAGAAGCAATTGCCCAGTCAATCACTAAAGAGAAAAACAGAAAAAATTATGCAAAAACATCACTCGAGTGATGCAAGAGAACTTTTGAGAATTTTGAAAATGAAAATGCAAGCTAAAGCTCAAAGATTAAGGAGATTTACAAAAAGAGCAAAACAATACCAACAAAACAAATTGTTCCAAGAAAATGGAAAAAGATTTTATAGAGAACTGAACCAAAAGGAAAAATTGGTAGAAGAACCACCATCAAAGTTGAGCATAGAGAGATTCTGGAAAAGTATTTTAGAAGATGAAGAAAATCACAACTCTGAAGCTACATGGATTCGCCTGGAAAATGAAAGACATGTAAATGTTGTTACTGGAAACTGGAATGACATTTCATTAGAGGAATTGAAAGAAATCCTTAAATATCTCCACAACTGGAAATCTCCCGGACTAGACAAAGTTCAGAACTTTTGGATAAAAAAGTTTGATTCAATGCACGGGCAACTGGCGAGTGCATTAAACAAAGCAATTAGACAACCAAACACCATTCCATGTTGGTTCACTGCAGGGGTGACGTTTCTGTTATCCAAAGGAAAAGAAACAAAAGATCCAAAAAACTATCGTCCAATAACGTGTCTGCCTACAATGTATAAGATTATGACTACTTTAATTTCACAAAGGCTTTATAAACATCTTTTGGACAACAACATCTTGCCACCAGAGCAAAAGGGATGCAGAAAAGGTTGTCGTGGATGCAAGGATCAACTTCTCATGGACAAAGCCATCGTTGAAAATGCAAAAGCCAAAAAACACAATCTCAGCATGGCTTGGATTGATTACAAAAAAGCTTTTGACAGTGTTCCACATAGCTGGATAGTGAATGCTTTAAGAATCTACAATACAGACCCAATAATCATAAAATTCTTAGAGACTGTCATGCAACAATGGAAAACCGAGATGAAGCTCTACCACGCCGAAGGATGTATATGCACCGAAGTAATCAACATCAAACGAGGAATTTTTCAAGGAGATTCTTTGTCACCGTTACTGTTTTGTATTTCTCTGATACCACTAACCAATATGTTGAACAGCGAAGACCTTGGCTATGGTATGAACAAAGATCAGCGAATAAGTCATCTGTTATACGTGGACGATTTAAAACTATTTGCAAAAGATGATTGCCAATTAACAAAAGCAATTAACGTTGTTAAAGTCTTCAGCAATGATATCAAGATGGACTTTGGACTTGATAAGTGTGCCAAAGTAACAATGAAGAAAGGAAAGCAAGTTGCAACAAAGCACAATGAAAAAAGTGAACACGGCATTCGAAACCTCGAAAACATTGAAATTTACAAGTATCTTGGAATAGCAGAGAAAAGTGAAATCCAGCATGAAGACATAAGGATTGAAATACGTAAAGAGTATCAGCGAAGAATCAGACTAATTCTCAGCACAGAACTGAACGCTAAAAACAAGATAAATGCCATAAATAGCCTTGCGGTTCCTGTGATGCAATACAGCTTTGGGATAGTCAATTGGAAAAAAACCGAATTACAGACAATAGATAGAAAGACAAGAAAGCTTTTAACAAAATATGGCTGCCTACACCCTAAAGCAGACGTAGACCGGCTGTATATATCACGTAGGAAAGGTGGAAGAGGACTTATTGAGTTGGAGAGTTCATTCAAGTGTACAGTGATTGGTTTATATGAATACCTTCTTTTAAAAGCAGACAGATTTATTGAAATCATTCTTAATCATGAAAAAAGAAAGAAAAAGTATTCGTTAGTCAAAACTGGAAAAGAAATCAAAAACCGATATTTACAAACTCAAGAGAGGGCTGAAAATCTAGCAAAAAGGAAGATAATGAAAACTATGCTAGAAGAAGAAAAAATTTCTAAGTTGATGGATAAAAATCTTCACGGTCAATTCTTCAAAAACACTTGCATGCCATTTGTTGACACAGAACTTACTTTCAGCTGGCTGCGAAGTTCTGGACTTAAAGGCGAAACTGAAAGTCTTCTCATAGCAGCACAAGATCAAGCGCTAAGCACTAGGTACCATCAAAGGAAAATACTAAAAATGAACGTGGAAAGCAAATGCAGGCTATGCCACCAACAAGAAGAACACATAAGCCACATCATCTCAGGATGTTCAGTTCTAGCCCCGAAAGAATACACGCACAGACATAATCGGATCGCCAACTATCTGCACTGGACTGCTCTACAGGATCTTGGTGTCCAAGTAGCTGAACGATGGTACGACCACCAGCCCCAAAAAATTGTAGAAGGGAAAGACTTTACTGTAATGTATGATGTGCCCGTGAACACCGATCGAACTGTAGGAGCTAACCGACCTGACATCATTATTCAATACAGAACCAAGAAAAAGTGTCTCCTAATAGATGTTGCCGTTCCAAATGACAACAACATTTCCATTAAAGAAGTAGAAAAACTCAGCAAATACAAAGATCTTGAGATTGAAGTATCAAGAATGTGGAAAACCAAGACTTCTGTAATAATAATAATAATAATAATAATAATAATAATAATAATAATTATAATAATAATAATAATAATAATAATAATAATAATAATAATAATAATAATAATAATAATAATAACAATAATAATAATAATAATAATATTTATTATTATTATTATTATTATTATTATTATTATATATTATTATTATTATTATAACAATAATAATAATAATAATAATATTTATTATTATTATTATTATTATTATTATTATTATTATTATTATTATTATTATTATTATTATTATTATTATTATTATTATTATTATTATTATTATAATTATTATTATTATTATTATTATTATTATTATTATTATTATTATTATTATTATTATTATTATTATTATTATTATTATTATTATTATTATTATTATTATTATTATTATTAGTTTTATTATAATACGCTCCGCCATGTCAATAGCATTTTCGCCGCTTATTGCCATGGCGCGCGCCTTGTCAAAAGCACTGACCGTTAAAATATACCATACCCCTTACCCCTCATCGATAATTAGTACCAAATCGGCAAATTTTCTAGTCACCATTTGATACCAATTATTTTAACAAAAATCTTACCTCTCAGACTAAATGCAATCTCATTCGTTTTAATCCAATATGCTGCCATCTTGTCACGTCAAGTATGAATTAAAATAAAAACATTCTAGCGAATACGACGGTGAAGTTATTAATTTAATAATCGATGGTTAAAAAAACGATAGAAAAATGTTTATCATATATTTCTTAAACTGAAAAATATTGTTTCAAAAATTTATATTTCGATTTTTTTTACAATTTTTCAAGTCGACCCAGCCCAACTCAACCTACTTCAAATAGAAAAGTTTTGACCCAACCCAACCCATGGCTCAACCCAACCCATGGACAGCTCTGATTCAATTCACAAGCTAAATCCATCTATCTTTCCTCTTTGAAAATATTGCTGGATTCCATGTTACTTTCCCATGACACAATGAGTTCGATCAGGAGCAGTGTCTTGGCCAAGTCAGAATATGTGATTATATCCGGCTTTAAACCGCTAGATTTCACAGTTTCTGAAAATTGTTTTTCGACATCCAAATCAACTGAAATCGGCCAATCGTCGGCAGCACCCACCACACATTCAAAGTCTCTTTTAGATCTGAACCAGTGGAACTTCATATTGTATTCTCTCAAAAAGTAGATTGTCCTTTTCTGCTGTATTCCTTTTGTCTTTGTTTTCTTACACGCTTTTTTGACAAAGTCAAGCAATTTTCGGAGTACTTGGTTATAGTGCCAAATGTACCTCCAGTGTGAAAGTGAAAACGAACAAAAGGAAAGAACGTGAATGCGAGTCTCCGACTGCCCACATAACATGCACGAATCATCGTCTTTCGACTTCCATCTTCGAAAATTGCTGGATGACGGCAGTTGATTATAAACCGATCTAATCAAAAAAGACAAACGTAGTGGTGTGTATTGCCAAATGTCTTTCCAAGAAAGCAAACGCTGAACAGCATCTTTCCATGTCGTCCAATCTCATTGTTGAGATAACTGAACAAACTTAATCATTCTCTGGGACTCGATGGCTTTTTTTCTTTCCTGAATGACCAGACTTGTTCGTTCACGTTTGACCACCAAATTCGATGGGTTGACCCGAGACCCCGTTTGTCCTTTTGAACTGCACCAATTCTTTCTGTCCAACGAAAAGAGGCCTCAGATTCTGTGATCTTCTTTCTGGCTACCCATTTCTTTCCGGACGTTACAAGAGGTTCCATTTTTTACAATTCTTTTGATCCGAAGAGTTATCCAACATGAGTTGCGTACGGATCTTGTTTTCTTAAACTCCTCAACCAAAAACATCAATGAAAACCTCAGTTTGGCAGTGTTTCTGTACAAAGCTACCGAAGTAAATCCCGGGGGCAGACCCAACAATTTTCTTGTAAATTTATTAATCTTTCTTTCTAACTTTTTTACCAATGGTAAGCTCATCTCATACATTGATAGAGGCCAAAGCAATCTCGGTAATAGAACAAACTGAAGTAAACACAATTTGAGTTGGAGTGGGGCCGCGTCAATTTTCTTAATATCTTCAAATGTCGATTGGAGAACTTCAGAACAACGTCCAGTGTCGTTAAGCAAATCGTCATACCACCTTCCCAGGCTCTCAACCGGTTCTTCTCTCAATGTTGGAATCTTGTTGTCAGCAGCTGAAAACGTAAGGCCCGACAAATGCATTAAGAGCTCGTCCCATTGAGATACGTTTGTTTAGAACTAAAGTTGTATCATCCATTAAGGCCTTCACAGATGGCATAAAGATACCTTTGCTGATGTAAGCTTCTTCCACGCAAGAACCCAATGCATTCAGAAGCAGCTGCATTGCTAATACGAAGAGAATGGGTGAGATTGAGTAACCCATGGCAATACCGATTTGTTACTGAAACCATTCTGTTGGCAAGATGACGTCGACAACTTCAATCTGAAAAATAATAATTTCCTGTTATAAAAGCGCAATAATGCTTGTGTGTGTTATAACTCCTTCAAAGCTTTCTTTGGCGTAGGTTTTCAGATGAAGACCATCTCATTCTTCAGCGTTTCGGCCTTTGAACCTCTTGACGCCTTTAAGAGAGGTGGGCGCACGTCCGTTGATCAGGCGGACGCCCTTCGGCGAAATAAATGTCCAAATTCTTAACTTGAAACACACACATACATACATACTTACATACATGCATACATACGTCAGAGGTGTCCGTGAGTCCATTTTGAGCGACCCAATCCAACCCAACCCACCACAAGAGAGAAAATCCTGACCCAACCCAACCCAAACCAACAACAAAAAATTTTGAAAACATGTATATCAGCATGTAAACATTTTAGATTACATTAAGAATAGCTCAGAATGCCTGCACGCATAGCCTATCTGATAAGTTTAAATGATTTCATTTTTTCTACAAATAGGCTTGACCTTTTGTCAGTTATTGTGTGTCCCAGACACGACATGTTACTCTTAGACTGAGCTGAACATGCTGGGATGCTAAATAAAGAACTGGCAATTCATTATATGCTGTTTTCAAAACTGAAATTGTTCATTATATGACCTTGACACTCGTATTGCCTTGTACGTTGCCAAATGATCTTTGCCTAATTGCACTACAACACGTTTTGACATGCCATCTCAAAGGTTGGCAAACGGATCAATGCGGTCTCTCTTTGAGGGTGGTTCACTTTCCGCATCCAATGGTGTTCTAAAATAATACACACATTGTATTAAAGTGAAGTCATAAACGTAAATACATAATAGAAGGTCGCTAACGCTAAATTGATTCAGTTTTCTACAGTTATATAATATATATATATCAATAATTCTATTGACAAGGAGCGCCATGGCAATAAGCGGCGAAATTGCTATTGACGTGGCGGAAGGTTAGGGTTAGAAGACTAGGGTTAGGATTAATATGCTAAAAATAATATTAATAATACGCTTCGCCATGTCAATAGAAATTTCACGCTTATTGCCATAGCGCGCGTCTTATCAATAGGACTGTCCGTTATATATATATATACTATACCCCTCATCGACATTTAGTGCCTAATCGGCAAATTTTCGAGATACCATCTGGTACCGATTATTTCAACAAAAGCCTTACCTTTCAGACTAGAGTCAATCTCATTCGTTCTCATCAAATATACTGCCATCTTGTCCGTAACCGTACGTATGAATTGAAATATAAACATTCGAGCGGCGACAACGTTTAAGTTAATTCTTTTATAATCGATGGTTAAAAGCAACGATAGCAAATTTTTTATCATACATTTCTTTTTTAATAAATTTATATTTCGGTTTTTTAGCAAATTTTTAAGTCGATCCAACCCAACCCACCTCAGGTGTAAAATTCTCCACCCAGCCCAACCCAACCTAACCCAATCCATCGGTAAGCCCAACCCATGGACAGCTCTGACATACGTACGTACTTACGTACGTATGTATGTATATATGTATGTATGTGAAAACTCTTCTTCGAGCAAGTTTGTCAGAGGTCTTCAGAAGAAGACCCTCCCAGCGTTTCGGCCCTTTTCCTGAAGCTACCACAAGACGGCGGCCACGACCGTTGATCAGACGGCCGCCCCCTGACAAAACTTGTGTATCACATGCCGTTTTCGACCAGAACCAGATAACTGGCTAATCTTCAAAGTACCAGAACCATGATGTATTTTTGAAACCGTCAAGAACTGTAACAAGATGAAAAACTTTCTTTCAAACGCCGGAACTTAAGCAGGTATTAACTGTAGTATCCTCCAAACTACCAGATTCCGAGACCAAAAGAAACATTCACCTCCGGAACTTCTAGCCATGCCACCACTTCCAGCAAACGAGAAACACCACAAACCACCATGACAGGGAACATTATTTTGATTATTTTCTAAACGCTAGCAATTTTCCTTCTTTTGCAAACAACCGAAACTTTCGCCGGCAGCCATAACGCAACTTCGTCCCTGAACTTGTTAACAAAGGAGGAGCTAACACCATCGTACAAAAGCCAAAAGTGGCTGTTTAAATTTATTATTTCCTTTTTCATTCCTTTGCATCCATATCCAAAGAGAAACTGTTTTTGCTCTTTCAGCTATTTTCTTTACAGCTTAAGTTTTTTCCGACCCGACATTCCGAGAGCCACAAGCAATTTGACGAGTGAGCGACCGGCTAATCCCTGGTGCCTACATCAACTGGAAAAATCTCGACTCTATATCTCGCACGCTCAAAATCTTGGGCAACGTTAATCAAGATATTTGAGGCTTCCATGGTGCTTTCCCATGGCACTGTTAATTTGATAAAGAGCAACGTCTTGGCCAAACTGGAAAAACTGACAACGTCCGGACTCAATTCTCTGCTGCGAACCAATTCCGGGAATCAGTCTTCATCCTTTAAGTCTGCTGATATCCTCCAGTCATTTGCCGAATCAAGCAACGATTCTCTTCTCGCAATTGCCTTTTTACGGCCAAGTGCTGCAAACCTTCTCTCAAGAAATAAACTTTTTTCTGAGGCACAACTGCATAGAATTGGCTAATCTGCAGTTTTCCTTGATAATGCCCAGTATCTCTCTAAGAACCTCGTTGTGGCGCCAGGTGTATCTTCTCCTTGCCAAAGCATATAGACAACATGAGAAAACTTAAATGAGAGTCTTTTTTCACACAGCTTTCGGGCTTCATTTTCAAGCTTTCCCCAGTTAACTATGTTCGAAGCGGTCGGCAGTTAATCATACATCACAAAAGATAGGCGAATGGGAGATTAACGCCACAAGTCAATCCATGTCATCGAATGTTGAACATCCGCCTCCTATCTAGTTCAATCGCCCTGTTGCGACATCTGAGCACCTAACTGCCCTCTTTCCAACTCCATTGCTCGCCTTCTGTTTTAAATAATCAGGTTCGATATTTCCTGCAACAAGGCCTTAGACCACCACCACACATGATGGAACCAGCCCAAACCAAGTCGTCCCGGTTGCCTTGCTCCGAGCTTTTCAGACCACTGAAAAGATTCTTCGACTTCACGGATGTCCTTCCCTGCAGTCCGGCCTTTTCCCGATCCAACTGATGCGCCCACATTCACGATACATTGGTTTGAAAAGTTGTCCAGCATCAACTGTGTCCGTATCTTGCTAATCGTGTACTCTTCTACAAGGGTCATGAATTAAAGCGCTAACTTAGCTGTCTTACTATATAGAGCTAAAGTTGTTAAGGCTGGTGGAAATCCTAGCCATTTCCGAATACAGCAGTTCATTTTTTTTTCCATTCGCTCCACGTGAAACTCCGCCTCGCTAATTGCGCGCCAGTCCCAAACTTGGATGAAGGAGGAGGGACAGTTAAAATGATCAAACTTTGATCGACGACAGGAAGTACTTACGTGTTTCATACATACAGGCAATTCAGTCTTAAAACACTTGGTGTAAAGAACTATAAACTATCATAAACAAAAAAATCGCTTCACGTGCCATAGCAACCTCGGTATCAAAACAAACTGTACCAGCCATACCTTGAACTTTCCCTGCAGCTCGGTTGATTTAATTTTTCTCAGGTCCTCAATCAAGCCCTGTAGAACAATGTTGCTCTGATTCCTATCTTTCATGGAGACGTTGTACCATCTTCCCAAGCTTTTCATAGACTACTGCTGGATTGTTGGGATCTCGCAACCAACAATCGAGAATGAGACAAAACCACCAATCTCTCCATGTCGCAAAGAAAGGCGTTTCGATTTGGTTGGCTTGAACTTCATTCCACACCAGGACAACAAGTCGTTAAAATTTTAAAAAATACGACGCATTTCACCGCAGTGATTCAAGATAAGAGTAGTGTCGACCATGCAGGGTTTTATCGACGGCATTATTATTATTATTATTATTTATTTATTTAACGTGCTCTCTAAAAAGAAAAACTTCTCAGAGCACGAGGCGGCAGTGCCAAAATAAACGAACAAACAGAATCACACATCAGAAACAAAAAGGGTCAATATCCGTTCGTCATGCGAAGAAAAAAATGAGTTTTAAGTCGTTTCCTAAAAACATAAACGCTATCAACACACGCCGGATCGGTAAGTTCAATCGGTAGATTATTCCAGGTAGTTGGACAAGAAACTGCAAAAGCCCTCGGTCCAAACGTCCTGGTTCCGCAGGAAGGAACGAGAAGCTGACCGGAAGAAGCCGAGCGAAGGTGAGATCGGCCAGGAAACTGAGTCACCGGAATGCACAGACCGGAGAGGTATGACGGCGCAGAACCATGGAGGCATCGGTACGCAGTGAGAGATAGCTTGAAGTCGATACGCGCCTGCATGTTCAGCCAGTGTAGTCGGTCGTGAATCGCTTTTGTGACATGACCGTATCGAGGCAATCGGAGAATCAGCCTAGCCGTGGCACGCATGACACCATCAAGCCGCCTCATTAACAGATCCGGTATTCCACTGAGTAGACAATTACAATAATCAAGTCTAGACAAGATCAAAGCGCGGGCAAGTGCATGCGAAGAATCGACCGTGAGGGATTTGCGAACTGACCTCATCTGTCGTAGATGGTAGTAACTGGTGTTGACCAATTTTGCAACGTGTTCGCTGAAATATTATGAATATTCCTTTTCCCAATTAAACATCCTGAACCCGAGATGCAATCGAACCGAGCAATAATTGCATAGCCAGAACAAATAGGATGAAAGAAATTGAACACCCCATAGCAATTCCAACCCGCAAGTTCAACCACTCTGTGGAGCACGTCGATGTTGACAGACGTAGCCTAAAACGGCGAAAATATCGTTGCAGAGCAACGATGAGGAATTCTGGACCGTTGTGCCTTTTGAGTGTCCTTCGGAGCAATTGATGGCGAACAGCCCCGTACGCGTTTGCTAAATTAAGCCAGACCAATTGCAGGCTGAGTTGATTTTGTTTTGCTCTTTTGTTGGCCTCCCAAATCATGGATGAGTGCTCGATACATCCCGGTACTTCTCCTTTCTGCACGGATCTGTCGATGTACTTATTGCGAATTGCAAAATTCGTGAGCCTCTTGGCCAGAACAGCAAAAAATATTTTTCCCTCCACGTTCAAAAGTGAGATTGGTCGGAATTGGTTGATATTGACCGAATCTTTTTCTTTGGGGATGAAAACTCCCTCCGCCCTCTGCCATTCCCTATCTACGCATCTAGAGATCGCCATGCAATTTTTAAACGGTTATAGAGCAGCTTTTGCACGCTTGGACATCTCTTGTATAACAAATATGGAATGCCGTTGGAACCTGGAGCAGATTTGCTCCTCGTTTTTTTAGAAACTGAGATACTTCATTCATCTTTATCTCTCCACCGTCGAAAACCACTTTCGGCAACTGTACTTCGGGAAAATCGGTTCTTTCCGGCAGCACTGAATCGCCAAGAGGATCTTTCAACGCCAAACGGAAGTGATCATCTAATTCTGGTTTTATCGCTCGAAGAGTGCCATATTTTGGTGGATCCAGCAAACTTTTTCCAAAGCAAAATGGATTTTTTTATGAATTTTCATCTGGCTTTCTTTTGCTCACTTTTCTTTTTCCGGAGTCTTTCTGCACCCCTGAGAGCCCGGAGCCGATTTTTTACATCCCGCAACAGTTCAGACAGACCAACTTTTTTGACCCCTTCTGCAATTCTCCTTTGTCGCCTGAGTTTCTTTCGCTTCTTCTTTATTTTTTTCAATATCTCTCTGCCGTCTGGATACCGCTGCATGCGTGTGAAGCGGGTTTTTCTGGACCACACCAAATGAATCAAAACATTTTTTGTAGATAATTTCTGAAAAGGTTTTCATATCGAGTTGTGGATTCTTCCTCAACTGGCCTTTCAGTAATCTCGTCAACTCCAAGTTTAATGTTGACCAAGCTGAAGTGTGAATTTACATCTGCTCCTGAATCGGAGACTATGTCGGGGCTGTGGTTAGCTTCCGGCCCGGCGTAGTCAGATGTGTTCCTGCCTCTTTGGTTGATGCAGAGCGTTGATTGATAGCAGTTAGACAGCCCATTTTAGTTTTATGTATGTATGTATGTATGTATTTATGTATGTGTATGTATGCATGTATGCATATATGTACTGTTGTAAACGGCCCTTTGTTTTAACGTGTGGTCCTTTTTTGACGGCACCATTTTTGACACCATTCTTTTTCATCCTTTTCACAGTATACCCAATAGAGCCTTTGGCGGATCTTGTCCAACGTTTTATTCATCCCCAGATGTCTCCCTGACACTCCGGAGTGCATTTGTTAGAACACGTTTTGCACTTTTACCTTTGGAATAATTAGTTCCAAATCATTGGTGGAACCATCAGTGCTTTTTCAGATTCTTTTTAAAGATCCGTTCACAACACTTAGAGAGTCATATCGTGCCCAAAACAGTTTTGTAGCATGACTCATTTCAGAAATCTCTTGCCAGTCAGGTTTCTTCTTTTTTTCCATCCATTTCAGAATCGGCCCTATATCATCTTTAAATTGTTCGACTTGAATCATTTCATCAAACCAAGAGTCGTCAATTTAAAACCGTACTTGGAAACATTTACTTGTTTCCTTCCCATCCATGCAAATGCAATACTTCCATTCAGCATTGCACGGTCACCGTGACAATGGGTCAACATTTTTGTGCTGTTCACCTTTCCGATGCTGAATTTTAAACTCGTATGACTGTAATTGTTTTTTTTTATAGTAGTTTATAGTCCTTTACACCAGGTGTTTTAAGACTCTAATGGCTGTATGTAGAAAGCACTTAAGTACTTCCTGTCGTGGATCAGAATTTGATCTTTTTTACTTTTTCCTTCTCCTTTCTCTAGGTTTGGGACTGGCTCGCAATTAGCGAGGCGAAGTTGTATGATTGTAAGCGCTCAATCCAACTAGCTACTTGCTCTTCTGGATTTTTTAAATTTAAAAGTCATCTCAAAGCAACGTGAAAGTGCTTAATAGAATCAACTATTGCCATTAACTCGCGTCTGGTAACGCAATAATTTCGCTATGGTTTTGACAAAGTTCTGCAATAATAAGCTGTAACTTTTCCATTGCCGCCAACAAGGTTACTAGCACTGCCCCTATTTCTTCATTACTTGCACTTGTGTCTAATACAAAATCTTTTTTAAGAATTGGATATGAAATAACTTGTGTAAAACTTGAAACATTCTTTAGCTGTTCAAATGTTCGTTGACATGACTTTGACCAATCAAACGGTGCACTCTTTTTCGTAAGTTTATATAATTTCTCTGTAATGCTGGAAAAGTTTACCAGAAAACGTTGATAATATGTGAACAAACTAAAAAAGCTTCTTAAGTCCTGAGAGTTTTTTTGGAGCAGGCCAATGATTAACTGTTTTAAATTTTCAGGATCGGTTCATACCCCTGTGGCAGAAACTATATAACCAATATATATCACCTTGCTTTTGAAATCCTTGTAAATTGCTCGAAAGTTGCAGGCTTGTTGCACAAGTCAAATAGCATCACTGTAAATTGGCCCAAACCTTTACCTATCGAAAAGGCAGTTTTCTCGCAATCTTGTGAATGTATTCCCACCTGCCCATATCCGCTCTTAAGATCTTAAGATGTTTTCTACTTTAAATAGAAAACATTCAATATCCCGCAAGTGTATCGATAGTGTCATCAATTCTGAGCAGCCACTATCTTTTTGAGTAACCTCGTTCAACATTTTGTAATCGACACAAAAACGCTGCGAATTATCTTTCTTCGTAACAATTACTACCGGTAAACTCCATGTACTATTAGATGGTTCAATAACTTCTTGTATTTTGATCTTTTCTACCATCTTTCTAGCTTTTTCATGTTTTGTTAGTAGTAGGTTTAGTGGCAGTTGGCAAATAGACTCTGTATTACCAGTTTGAATTCGGTGTTCAACGATTTTTGTTTTTTTACTGTCTTTTTCATCAATAGCTGTTTTATCACAAAACCCTTTAATCAACTTTTCGCGTTTTTATAGTAAACCAGCACTTGACGCACGCTTCGCGCGCGAACCGTTTGAGTTTTTACATATTAATAGTCAAGGTAGTCGCACTCAAATCGCACTTTAAGCTCAAAAACAACACCAATGCGCTAATATAGTAATAACTTTACGCACGCTTCGTACGCAAAGCGTGTGATTATATTAAAGCGTGAGCGATATTGAAAAAAACAGCCTACGATAAGACAACATTTTTTGAGTGATTTGAAAAAACCGCCTACGGAAAAAACCAATTATGTATGTTTTTGGAAATAACCGCCTATGAAAACACAATATTTATTGGATGGTTTCGGAAAAAACAGCCTACGAAAAAAAACTGTAACGGCTATTATCGAAAAAAACGCCTACAAAACAAAACAACTTTTTATGGGCGATATTGCAAAAAAAAGCCCACAAAAAAACCTTACCTTCAATGGCTTATATTGGGAAAACACGCCGATGTACTACTTTGGTGATTTATTTATTTTCAACTTGTTTATATTGAGTTATGACGTATGCTCAAAATTGGGAAAAACCCACCGACTACTACTTCGGTGAATTATTTTCAACTTGTTTATATTCAGCGATGACGTACGTTGTTTTTTATATATCCGCAAAGCGTCGAACTTTCTAATAATAGGAATAATATTAGCAAATCAGTTAATTTTCATTAATAATAATATTATTAATAAATAAAATAAGAGGAATAATAATTGCAAATTAGTAAATTGTCGTTAATATTAATTTTTAACTTGTTTATATTGTTTGATGACGTTCGCTCAAATATGGGAAAATCCTCCGGCGTACTTCGGTGATTTGCTTCTTTTCAACTTGTTTATATTCAGAGATGACGTACGATACTTTATATATATCCGCAAAGCGGTAATTTTTCGCGGCTAATAACTTTTTATTTAAACATTTTAACGAAAAAATGTCCTAACAAACCGTTTTCAGCGTCTCATAATCTATCAACGTGAGTTTTTTCAGACCTGCCGATGACAATCGGGTGACATAATACATCATTGCGCTTTTATAGTAGGGAATTGGTTTAAATGAAGTTATAGCGGTGGTTAGCTCCGCCTTGCTTTTGCAAGCCAGTCCCATTTCTAAAAAAAGAAAGAAGAAAAAGTCAAAAGAATCAAATTATGGTCCACGACAGAAACTTATTAAATACTTCCTACATACGGCCATTGCATTCTTAAAACACCTTGTGGAAAAGACTATAAGCTACTATAAAAAAAAATCAGCGGTTTCAAGCAGTGCTTGGATTTGCAAGTATTTCATGATGTTTTTTTATATTACTTTCATCAATAACCGTGTTAATTGCAATATGTTATCGACTGGGCTTCTGATTGGCTCTAGATGATCTACTTTGTTGTGATTGGTTGACTACTATAATCACCTGATTATTGCTGTCGGTGTATGTAAATAAACAATACATTCACTTACTGATCGCCGATGTCGTTACAACGTAGACTTGGGGTGTTTATATCTTGGAAACTATCTACATTTTAATGAAGATGTTTTTATATTATTAATTTTTAATTAAAAGCTACATAATTTATTAACAATATACGTTAAGATGGTTTTTTGAAGATTTTGTGTCAACGTCAAGGGTCGCACCAGTATTTAAAATGCATCATCTTGTACTGTTTCTGTAAAGTACATTTTTCTAACAATCATTGGTTTCCAAGGCTAGCTACCTAACTAGCTGTTTTTTGATAATAAACAATTCACTTCAAAGACCAAGATTCAAGAAAAAATTGTTTTCTATTATATGGGAGAAAAGAATTCTAAAACTTTTATTTTATGACCAATTTTAAATTTAATAAATGTTTGGATAATTTTAGAAAAAAACAACACATTTCAAATCTGATTTTAATAAATGTATAATTTAAATTTCTAATGTTTTTCACCATGCGATTTGGCATTTGGTTGATGTAAGTTGATATTATAGTTCAAGTTGCGTGGTCGCTTGCGTTTTGGTTCTTTTTCACTTATTGCTGGCTGACCACTAGCTTTTCTTTTGCTTTTTCTTGTCACTTCAGGGGCTTTTCTTGCTAGTGCAATGGGCTGGACACGAATCACACTTCTTTTGTGGTGTCTGAGTGTATTGCTGCTCCAAATGCTATGTAGTAGTGTTTCCCATTGACCCACAGATAAAATTTTATTTAATCAGGAACACATCTTTTCCAGTCCAGCGGCCGAAGATTCAAATTTTTAATATTTATTTATAGCAGTACACGTGAAATCTACAAGAGCAACAATATTGTATGCTTTGCAGCGATGAAGGACCATGTCCTTAAATAGTCGAACTGTTACCTCACTGAAATTATTTGTGTGATGGCCTCGATGTATCGAAGAACAAAATGCCAGGCACTACAAAGATTTACGATTCCAGTACAATTCAAGACGTGTTTGCCACGATGGATATTTACATAGAGCTGGTCAGAGAAAACTTGGCAATATGAATTTGTTCAGTTGCTTTGAGTTCAGATAAATATCTTGTAATTGATTTAAATTCATGCATCAGGACTAGTCTGTCTTCTTTTTGTATTTTGTTTTTGCAACCATCTCCAGTTAGCCTGGTTAACATGAAAAATAGAAAGTCTCAGAAGAGATTCTGGCCATGTACTTTTTAGTGCATTCTGCGTCAGAGTTATCTGTCATGATCACTTTCGGAAAAGTTTCAAAACCAAATGTTGTTTGCCTTTTCATAAGCACAAAACCCTGTTTATAATCCTTTTCACTTTAACTAGCTGTTATAATGACAGCCAAAGGAACTGCTGGAGTTGTTGTCAGGACAAATATTATGGGCTTATTTTCTGAATCACAAGATGCAGTACTGTCAACGAAAACTATTTCGGATGCTTCTTTTAATTGTTGTGCTCGTTGCATAATTGGTGTTTTTATGCATATAGCAATGGGATCCTCTGCTCTGAAAATTTCAGTGCCATTTGATATATAAGGGGTAACTTCTGCTTTAATATCTGAAAGCAAAAATTTCAACTCTATGTGAGGAGAGATAAAGCGAGTTGATTAACATTTTTAATTGATTAATTAGCTGTTATTAAAATTTAAATCATACTATAATTTAAATACTTTTCAGTATCTGTAAGATGAAGATGGCTCATGTGATATTTGTTAATTTTATCTTATTATTTGTGAATTTTATAGTGATTGGTTATGTTTTAGCAATAGTCATTTATATATATGTATATATATATATATATATATATATATATATATATATATATATATATATATATATATATATATATATATATATATATATATATATATATATATATATATATATATATATATATATATATATATATATATATATATATATAGAAAGACTACAGAAACTTGGAATTACCACGCTTGAAGAACGTAGGGTTAGAGGCGATTTGATCCAACAATACAAAATACTGGCTCATATTGATGAAGTGGATTTTTTTGTATTGCAAAAACATCCCACATGGCAAACTAACAGATCCTATTGTTTGAGAGGTCACAACTGCCTTCTTTTACCACAAAGAATTAAAGGATGTGAAGAGCGAAAACACTTTTTCACAAATCGAGTAGCTTTCAGCTGGAACTCCTTGACGCAGGAAGCAGTGGACGCATGTTCGGTGATTGCCTTCAAAGATCAACTCGCTCTACTTTGATTGCAGTATGACTCGTCAGAACAGAGGGGCCTGATGCAGCACCTCTTCATCAATCATACATGCTATTATAATGACTATTTAATTATTATTGTTTTTTTTGTTCTGTCTTATTTGTGATTTTGAATGTATGTATTGATAACTGAATACACAAACTCAAACTCATATATATATATATATATATATATATATATATATATATATATATATATATATATATATATATATATATATATATATATATATATATATATATATATATATATATATATATTAATAATGTAAGATGGCATAAGATTTTCCTTAAGACAAGCTCGATTAAAAATGAGTCTCCATTTAGAAAGAACATGTTCTTTCACGACCGTTATTGATGACTTGGATCAACCTGTTAGTCCTGATGATACCGCGCGCACCTGTGTCGAAGAAGAATGTCCGATTGATGACCATTGTTCGTACTCATCTAGTTCCTTCCTCCATTTACTTTCAAACGAGAACATCACTGTTCGACGAAAGCGGAGATATTCTTGATTTTATTTATTTAAATATCTTATGTAATTTCGACTTAATTTAATCATTTATTATCATAATACTTGCTTTTATTATTATTATTATTATTATTATTATTATTACTGTTACTATTATTTTATCTTTTAATTAAACGTTTTTAATTATACATATTTTATCCTCATAACTCCAGTTTATTTTATGTCCGTTAATTTAATTACAGTGTCTAAATTTGATTATTCTTATTAATATCCTTCTATTAAGATAATTCCATGAGGATATTAGTTTATTTGTATATTTAGTTATTACATGTTTTCTTATCTTCTGCCTCCTTTTACGCGATTGTATTTATAGACTCTGAAGATGGCGAAAGCCGAAACGGCCCGTAAGTCTGAAATAAAGAAGGTTTTAAATGTTAATACTTTTCTTAATACGTGTTGCAGTAGACAAAAAACGTTGTTCCGAAATATTGAGAAAGTATCTATAAAACTCATAGCGGCTAAATGGAGACTCATATATATATATATATATATATATATATATATATATATATATATATATATATATATATATATATATATATATATATATATATATATATATATATATATATATATATATATATATATATATATATATATATATATATATATATATATATATAAGTCTTCATCTAATGTGAGCTCTTCTATTACTCCAGACCAGTTTGTGAGGTTTCTTCAAGACAAGGTAGAGCAAGTTAGAACACATACAGCGCTTGCAAAGCCACCAACTATACTTTTGACCAGCACGTTGTTCATGGATGAATTCCAACCAGTCACGGCTGATGAGATAATAAAATTGATAATGGCTGCTCCGAACAAATATTGTTCACTGGATCCATCACCTACTTGGATTATCAAAAAATGTTGTGTCCACGTTGCATCTTTTGTCGCTTTGATGTGCACTCGATCTTTACAAGAAGGATATTTTCCTGCTAGTCAGAAGTCAGCACTTGTGACTCCGCTTATTAAAAAAGACGGACTTGACTCTGCTGACATGAAGAGCTATCGACCAGTCTCTAACATGACCTTTATGTCAAAACTGGTAGAGCGGATTGTTGCTAAACGATTGAATGTACATCTAGGTCTTTCTGGCAGTCTCCCATCGAACCAATTTGCGTATCGCCGGTTTTACTCTACAGAATCTGCACTACTCAAAGTAGTGAATGATCTGGCAGTTGCTACTGATAGTGGTAAGGTGTCGCTACTGAGTCTCTTAGATCTGAGTGCCGCATTTGATACTGTTGACTATGGAATCCTTATTGAGAGACTTGAAAAAACTCATGGCATCTGTGGAGTTGTCTTAAAATGGATTATTTCATATTTAACTAACCGCACGCAACGGGTTAGTGTGGGTGGGAACTTGTCATTGTCCGTGTCGCTTAGTAGTGGAGTTCCCCAGGGATCAGTCTTGGGCCCACTACTCTTTCTATTGTACACCACTGATTTACTTGAAATTATTCATCGTTCTGGACTCGAGGGACACTGCTATGCCGATGACACCCAAACATATGTTCACTGCTCTGTTGATGATGCGGAGAATGTTCACCTTCGCTTATTGCCCTGCATAGAGAACATTGAACAGTGGATGGCTTCTAATCGTCTAAAACTGAATGGCGATAAGACTGAATTAATCTGGATAGGTGCAAGATCAAAGTTGCAACAGAGTAAAGCAAAAGCCTTGTTAGTTGCTGGGGCTTTGGTTGCCCCCACAGAAGTTGTTCGAAACTTAGGTGTATATGTCGATTCTGAGCTTTCCATGAAAGATCATATATCTAAACTGTCAAAAACCTGTTTTTTCCAACTGCGACAACTTAGAACCATACGAAGGTCTCTGACAAGTGAAGCAACACGTCTCCTGCTGCATTCGTTTGTTGTAAGTAGACTTGACTACTGCAACTCTCTATTTACAGGCTTACCTCTTAGTGCTGTTGGAAAGATTCAACGTATTCAAAATGCAGCTGCTCGTCTTTTTGGTGGACTAAAGAAACATGATCATGTGACTGCAATAATGAAAACTGAACTCCGGTGGCTGCGTATCTCTGAGCGAATTACTTTCAAAATTGGGACTTTAGTCTACAAGGCTCTCCATGGCGAAGCCCCCTCATATTTGCAAGAGCTGTGTGTCACTGTGTCTGATAAAAATTCTTACTTATCTCGTCACAGATCTGCTAGTCGTGGTGATCTAGTTGTTCCCATAACTCGAACAAAAACTTACGGCAGTCGAGCCTTTAGTATAGCAGGACCGGCAACTTGGAACATGTTGCCTGCCAGCATCCGAGAAGCCACTACATTGAGTTTATTCAAGGCCGAGCTAAAGACATTTCTGTTTGCGAAATCCTATCCAAATTGATGATCAGAGAGAAATTATTTCATTTTTCCTGACATGCTGATTTTTGTGTTTTATATTATTTTTTTGCTTTATTTTTATTGTTTTGTTTTGTTGATTTTATTGTAAAAGGAGCCCTGAGGTGTTACACAAAAGGGCGCTTGAAATCCAAATAAACTTAAACTTAAACTTATATATATATATATATATATATATATATATATATATATATATATATATATATATATATATATATATATATATATATATATATATATATATATATATATATATATATATATATATATATATATATATATATATATATATATATATATATATATATATATATATCTCAACTTCAGACTCGAACCCACGACTGTCGGATCGGCAACACCGCCTCGCATCATGCCATGGACTATATATATATATATATATTTTTCAAATAATTAGGAACAAGATGTTCTTTCAAACACGCTTTATTAAAGACTATGGCCCATTTCTTATTACAAACTTTTTCTATCAAACGTGAAACTTTTCGAAAATCGGAAATACCAAGACACTTTTGAACAAACTGGTATATATTTTTATTAATGTTATGGTCATGAGCTGACCTGCAGGTTTCGGCTTTATTAGCCATCATCAGAACTCATAAAACTAATTTACAGCTACAACGAAAATATATAAAGTGGTGTGGCGAGACATATCAGATATGTTTACACATTAATCGAGGTCAAAGTACAAAGAAGAGTAAAAGCAAATTATGAAAACCGCTAAGAAACAACCAAAAATTTTTTTGCCTCGGAGTAAATAAATAAACAAAAAATAAACAAAAAATAAGAAAAAATAAAAAATTACATGTGTTAAAATATACAACCAAATTAAGTAGTAAAATATAACTATTAAAAGAAAATTACTAATAAAAGCAAAGAGGTAAAATAATAAAATAAGAATTTAAAGCTACAATTCAAAGATAATAGGATATCGATAAAATTGAGAGTTTAATTAAAAGTTGAAAATGATCAACGTCTACGTATAGTAATATTACAGTTATCGATCAAATGCGGACACATCGCACCAGTCCCATCACCACCACACAGGCCAGCAGTCTCGAGGCCTCGAGGAGGTTGGCTCATGGCTGACAAACCAGTGGAGCACTGTTCGACCGCGTCCAACGCTTCAATATGGTTGGTAGATGGAGGAAAGGAAACAGGACCACAAACTGGGCCGTTGTCGTATTGGTCGCAAGGATGATCATAACTGTGATAAGATACATTTGTAGTCTTGGTTGGCGAACTCCTAGTACGGAGTTCAGATAAATCAGAAAAGGAGATGCGAGGTGTAACAAAAGGAGAATGCGGGAGGACAGTGAATAGCGGAGTCCTTGGCATGTCGGCAGGGCACAATTCGGTTGCATTTGGAACATCGATACAGTTGGTAGGGTCTATTTCGTTGGCAGTGTCCATTGCGTTGGCAGACAAAGGAGATAAACCTCGACGAGAAATGGAACCGTTGTCGTACTGGTCACAAGGATGGTCGTAACTGTAATGGGAAACACCTGTAGTTTTGGTTGCCGAACTCCTAGTACGGAGTACAGATAAATCTGAGAGCGAGAGACGAGGTGTGACAAAGGGAGAAAGCGGGAGAACAGTCGATGGTGAGGCCTGTGGCATATCACCATTCACCGGGTCCGAAGAAGGCCGGCAGATGGCCGACGGATCGATAAAGCACTGTTCGATCAAACGCACAGCCTCAATGCAACTGGTATCATCCACAGAACTGGCAGACGGAGGACCAGTAGGCCGATCGCAGTTTGGCAAACCACAAATTTCAATAAGGTTAGCATGGTCCATTGCGCCGGTGGACGGAGCACAAGAAACCGGATCACAACATGGGCTCTTGCCATGCCTGTCAAGTGCATGGTCGTTCAATATGCAAGTGTTGGGGGCAACAGCGGATGACGAGCCCTGCGGCACACCAACGCTGTGGCACTGCAAGTGGTGCCTATTGTTGAATAGTTTAAGGGTCCGTCCAAAATGGTCATCTTGGACGTTTAGTATTGGTTTATCCCGGACAATGTAGAGGGCCTTGGCAATTTTTAATCGAGAGGGGTCGGCCTCGTGATGGAGAATAACAGTGTTATCGACGAGTGTTTGTCTGTTGAGTTTTGTGTTGTGAGCCAGTTGCGAATGCGTTGTAATACTGCCACCCTGTAAATGCATAGTAACCCGGCGGGAGAGCGTAGTACGTGTCTGGCCAATGTAGGTAGCAATGACATCATGCGGTGCAGGACAAGTAAATTTATAAACTACATTTGTACACTGGAAAATAATGGCGTGACGAGGACTATTTTTCATGATAAGGCTGTGTGATTTTCTGTCTTTATAATATATGGAGAATGACAGTCTATGTCGGAGTCGATCTTTAACTTTAACGCAACTTGTAATAATTTGACGTAATATTCTCTCATCAAGACGGTAATTGTCATGCATCTGGGAACAGTAACGGATATCAACAGTCCTGACGACATCATTAGGAGTGTTTGCTGGAATGCCAGAAATCTTTTTATTCACAAATCTTTTCACAACAGAATCAACCATGGTGTTGGTGTAGTTATTGTTGATCAACAGCGTTTTGAGACGTTTGACTTCTGTGTGAAATTTACACCAATCTTCTGACAGCCCATAAGCGCGAGCAAGAAGGTTATGTATAACACTCTCTTTGTATATATATATATATATATATATATATATATATATCTATATATACGGAGTCAGAATCACTCTCTCTTGATAGTTTCCACACAGATGAAATGATTGAAGGAAAAGAAAATGACTTGGAAGAAAAACATAAAAGTAGTAATAATGTCGACGATGAAGATGTTTTCTGTAACTGTGAAGGTAGTGAAGTCGAGGTTGATGGCGATGCGGCTAAAAATTGTGGAACTACACTAATCGGAGAAATTGAGAATGTTTTGATTAATAGTGCAGGTGAGGCTGAGACACCTGCGGTGTTTGAACATTTACTTTGCAATCCAAACATTAATATAAAAAGAAGAAAGTAGAAAACAAAAACTACGGGAAAAGTGAGCGCGAAATCAGCTGTGTGGCTTGCTGGTTGTGTACTTAATTTGTATTTTAGTAAGACTTTGGCTGAACGCGTCGACACTTGTTTACTCACTGAAAGCGTGTTTATTAATACTCGGCTACTTTTATTGATTTTAGTCTAATTCTGCATGTATTGAAAACAAACTAACTGCTGTTTAATTAACTTTATTATTATAATTTGAGAAAGAGTTTTTTCGATTTTAATATATACCGTTTTATTATTATAAATGAAGCTCTGAAGATGGTTAAATTAACCGAAACTGACCAGTCAGCTGGAAAATATAAAGATTTTAAAACGTTGCTTGGTGTAGTTTCAGAAAGGAAAGATATTGTTGTTTTGCAAGGTTTATACAAAAAACTGTTGAATGCAAAATGGGCGACAAAGTTCAATGAAACTTGCTTGCGGGAAAATATTTTCCCCAATTATGTATGGAATATATATATATATATATATATATATATATATATATATATATATATATATATATATATATATATATATATATATATATATATATATGTGTGTGTGTGTATGTATATATATATATATGTATATTTGTGTTCTTGTGACATTGTTTGTGCGTATAATTTTGTTATATATATATAGTTGTTATTTAGCTTTTTTATGGAAGGATTTCAGATTTAATTAATTGAAAAAATAAACGTTGTTGTTTTGATTTGAGTCATCTTGGCAAAAGAAATTTTATATATCAAAAGATTTGATAGAACTGTGCTAAATTCTACTAAATGAGATATTTCAGATTTGAGTCATGTAAAAGTTATATTCAACAAAGAATATTAAAGTTAAAGATAATTCGAGAAATATTGTGTCATAAATAACTTCAAGCTTTAACGTTACGAATCGCTAGAAAGCATATTCGTCTACGTTTACATTGGTGACCCCGACATATTTACGCATATTTTCTTCGTAAATATATTTTCTTTGATAGTTATTTGATCACAAGTTACCGAGTTTTTTTTTGTTTGGTGGAGATGTCCACTGATGCTGAACATATAGCAAACGGAGAGAAGCTTAGCTTTTTCTGGTCGGGCGCTGTTGAAGTATGTCGAAAACTGTCGAGAGCAGGCCGAGCGACAAAAAGAACGGGAAGAAAAAAAGGCTCACCAGGAGTGGGAACGAGAACGAGAACGAGAACGTGAATTTCAACTTCCGCGTGAGTGCGAACAACGAGAGCATGAATTAAAGAAGCTAGAATTGAAGTCACAAACAAAAAAAGAGCCAAAACCGACGGTTGAGGTAACAAAGATTCCATATCCAAAGTTCTCGGAAGGTGACGACGTGGACGCGTTTCTGCTCCGTTTTGAGGCATTGGCCTCGGCAAATGATCACCCAAGAAAGGGCTGGGGAATACTTCTGGGATCACTAATAAGTTCCAAAACTTTGGATGTTTTTGGACAATTGGATAGCCACCAAATGACAGATTACGAAATGGTCAAAGAGGCACTGTTGCGTCGTTTTGGTAAATCAGCAGAAGATTATCGGTTGAAATTCCGAGGAGAAAAACTAATTTCAGAAGAAACATGGGAACAATACTTGATGAGGCTAAACAGCTATTTCAAGCGGTGAGTAGATCTCGCAGGTGAAGAAGATTTCCAATGTTTGATTCTGAGGGAACAATTTTTTAAGAAATGTCCACCTGAGATGGTCGAGTACCTATTAGAGAAGGAGGCCCACGATGTTAACGTTTTGAGTCGTTGGGTTAATGATTACAACCAGGCTCATCCGGGGAAATATTACCCTGTCCAAGAAGAAAAAAAGAAATGGAGTACGGTTCATTTTACGACTAACAGTGACTCGGGAATGGTTGTACCCCATTGTTACAATTGTCATCAAGTTGGACATTTGGCGAAGGACTGCAGACAAGGCACTCAGGCAAGTCCAGTCATGTGCCAAGCACGTAGAGAGGCCACCATGACACCACCATGCAAAGATTCTGAAATAGTGAAGGAATGTGCGGGCATGGTCCTCTAAGGTAAAATGGACGAGGTCAAATTTAATTGTCGCTGCGTTTCACCCGTCATAGCGGATGGCTGTTTTCATTCAGGAGGAAGACTTAAATTTACCAGAGGTTTTGTGAATAAAAAACCTGTAAAGGTTTTGAGGGACACTGGCTGTACAGCGATTATGGTAAAGGAATCGTTAGTGCATCCACGTCAGATGACCGGAAGAACAAGACCATGTGTTTTGATCGACGGCTCGGTACATGTGGCTCTAACAGCAATAGTGAAACTCAAAACAGACTAGTTCAGAGGAACCAGAGAGGTTGTGTGCATGAAAAACTTACTTTGCGATCTGGTGCTGGGAAATGTTGAAGGAATTTCAAATGCAATGGCTGTAGGGAAACGTATTGGTCGGCAACCACAGTAACCTACTCCTGACTACAACAACAAACAGAGAAATATTTGGGCAAATCATAGGAAAATGTTTGCTAACTCGGATTTGTTTCAAAGCAGAAAAAGGAACACGTGTGACTCTTCAAAGTTGAAACAAAAAGATGAGCCAAAAGTCCAAGCTTTGAATCCGCCGAAAGAAAGACCAAGGCTCAATCTTCTTCCTAGAGGCCAACATGGAGGGGTGGGGAAAAATGAAAAGTTGAATTCGGCAATCTTCGGAAACGCCCGCCCTGTTGACACAACACGCAGAAAGATAGAGATTGAGAATAGGATTAAAGTAAATTACGTCAAAGGCAAGGAAAACATCGGTGCTGACTTTCTTAGTCGTCAATGGAGTGACGATGAAATCAGAAACGCTGACGCGTTCCTTTTTTCACAAGTGGTATACCGGGTGTTAGTGATGTTTTGAGGTGTATGGTATCTGGCTGTTTGAGTGTGTATATGCTTACAGTTTGTACGAACAGTTGAAAGCAGTTTTTTAAACTTATTATTCAATTGTCTTTTGCTCGTTTGATCTTAAGATCTTGACGTTATTTCTTGTCCAGTTGTTTTATTTACTGTATGTGACGAATAAAATTCTTGTATATTACAACCATGTCTTCTACAAACTTGCTGATTGCTCGAGGCAAAAGTGTCTTTGAAGCGTGGCCTCATGGTGTTAAACGACCGATGCCAGATTTGACATAGCGGGCATGTGTGATGCTTTGACGTGTTTGTGGCCTTTGGTAAATGTGTACATATATGGTGTACGAAAACAGTCGAATTTAGTTTTTCTGGTGCTGTGACCGGGAGCGGAAGCGGAAGACAAGCGGGAAGAGAGAGTGACCGGGAGCGTGAGAGCAAGCGGGGAAGGAAACGGGAGCGAGAGAGAAAAACGACCGAAAAACCTCTAAAAACCTCGGGCAACGCAAGGTACCTCGCTAGTTCTATTATAAAGAATAAAGTATTTGGATGCAAGCAGAGTAGCACTGTAAACTTGATATAGATTACCCTACATTTTGGTAACATTTTTTGGTTGAAAATAACATCTTAACAATTTTAACTTTTTTGATGAATAGTCCGCTGGATGAATAGACATTAGATGAACAGTCCTTATGATGAACCGTCCTCTTGATGAATAGTCCTTTGATGAATAGTCCTTTGATGAATAGTCCCTTGATGAATAGTCCTTGATGAACAGTCCTTTGATGAATCGTCCTTTGATGAACAGTCCTAGAATCCTATAAAGTGCCCCTAACGCCGTAACTTTGGCGTACTATTTTGTCAGTCAGAATCGCAAAATCGCGAGCTGACGGCCATTATCGTCATCACCTTAGTCCTTAGTTTTCTAATTACTTATTAAACTATTAAAACATTGTTTTATAAAACTTGTTATGTATATTTATCATTTATGTTTGTTTACAACATTTTATCCTTTATTTATAAAAAAAACTAGCGGAGGTACCCGGCGTTGCCCGGGGTTTTTAAAGGTTTTTCTAATGCTTGTCTCTCTAGCTCCCGTTTCCTTTCCCGCTTGTTTTCCCGATCCCGGTCGCTTTCCCGTTCCTGCTTGCTCTCCCGGTCTCGGTCGGTTTCTCGCTCCCGGTCGCATGTTCACAGATCATACCCGGTTTTTTAACGCAGGAGGCTACTGATTGGCTCCAGATGATCCAGTTTGTTGTGATTGATTGACTACTATAGTCACGTGATCATTGCTGTCGGTGTATGTAATTAAACAATACGTTCACTTACTGATCGCCGATGTCGTTACAACCGTAAACTTGGGGTGTTCAATCTTGTAAACTATCTACATTTTAATAAAAATGTTTATATCTTATTAATTTTTAATTGAAAGCTACATAATTCATCAACAATATACGTTAAGATGGTTTTTTGAGGATTTTATGTCAACGTCAAAGGTCGCACCAGTATTTAAAATTTAAAAAGCGTCGGTTTCTGTAAAGTACATTTTTTCTAACAAGCATTGCTTTTTAAGGCTAGCTACCTAACTAGCTGTTTTGGATAATAAATAATTCACTACAAAGACCAAGATTCAAGAAAAAAATTTTTTTATTATATGGGAGAAAAGAATTCTAAAACTTTTATTTCATGATCAATTTTAAATTTAATAAAGTCTTGAATAGTTTTAGAAAAAACAAAACCTAATCTGATTTTATTAAGTGTCCAATTTAAATGTCTAATGTTTGTCACCATGCGATTTAGCATTTGGTTGATTTAAGTTGATATTATAGTTCAAGTTGCGTGGTACAGCGGCCGAGGATCAAAATCTGCTGTGTAGTTGTTTCATTTGACACAAAATTTTTTGAAACATTTCATTGTTGGCAGCATCTTTTTGAACCTTTTCATAATTTTTCAAACTATCAAAATTCAATGGTATCACCAAATTGATGTTTTTGTCTGGTGTTTCTTTTCTATTTACTGCCTCTCCCGCAATATTTGGAACTGCTGCAGAAGATGTAGGTTCACTTATGAGAGATTCATAAAAGTCAAGTGTCTCAGCTTTATTTCCTAAAGCCAATGTTGACATTAACTTTCTAGAGTGGGCAAACACAGGGGGAGCATTCGGCATTATCTTTATGAGATATTTCATGACACCAGCTTGATGCTTGCAAAAACTCCCATGCAGACCATCTGCAATGGGATCCTCTGCTGTGAAAATTTCAGTGCCATTTGATATATACTCGTAAGCAGGCAACCTCTGCTTTAATATCTGAAAGCAAACAATTTTAACTCTATGTGAAAATAGATAAAGCAAGTTGATTAACATTTTTAATTGATTAACTAACTGTGATTAAAATTTAAATCATACTACAATCTAATTACTTTTCAGTAACTACATTTTTACATAGCTCTAACCAAATGCAAAGTAATCTCTATGTTTTTGTTAAAAATATTCAAATAAAAAAAATATTTTCTTTTTGAATAGCTTGTTAGTAATTGTTATTAAAATACAACTCACTTTAGAAGAATCGGCTGTTTGACGGGGCCCAAGGGGTTTTTCTCGCCAAACAGTGTGCCACCACAGCACAGTTCGATATATTGTATTTTTTTGCATCTGCAAACTTTTTTCTGAAGCCTCATCTAACTCCATTTTATCTTGATGAAATTGTATTGCTTCTGCAATATCCTATCCATCTTGAAAATAACCTACACACAATAAAAAATGATAATTATTTTTGAAAACAAAAAAACTAAAAGGATAGCACAAAAATTATGCAGTATTCCAATAAATATAATATTGTATGTTCATGCAATATATTTCAGATTAGTAGCTTAGAGTTTTAAATACCTTCAAATATTTCTCGTATCTTTTTTCCAGTTGAAAGTAATAACAATGCTTGAGCATTTCCAACTGTGTGGTTAATATTGATTTCTATTTGACAATTCATACCTTGCTGTGCAACCAAAATAAAAAATTGCATACTTCAATTTTTTTAACGAGTTTTTATATACTTCCATTTAAAAGTGAATAAAATGTCACAAATTTTTCTGTTTGCATGTCTCATAATTGAAAAAAGTGACATAATAATATGCCAATAAAGCAGTGACCTCACATTTGTAACATTTAAAAGTTATGGTTGAGTAAATTTAAATATTTAGCTAATTTATGATTTAACTAATATTATTATGTATTATACCTCTTGTTTCTCCAAGTTCAGTCTACTTTTGCTTGTTGAGGAATTTTGATTTTCAGATATACACAACAAGACATGTTTTTAGTTTTATTTTTTACCAGAACTCTACAAGACAATGTGAAAAAGTCATTATAATTATAGTTATGTTTGTTCATAATACCTGTTCATGAGCTGTAGTTATTAGTACATCATGGGGTACAGTGTAAGACATTATAAAAAATAATTAATTTAAATAATAAATGGTAAAGGAAAATTAAAAAAGTAAGTAAAGTATGAAAAAAATATAATTATTGTTGTTATTCATTATCTTGTTAAATGAAAAATAATGGCATACATAGTATTTCCTCATTTTATTAATAAGCCCTGGATATGTTTTACAAACAATCCAGCTTGTTTTGAGTTCTTGGTATTCACACAACCATGTTTCAGCGTCTTTGTAGTTTTTTACATCACATTTCAAAACGACAAATTTATTTTCTTCAGAAATAATTTCACGACGAAAAACTTTCTGAAAAACCGCAACAACTTTTTTCATTTTAATTCAAAACAACAAGCTCGTCTTTAATTTAGCATATGGTTACGGTTAGCATACCGACTTGAACAAATCTCAACAAACTAGGTCATCTGGAGCAAATCAGAAGCCTCTTGTGTTAAAAACCGGGTATGATCTGTGAATATGCCTCCCGGTCGCTTTCCCGTTCCTGGTCGGATTTTCGCTCCAGGCCGTTCTCCCGCTCCCAGACGCTTTCCCGTTTCCGGTTTTTTTCCCGCTGCCGGTCGATTTTCCGCTCCCGGTCGCTTTCCCGCTCCCGGTCACTTTCCCTCTCTCAGTCGTTTTTCCGCTCCCGGTTGCTTTCCCGCTCCCGGTCGCTTCCCGTTCTCGGTCGCTTTCCTTTTCCCGCTCGATCTTTCGCTCTCAGTTGGCTTTCCGTTCCCGTTCCTGCTCATTTATATATGTATATGTTTATGTATGTATATATATATATATATATATATATATATATATATATATATATATATATATATATATATATATATATATATATATATATATATTGCGTTTTTTGCATAACTCGGCAGTAGATTTTCTTTCATGCATGCTCTAATAAATATAACTGCCCATTTTTTGTTTATTATTTTCTTAACGTAAGATTCCAATCTGCGAACAACGACTTTGTTTTTTGAATAAAATTCTTTATTGATTTTCATAACGGGCTTACTGCACAGTTTCGGCTCGAAAGCCATCATCAGAGCCCTTGAATGGAAAATAATGCGAATATTCAAAAACGAACGAAGTTAAATTAGAATAATGGTAAAACGTGTTTACCTAAAACCAGACGATTAGACGATGAATATAATGCAAACAGATATAGTTGTGATAAAACCGAGCGGAGGTAAAATAGTTGTGTTCAAAATAAACAAAAAATGGGCAGTTATTTTTAATAGAGCATGCATGAAAGAATATATATATATATATATATATATATATATATATATATATATATATATATATATATATATATATATATATATATATATATATATATATATAGTTCCCGCTTCGCTCCGCTCATTTTGTGACGGATTTCAATTTTTTTTCTATATTTGATTCCCCTTGACTATCAAGGTTGTGTGAAAATTTCATTACGATCGGATGAATGGTGTAGCAATGCATAAAGGATATACATACATACATATATACATACAAACATTCATTTTTATATATATAGATAAACAAATTTTAAAAAATGTACGTTAAAAAATTTTTTTTCCAGCAGATTAATTCAAGTTTGTGTTTATAGATTATTATTCAATTTGAAAAATTAGTTGTTTTTATATATGGTTTAATTGGTGTGACTTTGGTGGTTTAAGTGAAAAATGAATAAACCCGTTGAAATCAACGCGTAACACAGACATCGTTTACGGCGTGTACGCTCTCTCTCTCCTTTTATTCCCCTCTTTTTTCTACGCTCTCTAAGATTTGATCACTACAGACAAACTAACTAACCAACAAACCAACAGAGAGACGAGTGAAGTTAAATAAAAGCATTTAAATAAAAAAAGTTTTATACTTCAATTATTTTTAAAGAGTTTTTATGTACTTCCATTTAAAATTGAATAAAATGTCACAAATTCTTTGTGTTTGCAAGTCTCATAATGAAAAAAGTAAAATAATAATATGCTAACAACGCAGTGACCTCACGTGTGTAATATTTACAAGTTATGATTGAGTAAATTTGAATATTTTAGTTATTTTTTGATTTAACTAAACTTATTATTAATTATACTTCTTGTTTCTCCAAGTTCAGTCCATTTTTTGCTAATTGAGAAATTTTTATTTTCAGATATGCACAACAAGACATGTTTTTAGTCTTATTACATAGTCTTTCCTCATTTTATTAATAAGCTCTGGATATGTTTTACAAACAATCTAGTTTGTTTTAGTAAGTTCTTGGTATTCACACAGCCATGCCTCAGCGTCTTTGTAGTTTTTTAAATGCTTTTATTTAACTTCACTCGTCTCTCTGTTTGTTGGTTTGTTTGTCTGTGGTGATCAAATCTTAAAGAGCGTAGACGCCGTAAACGATGTTTGTGTTACGCGTTGATTTCAACGGTTTTATTCATTTTTCACTCAAAACACTAAAGTCACACCAATTAAACCATATAAAAACAATTCATTTGTTAAAGTGAATAATAATCTATAAAATAATTTTTAGAAATAATCTGCTTGAAAAAAGTTTTAAACGTAAATTTGTTTTTTTTTATAATAGTTTATAGTCCTTTATACCAGGTGTTTTAAGACTCTAATGGCTGTATGTAGGAAGCACTTAAGTACTTCCTGTCGTGAATCATAATTTGATTCTTTTTAATTTTCCCTCCTCCTTTCTCCAAGCTTGGGACTGGCTCGCAATTAGCGAGGCGGAGTTATAAATATGTTTAAATTTGTTTATTTTTTTATAAGTAAAGGATAAAATGATGTTGTAGACAAACTTAAATGATAAATATACATAACAAGTTTTACAAAACAATGTTTTAATAGTTTAATAAGTAATTCGATAGCTAAGGACTAAGGTGATGACGATAATGGCAGTCAGCTCGCAATTTTGTGATTCTGACTGACAAAACAGTGGGTGGATCAAAATTTTTTTTAGTAATATAGATTAATAACGCTTTAAGACATGGAAACAAAAAGTGAAGTCGTGGGACCCCAAATAAAAAAGTTATAAGAAAATAAAATGTGAACCAAACTTCCAGACGCAATATCTATGTAAGGTAGGCATGGCCAAGTGTATTCATTGGTCTCGTTGATTTCCCGCGCTTTTTATGAGTCTCCTAATCTAACCAAAAACAATATAGACGACTGAATTATCGAGATATAACGGCTTAACTCAAAAGCATTTCTTTATCAAATTAATTTTGTATCTTTACTTGTTACATCACATTTCAAAACGACTATTTGTTTTCTTCAGAAATAATTTTGTGACGAAAAGCTTTCGGAAAAACCGCAACAACCTTTTCCATTTCAAAATAAAACAACAGACTCGTCTTTAATTTAGCATATGGTTATGGTTAGCATATAATACAATACATAAGGTCCTACGTATGGGTAAGTCTGTTTGAACCGTCTTGAACAAATCACAACAAATTAGGTCATCTGGAACCAATCAGAAGCTTCATGTGTTAAAAAACCGGGTATGATATGTGAATATGCAACCCGGGAACTCCGGATATCTAAGCCGGTGTCTAAATCACTAGACCAAGACCAGCACGTGTCACAAATTTAGACAATTTATTCTCACAAGATTGTTAAATTGTGTGGACATGTTATCCTCACGACATTTTGTCCGCGACATTTTGTCCACGACATTTTGTCTATGAAATTTGTCCACGACAGGTAGCCGCAAATATGTCTTTTTGTTTCAGCGCATTTGGAAATAAACGAGTATTTAAGAGAGATTTTGTATAGATTTTTTTTTCAAGTTTTTAAAATTTATTAGTTTTCCAGTTCGACCTCAACAATATGAATGTAAATAAGAAACCAAAATTAAAACCTCTTGTTTCAACAATTGCATTGACTGATGAACACTGAAACGTTTTGACAGGTTGTTTAATTACAATTGCTTTTGCAACTCTAACTAAAATTTGTAAATTTCAGATATTATTGTGGGAGCACCATATGAAAAAACTGGAGTTATTTATTTGTACTTGGGTAAAGATGTCATTTATGAAAATAATTATTCTCAGCGAATTGAAGCAATGGTTTTTCACCACCAATTGAAAGGATTTGGCTTTACAATCAGTGCTTTATTCGATAATAAAAGCTACGCTGGTAATTTTTTAAATTTAAATTTGAACAAAATTTTACCAATTTGTTTTTCATTTGTGCTCTAAGTTTTTAGACCATATCTTAAAACTATTAAAACAACTGTTTAAAGCGCACACGACTCTACAAACCTTGGTGACGCCAACAGGATTCGAACGGCTAACCTTCCACTCTTATGATGAAAACTTTATAAGTATACCACCAGCGTCCACAATTTATATAAATTATTTAACAAACGACAACACCAGTTTTGTAATTTGTAAGAACTGACACGAACAATTTTGTTTCTTCAACTTAAATAACCTTGTTATGAATAGAAAAGTAGAAGTTTTTTTTCAAGCTGTGAGAAATAGACCCCCAAAAGCAAACGCTCATCTTTCTCATCTTCCTCTACACTAGCTTTTCCTCTGTCTCATGGTTTTGACAAACATTATCTCACGTTTAATTATTACTTCTACTATGGAAATTACCTTGCGTTGCCCGGAGTTTTTAGAAGTATTTATCTCTTGCTCCCGTCGCCTTCTCCGCTTGCTTTCCCGCTCCCGCTTCCTCCTGCTTGCTCTCCTGGTTCTTTCGGCTCTCCCGGTCGCTTTTCTGTTCCCATATGTTCTCCCGTTTCCGCTCCTGCTCGTTTCCGGTTCTCGTTTCTGTTCGCTTTCCCTTTCCCGCTCGTTTTGTGACCGATCTCGTTTTTTCACTGCTGTGTGAAAATTTCAATACGATCGGACGAATGGTGTAGCACACAGACATTCATTTTTATATATATATATATATATATATATATATATATATATATATATATATATATATATATATATATATATATATATATGTAAACGTAAAGGAATATGCTTTCTAGCGATTCGTAACGTTAAAGTTATTTATAACACAATATTTCTCGAATTTTTTTTAACTTAATTATTCTTCCTTGAATATAATCTTTTAACTGGACTCAAAAAACTGAATTAACTCACTTTGTAGAATTTCGCACGGTTCTAACAAATCTTTTGTTAATTCCAATTTCTCTCTGCAGCACGTCTTTTCAAACTTTTATTATCTTCTCGAACACTCAACTTTAACACACTGTCTAAATTCTCAAAATTCATACATAAAATAATATTTCTAATCTTAATATTAAAAATCCGGAAAAAGATATATATATATATATATATATATATATATATATATATATATATATATATATATATATATATATATATATATATATATATATATATATATATATATATATATATATTTCGAGCGTAGTTTGGCGTTATATTTTCTTTTAAACACACTCCGTTGAAAACTATGGCCCACTTGGCGTTTATCAATTTTTTTATGGTGCCCTTGATTTTGCGGTAGTTGAAAGACGTGAGACTTGTTTTAGATGTTTTATTAGGCTTACTGCAGTTTCGGAAATCCTTTTCCATCTTCAGAGCCGAAAGTAATAAACAAAAAGTCAACGTGAAATAAGAAACGGGCGACATCTAAAACAAGTCTCACGTCTTTCAACTACCGCAAAATCGAGGGCACCATAAAAAAATTGATAAACGCCAAGTGGGCCATAGTTTTCAACGGAGTGTGTTTAAAAGAATATTAATATATTTATATATATATATATATATATATATATATATAAATATATATATATATATATATATATATATATATATATATATATATATATATATATATATATATATATATATATATATATATATATATATATATATATATATATATATATATATATATATATATATATATATATATATATATATATATATATATATATATATATATATATATATATATATATAAATTCCTAGATAAAAAAAATAATAAACACACTAGCACAAATATACACACATATATATAAACACATATATATATATTGTTTCAACATATCCAATCATAATAAAATGCGCACATAATAAAATAAAATAAACAAATATTATGAAAATACGTAAGATGAATCATCTTCATCTTACAATATATATATATATATATATATATATATATATATATATATATATATATATATATATATATATATATATATATATATATCGAAATTTGGATATTAAAAAGAAAGCTAACAAGATCATCGGTGGCTTACTCCATAATAATTCATCAATAAACATAAAACAGATCATTGGAGATTTTTCACCAGGATACATCTATTGTAACATCAAAACACACAAACCTGGAAACCCACTGAGACCAATTATATCTCAGTGCCCAACACCGACGTTTGGTCTCTCAAAGTTTCTTGTTGCTTTGCTTTCTCCGTATTGTTCATGTCAACATGCAGTGAGATCATCTTTTGAATTCGTCGCCCTAATCAGAAGTAATCGCCACACAACTGGCGTTATGGGCTCTTTGGATGTTACAAATTTATTTACAAATGTGCCCGTCTATACTACCATCGCAATTATTCTTGAAAACGTATATCACAATGCTACACTATCTCCCCCTACTGTTCCATAAAGCTCCATGTTGCAGTTGCTGTTGCTGTGTACTAAAGAATTGCCATTCAAACATCCCGATGGCCGATTGTTCAGACAGATCGACGGTGTGGCCATGGGCTCACCCCTGGGCCCTCTATTTGCTGATTTTTATATGAGTCATTTAGAGAATAGTGTGTTCGACGCCATCAATAAACCTACATTATATGCAAGATATGTCGATGACATCCTTGTGATTGCTCGAGATACACATTTTGAAGAATTACGAACTAAGTTTCAGCAATACTCTGTGTTGAATTTTACAATCGAATATAGCGACTGTAATCACACCTTACCTTTTCTGGACGTGTTGGTCTCTCAGACGGATTCCGGCCTTGTACATGAAATGTACGTCAAGCCTTCCTCCGAGGGTCTTTGCATGAACGGTGCCGGCTACTGTTCTGATATATACAAAGAGAGTGTTATACATAACTTACTTGCACGCGCTTATGGACTGTCAGAAGACTGTCGTAAGTTTCACACGGAAGTCAAACGTCTCAAAACGCTGTTGATCAACAAAAGCTACACCAACACCATGGTTGATTCTGTTGTGAAAAGATTTGTGCATAGAAAGATTTCTGGCGTTCCAGCAAACATTCCTAATGATGTCGTCAGGACCGTTGATATCCGTTACTGTTCCCAGATGCATGACAATTACCGTCTTGATGAGAGAATATTACGTCAAATTATTTATTTATTTATTTTTATTTATTTTATTTATTTATTCTCAAACAGAAGGGCCTATCGGCCTCTAATACCGTTCGGACAGTACAAACGAAACAAAAAAACCAATAAACGAAATATGTACACATACTCAGTTGCAAATCGTAAATTGTAAAGATGTTAGAAACATACAATAGCCAAGTATGCTCGCGTATAACATATTGAATAAGATATTAAGTCTTGTAAATATTTAAATTTTGCATTTATGGAACGGTTAAACCTGACAAATTGTTGTTCTTAACGCTTATACATAATGCCGTGAAGTTGAAATTTTCACCGCAATCTTCAAAATCCCTCTAAATACTTCCGAAAATCTGTTCATTTGACATCCAGATCTGCTAATGTTTCATGAAAAATTCAAAGTCTTGAAAACTTAGATAAATCCATCTGATTTATCAAGCTTCTGAACCGACTGTAGTTTGATGATCCAACAACATCCTGAGGCAAAGAATTCCAAGCTGAGACCACGCGTCCAGTTATGAAAAACCTGGCATCGTCAGTTCTATATTGACGTAGAGAGCATTGTCCGATACGTCTCAAATTGTCTGAAGCTTTGTATATTTCTCAGGAAAAACCCAAAATTAATATGCAAAGAGATTTTACAGATGGCACATTGTTTTTGTTCAATTTATCTGATGTTGGTGATGTTCAATCGAATAGAATCAACCATGATATTAATACTTTGATTTGTTCTGATCCAGTCAATGCAGGGGCTGCACAAGCGTGTCTGCAGTCTGCAGATATTCAACTTGCTATGGAACATCAGATTGAAAATGCTGTCTCTGTTGAATACATATCTGGATACGTAAATGAGGAAAGAAAATTGTTCGTTCAAGGTCGTGACCGCTGATGACGTTAATACTGATGTTGATAACTGTTTTTCTCCTTTACATGCATCTGTTGAAAATAACCATGATGGTGATTTAAAAGGCACCTCAATTACAGATAGCATGTTGCTTGGTTTAAAATGCTAAGATATTCATCCTTCTACAACCTCTGAAATATGTAGCAGTGATTGTGATAAAAAAGGCGCCTCATCTTCAAATGACTGGTTGCAGGGATTAAAAACTGTAGATACATGTTGCTTGTCGGGTTTGCCTGGTGAAAGTCTCGTTGATCGAACAAATGTTGTGAATGATGATGGTTGTTTATCCGGTTGCCATGATTTCGTCCGAATGCACCGGATAAAGGGTGGTGGGGAGATTTCTCAGGAGGATGACGGGTTTTCGGGAGTGTCAGTTGAGGATGCATGTGTTTCAGGGGAGATATCTGATCCGTTGAGCTTTGCTCACTTAACTGATAACATTAATATTACAATTAGACGGAGGAGATGACATTGATTTCTGGACCTCTATCTACCAGCCTGGTTAAGTGTTGATGGCGTGCGTGTCTTGTGATGGTGTGTGTGATCTTGAGGGAAAATAATTTGATATGATAAAAATGCTTCTTTCTCTGTTTCACATTTCATGAAACTCTTAATGAATTTTATGAATTTAAATTTAAATTATTATCTCTCGATTTGAATTAATATATTTATATTTTGCTTTTTTTATTTTTTATTTGTATTCTGCTTATTTTAACGTTCATCGTCCCGATTTTTGTTATTATTTTTTACTGTATGTATCAACTTTTAGTTACATTGAGATAATCAAAACAAACCTGATGATGGCCGCAATGGCTGAAACTTGCAAGTTGGTTGCTAATAAAACGTTTGATTCTAGATTTAGTAAAATTGTTTTCTCTCACTTAAAATATTTCAAGCGTTTAATTGACAAAACGTTTCTTTTAAATGGCGTGTATACTTCAACAGAGCATGTTTGAATATATATATATATATATATATATATATATATATATATATATATATATATATATATATCTATATATATATATATATATATATATATATATATATATATATATATATATATATATATAAATATAAATATATCTATATATATATATATATATATATATATATATATATTAAACAATAAATTAAATATTATATATATATTGTGACATGCATTGTGACAATATAACTATGCAACGTCGACGATAACGCTTTGTGTAAAATAACGTGGCATTTTAATTAATTAATATATATATATATATATATATATATATATATATATATATATATATATATATATATATATATATATATATTAATTCAGCCTAGCTCTAGCTCTAATTCAATGTCTCCGTCTAAGCCTAAGTATTTTTGATTTTTAACTCTTCCCTTTCAACTTTTATAATAATTAATTTATTGTTTAACATAGGGTTCTGAAAATGGCGTTTTTTGCTGAAACTGGCCAGTTAACCCTGATCGTTTTATTACTCATCAATTTTAACCAATAAATTCTTCAATTATATAGTCTCGTCATTTCAAATGGATGAAAAGGGCTTTAAAAACTTGTTAAGAAAGATGACTAACGTTAAGTGGTCAATTGTGTTTATTAGGGCCTGTTTAAAAGAAAATATTATTCCAAAATATGTTAAAAATTACTTAAGCTCTAAAAAGGCACTCCTAGACCAAGCCCCTCAGTCTGCAGATGAATTTATTAGCGCTGAGCTAAAAAATGCAGAAGAAAAGTTAGCTAAAATGAACCGAGAATCCCCATATTTACAACAGTTGTCAGAACTTAATGACGAAGAAATTAGTCATCGGCTTAAATCATTCAACTCAAAATGTAACACAAAAAAGAGAAAAGTTATTGTTGACAAGTTGTCTCGACTTTACGGTGGACAATATCTCATGAAAACTGATATTTGTCATTACGTTAATATGTCAAAACACGTACTGACTAAAGACCAGATAGAATTTTTGCAAATGGGCTTTAATCGCTACGTCGGTGGTCGATATGATCGTCTTCAAAAGCAGACAGAACTTGAAATTCTTTACGAACAGATCACACGCTTAAGCACAATTCAACAAGTACTTGTTAAAGAAGGCTTAAAAGCGTCTTTAATTGCTGAGAGTTACATTCATAGAAATAAAAAAGGAACATTTCTTCCACAACATTTAGCTGTAGCTGCTAAAGCACTTAAAACCAACAATGAAATCGCTTTGCGGAAGGCGGACAGGTCGTCGACATACGTTATATTATACAAAGCAGATTACTATAATAAGTTAAATACAATTCTTTCTGACGAAACCAAATTTTCAAAGATAAAAAAAGACCCGATTATCTCAATAAAAATGGAAGCAAATAAACTCATTGCAACTCTCAACTCCGGTCTGAAAAACAATAAAATCAAGCAAATAGTAGGCGACTACTCACCAGCTTATCTTTACGGCAATGTTAAACTCCATAAATCAAACTGCCCAGTGCGACCAATAATTCAGTTCTCAACGACCAGCACCTACGTTTCTTCTTGCAGAATCAATCAATCGAATGATTGTTCCATATCTGCCCAGTCGATATTCTCTTCAATCTACTACTACTTTTGTCGGACGCATGAGAACCGTCGATAACACCAATGGATTTATGATAAAATTAGACGAAGAAAGTCTATTTACAAACGTCACGGTCAACGACATTATTGATATCATCCTCGATTGTGTTTTCAAAAATAAATCACTCAAGCCTCCTCCTGTCAAACAAAATATTGTTAAAGAAATTCTTCGATTATGTACTCTCAACACTCCATTTCTTCATCCGAATGGTGACCTTTACATCCAAACAGATGGAGTCGCTATGGGTTCACCTCTCGGACCAACGTTTGCCGAGTTCTATATGAGTTACGTCGAAAACAAAGTTTTCACTTCAATAAAGCCACCAAAATCATATGCAAGATACGTAGACGATATTTTCGTTCTATGTCACGATATGTCAGAAGCTGAGAACATAAAAACTTTACTTCAGATAAATTCAGTTTTAGACTTCACAATCGAGATTAGCAGCTTTGACAAGCAGCTTCCGTATCTCGACCTCTTAATAGCTCAAACAGAAGATGGTCTCACGTCTTCAGTCTATTCTAAACCAAATTTTGGCGCTAACTGTTTTAGTGGCGACAGTTACTGTCCCGATCAATATAAGACGTGCGTCATATTTGGCTACCTGAACAGAGCTCTTAACTACTCTTCAACTCAGGTAGACTTTGATAAAGAATTAACAAGAATAAAAACTCTTCTAATCAATAACGATAATTCAAATAGAATGGTCGATAATGCAATTCGGAAATTTATGGATACAAAAATTCTCAATTCTCGACAAAATGACGACTCGGCTAAGACATCAGTACCACTCTTTTACAAAGCTCAAATGCACCAAGACTATAAAAAAGATGAACAGGCAATAAAGAAAATAATCTACAACAACGTGCGTGTTACAATGTTAGATATTACAACAACATGACTTGAAACTACATGTTTATTACAACTGTAGTATAACTCATAACCTCGTGTTAAAAAATAATCCAAATAACAGTGGCAAATTTCAGAAAACCAATGTTGTGTATATGTTCACGTGTCCTTACAAACACGACCATCCAGCGACATATATAGGACATACTCGCACAACTCTTTCTCGACGATTAGCAATGCACACTCACAGAGCGGAAGCCTCTTTGCTCATCTTACTACAGTTCACCATCAAACACCTAATAAAAAACTGCTTGGTAATAACACTGAAGTTATTGCCTCTGATACAGACCCAGACAGATTAAAGATCAAAGAAGCTTTGTTGATCTTGAGACACCCCCCCCCCACGATCAATGTTCAATATGATAGTTTTAATCGAACATTACTGTTACAATATGGACGCGGCCCGACTGATCATATTGTGACAAATAACACCACGTTCAACTCTAAAAGACAAACCATTTCTTCGGATAACATGGGTGGCAACTCGACGACAAGTTTACCTGCCTCTGTAACGTGTCATCAGCGTACAAGTGATGTACGAAACAATACTCGTGATGGATCCGTAGACTCTCATACCTCGGATCTACCACTTACAAAAGTCAGTAGTTGTATATCTCGTGGTGACAGACCCGTCACCCTCTCTACAACTGAAAACGAGTCTGATGTGGACGATCAAGTCTTCATGATGGCTCTGGACGGCACAGAATTGTCCTTCGTTTTTTGCGTTTCTGTCGGCCGTGACAGCGGATCTCATTCGCTATGCGCTGGCAACCAAAGGCGCCACACTTCAGTTCATTCTTTTGTATCGCGCGATCGGCCTGATTCCGGAAAAAAAGTCGATCTTCATGAAATGGCCCGCTGTGCTTCAGCTCAGGACGCTATACATGGAGATGGCCAAACACTACTTGGCGATAACGTCGTTTTCCCCACCAGCTTCATCTGGTCTTCAGTCGATGGTGCTGCAGGCAACTTCGAAGAAAGTAATCTTCTATCGTTGTCTCATGGCTTGCTCGGCGATGAAGACAATACTTTGACATTCGGGCAACTTGACGCTTGCGTCCCAGTTGAACTTCCTGACGTTCAGCCTGGATGTGATGATGGTGTGGGGCTCAGTGGTTCGAATATTACTTTTGAGAATCTCACTTACAATGATAATATTAATAAGCGGCAACGGCGCTAATTGCAGTCCGACCGTATACAATAGCCTTGTCTTACTTTATGTTACTGCCAATATTTTTGTACCCGTGCTTGTCGTTCTTTGTTTTGTTCACAAGTCGTACAACGCCGCTCTGTATAGTTACGTTTTTCACCTATCGAGCGTTTAACGTGTTTTAGCTAGTCTTTCATTTGTTTAAATTACTTATTTAATTCTAAATTATTGAAAAAATATCATCGATTTTGTTGGGTCACTTTTCGTCGGACTCTATTTAATTTCAAATTGAGTTTCGCTCTTTATAGCTCATTTAATGTGGTCGCTTTATATATATATATATATATATATATATACATATATATATATATATATATATATATATATATATATATATATATATATATATATATATATATATATATATATATATATATATATATATATATATATATATATATATATAAGTAGTACTACTGTATAATGCGAGCGACCACTCAAAGTTTGGTAGCTCATTCTTTTAATATAAATCTACTTGAATTACTGGTTCTGTTTGTTTGTTTATATTTATTTATTTCATAGTTGAAATTATTCTTTGTCGGATTATATTTAAACAAACTATAACATTACTATATATACTGAACTCTTCGTTGATTGGTAGTACTCTTTCTTCTGTTTCTAATCTTATCAATTTCCTCTTTGATATCGGTTTTCTCTTCACCGCAATTAAAAAAAACATTAAATCAATAAAATGTAACGTAGGGTTATATATATACCTATATATATATATATATATATATATATATATATATATATATATATATATATATATATATATATATATTGACAGTATTTATGTATTAAATTTTCTAGTAAGCATGCTCGATTTAACTTTACGGCCTATACTCTGTTGCAACGTTTTTTAACGGACGTTTCAAATCGTCTCCATTTTCCACCAAGTATCACAAACACTTCTTTAATCAAATCTTTATTTAAACATGGGGATGACCGTCCGGTTTCGGCTTGTTCCATCATCAGAACCCCTATAATAATCAATGTAAAGAACAGTAGACAAAAGCCAAATATGTAAAATAAAAAATGCAAGCGCTCTTACCAACTGAGCCACCGACCATCACTAAAAATGATGGCTAGAAGTCTCAGTCTTTCGGAGCTACTTAACATTAGACTACGACTATGATAGGCTCAGAACTCCTTACTTCGGCTCGACATCGACAGCTAGTGTGCTGCCAGATAGGTAATTTTTTTTTATGAAGTGAAACTGTTAGGAACCCGAACAATTCCTAATAATTAGAATTTAGGCTACAAGTGCGACGGCTTATAAAAGAGAATCGTACAGAGAGTTCACCTGTCTACACCGTGGCTTCTAGTGAACTCTACCGAGAGATAGTCGTTGTGTATTTGAATAGTTTAAGTTAAAAGAACTTGTTTTATGTTATATTTGGTTTTCTAATAAATAGTTAAAACGAATTAACTCGTAGTAACTTAGACGATAGAAACGATATAACATAAAACAAGTTCTCGCCCAAGATCTTCAACCGACAACTTTAAACATCCTTATAAACCGCATAACCAAGGGTCAGTGTCCAGTATTGATGGTGATTCGCGTCGAATAATAATTATCTCTATAAATGGAGTCCAGACACGACTTCAACTGGACACTGGAGCTGATATTACAGTGATATCACGATCAGCATGGATGGCACTTGGTTGCCCAAAGTTAGAACCAACAGATGGATGTTTTAAAGCCGCAAACGGACAGCCACTCAAAATGGATGGTTTTCTAGAGGCAGATTTTTCAGTTAATGATGTCACCGGCGAAATTCACCAAGGACATGGATTATGTTATGTGACTGAAAACAGTGACCTAATTGGCTACCCGTGGATCAGACAATTACGAGATTTTCAAAATGTGTTAAACAAATTTATGATCCAGGAAATCCGTTCTGTGACAAGCCGTCATTAACAAACTTAAAGAGTCATACAGCAAAGTTTTCTCTTCACAATTAGGCCACTGTACAAAAATCAAGGCAAGATTAATGATAAAACCAGGTGCTCAACCAGTTTTCAGAGAAAAAGACCAGTGCCGTTTGCTACTCTTCCTTTGATTGACACAGAATTAGAGCGTCTACAACAAGAAGGTGTTATTTCCAAAGTAGATCACTCAAACTGGGCTGCACCTATCGTTGTGATAAGAAAAACAAACGGGTCAATACGTTTGTGTGCAGATTTTTCAACAGGTCTCAACGACGCACTATTACTCCACCAACATCCCCTTCCTACTATCAAAGAGATTTTTACGAAACTCAATGATGGAGCTTATTTTTCACAAATTGAGTTTGCCGAAGCATATCTTCAAGTTGATGTTGAAGAAGACTCCAAAGAATTTTTAACAGTGAATACACACAGGGGTCTATTCCGGTTCAATCGCCTTCCGTTTGGAGTCAAATCGGCACCTGGTATTTTTCAGCAAGTTATGGACAACATGATAGCTGACCTCAAAGGTGTTGCGGCTTATCTAGACGATGTCATTGTAACCGGCAAAACACTCGAAGAACACAATGCAAATTTGGAAGAACTGTTTAAAAGAATTTGTGAGTACGGGTTTACGATTCGTCTGGAAAAATGCAACTTTGTAACAACTCAAGTAACTTATCTTGGAAATATCATTTCGGCGGCGGGACGTCTACCAGATCCGAAGAAAATCGAAGCGATTCTAAACATGACTCAACCTAAAAATGTGAGTGAAGTTCGAACATTTGTAGGGCTAATAAGTTATTACGGAAATTTCATACCCGAAATGAGAATTCTACGAGCACCGTTAGATCAGCTGCTTAAGAAAGACAAAATGTTTCAGTGGTCAGCAGAATGTCAGTCAGCATTCGAGCGTACCAAAGAAATTCTTACTTCAGATCTTCTTCTGACACACTACGATCCAAACTTACCGATCGTAGTAGCAGCTGACGCGTCTGACTACGGAATAGGAGCCGTAATACTTCATCGCTTCAAAGATGGTACGGAGAAGGCAATTGCACATGCAAGTCGAACACTCACGGAAGCTGAACGCAAATATGGTTAAATCGAAAAAGAAGGTCTGGCACTCATTTTTGCCGTACAAAAATTTCACCGATACATTTATGGTAGAAGATTCACATTACTCACTGACCATAAACCACTGGTATCTATTTTTGGAACCAGAAAAGGAATTCCAGCCAATCGAGCAAATCGACTACAACGATGGGCTTTAGTACTTTTAGTTTACAATTTTAAGATAGAGTACCGTAACACTCTATCATTCGGCCATGCCGACGCTTTATCGCGGTTGATTTCTTCTCAGAAAACCCCAGACCAGGATTTGGTAATTGCGTCTATAAACGAGGAGGTAGACGCTACGTATGTCAAAACCCTCAAACAGTTACCAATCAGTCACGTGGACGTTCGTCAACACAGCCAGAGATGACACGTTAAAACTCGTATACGAATACACCGTAACTGGACGATGGCCACGAAGGTCTTCACCGTCAGTATCCCGTTTGTACAACCTGAGAGATGAACTTTCGGTACACGAAGGATGTTTGTTCTACAATGCACGAATTATTATACCAAACAGTCTAAAAAGTAGAATACTACAAACCATCCACATCGGACACCCAGGAATATCACGCATGAAAGCGTTGGCTCGTGTATGCGTGTATTGGACAGGAATTGACAGGGATGTGGAAAATTTCGTACGTAACTGTTACCCATGTCAAACTGCATTGGAATCACCAGTGAAACACCCTCTATGCTCGTGGCCAACAACTTCAACACCATGGAGCCGAATCCATGTTGATTTCGCCGGACCAATAAAAGGAAAAATGTATATGGTTGTAATCGATGCGTATTCAAAGTGGCCGGAAGTGATTGAAATGAAATCAACAACAACTATAGCAACATTGCAAGAGCTTAGTCGCATTTTTGCTCAATATGGGTATCCAGAAATGCTCGTCTCCGACAATGGTTCCCAATTCACATCCGCACTGTTTCAAGAATTTTGCAAGGAACACGGAATCAACAATATAAGATCACCTCCCTTCCATCCTCAATCTAACGGTCAGGCGGAGAGATTTGTTGAAACGTTCAAACGTAGTCTAAAAAGTTGGAGAAAGAAAAATCACCAACGGAAGCTCTGCAAACGTTTCTTTTTACATACAGAAACACTCCATGTCCATCATCTGCAGCAGAAAGGTCACCAGCCCAGTCATTTTTGGGAAGAAAGCTTCGTTCAGTTCTGGATCTGCTCAAACCAAAAAGAGTACAATTCTAACTTCCAAACCTTAAAATGGAAGAACAGTTTAACCGGCATCATGGCGCTAGACCACGAAAATTTGAAATAAATGATTTTGTGTATGTTAGTAACTATCGTCCCGGACCAACGATCTGGACATGTGGTCAAATAAAACAACGGAAGGGACGCGTACTTTATGATGTGATTGTAGATGGAAAATTATGGAGAAGACATGTCAACCAACTACGTCCACGCAGCGCTGGAAAACAAATAATGACAGAAACTTTTTACCTCCCAAGACGTCATTTCACACAACAACAGTCCACCGAAGATCGTTACAAACAACGACAGAGATACACACCGGAGTCTTCACAACCGATGTCTAGATCTTCTCATACGCCATCGACTGGAGCGTCTTCCTTCATGGAACCGAGAACCAGTACTTCTTCTTTGTCAGAATCTCCAAGAACAAGAGGATCATGTTGTTGTACTCCTTTGAATAATTTATTTACCCAAGGGACAACAGGAAAACATTTTTCTTTTGAGAAACGACTGACACAATCATCATCTCATTCGCCACAGAAATTATATGCATCGCCTACCGATCGTCCGGTGAGATTTTGACGACCACCTGCACGTCTGATTATAAATCCAAGAGCTCAGTCATATACCTGATGGGCATCTGCGTACTCCTTTTTAAGAGGGAGGTGTTAGGAACCCGAACAATTCCTAATAATTAGAATTTAGGCTACAGGTGCGACGGCTTATAAAAGAGAATCGTACAGAGAGTTCACCTGTCTACACCGTGGCTTCTAGTGAACTCTACCGAGAGATAGTCGTTGTGTATTTGAATAGTTTAAGTTAAAAAAACTTGTTTTATGTTATATTTGGTTTTCTAATAAATAGTTAAAACGAATTAACTCGTAGTAACTTAGACGATAGAAACGATATAACAGAAACATTGCGTTGAAATGTTTCGAGAGCCTACAAATAGGATGACTCACTGTCACCACAAAAACAATAATATATATATATTGACTATTTTCTCTAACTTTGTGCTTTCTTTGCTATGGGGATGTTTAACTTCCGGTCTTATGTTGAGCATTTAACTGTAATTAAAATGAGCCTTACGGTTGTTCCTAATTTTACTTTTGAAGACGTAGAAAGATTTTTCAAAATGAAAAATACATGTCTTATATCAAAGGATATGGTTAAAGGATATAAATATTTTGTGGAAGAGTATATTCACGACATCAAAAGTATGGTTACCAAGATACTAGCTAGGACAGTCGCCGATTAGCAATATTGTAAAAAATTCACGTGCGATTGCACTTTTAATAAAATATAATACTATTGAGCATAAGCTAATCTATCGTTTTACTTTCATCTTGATTTAAATTTAGTATTTAGTGGGGTTAAAAAAAGAAAAGAAAACGAATTGTATATCTCATCATTGTATATTCTCATTCTTTTAATAAACCAAGTTTCAGAATTGAGTGAGAATCTAGTTGTAAGCAGTAAACGCTTCCGAAGTCAGAAATTAACCCTAGTTGTCCTTATCTGGCTGCTTCACCGGACAGAAAAGTTATTGATTTGAATGAATACGGTGTTTTAGAAATTAAATGCTCAAACCCTCAGAAAAATCTCTCCGCTTTGCCTTATCTGTTAACACTGGAAATGGATTTTATTTGAAAAAACGCACAAATACTACTATCAAGTGATTCAACAACTTGCAGTAACTGGATGTGAATGGTGACTTTTTCGTGTATAAATCTGATGAATGTCATTGCAAACGAATTTATTTTAATCAAGATGTTTGGGACATGGTTAAGGAAAAACTAGATTTTTTTTCACTTTTTTTTGTAGAGCATGAAATTTTGTTTATACAATCAAGAACATTTAAAACAAAATGTTATAAACGTGTACTGTACATCCTCCCAGACCAATTGCACAAGAACAGTTTGTCATGTCTATTTGTCCATTTTTAAATTGAACCTAAATGTTATAAACGTTTATTGTTACATTAATAATACATTGCATGATAATGTAATAATACACTAAATAATGAAAAAAACTTGAGAAATAATTGCTGAAATAAAATATAAAAATGATAACAAATGACTATTTATAGAGCAATGAAAAATGTTATTTCGTGGAACAAATAAAAAAAATTAAGATACAGCGTCTCAGCATAGTCATCAAGTTGAAGAATAGGAAAATGAACTCAAGGAGTAATTGCTAAATACAGTAACATAAGCATGCAAGACGATAACACATCTTGAAGAACAAACAGCAAAGATGACTTTAAAAAAAAATGAAAATTATAAAATTAAGATACAGTGACTCACTATAAAGGACAATAACTAAAAAAAAATTTAACCAACTCTAAAAAAGAAACCTAACCAAAATAATATTTCAGAAATCTCACTTTAAATCAGAATTATCTAAAAAACTTTTAACTAGTGGTGGTTTGAAATTAGTTAACAAAGCTGCATTTACCCAGTGCTGCTGAAGTGTACCTAAGGAAGCTAGATTAAGTGTTCTCGAAAACAAATTATATGATTTCACCCGCTTAATACACCTTTCTACATGAACTCTGAGGGATGAAATTAACTGATTATGTCTTATTTCATCTGCACTGAATTGCCCTGATTGGTTCAAAAAAGAAGGTATGGCTAAATGACAGTGAATTTCCTCTAGATCCTTATCATGCTTAAATTTATTCACTCCAAATTTTGTTGAGTTCCTTTTCCATTTTCACGCAGAGTTCAGTTTTCTTTTGTAATTCTTTCTTTAATTTATCAATAAGGGAATTTTCTTCTGATTCTGTAGACCTAGATAATAAAATTATTATAAACTATATTAAAGTTCTATAAATACATTTCCCTTATAAAATATTTTAATAAAACACTGATACAAGTTTGATCTATATATAGAAATATTAAATTATCTTTTCCAACTCTATCACATTTTCTGTCGATATTACTTCTTCACATACAAAAGGCACATCTCTTGCAGTAAAAACTTTACCAAAACTGCTTGGCAATAAATCTTGAGCAGTAAGAGTAACGTCATCTTTTTGAATGGTCGACAACAAGGACTGACAAACAGGACTTTTTCTTTTATTCGGCAATTCATAGGAATTCCATTCAAATAAAGTTGGTATTGCACCAGGTTTTAATTTTTCATGACTTGATTTCATGTTGTCTTCAGCAATGAAATCACTTCTGGTGAAATGCCTTGAACAAACTTTTGTTTCTTTTCCAACCTATCAAATTAATAAACAAACAAAAATTAAACACTGAACCACTGACAAAACTAGACAACAAAGCGATAAAAGGAGTCTTATTATAAAATTAAGTCAATAAGTTAAAAACACTTACGATTTTAATTAACACAATTCACAGGTAAACAGAACTAGACAACTACCTCTATTACAAAGGCTTATAATAGGATATGATTAATCATTAATATTAATGGGTGGAAATATTACAACGTATTTTAACATAAAAGTATGTTAAACAACACAATGCAAACCTTGAAATTCTTCCCAATATCCCTTCGTATCTTATGAGTCCAAGCTTTAAAAATAGGGAGTCGCACGGAAAAATTTAATATAAAAAAAATAATTAAAATTTATATTTTTATTAAAGATAATCACAATAGAAAACGAAATTTAGCAAAATTTTTCTTCTACGTGTTATATTAACGAAGTTATATCGATTTGAAGTTCACGCGTCGGATCCCATCTCTAAGCCTGAATGAGCATTAAAAATGACCAAACGCATGTATGTCGTTTCCCATGTGCGATAGCACATTACAGGCCGAGCTCGCGTATAGCTTACATTATATTACTCTTTGTATCTTTCAATTCAATACAGCCTTACAAAGCCAATATAATTTTATATTTTCAAGTAATTATTAATCCAGCTAATAGATAAAAGAATAACTAAAAACACCACATAATTTAAAACATTTATTAATAAAACAAACAAAATGTAGCGACAGTTCGTCGTCTGTTTGTTTTTTTAAGACTCTGATATTTGTTCATGATCATGATGTTCATGATGTAGGTTGCAGTCAATTACTTTCTGTAACTTATCATAACTTGATTTTTAAATTGCCCCCTCCTCCTTTTCCTTGCCAATGCAAGGCGGAGTTACGGTGGCTGTCTGTCATGGAGAACGCTTGGATGACAGTGGAAAACTGAAAATGAATGATAGTTTCAACTTGTCAAATGTAGCCAACTATACTTTACTGAAAATGTCCATCACTACCTTAGTTACTTTAATGTTTACGACGTTATACTTACAATCTGGTGTTCGCGCCATAACTTGTAAGTTGTCTGTCACATAAAAATCTTAAAGTGCGTTTGTGCCAAAGCGTTTTATCTAAATTTGTAAACGGCCTAGAGAGATGAAATTTTCAGACATGATAGTTCAATATGTAAACTTTAATAAAGCGAAAAAATGAAAACTGATGGAGTATTAGTAATAATTTTATGAAAATATGAACACGCTAGATCAAATTGTAAGTTGTCTGTCACATACAAATCTTAAAGTGCGTTTATGCAAAAGCGATTATCTAAATTTGTAGACGGTCTAGAGAGTTGAAATTTTCAGACATGATAGTTCAATATGTAAACTTTAATAAAGCGAAAAAATGAAAACTGATGGAGTATTAGTAATAATTTTATGAAAATATGAACACGCTACATCAAATTGTAAGTTGTCTGTCACATACAAATCTTAAAGTGCGTTTATGCAAAAGCGATTATCTAAATTTGTAGACGGTCTAGAGAGTTGAAATTTTCAGACATGATAGTTCAATATGTAAACTTTAATATAGCAAAAAAATAAAAACGGATGGAGTATTCATAACAAAGATAAATGCTTTCGAAAAACCACTTACTTTGAACTTCGCTACGACCGCATCAAATTCTAAAAAGTGCGTTTATGCAAAATCGATTATCTAAATTTGTAGACGGTCTAGAGAATTGAAATTTTCAGACATGATAGTTCAATATGTAAACTTTAATATAGCAAAAAAATGAAAACGGGTGGAGTATTAGTAATAATTTTATGAAGATATGAACACGCTAGATCAATTCATAGTGCACGCCTAGGACGCCTTAGGTGTAGTCTCTAGAACTTCGCTACGACCGCATCAAATTCTAAAAAGTGCGTTTATGCAAAAGCGATTATCTAAATTTGTAGACGGCCTAGAGAGTTGAAATTTTCAGACATGATAGTTAAATTTGTAAACTTTAATATATTTTGTAAAATTGACCCAGTAAATCCGGAGATATACATTTTCTTGTACACCCACTTTTAACGGCCCGTTTTTCTATGTTGCCAATTTATTGGCTAGAGATAGGATGGCGAGATTCGTCTGCGCGTCTCAGCCGTGCGACTGCCTATTTAAAAAGAATATCGTCTTTCGTCTTTCGGAAATGAAAAGAAAGATAATCCTCTTCTACACTTCTTTTTTGTGGCAGAACATTGAGGTACGCAGCAAAATGAAGGCATTATTGTTTTCTTTTAATTAAATTATTTTTTTCAGATTCAAAAGAACAAGATCTCTTGGCAATAACAATGATTAGTCAGCAACAAAGTGAACGACACTATTTTACTAACTATCGCCTATCAAACTAAATGCCGTATAACTCACGACAAACAACTCCGATTTTTATAGAATTTAGAATGCTAAGTTCCTACCACTATTTTACACCAAATCTGAAAATTCACACTTCCAATGCAACAAAATTTCCCACGTTATGACTAGATCGGTAAGCTCGAGACTGCTGTCAACACTAAACCGGAAATGATGTGTACCCGTTTTATAGCTAGAGTAAAGAAATCTCAAAGTTAGAGTGAATAGTCAATATATATATATATATATATATATATATATATATATATATATATATTTATATTATTCAAATAAATAGGTGTTAATTTTTCGTCGATACAGGCTCGGTTAAATTCCATTGACCAAGTTTTAATTCGCCCACGAAGTTGTTCAAAAAACGCCCGATTATACAAATCATTATTACTTTTTAACTTGCAAGTTTCGGCTATTTTTTCAGCCATCTTTAGGATTGGTGGAAATCGGAGTCAACCGACAGTGACTTTCGGTGGTGGTCTTCTTTCTTTTCTTTTGTTGACATTTGAACCATGATAATGTAGAGTAACTCCGAAACGCGTCGGTGATATAATATATTTGATTATAACTTTGATTTTGTTATATAATTCGGTTGTTATATAACATGAATAGCGGTCAGTTGTTTGCAAGTCCTCGAATTCGAAGTTCTTTCAGGGAGCTTGAAAAAAGTTTTAACAAGTTGGTTTCTGCGAAATATGCTGTGTTGTTTAATAAAGAATGCATCAAAAATTACTTGCTACCCAAATATTATATATATATATATATATATATATATATAGTAGGTAAACTTCAACTTTTTTTTGGACATTTTGGACTCACCAGAACAAAATTCCTGGCGCCGCCCCTGAAATTACTGTTATAAACAGTTTTTTTTCTTCTTTTTAGGTTAGCGAAAGAAGTTATTTAATCTCGCGAGACACTCAACCTAAGCAATGCGCGTAAACTCCTTGTTTAAGAGAGCTACGATTGTAACGCCGGTGAGATTCGAACCGCCAACCTATAAGCCGTCAGCCGTACGCTTTACCGCTTAGCCACCACCGCCAGTTTTCAAAGTAAAATCTAAAATATAGAGTTGTAGTTTTGATTATATGCTCTGATTTTCTTTAACGAACACGTTTTGCAAATAATGTTGCTGTTCATCGTATTTAGTCAAACTTCCTATTTAGTTATTAAATTCGTTAGGAGTTTAAAATTTTTGAAATATGCATAACATTTCTTGGTTGATTTTTGATTTTATATTTTTTTCATATATCATGATTTTTGAAGTTTTAAAATGAATTATTTTTTAGCTATTGCTGTTGGTTCACCAACATCTGATGTTGTTACGCTGTTAAGAACTTATGCATTGCACCACATCTCTGTTAAATTACGTTTTTCATCAAATAAAATAATTTGGGAACCACAAAGCTGCATCAATTTTTATAACCATTCTGCAGAAGTTAATGTTTCTTTGCTTTTGTTCTATAACATTTCATCAAAGGAGCTTCAACGATTTGGTGAGCGTCTCTATTTTACGAGTATCAAAAAAATCTTTTTTTTTAAAACACTTTATACTGAAACAGGTCACCAGTTGTTTATCAGTTCGGGTGAGTTTAATCTAAAGTTTAATATGAATATTTTATATTGAGTTGATTCAAAGTGACAAAATTTGTTTTCACTATTCAGTGTTTGGGAAATTACTTTGAAAATGTAATTGGTTACAATAACTAGTTACTTGTTGAAAATATGACTAGTTACAGTTAAAAATTTTCAAATGTAACTAGTTTTACAGTTACAAGTTAAAAATTTTCAAAAGTAATTAGTTACAATAACAAGTTACTAAAAAATGTTAAATGTTACATTGCAGTTCTTTTATTTGTGAGACGTGTTGGTCTAGTACTGCAATCAGCGCCATTGACAGCGCGTTTGCTAGTCATATCTGGGAGTTGCCAACGTTGTACAAGTGGCCGCTGGTCTGTTTCTTCGTATAATAAGTGGCACTCAAAAATAAATGTAATTTAACTTTTAAAGAAAAAGATAAATAAAAAAAACTTTTTAAAAACTGGTCTTATGATAAGACTAGGGTGCTGGCTAAGTTATACAGATCTGTTCATTAAATTCAAGCTGAGTACCTTAGTCTTATTATAAGACTAGTTTTTAAAAAGTTTTATTTATTTATTTTTATATTCTAAGTGGTCAATTGTGTTTAATAGAGCCTGTTAAAAAGAATATATATATATTTAACAAAAACAGCTTTGTCAGAATTATACATTCAGTTCCTGGCAATACACCTCTTTTTCAAAAATTGCTTTTCAAAAATTCACAACAGTTCTTCGAGTTTGACAGTGGAGCTAGAGATAGGTTTTGCTCAATAAAAGTTTAGCAGCAATGGGGACGACCAAAACTTCATCCAAACATTACAAAATTTGTTTCAGCCACTGGTGACAAAATTCCAGTCATAGGATTTTGTCATGTTTTTACTTCAACTCCAGATCCAAAGAATGTAGTAAATCTTGAATTCAACATTACAAAATTGCCAAAACTCAATATTATTGGCAGAAAAGCAATTCTTGATTTGAAAATTGACATGACAGCAGCCTTACAGCAACATCATCATCATCATTTATTTTTTAAACGTCCCTATTCCACGCTATGCTAGGGTTGGACGTTTTTTCCATATCAGGCCCCTCCACAAGTCACAATCCAGGGCAGACTGTCGCTTCAGGCCGAGCTCATAAATTCTTCTTCAAGCCCATAGCTAACTTTTCACTTCCGTCTAGGCCGAGAAAAGAAAGCGCGGACCTTGTCGACCTTGTTTGATCAGGCGACGTCCGAGCCGGCAGGAAATTCTTTGTTTTGTTACCCATATGGAATCTGGAGCAAAGTTTTACCCGGATGCCCTTCCTGCGAACCTCCCTTTAGTCGCCTTTTACGACACGCATAGGAGGATACACGGTGGTTCTATTCTATCGGCCCGAACCACAAAGCATCGGCCCGAACCACAAGTTCAACAAATCAAAGAAAGTCCAAGTGATACACTAGTTCTCAACAGTTGTAAACAAATTTGTAAAGAATTTAAAGAATGTTTTGAGCCAGGACTTGGTTGTTTAAAAAATTTCGAATTAGAGGTCAAATTCAAGCCTGAAGCAACTCCAGTTTTTTTGCAAAGCTCGAACAGTGCCATTTTCAATTCAAGAAGACCTCAATTTCACGTTGGATGCCGGTGTGAAAAATGGTATCTGGATTCCAGTTGATTTCAATGATTATGGTACACGCATCGTACCAATCAGAAAACAATTACATCCTGGAGAGCCAAAAGCCAAATTGAGAATTTGTAGAGATTATTCTGCCACAGTTAATTCCCAATTGGAACCACCCGACACCCAATGCCACTTCCTGATGACTTGATGCGGAAACTTGGAAAAAGCAGCTATTTTAGCAAGATAGATTTAGCTGATGCATTCAACCAAATAAAACTTGCTCCAAGCAGTCAGAGAAAACTAGCATTGAGTACGCATCGAGGAGTCTTGTTACAAACTAGACTTCCCTTTGGCATTATCTCTGCACCAGGCTATTTTCAAGAAGTCATGGATAAGCTCACTTGTGATTTAAAAGGAATTGCTGTCTATCTCGATGATATCCTTGTTGGAGGAAACAGTGCAAATGAACACATGGAAAATTTGAGATCTCTTCTTCAACGTTTACGTGACAAAGGTCTCAAATGCAACATGAAGAAATGTGTGTTTGCAAGGACTTAGATTGAATATCTGGGGCATTTACTTTCGAAGGAAGGTGTTAGCAAAGGAAGACAAGTCGATGCTTTGATCAAAATGCCACACCCTACCAATATTTCAACTCTTCGATCATTTCTCGGTTCTGTTCAATTCTACCATAAGTTTATACCAAATCTTGCAACAACTGCTGAACCACTAACACGTCTTACCCGAAAGGATACACCTTGGAAGTGGACTTCAGAGCAAGAAAGGACTTTTCAAAAGAATAAAGAAATTCTTATCAAAGATGTCAAGTTAGCACATTTTGATAAATCACTTCCACTGGGTCTTTTTGCGATGCTTCAGAAGTTGGACTGGGAGTGGTTCTATTTCACAGGTATCCTGAAGGAGGAGAAAGACCGATATTCAATATTTCAAAGACACTTACTGCATCGCAACGTCGTTACAGCCAGATTCACAAAGAAGCTCTAGCTATAATATATGGGCTCCACAAGTTTCATCAATATCTGTATGGAAGAAAATTCATCCTTGTCATAGATCACAAGCCTCTGTTGGCCTTATTCAATCTTCTAAAAGGAACACCTCAGGTAGCGGCAAATTGTCTGGCTAGATGGGCACTCATGCTTCATCAATATGACTACTCTATTGAATATAGGAAGTCAGTAGATAATGGAAATGCAGATTCTCTCAGTCGATTACCATTTGGGGAAGATCCAGACTTTGATTTTCAAGAAAAAGACGAAGATGAATTTACAGTGTGCACAATCAAAACAATTAGTCAGCAACTTATGCCAACAGATGCACAGACTCTGGCCAAAGAATCTCGCAAAGACAGCATCATTTCAACTGTTTGTCAATATGTCAAAGAAGGCTGGCCTCATTCGATTCAACAAGAACAAGTACGTCATTTCCACTGACTACACAAGATTCAGGATAGAGTTCTTCAGCTACTACATCTTGGTCATTTTGGGATGAGAAGAATGAAACAGTGGTGTATTGGCCAGGCATTGACCATGATATCGAAGAACTGTGTCGAAAATGTGAATCTTGTGCTGCTCATCAACTTAATCCACCAAAATATCCAAACCATCCTTGGATGCTACCCGAAAAACCTTGGAGTCGCATCCATATTGATCATGCAATCAATTTCATGGGGACAAATTGGTTGATTGTTGTCGACAGTTTTTCTAAATATCCTTGCATTCACACAACTTCAAACGTAACAGCAAAAGCTACAATGGATCTGCTCGAAGATGATTTTACACACTTTGGCTATCCACATACAATCGTGTCAGACAATGCACCTGCTTTTAAGTCAGAGGAATTTCAAGGATGGCTCAGGGAGAGAGGAATTTTACACCTCACTGGTGCACCCTACCATCCAGCTTCAAATGGACAAGCAGAAAAATTTGTTCATATATCTTGTCTTCAGTCGATGGTGCTGCAGGCAACTTCGAAGAAAGTAATCTTCTATCGTTGTCTCATGGCTTGCTCGGCAATGAAGACAATACTTCAACCTGCGGGCAACTTGAGGCTTGCGTCCCAGTTGAACTTCATGACGTTCAGCCTGGATGCGAGGATGGTGCGGGGCTCAGTGGTTCGAATACTACTTTTGAGCATCTCACTTACAATGATAATATTAATAAGCGGCGACGGCGCTAATTGCCGTCCGACCGTATACAATAGCCTTGTCTTACTTTATGTTACTGCCAATATTTTTGTGCCCGTGCTTGTCGTTCTTTGTGTTGTTCACAAGTCGTACAACGCCGCTCTGTATGGTTACGTTTTTCACATATTGAGCGTTTAACGTGTTTTAGCTTGTCTTTCCTGTCTTTTAATAACTTATTTAGTTCTAAATTATTGAAAAAATATCATCGATTTTGTTGGGCTACTTTTCTTCGAACTCTATTTAATTTCAAAGTGAGTTTCGCTCTTTGTAACTCATTTAATGTGGTCGCTTTTTTTCATTCTGTTTTTTTAACTTAAATTTTAATGTGTTTCATTTATCAATAGCCGTATTAATTTATTAACTGAAAACTGATTCAGCCTAGCTCTAATTCAATGTCTCCGTCTAAGCCTAAGTATTTCTGATTTTTAACTCTTCCCTTTCAACTTTTATATTATTTAATTTATTGTTTAACATAGGGTTCTTAAGATGGCTTTTTATAGCTGAAACTGGCCAGTTAACCCTAATAGTTTTATTACTCATCAATTTTAACCAATAAATTTTTCAATATATGTCTCGTCGTTTCAAATTGATGAAAAGGGTTTCAAAAACGTGCTAAGAAAGATGACTAACGTTAAGTGGTCAATTGTGTTTAATAGAGCCTGTTTAAAAAATATATTATTCCAAAATATGGTAAAAAAAATATATATATATCTATATATATAAAAGAACATGTCCTGACTGACTGACTGACTGACCTACTGACTGACTGACTGACTGACTGACTGACTGACTGACTGACTGACTGACAGATGACTGACTGATAATCAACGCCGAGCTCAAACGCCTCATCCTAGGAACGTGAAATTTGGAACTTATATTACTTTTATAGCGTAAACATCCGCTAAGAAAGGATTTTTAAAAATTTTGCTCCTGAGGGGAAAAAACTGGAAAACAAACTTTTTTCTAAAACAATGTATATCTCGAAAACCAAAAATGAGGAGATTTTGAAATTTGGTATATAGATTCTTTTTGAAAAATAAAAAGATACGTGTTTTACCATTTTTTGAAAATTCGGTTTCCCGGACCTCAAATGTGGGTTGGAAAATTGGGTTATTTGGTTTTTAAAGTAGCTTCTACTCAAAAACTGTTAATGCTACAGGAGTAAAAATTAGTATTTAGTTTCTATTCTAAAAATAAAGATATACGTGTTTCACCATTTTTTTATAAATTTGGTTTCCAGGACCTTAAATTTGGGCTGGACAATAGGATTACTTGGTTTTTAAAGTAACTGATACTCAAAAACTGTAAATGCTACAAAAGTAAAAATTAGTATTTAGTTTCTATTCTAAAAATAATGATATACGTGTTTCACTATTTTTTGAAAATTTGGTTTTCAGGACCTCAAATGTGGGGTGGAAAATTGGGTTACTTGGTGTTTAAAGTAACTGCTACTCAAAAACTGTAAATGCTACAAATGTAAAAATTAGTATTTAGTTTCTACTCTAAAAATAAGGATATATGAAATTTTGGTTTTCATGATCTCAAATGTGGGGTGGAAAAAGGTTTCTTTGGTTTTTAAAGTAACTGCTACTCAAAAACTGTGAATGCTACAGATGTCAAAATTAGTATTTAGTATTTACTCAAAAAATAATGATATAAGTGTTTCAACATTTTTAAAAAATTTGGTTTTCAGGACCTCAAATGTGGGGTGGAAATAAGGGTTATTTGATTTCAAAATAACTGCTACTCAAAAACTGTAAGTGCTACAAATGTAAAAATTAGTATTTTGACGTTTTGTGCCGGTTAAAAGTAGCTAAGTCCAGTTTATCACCGGTTGGGCCAAGCCGTTGTTTTAGAGTCTTCACACGGGCCAGGCCAAACCTTAAATCAAAGTGGGACGGGCCGAGGTTTTTCACCAAGTATATAGATATTTTAGTGATTTTAGGGTCTTCAGTTGGGCCGGGCCAAACCTGAAGTCAAAGTGGGACGGGCCGAAGTTTTTCATCAAGTATATAGAACTTCTAGGCCTGTAAGAATGGGCCGGGCCTAATTCAAACGGGCTGTTCCGGGCCAGGAGTTTAGGTTTTTAAAACGTGCTGGGCTAAGTTGTCGAAGGGCCGAGCCGAGACCTAAAAAATTGATCTCTACTATGGATGCACGGTTCAAACTCTCTAATTTCATGCGAGCGAAGCCGCTACGGGCACTGCTAGTATATATATATATATATACGACTCTACTAGGAATCGAACCCACGTGTCTACGGCAACACCGCTTCGCCAAAATGCAAGCGCGCTTACCAACTGAGCCACCGACCATCTCCAAAAAATTATATATATATCTATATATATAAAAGAACATGTCCTGACTGACTGACTGACTGACAGATGACTGACTGATAATCAACGCCGAGCTCAAACGCCTCATCCTAGGAACGTGAAATTTGGAACTTATATTACTTATATAGCGTAAACATCCGCTAAGAAAGGATTTTTAAAAATTTTGCTCCTGAGGGGAAAAAACTGGAAAACAAACTTTTTTCTAAAAAATTTTTCTAAAAATTTGTTCTGAAATTTGGTATATAGATTTTTTTTGAAAAATAAAAAGATACGTGTTTTACCATTTTTGGAAAATTCGGTTTCCCGGACCTCAAATGTGGGTTGGAAAATTGGGTTATTTGGTTTATAAAGTAGCTTCTACTCAAAAACTGTTACTGCTACAGGAGTAAAAATTAGTATTTAGTTTCTACTCCAAAAATAATAAAACACGTGTTTTAGCATTTTTGAAAATTTGGTTTACAGGACTTCAAATGTGGGGTGGAAAATAGGGCTAATTGTCTTTTATAGTAACTGCTACTCAAAAACAGTAAATACCACAGATGTAAAAATTATTATTTAGTTTCTTTTCTAAAAATAAAGATATACGTGCTTCACCATTTTTTACAAATTTGGTTTCCCGGACCTCAAATGTGGGTTGGAAAATTGGGTAATTTGGTTTTTAAAGTAGCTTCTACTCAAAAACTGTTAATGTTACAAAAGTAAATCGATAACAAAACTTCTGAAAACCCCGTGAAACGCCGGGTAACCCCGCTAATATATATATATATATATATATATATATATATATATACATATATATATTTTATAAAGTGAAACATTGCGTTGAAATGTTTCGAGAGGCCACAAATAGGATGACTGACTGTCACCACAAGTAACGCAAATATTTGTATTTAGTTTCTACTCCAAAAATAATGAAATACGTGTTTTAGCATTTTTTGAAAATTTGGTTTCCAGGACCTCAAATTTGGGGTGGAAATAAGGGTTATTTGATTTCAAAATAACTGCTACTCACAAACTGTAAGTGCTACAAATGTAAAAATTAGTATTTTGAAGTTTTGTGCCGGTTAAAAGTAGCCAAGTCCAGTTTATCATCGGCCGGGCCAAGCCGTTATTTTAGAGTCTTCACACGGGCCAGGCCAAACCTTAAATCAAAGTGGGACGGGCCGAGGCTTTTCACTAAGTATATAGATATTTTAGTGATTTTAGGGTCTTCAGTTTGGCCGGGCCAAACCTGAGGTCAAGGTGGGACGGGCCGAAGTTTTTCATCAAGTATATAGAACTTCTAGGCCTGTAAAAATGGGCCGGGCCTAATTCAGACGGGTTGTGCCGGTCCAGGAGTTTGGGTTTTTAAAACGGGCTGGGCTAATTTGTCGACGGGCCGAGCCGAGACCTAAAAAAATGATCTCTACTATGGATGCACGGTTCAAACTCTCTAATTTCATGCGAGCGAAGCCGCTACGGGCACTGCTAGTATATATAAAAAATCGATAACAAAACTTCTGAAAACCCCGAGAAACGCCGGGTAACCCCGCTAATATATATATATATATATATATATATATATATATATATATATACATATATATATTTTATAAAGTGAAACATTGCGTTGAAATGTTTCGAGAGGCCACAAATAGGATGACTGACTGTCACCACAAGTAACGCAAATATTTGTAAGACTCTACTAGGAATCGAACCCACGTGTCTACGGCAACACCGCCTTGCCTAAATGCAAGCGCTCTTACCAACTGAGCCACCGACCATCCCCAAAAAAGGAAGGCTCAGTCGGTGGCTCAGTTGGTAAAAGCGCTTGCATTTAGGCAAGGCGGTGTTGCCGTAGACACGTGGGTTCGATTCCTAGTAGCGTTATTTGCGTTACTTGTGGTGACAGTTAGTCATCCTATTTGTGGCCTCTCGAAACATTTCAACGCAACGTTTCACTTCATAAATTACCTATCGGGCAGCAGTCTAGTTGTCGAACCGAAATAAGGAGTTCTGAGCCTATCATAGTCGTAGTCTAATGTTAAGTAGCTCCGAAAGACTGGGACTTCTAGCCATCCTTTTTTAGGGATGGTCGGTGGCTCAGTTGGTAAGAGCGCTTGCATTTAGGCAAAGCGGTGTTGCCGTAGACACGTGGGTTCGATTCCTAGTAGAGTCTTACAAATATTTGCGTTACTTGTGGTGACAGTTAGTCATCCCATTTGTGGCCTCTCGAAACATTTCAACGCAACGTTTCACTTCATAAATTACCTATCTGGCAGCAGTCTAGTTGTCGAACCGAAATAAGGAGTTCTGAGCCTATCATAGTCGTAGTCTAATGCTAAGTAGCTCCGAAAGACTAGGACTTCTAGCCATCCTTTTTTGGGGATGGTCGGTGGCTCAGTTGGTAAGAGCGCTTGCATTTAGGCAAGGCGGTGTTGCCGTAGACACGTGGGTTCGATTCCTAGTAGAGTCTTACAAATATTTGCGTTACTTGTGGTGACAGTTAGTCATCCTATTTGTGGCCTCTCGAAACATTTCAACGCAACGTTTCACTTCATAAATTACCTATCTGGCAGCAGTCTAGTTGTCGAACCGAAATAAGGAGTTCTGAGCCTATCATAGTCGTAGTCTAATGTTAAGTAGCTCCGAAAGACTGGGACTTCTAGCCATCCTTTTTTGGGGATGGTCGGTGGCTCAGTTGGTAAGAGCGCTTGCATTTAGGCAAGGCGGTGTTGCCGTAGACACGTGGGTTCGATTCCTAGTAGAGTCTTACAAATATTTGCGTTACTTGTGGTGACAGTTAGTCATCCCATTTGTGGCCTCTCGAAACATTTCAACGCAACGTTTCACTTCATAAATTACCTATCTGGCAGCAGTCTAGTTGTCGAACCGAAATAAGGAGTTCTGAGCCTATCATAGTCGTAGTCTAATGTTAAGTAGCTCCGAAAGACTGGGACTTCTAGCCATCCTTTTTTGGGGATGGTCGGTGGCTCAGTTGGTAAGAGCGCTTGCATTTAGGCAAGGCGGTGTTGCCGTAGACACGTGGGTTCGATTCCTAGTAGAGTCTTACAAATATTTGCGTTACTTGTGGTGACAGTTAGTCATCCTATTTGTGGCCTCTCGAAACATTTCAACGCAACGTTTCACTTCATAAATTACCTATCTGGCAGCAGTCTAGTTGTCGAACCGAAATAAGGAGTTCTGAGCCTATCATAGTCGTAGTCTAATGTTAAGTAGCTCCGAAAGACTAGGACTTCTAGCCATTCTTTTTTGGGGATGGTCGGTGGCTCAGTTGGTAAGAGCGCTTGCATTTAGGCAAGGCGGTGTTGCCGTAGACACGTGGGTTCGATTCCTAGTAGAGTCTTACAAATATTTGCGTTACTTGTGGTGACAGTTAGTCATCCTATTTGTGGCCTCTCGAAACATTTCAACGCAACGTTTCACTTCATAAATTACCTATCTGACAGCAGTCTAGTTGTCGAACCGAAATAAGGAGTTCTTATCATAGTCGTAGTCTAATGTTAAGTAGCTCCGAAAGACTGGGACTTCTAGCCATCCTTTTTTGGGGATGGTCGGTGGCTCAGTTGGTAAGACCGCTTGCATTTAGGCAAGGCGGTGTTGCCGTAGACACGTGGGTTCGATTCCTAGTAGAGTCTTACAAATATTTGCGTTACTTGTGGTGACAGTTAGTCATCCTATTTGTGGCCTCTCGAAACATTTCAACGCAACGTTTCACTTCATAAATTACCTATCTGGCAGCAGTCTAGTTGTCGAACCGAAATAAGAAGTTCTGAGCCTATCATAGTCGTAGTCTAATGTCAAGTAGCTCCGAAAGACTAGGACTTCTAGCCATCTTTTTTTGGGGATGGTCGGTGGCTCAGTTGGTAAGAGCGCTTGCATTTAGGCAAGGCGGTGTTGCCGTAGACACGTGGGTTCGATTCCTAGTAGAGTCTTACAAATATTTGCGTTACTTGTGGTGACAGTTAGTCATCCTATTTGTGGCCTCTCAAAACATTTCAACGCAACGTTTCACTTCATAAAATATATATATATGTATATATATATATATATATATATATATATATATATATATATATATATTAGCGGGGTTACCCGGCGTTTCTCGGGGTTTTCAGAAGTTTTGTTATCGATTTTTTCCAAGCTTGCTCTCCCGCTTCCAGTCGCTTTCCGCGTTCCCGGTCGCTTTCCCGTTCCCGCTTCCTCTCCCGTTCCCGTTCACGCTCATTTTCTTTTTTCCATTCTTTCATAACTTCTTTTAGCCCATAAAACGTCAAATAGATTTGGTAAGACTATATATATATGAATGTTTGTGGGTTAGTTTGTCTTTTATAAAAACGGGAAAGCGACCCGGAACGGACAGCGAGCGGGAACGGAAAAGCAAGCGTGAGCGGGAACGGGAGAGCAACCGTGAGCGGGAACGGGACAGCGACCGGGAACGGGAAAGCGACCGTGAGCGGGAAAGCGACCGGGAGCGGGAAAGCGACCGGGAGCGGGAAAACAACCGGGAGCGGTAAAGCCACCGGGAGGGGGAAAACGACCGGGAGCGGGATAGCAACCGGGAGCGGGAAAACGACCAAAAACGAGAAAGCGAGCAGGAGTGGGAAAGCAAGTGGGAAAGGAAACGGGAGAGAAAGAGACAAACATTAGAAAAACCTTTAAAAAACCCGAGCAACGCCGGGTATCTCCGCTAGTATATATATATATATATATATATATATATATATATATATATATATATATATATATATATATATATATATATATATATATATATATATATATATATATATATATATATATATATATATATATATATATATATATATATATATATATATATATATATATATATATATATATATATATATTCTTTTAAGCAAACTCGATTGAAAAAAATGGCACACTTGGCTGAATCGATTTTATTTTTAATTTTTTCCAATAGTCTAAATCGGTTTAAAAATAATTTATTATGAAACACAAACTCCATAATCTTATAGGCTTATAGATCTATTTCGGCAAATTTTGCCATCGTCAGAGCCGTATAACGTTTTTAAAAATAAAATGCAGTGACTAAATGGTAAAAGGTACAACTAATTGAAAAGAATTAAAATACAATTTAAATAAAATTTAAATTCATTAAGTACAAATGTAACAACATAAACAATATTTAAATTAAAATAATTATAATAATAACAGTAATAACTAAATAATTAAGATCAGTTAGCAAAGCCTTTAACAACGGAATTACAGTCAGCTTCAAGGGCGTGACTGATAGAAGAATCACATACATTATCTATAACCTTTGAAACACAAACGTCTGGTACAAAACATTCATTCAACGAAGAAATACCTTGAAGAAACATTGGCACAATTAACATGCATATTTTTAACAGAAGTTGTAGATGAGTTAAAACCTTTATTATTATTATTATTATTAGTTTTATTACTATTTAGAGAACCAAAAAGTTTAAGAGTTAAATCAAAAGAATACCATTGTTTATTAATTAAAGGCTTACATTTATTAATGGCTAAAGCTTCTTTTAATTTTAACTTAATGGGTTGATTTTCTTTCATTAATATATTGGTGTTATCAATTAGAAATTTATGTGATGGTTTGATTGAATGTTGTGTTGACATATGTTGGTATATGGCACCACTTTGACCATGCATAGTCAATCTACGCGACAGAGTGGTTCTAGTATGACCAATGTAATTTTCCACCTGACCATGTGGAAACGGACACGAAAATTGGTACACTAGGTTGGTTTGTGCTACAGGGCTAGAAACATTATATATACTATTTTTAATTAAAAGATTATGAGTTTTTCCATTGCTATAATAGATGTGTAACTTGAGTGTATTATCTTTATTTACAACCTTAATATTATCATACACAATGTTTTTCAACACTTTTTCATCTATTTTATAATTATTAGACATCTGATTAGCATAATATAATGGAATTATACAAGAATTTAATGAGTTATTGGTATTAGGTTTTGAAACATGTTTTTTATCAGTAATATGTGACATTAATTTATTTATAGTTGCATCAACAATAGAATTAGAATAATTATTATTTATTAAAAGTTGTTTAACTTGCTAAATTTCGTTGTGAAAATCAGACCAAGTTTCGGAAAATTTATAGGCCCTATTAATATAATTGTTAATAACGTTTAGTTTATATCTTTCAGGACAATCACTATTATAATTAAGACAATTATTTGTGTTTGTGGGTTTAGTATAGACCTGGCAAGATAGTTTTGATACATTTCGTGTAACTAAAGTATCCAAAAAAGGAATTTGATGTTTATTATTAGCAACTTCATAAGTAAATTGTAGTTTAGAATTTTTTACAAATGCATATCTCAGTTTAAATAATTTTTCTAAATTCTATATATATATATATATATATATATATATATATATATATATATATATATATATATATATATATATATATATATATATATATATATATATATATATATATATATATATATATATATATATATATATATATATATATATATATATATATATATATATATATATATATATATATATATATATATATATATATATATATATATATATATATATATATATTTGTCAAATTGACTTAAGAAAAATTAAAAAAACATTGAAAACAATAAATTAGCAACAGAACACCAAGAAAAATTAAAATAATATCAAAGTAAAAGTACTTGGCGACTTGGCTGTCTTTGCGTCTTTGGTACGGTTTCTATCATATTTCTTGGAGCAGAAATTTTGCGTTTTAGAGGTCATGTGGCTAGCAGAATCGTTTGGAGAGCGAAAAAGCGACCAGGAAGATAAGATCAATCGGGAGCGGGAATGCGGCCGGGAACGGGAAGGCGATCGGGAGCGGGAAAACGATCGGGGGCGAGAAAACTAGCTAGTCATAGATAAATTTCCACTCAGCGCTCTGATTTTTTAAAATTTAAATAATTAAAAATTTATTTGTAACTTTTTAAAATGTATTTATTACGTTATTTTATTTGAATATTAACTCTTCCTTGCTTTTCATTCCTTGAATTGTATTATTCCGCGTGTCAACATTGCCTTTGGATATTTTTGCTTAAAGTCGGTTTTTAGTAAGTTTTTCTGTAAAATACTTGTTCGTAATATGTTTTGATAATGTTCTATGGTTATTCTATTAAAAAGTTTTTTAAACCGTTTTTTCATCGAAATCGGTTCAGGACGCTATACTGCAGGATTACCGCAAACCGATATAGTTGTGATAAAATCAAACGGAGATAAAATAATGTGAAATAAAATTACACTGAGGCACATGGTATATAAAGAGCAGGAATACTACTGTAAAAACAGAAAACGTAAAGTGGAGTAAAATTGAGTTAGATATTGTTAAATGTTTGATATGGAATGAAAATCGGTTTTAGAAAGTCTGTAAACTTACTAATATCGACTTCAAAAACGGCAGAGTGACCAGAAAAACAACAAACAAGGCAATCCGAGAAGTAGTTGTGTACCTAGTGGCCGGGGAAGCGTTGGCCGATACGGAAGATTAAAAATATTAAAATATAAAACCGGAATGAAAGGCTCACGAGAGTATAAAAGTATAACAAATTATGTAAGTATAAAACTGAATAAAATGCGGCTATTTATGTTGGCGCAGTTAGTTAAATGAGAAAATGCGGGCACGCGATCGCACGGACGGAACCGCTGTCATCGCCGGACGGAATCGCTCGATTAACTTTACCGGATACCGGCGACTCAACGTTATGACCCGGGGTGGAGTGCAGAGTCGTCGGAGCCGGACGCCGGCTCCTCGATGTGATGAACCGGAGTTGATATATATAAGACTCAACTAGGAAAGTCCGCCTCGCTAATTGCGAGCCAGTCCCAAGCCTGGAGAAAGAAGGAGGGAAAGTAAAAAAGATCAAATTCTGATCCACGACAGGAAGTACTTAAGTGCTTTCTACATACAGCCATTAAAATCTTAAAACACCTGGTGTAAAGGACTATAATCTATTATGAAAAAAAAATCTACTAGGAATCGAACCCACGTGTCTACTGCAACACCGCCTAGCCTAAATGCAAGCGCTCTTATCAAGTGAGCCACCGACCATCACCAAACAATGATGGCTAGAAGTCCCAGTCTTTCGGAGCTACTTAACATTAGATACGATTATGAGAGGCTCATATATATATATATATATATATATATATATATATATATATATATTGCGAAGTGAAACACTGCGTTGAAATGTTGCAAGAGCCTACAAATAGGATGACTGTCACCACAAGTAACGCAGATATTTATAAGACTCTACTAGGAATCGAACAAAGGAGTCTACGGCAACACCGCCTCGCCTAAATGCAAGAGCTCTTACCAACTGAGCCACCAACCATCACCAAAAAATGACGAGCCTATCATAGTCGTAGTCTAATGTTAAGTAGCTCCGAAAGACTGAGATTTCTAACCATCATTTTTTGGTGATGGTTGGTGGCTCAGTTGGTAAACGAAAAAGCAACTGAGAGCGAAAAAGCGAGCAGGAAAAGTGAAGCGACCAAAAGCGGGAACGCGTCCGGGATCGGGAAAGCGACCGGGAGTGGTTAAATGAACGGGAGCGGGAAAGCGAACGAGAGCGAGAAAACGGCCGGGAGCGGGAATGCGACCGGGATCAGGAAAGCAACTGGGAGCAGTAAAGCGACCGAGAGCAAAAGAGCAACCGGGGAACGAAACGAGATCGAGAGGGACAAACATTAGAAAACCTCTAAAAATCCCGGGCAACGCCGGGCACCCCTCTAGTTAATGATAAAAAATGAAAAAGCTGGTTGAAACGTAAAAGTTTTAAGTTCAAGTTGTAACTTTAAAAGTAATGAGTAATAACCGATCATATGAAAAGATTTAAGCAAGTTGCAACTAAGTCTACAAAAAAATACAAATACAAAGTAACATTAAAATTATTTGCTAACTAGCCTAGCTGATTAAGAGCGGCACATTCATTTTTAACAATAATAGCTGCTCAGTTTTTTTTTTGGCAAGAGATGGCAACGAGTGTCACTCAACATATTTCCTGCACAGCTAAAAAGGCGTTCACTGTCAATACTTGCTGGTGGCAGCGCCAGAAACTTTTTAACCAACTTAAATTAAAATTAGTTTTTTTTTATATTTTATTGAAAAGCAACATTGCGGTTTTTTGAAGCAAAAAATCAGTGCTAAATAGTCGTTCACTATCGATCTTATTTTAATTTTCAACAAAATTTTTCTTTTAGTTACCAAAAATGATGCTACTACAATACTTTCAAATGTATAATTTCAATATTTCATTATTGAGTTAAAGCTGAAAGGAGGTTTCAAACAACCTAAACTTCTCTTTAAATCCGCTACTGAAAAACTCGTTGTTTTAATAATCAAGGTAAAAATTGCAAAAAACTTGTTGTGATGACCAGAAATCAGGTATCGATTTCCAGAATGTAACTGGTTTTAGAATAATAATATAACTAGAAAAGTTAAGCTTCACCTCTAATAACTGGGAAGTTACTTTTAGGGAAATAGTTCATCAATATTAATTTATATATATATATATATATATATATATATATATATATATATATATATATATATATATATATATATATATATATATATATATATATATATATACCGCTGGTGTATGACTTGCTTTGGTGTTTCCTTGAAAAAATGAAGTTTAAAAATTAATGTTAAAAATTAATTTCTTACGAGGGTTAGCTTGCTATCACTAATCCCTCCTCCTTTCTCCAGGCTTGGGACTGGCATGAGGAACAGGGCGTTTTTTCTAAATATGGGTTGTGCGCCAGGTTTAAGCTGTGAGGAAGCTGAAACTTTTGTGCACAGTCCTAGTTCCGGTCGGAACACATCAGCGTATTTGTGTTTTAATTTGTTTGTGATGGCTTTGCGTTCCACGTCTGTGTTGAAGCTCCGTATTTCCATGACAGAATAGTTTTCTAACAGTTCTTTAAAGTCAGGAAGTTGTTTTATCCATGGCATTCCCATGAGGTCGTTTGAATCTGTGACGTAAACAGTTCCCCGACCATGGAACTTTTGACCTGACTTATTTGCAACGGTAAATTTTGTCTCAAACATTTCTTCGGTCTTCACGGGTTGACCATTTGCTGCGCTTAGATTTGCCGTCGCTGTTGTAAGACTGGGGCGACCGATGGCTATCCATGTTGGACGAGAGATGAGAGTCACTTCAGCTCCTGTATCTAACCGAAGTTGAATCGGTCTATCGTTGATGATGACTTCAATGTACTGTTGGATTTCATTTCTGTTGTCTACTCGGTTAATGAATCGGTCTTGTCTAGAAGCACTCTTTTCTCTGTGTGTAAAAGAATTTTGTCTCCAGTTTGGATGATCCCGTGATACAAATTTTCGTTATTTGCGAAAATCTGGAGAACTCGTCGGTCTGACGTTAGGACACTCTCGTTTCCAATGTGGTCCGCCACAAATGGGACGTGGTATTTTTGGCTCTGCTTGATGTCGTGGTGACAATGGCTTTCGGTGAGGTGAGCTGTATCTGTTAATGGCCTGAATTTCTACATCCGGTCTTTCGATTGTTTTAGTATCATCCAGTGTAGTCTTAAGTCGTTCAGACTCTGCTATTAATTCAATGACTGTAATAAATTTTTCGCTATCCAAAATGCGTAACAGCCTGTAACGTATCTCGACATGTTCTTGTGCCTGAAGTCCTGCTACATATTGAACACAATGTGTTTTGTCTGACATTCCTCGAAGTTCTGCTGCCTCTGCAGCAGCAATGATCTTATTTCCATAAGTGCTAAAATCACTCCCTGGTGTACAAATTATTCGACTAAAGTCAAACCTTTGTCGAAAGAGACTTTTCTTAGGGCCAAATAGTTGTTCAAGGGTTGTGATGGTTTCTTCCCAACCAATATCGCTGGGAAGCCGTGGAGAAACTCTGGTAGAAAAAGCTGAATATGTGTGGTTGTCTAATAGAGTTCGAAGAAGTTCAGTCTTTGACTCTTCAGTAAGATGTCTTTCCGGACCTTTGACAGTGTCTTTAAAACGTCTAAGCCACAGACTGAAAAATCGTCCTTCCTCTGGTTCGTAGGAAAACTTCTCCACTTTCTGACGTAGTCGATCAAAAAGTGTTTCTTTTGAATCTGTCTTTTTTTCTTTTTGGGACTCTATAAATTCTAACAGTTTTCTCTGTGTCTCTGCATTTTCTTTCCTCAGCTCCTTTTCTTTCTCTGAATATTCTTTCATTAGCTTTAGGAATCTTTCTTCGCTCTTTTCCATCTGCATCTTGTGTTTTTCTTCGTTTTTTTCCATCTGCGTCTGAAAAAGTTCAATTATTTTTTGAATATCTGCCATTGCGTGATTTTATTCCTATCCTTCGTCGCCAATTGTTGTTATGTTTATTTGTCCAGAAACCAGGTATCAATTTCCAGAATGTATCTGGTTTTCTAATGTTTGTCACTCTCGATCTCGTTTCGTTCCCCGGTTGAACTTTTGCTCTCGGTCGCTTTACTGCTCCCGGTTGCTTTCCTGATCCCGGTCGCTTTCCCGCTCCCGGCCGTTTTCTCGCTCTCGTTCGCTTTCCCACTCCCGTTCATTTAACCACTCCCGGTCGCTTTCCCGATCCCGGACGCGTTCCCGCTTTTGGTCGCTTCACTTTTCCTGCTCGCTTTTTTGCTCTCAGTTGCTTTTTCGTTCCCACTTGCTTTCCCGTTCCCGCTAATTTTCTAATTCCCGTTTCCGCTCGCTCTCCCGCTCCGCTCCGATCATTTTGTGTCCGATTTCAATTTTTTTTGCTGTAGTTGTCTCCCATTTCCTCTCAACCACCAATTTCATTACCATCCGATGAATGGTGTAGCAACGCATAAGTTATTTACACACACACATAATCTTATTTATATATATATATAGATAATGTTTTAAAAATATCCGGTATCTGGCATCCGAAATCCGGATCCGGTATAATCCGGTATCTGAGTTTTATTATCCGGATGCTATCCTGTATCCGGTATCTGGTGAAATATAGTATCCGGCACATCCATAGTATTAAGTATAGTATTTTCTTGATTAAAGAATCCTGGTTTGTAATATTGAACAATACAGCAGTTGATATCACGTACGCCCATGTAATCATTAGCTGATCTGTTTGCATTAACATCAGCATGACAAAAGTTTAGTAAAAAATATAAATTCCTGTTGATTTGGTTGAAAAATCTCTGTTTTAATTTTAGAAATCTTGTATGATTTGATCGTTGACAGTCCTTTCAACAGAGGATTGGTAGTTTCCAGAGAAAATAAAAAAGTGAAAAAACTCCGTGAACAAGTTAAATTTACAAAACATGATACAATTTATGAACAAAACTGGACAGTACATTTTTACTTCATGGTATTATATTTTATCTTACAAAATTATGTTTTTCAGAAAATTCTAAAAACAAATTTTTTCACAGGATCAACCATCAAATATCTTTGAACCTGTGAAATTTAAATTAAATTTAAGCTTGTCTTTGATTTCAAACTCAAATCATACTCGCACACCCTTGTTTAATCCATCATATCCAACCTATTTTTCGGAACAGGTGACATTTTTTGAAAATATTTAATTCAACTTTTTTTATTTTTTTTTATTTTATTTAGACACAAAAAACCAGATAGTTGAAAATTGAATAATAACAAATAACAGTAACACAAGTTCAAAAAAATTCAAAGGGAAAGTTATATATGTAAACATTTTTTCTAATTTTATTTTATTTGTTTTTGCATTAAAACAAAGATAATTATTATTGTCAGTTAAAAAATGTTTTTTCAAAAAATCTCAGACTTTAATAAAATGCATTGTCATGAAAAACGAGCCTATATTTCGAATATCAGCTGGATTGGACGACGAGAAGTTAGCGAATTTTGACTTTCAAGGTTTGCAAACATGCAAACAAGATCGGCAGTAAAGTTAATATAAAGGATTCAACAAGTAAGCAGTAAACGAGACTTTTTCACAAATTCCGAATATTTCAAGATTCGCCAGTTTTTCATTTATAATAATTTTTTTTAAATGACACTTTTTTGAATTTATATATGCAAACAACCAAATTATTGTGTTTGTTTGATTTGTTTTTGTTTTGAAATTCTCTACTATAAAAGCGCAATGATGTAATATGTACAAGTGCTGGTTCTCTACTATTAAAGCGCAATGATGCAATATGTCATAAGTATGTCACCCGATTAGCATCGGCAGGTCTGAAAAAACTCACGTTGATAGATTATGAGACGCTGAACACGTTTGTTAGGGCACTTTTTTGCTAAAATGTTTAAATAAAAAGTTATTAGCCGCGAAAGTTTAACGCTATGCGGATATATATAATGCATCGTACGTCATCCTTCAATATAAACAAGTTGAAAATAAATAAATCACCGAAGTAGTAGTCGGCCGGTTTTCCTAATAAATATGAGCGTACGTCATCAAACAATATAAACAAGTTGAAAATTATTATTAACGACAATTGACTAACTTGCATCTATTATTCCTCTTATTTTAATTATTAGCAATATTATTATTAACGAAAATTAACTAAGTTAGTTGCTTAATAAGTTGAATAATATTTTATTCATATTATTGTAAAGTTCGACGCTTTGCGGATATATAAAAAACAACGTACGTCATCGCTGAATATAAACAAGTTGAAAATAAACAATTCACCGAAGTAGTAGTCTGCGGGTTTTCCCAATATCCGCCATTGAAGGTTGGGTTTTTTGTAGGCGGTTTATTTTATAATCAGCCAATAAAAGTTGGGTTTTTTTCTTAGGCGGTTTTTTTCATTATCAGCCATTAAAGGTTCGGTTTTTTCGTAGGATTTTTTTCCAATATCGCCCAATAAAAGTTTTTTTTTCGTAGGAGTTTTTTTTTATATTAGCCGTTACAGTTTGTATTTTGTTCGTAGGCTATTTTTTCCGATACCTTTCAATAAATATTAAGTTTTTCGTAGGCTGTTATTTCCAAAAACATCTAATATAGGTTTTTTTTCGTAGGCGGTTTTTTCACTATCACCCAATAAATATGTTTTTTTAGGCTGTTTTTTCTATTATCACCCATTAAAGGTTTTTTTTCGTAGGCAGATTTTCCTAAATCATTCATTCAAAGAGAAGACCATTCCAAAACGTGTTCAAGTGAAAATTCATCTGCTACTGGCTAAATTAGTCACACGCTTCGCTTGCGAATCGTGCGTAAAGTTATTACTATAACAGCGCATTGGTGTTGTTTTTGAGCTTTGAGTGCGATTTTAGTGCGACTACCTGAAATTTTCTGCCTATAAATTACGCCGGACCGGGTCTAAAAAATCCGTTTAGGGCTCTAAGGATTAAAAAACAGCACGGGCCGGGTAGGCCGTGATTTTGAGGTCTTCATTTTTTTAAATAATAGTTTATAGTCTTTTACACAATTGAGGTCTTCAGGCGGGCCAAACCTAAAGTCAAGGTGGGAAGAGCCAAGATTTTTTGCCAAGTATAAAAATTTTGAGCCTCTAAGAACGGGCCGGGCCCAGATTAGACGGGCCGGGCTGGGCCTGGAATTTTGGCTTATGAAACAGGCCTGGCCAAATTGTCGACGGGCCGGGCCGTAAAAACTCGGTCAGTGCAGTACTCTACTATGGACACACGGTTCAAATTTTCTAATTTCAAGCGAGCGAAGCCGCGACGGGCCCTGCTAGTGTTTAAATAAAAAGTTATTAGCCGCGAAAGTTTAACGCTTTGCGGATATATATAATGCATCGTACGTCATCACTCAGTATTTGTTTTCTTCTTAGCCGTGAAAGATTGGTATATAGGTAAACGTACGTCATAATTCACAAATGCAATGTACAAAATTACTCGAACGTTAACTACCGTTTTTTCGTAATTTCTCCTATAAACAGGTTTAAGGAAAATAGCCGTTTGATAATAAAAATTAATGATAATCGATATGAACGACTTGAAAACAAAAGGTGGCGGTCGTTGCAAATTGACCAGTAGAAAAGGAGTTGGCGGACGACCATCTAAGCGAGTAACGGACGAGAAGAGTTATAATTTAACAAAAGAAATAGATTATAAAAATACCCCCGGATGCGCAACGTTGCAATTAATGAAACTATAAATTCTTATTTAATTTTTGATAACGTTTTAGTGAACGAAATGATCGACCCGACCAAGTACATCGACTCGGCCATAGTGAATGTTCGTTCGCTGCAAATTATAAAAGAACATCTTGATGGAGCAATTGATGCAAATTTATGTCTGATGTCGGCCATTTTCTTCCAAGCAGCTGTTGAAAAAAAAGAGTCAACGAATACTTTTTGACTACCCCCTCTTTATCAGATGTCGTCATTATTCCTGTTCTTCATACCAATCATTTCACTTTGGCCATTCAAGAATTTGATTCTATCCTTAAACAAGTCATATGCTCCTATTTTGATTCTCTTGACCGGGGACTTCCCAAGCCGGTCAGAGAAAAACTGGATGCAATAGCGAGCTTCTTACACACAGGTTGTCAATGCATCTACATTGACAAATCCAATACCTCAGACGTTCAGCTCGACAGTGTAAATTGTGCAGCCTATGTTGTAAAAAATATAGAACTATATTTTACTACCGGTGCTGTAAGAAAAACCGAAATGAGCGGATTTGAAAAAAGATTGCTGCTACTACAGGATACGTCATACCATCGTTTGAAAATATATTTACCACACAGAAAGGTATGTTACAAAAGAAAGATGACATGAAACTTCAAAGTCGTTTCGCAAAACGAAGCACAGAGCTTACTGATAGAGAAAGTTGGTCTTTACGGCAAAATGCAGCCAAAAGTTATGATGGGGGTTGAAGCTGTCCGTGAAGAAATACGTAAAAATCAGCAAAGTCGCCAAAAACAAATGAGCGTCAAAAACTTCCGTGAAGAAATACGTAAAAATCAGTAAAGTCGCCGAAAACAAATGAGCGTCAAAAACTTCCGTGAAGAAATACGTAAAAATCTGCAAAATCGGCGAGAACAAATGGGCGTCAAAAACTACCGTGAAGAAATACGTAAAAATTTGCAAAATCGGCGAGAACAAATGGGCGTCAAAAACTACCGTGAAGAAATACGTAAAAATCAGCAAAGTCGCCGAAAACAAAGAGCGTCAAAAACTTCCGTGAAGAAATACGTAAAAATCAGCAAAGTCGCCGTAAAAAAATGACAGCTGAAGACTGTCGATTAGCACAGAGGGCTTATAGAAAAAAATAAGCATGTTGTCTTGGGAATTGTCGACAATGAAATCGATGTTCCGGCGGATCAAACTTTTCAGCATTTCTTGGGACAAATGAAAGACAATATCTGTGCCGCATGTGGCGCATTTCATTTTTCTCAAGAACCGGTAAAAGAAAGCTCCTATTCGTCGTGCTGCTCCAATGGAAAAATTTTTCTAATCCAAAGCGAAGAAATCGACCAAGAGCTGAATGATTTGTTCTATAGACGTCACAAATGGTCAAAAGAGTTTATGAAGGACATCCGTCAGTACAACAGGGCACTTTCTTTCGGCAGCATCATTACGACGGAGATCTACAACCATGGTGGGCCGTACGTCTATCGCCAAATGGGAGAATTCAAGCGAGCGTTCAACCTTAATGCCGCGCCGTCAAACCTGATTCAGCTACCGTCCTACGGGCAGCTGTACATGATCGAGACTGAAGCAGCGCACGGTATTCGACTGGAAAGAAACTCGAACCTGAACGAAGATATACTGAGAACACTAGAACGCACAATGAAAGACAATTGTATAGCCGAAACCTACATGATGTTAAAAGATCAACTTAAAATTGAGGAAAAAAAGGCTGCTAAAGAAGGTACATTGCCACCGGCCCTGAAATTGCTGTTTAACGTTAAGCCAGAAGCTCAATCCGGTCACAGAAGACGCTATAACATTCCGCAGACCAATGAAGTCGCAGCCGTCTACGTTGAGGGTCCTAACAGCGAGCCACCACCGGCATACATTGTGGTCAACGAAAAAGGCAACAATCGACTTCGCATAATGAACCCAATTGATCCGTTGATTGAGGCCTTTTTATATTCTTTGCTAAACAATAGAGGTAAACCTGGATGGAACAAAGATATGAAGAGAACGGACGGTCGCCGCTTGACTATGAACAACCACGTATTGTACAGGTTGGCCATCCGAGATGAAAAACGCATGCCCAATCTTCTGCACCAAGCGGTAAGCTGTTCCAGGAATGGATTGTGGACAGCTTCTTGCGCGTGGACTACGGACGATTAGAGTACGCTAAGAATTTTGTCAACGAAAAGAATAGCACAACGTCAGACACGCTAGATGAATATTTGAAGCAGAAGGCCAAAGAAATAGGAGCGAAAGTAGGCAAAAAAGTTGTACTTTCGTCATCGTATGTTGGATCGTCACGCTACATGTCTCAAGCCTACGACGACGCTATGGGAATGGTTCGCGTGTTTGGTAAGCCCGATTTGTTTATCACGATGACATGCAACCCAAAGTGGAAGGAAATCGTCGACAATCTCAAAATCGGCCTAACTGCAACTGATCGACCGGATCTCGTGACTCGAGTCTTCCGCCTCAAATATCAAGCATTGCTGAACTACATAGTAGAAAGTCAAATTTTTGGTACCGTCTTGGCTTACGTCGGTACGATCGAGTTTCAAAAACGAGGACTACCTCACGTTCACCTTTTGTTTACGCTATCGGCAACGGATAAACTTACCAACGTCGACAAAATCGATAAAGTCATTCGGGCCGAGATTCCCGACCCTGAGGTGGAACCACTCCTACATGCAATTGTTTGTCGCAACAATTTGCATCTATGCGTGAAGAAAAACAAAATAAACGAGATAGTTCGATTCATGCCCTGTTGCTCACCGGCCAATCCAATTTGCGGAAAAAATTTTCCAAAAAAGTTCCGGATTGAAACGAAGCACGGAGACGGTGGCTATGCCAAATATCGACGACGTAACGAAAGCCGCACATTTACTATTCCTGACGGACAAGTATTGGACAACCGTCAAGTCGTTTCTTACTGTCCGAAATTGACCGTGAAGTTCAACTGTCACATCAACATGGAACATGTGGCCAATGTGGACGTGGTCAAATACTTGCACAAGTACATTTTCAAAGGTCCGGACAGTGCAACGATCGTCCGGGAGTTTTACGACCCCAATAATGGCAACGAAAAGGTTTTGGATTATGACGAAATTCAATCGCACATCAATTGTCGTTATTTGAGCCCGCCTGAAGCCGCTTGGCGTTTGTTCGGCTATGAAATCGTCTTGAAGAGCCATCACGTTGAGAAACTGGATCTTCATCTTCATGGTCAGCAGGTCGTTTTCTATAAAAGTGATGCAACCGATGATGATATCCAAGCGGCAAAAGAAGCTAAAAAATCTAAATTGATAGCGTTTTTCGATTTAAATCAAGAGATGAGGACTCGTTGGCCCGACAGCCACGCGATGTGCAACTTGCGTTACATGGATGCTCCAAAGTTCTTCACGTGGAATTACAAAGAACAGAAATGGGACAAACGAAAGAACTACTATAACACAATTGGGCGGCTCTATGATGTTTCACCTAGACAGCATGAGCTTTTTCACTTACGACTTTTGCTGTTGAACTCACGAGGGCCTACAAGTTTTGTTGACTTGCGCACTCACGAGGGCAATGTTTACTCAAAATTTAAAGCTGCTTGCCTGGCAAGAAGTTTGATTGAAGACGATGAAGAATACCGCAAAGCAATGGAGGAAGCCGCTGGCTACAAAATGCCGGCTCAGCTTCGCTTTTTCTTTGCTATGCTGTTGGTGCATTGCGCACCAGCATTTCCTGGAAGATTGTACGATGAGTTCGCAAAACATCTATCCCATGACTATTACCGGAAGTTTGGCGATACCATAAGAAACGATGTCGCATATCGAAAGATTGAAGAAGTTTTGTTCCGAAATGACACCACATTTGAGGATTTTCAAATGTCAGCCTCAAAACCTATCGGTATAGAGGAATTGGCTATAGTTAATGAAACCGAAGCAGTTCGAAAAGATTTGACACTTGAGGAACATGAAGCTTTCGGACGGGACATGTACAATAAGATGAACGTCGATCAGAGGCACGTTGTAGACACATTGCTGGAAGTGCTTGAGAAGAAAGAGGTCGTCATGAATGCATATTTTATTGACGGCTCTGGCGGGTCTGGCAAAACTTTCGTCTACCGAACTCTCTATTCACTGCTCAAAGCGCGTCACAGGACGGTTATGAACATGGCTTACACTGGGATTGCTGCAAATCTCTTGCCGAACGGTCGAACGATTCACACGAGCTTCAACATTGGTATTAATGTTGATCAGTTCACGACTTCTGGAATAGAGAAAGGCACCTCCCGCACCAATTCGATCCTATGCACTGATGTATTCATCATTGATGAAGCTTCAATGGTTTCGCTTAACGTGTTGAACATCATTGACCGAACTCTGCGCTTCATTACCGAAGTAGAAGATGTACCGTTCGGCGGAAAGATTGTTTTGTTTGGAGGCGATTTTCGTCAAACACTTCCAATCAAAAAATATGCCAGCCCTCAACAGCTTTTGGCTATTTTCTTGAAAGGAAGTGAACTGTGGTCACAATTCCAGATTTTTACGCTTTCAAAGAACATGCGTGCTGATGATGCAGATTTTGCAGCAGACGTTTTAAACATTGGCGAAGGCCTAATAAATGACACCGAAGATAAAGTTTTTATACCTGAAATGTGTCAATATGACGGCGATTTGATGCAAAAAGTGTTTGCGGATAAGATCACAACGCAAAACATTTTGTCCATGTGATAACCAACAAAGAAGTCGACGAGCTAAACGAAGTGGCCTTAAATTTGCTTGAGGGCGAAACTCGTACGTACCTCAGCTTGGATGAGATATGCGAAGAAGACAAAAAAGACACGAATATGTTGTCGAATTGCTCAACACGATCAATTCGACTGGACTTCCAAAGCACGAATTGCGCTTGAAGGAAAACGCTATGGTTATGTTGGTCAGAAATTTAGACATATCGTCAGGACTGGGCAATGGAACCCGAATGCAAGTGCTAGAGCTGGCACCTAACGTACTCAAGTGCAAGATAATCTGTGGAGAAAACTCCGGCGATATAGTGTTTGTGCCTCGAGTGAGAATCGAGTGCCACAAAAACTTGCCGGTTTCTTTTTACCGGAAGCAGTTCCCAGTTCGCTTGGCCTTTGCCATGACTGTTAACAAGTCACAAGGACAAACGCTAGATAAAGTCGGATTGAAATTAGACAGCTGCGAGTGCTTTTCGCATGGGCAGTTGTACGTGGGTATCTCGCGTGTTCGCAACTGGAAAAGTCTGACCGTCAAGCTGAATTCTATTATGAGTGGCAGATGCACTAACATCGTGTACAAGTCTATTCTGTGATCGTCACTTAAATCGATTCTATTCTCACCACTTCGCAGTTTCTCACGTCGAACGTCCACGGTAATTGGCCTCAACGTCTCCTGCACCATTTTGTAAACCTCCTCGCCTATTGAAATCCGTTTCAACAATATAATCTATTGTCTTGCTTTACTGATATGCTTAGTGCATACTTAGGCTTTACATTGTACTATTACTGTATTGACTTGTCATAAAACAATTTGAGATTTGTAGCAAGTGTTTTTATTTTATTTTAAATGAACAATGGTAATATTATTGGTTTTGGACATCGGGTGGCAATCGAGGGCAACCAGAACTTGCCAATTTCTTTCTGTAACTTTGAAAGCAAACGCTATATAAAATAAAAGTGTAACTTAAAAACTTCGATTGCTTTCCTATAAAAAAAAAGTCCTTTTTTGTCATCATCAACCATTAAATTATTATTATTATTATTATTATTATTATTATTATAAACCAGGCACGGGCAAGCCCCTCGCCGAACAATATAAACACAAACTGAACGCGCAAACAAATACAACAAAAAATAACGAAAAATAAACAGAGCAAAATAAAAATCCTAAGCAAAATCAAATTGCATATCACCAAAAAAATCATCCAAAAGTGATTTAAACAAAGACAACGATTCAGCAGACACCACCGGCCCAGGGAGCCGATTCCAGTCGTCCACCACTCTGTTACTGAAGTAATACTTCCTGCAATCTTTATGAGCCAACCTAGTAGCCAACTTGAACTCATGTCCCCTAGTTCTTTCGTCAGGGCAAAGGGTCAACCCCGGACAGTGGCAATCCATCAACTGACCAGACTTCATTTTATACAGAAGAATTAGGTCGGCTCGCTTTCTTCTATATGTCAGGGAAGGCAATCTGAGTTTCTTCAACCTCTCCGTATAAATGAGACCTTTGCATGACCTGACCATTCTGGTAAACCTTCGCTGAACCCTTTCGAGTTCTTCAATCAGACCACGCCCGTGAGGACTCCAAATCTGAACTCCGTACTCCAATTGAGATCTAATCAGAGATTTGTACAATGTTACAAAAGCATCATCAGGCAGATATTTTAAAGTTCTTCCTACTATACCCAACAAGGAATTGGCCTTTTTGATTCTAGAGAACACATGGTCTCTGAATTTCAATTTTGAATCCAGTATGATTCCTAGATCAGTAACCGAGCTAACTTCAGGAACCACAACAGACAAACCTGATGTATCTTGCATATAGTAATCCGCTGCAAAACGATTACCTCCAACCTTTAATACACAACATTTAGATGGATTCACTGTCATTTGCCATCTTGTGAACCACTGCTGCAATTTATAAATGTCGGACTGCAGTTCCCGAGTGTCTTTGAAGTCCGCGATCGGTCTAAACAACTTGGCGTCGTCCGCGAAAAGGTAGATGTTTTCGCTAACACCACAAATGTCATTGATATAGATCACAAATAACAATGGACCTAACACGCTTCCCTGAGGAACACCACTCAACACGGGAAAGGAATCAGAGAGTCCGCCCCTCAACTGAACTCTGAATGTTCTCTCCGTCAAGTAACTTCTGATCCATTCTATCAATATTGGATGAACTCCATACTCCTTCATCTTAAACAAGAGTCTCTTGTGTGGAATTCTGTCAAAAGCTTTTTCTAAGTCGGTGTAGATTGTATGCACCTCCAGCCCAGAGTCAACCGAGAGAGTAACTTTGTCCAGGAACTTCAGCAACTGCAGGACCGTAGAGCGTGAAGGAAGAAATCCAAACTGTCTATGAGTGAAGATATCATATTGCAAAAAGTAGCTCATAATGTGGTCTTTAATTATTGACTCGAGAATTTTGCAACATACTGATGTCAAAGCTATTGGCCTGTAGTTCTCGACCTTAGCTTTGCTACCTTTTTTATACAACGGAACCACAACACTTGACTTCCAATCACATGGAACCACCCCCGAAGCCAATGATGTTCTGAAAATCCTCAACAAATGTTCATTTAAAACCAGTCTTGTTTCGCTCAAGATTTTTGAATATATGCCATCCGGCCCCGCAGACTTTCCCCTGTTCAAGGCCATCAATTTTTTATCAACAATGCCACTATCAATTTTCAATTCTGTCATTCCACAAGCCGGCACAATTGGGTGAAATGTATCATCGCCTTCAAAGAGATCTTCCCGTACATAAACCGACGAGAAGAATTTAGCGAGTGCTTCTGCTTTATCTCTGTCACACATTAAGTCAGTACCATCAACATTTAGAACACCAATACTCTCTTTAACCTTGGTAATTTTTTTAACACGGCTCCAAAACAACTTCGGACAGGTTCTATACTCTGAGGCAGTACGGCTCTGACTCTCGATGTTGAGCTGTTTTGACAATCTCTTGACTTTATCTCTGGTTACTCGGAACTAGTCATTATGTCATCTCCATATTTGTAAATCCTTCTCCAAAGCTGATGTTTTAATTCAATGAGACATTTCAGCTCAGGTGTCATCCGAAAGGTAAACTTCTTGTAAATCTGCTTTTTTGGCACAAATCGACTTGTGAGTTCATTTAGAGTATTGCGAAAAAGGCTGTTTTTTTTAATATTAGCCATTAAAGGCGTTTTCTTAAATATCGGTCATTGAAAGGTTTTTTTGTTGGCGGTTTTTTTATCACTATAAGCAATTTTTTTAGTTGTTGGTTTTTTAATATGTAAAAACTCACACGCTTCGCGCGCGAAGCGTGCGTCAACTGCTGGTCCCCAACATAAAAGCGCAATGATGGATGTATTATGTATTATGTATGTATTATGTCACCCGATTAGCATCTGCAGGTCTGAAAAAAACTCACGTTTATAGATTATGAGACGCTGAACACGGTTTGTTAGGGCACTTTTTTGTTAAAATGTTTAGATAAAAAGTTATTAGCCGCGAAAGTTTAACGCTATGCGGATATATATAATGCATCGTACGTCATCTTTCAATATAAACAAGTTGAAAATAAATAAATCACCGAAGTAGTAGTCGGCGGGTTTTTCCTAATTTTAAACAAGCTGTAAATTATTATTAACGACATTTTACTATTTTGCAATTATTATTCTTATTTTATTTATTATTATTAACGAACATTAACTAATTTGCTAATATTATTCCTATTATTGGAAAGTTCGACGCTTTGCGGATACATTTAATGAAATTATTATTAACGACATTTTTCTATTTTTTAATTATTATTCCTCTTATTTTAATTATTAATAATATTATTATTTACGAAAATTAACTAATTTGCTAATATTATTCCTATTATTGGAAAGTTCGACGCTTTGTGGATATATTTAATGAAATTATTATTAACGACATTATTTATTTTAATAGATTATATATAATATATTAATATATCAAATAAAAAGTTTAACGCTTTGCGAATATAATTTGAGCATACGTCATAACTCATTATAAACAAGTTGAAAATAAATAAATCACCGAAGTAGTACATCGGCGGGTTTTCCCAATATCAGCCATTGAAGATTGGGTTTTTTGTAGGCGTTTTTTTTCATTATCAGCCATTTAAAGTTGGGTTGTTTCTTAGGTTTTTTATCACTATCACCCAAAATATGTTGCTCATTTCGTAGGCGGTTTTTTCACTATCACCCAATAAATGTTGTTTTTATCGTAGGCTGTTTTTCCTATACCATCAAATAAATAGTGTTTTTCATAGGCGGTTTTTTCACTATCACTAAATTAACATGGTTTTTTTCGTAGGATGTTTTTTCCAAATCGCCCATTAAAGGTTTTTTACGTAGGCATTTTTTCCTAAATCATCCAATCAAATAGAAGACCATTCCAAAACGTGTCCAAGTAAAAAATCATCTGCTACTAACTATTTTAATCACACGCTTCGCTTGCGAAGCGTGAGTAAAGTTATTACTATATTAGCGCATTGTTGTTGTTTTTCAGCTTAGTGTGCAGTTTGAGTGCGACTACCTTTACTATTAATATGTAAAAACTCACACGCTTCGCGCGCGAAGCGTGTGTCAAGTGCTGGTATTGATAATTATCCATTTTTATTAACGTAAAAACACATTGTTTTAATCTTTCTTCGTAAGGTAATTGGTTTAAATGCTTAATCAACTTTGTAGCTCTCTTCTGTAACTTCTCCATCACTAACAATGTCCTTTTTTAAAACGTGGTTTCAAGCTTGTACACAATATTCTAGATGCGGTCTTAGCCTAATTATTATTTTCTGGTTTCGACTTATTATTGTTTTTTTACCCAATGCTAAAATCTTATTGGCTCGCTTTGCTGTTTCCGCATACTGTCATTGTTTTACCACTATTGAGTACTATTATTCCCAGATCTCTTTCCTCTTCAGATGTCTTTAACGCACTTTCTTCCACTTCATACTGAAATTATTAATTACTATTACCCATGTGCATCACTGAGCATTTATCCACATTGAACATCATTTGCCAGTTTGGGGACCATTGGTATATTTTTGCAAGATCCTTTCTTAAAATGTCGGCATCCAGCTCACACTATACTTTCATTGATAAATTTGTATCATCAGCAAATTTCGAGACTTTTAAACAAGTCCCGATGTCAAGGTCGTTAATGAACAGAACAAACAGTAAAGGTTCCAAGACGGATCCTTGCGGTACACCACTTTTTATGCTTTTCCACTCCGAGTATTTTCTTTTAATTCCCACTTTTTGTCTTCTGTCAGCTAGCCATTTTTTTTATCCATCCACAAATATTACCTCCTATTCCAGCAGCTTTTATTTTTCTCATCAACCGTTTCTGTAAGACACGATTGCCCTTGTAAAATTCCATGCTGGCTATTTATAAATATGATGTTGTGTCTAATGTGATTCATTACTTCGTGCTAAATGATTTTTTTCCAGGACTTGCAAATAATTTACGTGAGACTTACTGGACGATAGTTGCTTGCCTCAGATCTGCTATCTTTTTTAAAAGTGGTACAATGATTGCATCTTTTCAATCTCGAGGAATTTTTTCAGTTTTCAAGGATCTGTTTATTATTTCTGCTAAAAATCCCTTGTTTCGTTTTTTTTTATTGAAAAGTATTTTTGTTCAGAAATTTTTCAAACTGTAATAAAATGGATTGCCATAAATAGTGAGAATATATTTCAAAATTAAACTTGATAGGATAACAAGAAGTTTTTTAAATTTCACTTTCAAAGTTTGCAAACATTCAAGAAGGCAAGCAATAAAACAAGCAAGAATTTAAAAAATGAATCGATTTTGTTTTGCTTTCTGGAATGTGACCCATGTTTTTAGTTGTGAAAGTTTACTCTTATCTTTTAGTATGTGTGTTCAACCATTTTATATAGCATAAAACTAATTTTGTGTTTTTTAGCGCAAAAAAACGTACTTTTTTAAACATAAAGTTGATAATCACTATTCAAAATTAATTTTTTATCACATGTAATGCTGCGTGACTTTTTTAACTTTTGTTAGTTTGTTTTTATTAAATAAAAACTTTGTTTATTTTGTTGTTGTGTCTCTTAATACATAGTTTCAAGTTTGAATTTTATAAACGTACATTTTTATTACAGATTTTTATTGCTCTAAAGCAATTGCCTACTAGGAAGCAAAAAAACGAATTTTACTTAAAATAATTTTACTACAATTTTTTAAGTAATTATTTCAAAAATTAATTTCAGATTTTTTTTGCTGATCTGTGTGAAAACAATAAATGTCACCCAAAGTTTACCTGGATATTTTTACAAAATTTTTCAAAAACTTATATAATTGGAAGTCGTTTGCCAGTAGTTATTGCATTAGAAATATATAATTCAGGTGGTTATTCAAACAGAACACAATTTGTTGTTAAACATCCAAATTGGTTACTGTACGACAGATTAGATTCCAGTAGGACTTGTAAAGAAATTACTTGTTTGCAAAACTCGGATAACAGTTCCATCTTATGTGAAGTTTCTACAGTTTTTAAAACTGACGCTACTCTGATATTTGATTTGTACTTCAGAAAAAATGTACTCAGCAATGATTTCAACGAACATGTCTATATGACAAGTGAAATGGTGCAAAGTAACTCAGAGAAAATTTTGATTAAAATGCCGACAATCTATCAATCAGAAATAATCTATAGAAAGTGAGTTAATTATAATTTTGTAAAATTACTGACAGCGTGATCACTTAGCACAAAACAGGACGTTTGGGCTCCGGTGTAGGAGGTAGGGTGGACTCTAGGCCGGAGTACATAATAACTAGGTATGACGTAGTCATAGAGTACACCATACCTAGGTAGGATGTACTCTATAGGTATGCTATATAGTTATAATGTACACTAGAGTCCGGGCACCTAGTGTACTCTAGAGTAGTTAGCACCCAGGCACAACGTACTCTAGTCAGGTGACATGTACTCTATATTCCACCCTACTTAAGGGATGGAGAACTCTAGCGCAAATTTCTAATTTCTAGTTGAATTTTACTCTATGTTATTGAATATTTCGTGTTTTCAACTTACTTTTTCCATGTATAATGGAAATTTATAAGTTTGATTACATTTCACTCTATGATATTAAATGTTCCATATTCTATAGTCCACCCTACCTAATGGAAAACTCTAGCACAAATTTATAATTTAATTTTACTCTATGTCATGGAGTATTTTCAACTTATCGTGTACAGGTTTAATACAAATTTATAGTTTTTTTTTACATTTTACTCTACAGGGTCCGTTATGAAAGTAATGAGCATTGTCTGAGAAAATTAGATTTATTAATAAGACCTGAACAAATGATTAAAATTCTTCAAGATTCCCTGCATCCATACACTTGTGAAGACGTGTCTGCCACGCCTGGAAGTCCTCAACTGGAATGCCTTTCAGGAACGTCGTAACATGACTTTGAATGTTTTCGACGGTCTTCCAATGCTTTCCTTTTAATTCTCTCTTCAGTCGGGGAAACAGAGAAAAGTCACACGGAGCCAAATTAGGACTGTAGGGAGGCTGAGGGACCACCAGTGTGTTGCTGCGGGCAAGAAAGTTGGTAACGATGAAGGATGTGTGGCTGGGGGCATTGTCATGATGGAGCTTGACCGCGTCTTTGATGTCAGCTCTCACGCATGCAACCCGGCGTTTCAATCTCTTGATCACCTCCAGATAAAAGGCAAAATTTACAGTTTCTTCCGGTGGTACAAACTCAAAATGAACAATTCCTCTGGCGTCAAAGAAGACAATGAGCTCGTTGTTGATCGTCCACCACGGGGTTCGTCGGCGACCTCCTCCCGGCCCTCCTTGAACGCCTTGTGCCACTTCCCGGCCTGTGACCTTGAAATGCAGTCGTCCTTGAAGGCCTCTTGAAGCATCTGGAAGGTTTCAGCTGCATTTTTTTTAAGCTTGACGCAAAACTTATTGGCATATCGCTGTTCAAGAAAACGTTCCATTCCGCCGTGTTACAATTCGAAAACAGAGACCTTACTCGGAAGCTCGTAATTTTGCTCACACGGCCCGGAGCAAGCTGGCGACCGGCTGCATGTGAAGTGCAGACCCCACGCAACATTTAACGAAAATCTTACCGCGCTCCCATGGATAGTCGCATCACAATAAAATCATGCTCATTACTTTCATAACGAACCGTGTATGTTATTAAACGCTCCCAATTTTCAAATTGTGTTTTACAGCACCTTCGGCTATTTGGAACTCAAAAATAGTGTAATAACATTAATTTTTGCTTTTAAAAGAAACGAAAATATGATTAAAGTGGTTGATAACAATTCAAAACACAAAATGAATGATGTCAACGCAGGTGATTTAATTTTAAAAAACAAAAAAGAAAAACAACTTGACGACATTGATTGATTTTTAAACGATAATTATACAGCACACATGAAAAAACGACATGTATAAAACCAGTGTTATCAGCAACTACCTTCTTCGTGCATACAATTTGAGTGAAGATTGGAGTAGCTTCTATAGGGAGGTGACTCGTGTAAAACAACTTCTTGTTAACAAAAATTACGCCAATGCATACATTGATAGAGTTATTAACAGGTTCGTCTCACGTCTTGTACAACCCAACAATAATAACGTTGCAGCTAAATCTTCTCATCTAGGTGTTCAAAGCTCTGGCATAGAAGATGTGCCTTTATTTTATTGCAATCAAATGCACAGTAATTATGCTTCTGACGAAAAGGCCATAAAACTTATTATTAGAAAAAATGTTGTTCTCTGTGAGCCTAATAAACACAAGTTGAACATTCACATAATAATAATAATAATAGTCAATTTGTAAAGCGCCAGTAGCGGAGCGTCAGAGGCGCGCGGGATCTTGTCCGAAAGCCTTCGAGAACAGATGAGTCTTTAAATGTTTTTTGAACGACGTCAGACATGGTGATGATGTGATTGATGGCGGCAGTGAATTCCAGATGGCTGGGGAGCTGTAGCTGAATGATCTATTGGTGAGTTTTGAGTGGCTAACCGGTTGGTAAAGTAATCTTAAGATCTCTAATTTAGTCATCAAAAATAACCTCTCTTACAATCCAAGTGTCCTACAGCAGACTCATCTCGTGTACCTATTTCAATGCCCGCTTCCACATAGTACGGTGGAGACATATATAGGTCACACCCGCACAGTCTTGCTTGACGGCTCACTATGCACATTCAGAACGGTGCAATAAAGAAACATTTTAGCACGTCACACCATTGTAAACCAACAAGAAAGCTTCTTGATGAAAATACTACAATAAAATTTGAAAAAAAAACAACTTTTCACGCTAGAAAATTTGTGAGGCTCTGTTTATCAAAAAATTGTCCCCTCTATTAATAAACAGTTCGATACATTTCAATCTACCTAAAACTTTTTGATTCATCAATCAAGTTCGCTGCTGTTCCGTCTGCTCCTCCTGTCATTGATTCTGAGCTTGCGACTGATGGCTCAGATACGTGTTGTTACGACTGTTCCCATTTTGATCTGCTTCCCGATGATGATGATGAGCCATTGCTTCAGGGAGAGGTTGACAGACGGTTGATGGAGTTGTGGTTTCACTGGCTATCGACCAAAGAATGTATCTGTACTGATGCGCCAGAATCATTGCATGTTGATTCTACTCAGGATATGTTTCAACATGTGAATATTACACAGCGAAGGCGAAATAAGTAGATTGTATCTCCTTTATCCCCACTTATGTTTGACTTGTTTTTTATTTTATTATTTATCTGTTATCATATTTTATATATTTGTATTATTTATTTTCTCTTTTCTCTTTTCGAATATTTGAGCAACATTTTCGTTTCTTTTAGTTTCAGTGTTCACTTTGTTTACTTTGCCTTGAAAATGGAGAGTCTCTCCGAAACGCGTCGGCATTAATTGAAATAAAAATACTTCTTATTATGAATTATAATAGTTTGTTTGAGGCTGGACTCATTCCACAATTTAGAAAAGTGGAACGCATTATGAAGAAAGTTGTCTCATTTAAAAAATAAACAGCTGAAGTTAAATTAAGTATGAAACATAAAGAGAATAAAACAAAAGGCATTTTTTATGGCGTATAATTCTAATATTCGGACAATCCATTAGATGCTGGAAATGAGGTACTGTTACATTCGTATCACTGACATGCGAAATGTCTTTTTCAGCAGCTTCTGGAGAGGCACCCACAAAAGCAAGCAACCGGGCTGTTAAGTTAATGATGAGTAGAGGGAGGAGTAGAAGTGATGGGTATTAATGGTGTCAATGGAGAAAAATCCGGTGTCTATTGCTCGGAGTTGGGCAACCAGGAACAATATGTTGCGATAGAGAATCGACAAAAGAATTGACAGGCATCGATATAACTGAAGGAACGTTGTCTGGCTCAGTCAACGAAGATTTCAAAACTCGCCCCATAACGATATAGAACTGGAACCACTAACAACGAGGCCACACGAATATACACTACCAACGTTCAAAGGTGTCAATAGGAGAAAGTCCGGTGTTTTCTTTAAAGAGGTCGAAGAAAGAACTTGAGTATTGCTCAGAATTGGAAAACCAGGAATGGTATGTATTAAAGGAGAATCGAAGAAAGAATTGACAGGCATCGGTGTAACAGTAAGAACGTCGGCGTACTAAGTCAACGAAGATGTCAAAACTTGCTCCATAACGATGGTAGAACTGGAACCACTAACAACGTGGCCACATGAATATACACTACCAACAGTCGAAGGAGTTATTTTTTGCGACTTCGGAAGTAATCCAGAGGAGCCGTCGGCACTAACTGGAGCTGTAATAGAAGTTTGTATGTATCGTTAATTATATTAAACAACTGTAAAATTTAATTAAAGTGACTGTTCTGGATTTTCAACTCACTATCATAATATAGATAAATCGTTGAAACTGCTTTTGAAAAGACAACCAGAAAATTAACTGGTCCAGAAATCCTTCTCGTCAAAAGATTTCAAAACAAGTGGTAATTCATTGACACACAAATTTCAAATTAGCATCAACAAATATATGTATAATAACATTCCCGTCTCGGCTTCGCTCGCTTAAAAAAGAGAATACGCATCCACAGTAGCGTACTGCACGAGGCGATTTTTTATGGCCCGACTCGGTCCGGTCCGTCAACAACTTGGCCCGGCCCGCTTCATAAGCGAAAATTTCAGGCACGGCCAATCTAATTTGGACCTGGCCCGTTTTTACAGGTCTAAAATTTCTATATACTTGGCAAAAAATCTTGGCCCGTCCTACCTTGATTTCAGGTTTGGCCCATCCGATCTGAAGACCCTAAAATCACGGCATGGCCGGTCCGTGCAGCACTCTAATCCATAGTGCCCTACACGGATTTCTTTAAACCCGTTCCGGTTTATTGCATAGACAGAAAATTTTAGGCCTGGTTTGTTATTTAGTTTCGAACTACCCGTTTCATAAGCAAAAAAGTCGAGGCCTGGAATCAACCAATTTTAACGGTACATAACCTCAAAGCTTGGAGACTAATTTTTAGAAAAAAAAATAATGATAAATTATAAAAAACCTTAATATTGAATTTTAATGTTTTTACATTTTCAGTTATTGAGTTTTCAAGCAAATATAATCCTTTTCTCCGCCTTACATTTGTAGTCCTAGAAGCCAGAACATAAAAAAAAATTGAAAAACAATTGTAACTCTATCTTTTAAGTAGTATCTAGTTACTAATTTGTATATCTGTAGTATTTTTATTTTCAGAGTCGCAGATTTTCTAAAAAAAATAAAACCCTATTCTCCCCACATTTGAAATCCTGTACCTATTTTTGTTATTTTGTAAAATTAATCTCGGTACCAAATTGCAAAACTTTAACACTTTTAGTTTTTAGAGTCTTCAATCAAATTTTTTTTCCACCCCACATTTGAGGTCCTCGAAACCAAATTATTACAAATTGATAAGATAGGTATATCTTTATTTTATGACTAGATACTAAATACTAATTTTTACATGTGTATCACTTACAGCTTTGAGTAGCAGTTATTCTAAAAAACAAATAACCCTATTTTCCACCACACTTTTGAGGCCCTGGAAACCAGATATTTTAAAAATGGTGACACAGGTGTCTTTTAATTTTTTCAGGAAGAATCTAGATACCAAAATTCAAAAGCCCCTCATTTTTTGTTTTTGAGATATGCGTTGTTTTTAAAAAAGATTGTTTTTCCGTTTCATCCTGTCAAGAGCAAAATTTTCAAAAACCCTTTCTTAGTGAGCGTTTGCGCTATAAAAGTAATGCAAGTTCCAAATTTCACGTTCCATGACATTGTTAAAACGGAAACCATCTCTGAAGATTTGCCAAAATTAAATTAATTAATTAAAATGCCACGTTATTTTACACAAAACGTTATTGTCAACGTCGCATAGTTATATTGTCACAATGCAGAACTGCCGCCATTCTTGCCAAAAGAACATTTTCATCATTAACTGCTTCATTTATTGAAACAATCTCATCAGGCACAGCCGAAACATCACGGTCGTCACACAATGTCGCATCTACCGAAACCCGATCGCACTTAGATGAGGAGTTGTCACGGACCGGCTGGCCAACGCTTTCGTGTCGAGAGCCATCACCGCTCTCATCGCCGCCACTTTCAGTGTCCACGACATGATCCATACAAGATATCGACATGGACGAGGGGCCGATATCTAAGTTATCTTCGACAGGATCACCACACTGCTCCTCGTACGGCTCAAAAAAAGGAAAATGAAGTGTTCGCATCAAAAAAGATATCGGTGGCAGGACTTGGAGCGGGGCTACTGAAAACGGGCTCACCACTGTAGCCACTGTGTAATTCAAAATCAGTCGCACCACCTGTAACTCCACCGACAATCTCAGGACCCTGGGTACTGGTAGAAGTTAATTTTACCGAAGAATTGTTAAGTTTGGGCTTTACGTTTTTGACCTCACAAGCTAGAGTTTTATAATCTCCAAAAAGTTGTAATGTGATATTGAAGGCATCTTGCTGAATGTTCATGATAGGTGCTTCTCTACGTAGTTTATCAGTTTCCTCCTGTATTTTAACCGCAATATATCATTAGAAGAAGATAGTATTGTAGTATTTTCATTCAATATTGATCTTGTAAGAGGAATGGCTTTGTGTTCACGTAGGAAGTAAGCACGGATACCCCCGCCCTGAACATGCATCGTCAATCTTATAGCCAGAGTTGTTCGAGAATGTCCAATGTAACTAGTTTTATTATCGTGTTGGAAAGGGCATTGAAACTGATAAACTACGTTGGTTCTCTTGAGAAAATTAGAATTAACCAGATTATTTTTCATAGCTAATTGATGAGTTTTTTTTAGTTTTGTAGTAGATTATTATTTTTAACTGGTGGGTGTCAGAAGAAGTGACAAAGACATTGTTTGAGATAATATCTTTAAGAACTGTGTCATCAGTCTCCACTCCTCCATGGACTTGGGCTCCATAGTATAACGCTATGGGATGTTTTTTTTCACAATCAGCAACGACTCCAATAGTATTTGCGAGCTTTTTGTCGAAAAACAACTATATAGTTTTATCTATTTCAGTGTTTATAAAATTATTGTTCACCTGTAAAGTTTTAATTTTTTGAGTCTCGCGATCAAACTCAATCGAATTGTCTGCAACACGATAGGCTCTGTGTAGGTAGTTATTGATAACATTAACTATATAAGGATCTGGGCAATATCCGAGTGCATTTAAAATCTCTCCAGTCAAAGACGGCTTCGTATAAACACTCAGTTTCAGACCGGACTCAAACTGAGAGACTAGCTTATCCAGAAATGGTAGCTGCCGGTTAATGTCACTTAATTCAAATGTGAAATGTAATATATATATATATATATATATATATATATATATATATATATATATATATATATATATATATATATATATATATATATATATATATATATATATAATATATATATATATATATATATATATATATATATATATATATATATATATATATATATATATATATATATATATATATAGATTGTTGATTTTTCAGTGGCAGTTACTCTAATAACCAATCAACCATATTTTCCACTCCACATTTGAGGTCCCAGAAAATAAATTGTTTAAATACTGTTACAGATGTATAATTTTAATTTTTAAATCTTCACTTTTTTAGTTTTTCTTTTTTCAACCCCACGTTTGAGGTCCTGGAATCCAAATCTTCAAAAAGTGGTAAAACACGTATATCGTTATTTTTTGAGTAAATACTAAATACTAATTTTTATTTCAGTAGCACTTTAAGTTTTTGAGTAGCAGTTATTTTAAAAAACAAATAACCCAATTTTCCACCCCCACATTTGAGGTCCTGGAAACCAAATTTAAAAAAAAAGGTCAAATACGTATATCATTATTTTTTGAGTAGATACTAATTATTAACTTTTACATCTGTAGCATTTACAGTTTCTGAGTAGCTGTTACTTTAAAAAAAACAAATAACCAGATTTTCCACCCTACATTTGAGGTCCTGGAAACCAAGTTTAAAAAAAAAGGTCTCATGAGCTAACACTCTATTATTATTGGATTGGCTTGATTGGCACGGTTCCATTTCTCATAATGAACTTCACGCAGAAAGGAGTGAAATGATGAAAAGTAATAAGTACTTGTCATTTTCATTATGGCTGTGTATCGTGCGCGTATACTAAATATTATTTCTCTGTTTACTAACTGTTGTTTTAATTCTCATGGCTTCATTTAGTGACTCTCAGCGAAACGGACGAAAGCTGCACTATGAAAAATTCATATAAGTTAAACATCTGGCCAACGAAACAAAAACTACTTGGCAATGTGATCGTTTCAAGACTGTTCCATTAATGTCATTGAGTAAAAATGACAATAAATATTAGACACTGATTAATTTTACTGGAGTAGCCAGTATCATTATCACCCCACCGTTGTCGTATACAGCCGGCCATCGTAAGCTGGCTACGTAAGCATCATCACCACCACCATTGTCGTCAAAAAATGAGTTGCTTATGGGATCAGTTGTCCGTGGGGTCAGTTGTCCTGGGATCAGTTGTCCTGGGATCAGTTGTCCTGGGATCAGTAGTCCTGGGATCAGTTGTCCTGGGATCAGTTGTCCTGGGATCAGTAGTCCTGGGATCAGTTGTCCTGGGATGAGTTGCGATGATCCTTTTATTAGACTTTATAGTCCGTGGGCCAGGTATACTTTATCTCCCCCCCCCCCGGGGGCGAGGGAACAGCCACCTACACTAGAATATAGTATATATCTTCAGAAATGATAGTCCGCTTGTTTGCCTCATACTAAGTAGTGAAAGCTCGAGATATTTGAAGAATAAGACAGCCGAAATACAGTGTTCAAAACATCTAAAATGAGTAAATATAGCTAGCGTTAAATATTATACAACGTTTAAATAAATTACAAAAGTATGTTTAAATTTTTTTTAAAGTATATAAATACAATTCAAACATTTTGAAACGTTTTAATTTGATTTTGATACTAAAAACAACTTTGTTTATTCTGGAAATTCCAATCTCCTACTTTCGTCGCCGCTGAATTGTTAAATAAGTTGGGACGCTTTATGAGGCAGAAGTTGGCTGCGCAGCTGGATCCCCGAACTATAGTGCAAAAAAAAAGTTCGTGCATTGGGGTTGTGCTATAGATCGTTGGAAAGGTATTTAAAAAAGAAATATAATGGTGTAAAAATAAATTTAATATTGCAAAAAATAAAAGAGTTATAGGCGAAAAACCGTCGCCGTCCCTATGTAAATGTATGGAGACGATTGTTCATACCCTGATCTATATTTTGCTTCATAACTTTTTTATTTGTTGGACTATTTTCCAAAAATTAGTTTCTATGTTTAGCTAATATATTTGTGTGTCTAATGCATTAAGCTAGAACCCCAATGCAGTCGAAAATATTAATCTACATGGCTCCAAACGCAAGTGAAAAATCGTCCCTATGTAAATGTATGGAGACGATTTTTCACTTGCGTTTGGAGCCATGTAGATTAATATTTTCGACTGCATTGGGGTTCTAGCTTAATGCATTAGAAAGACAAATATATTAGCTAAAGATAGAAACTAATTTTTGGAAAATAGTCCAACAAATAAAAAAGTTATGAAGCAAAATATAGATCAGGGTATGAACAATCATCTCCATACATTTACATAGGGACGGCGACGGTTTTTCGCCTATAACTTTTTTATTTTTTGCAATATTAAATTTATTTTTACACCATTATATTTCTTTTTTAAATACCTTTCCAACGATCTATAGCACAACCCCAATGCACGAACTTTTTTTTTGCACTATAGTTCGGAGATCCAGCTGCGCAGCCAACTTCTCCCTCGTGGACGCTTTGCTCTTTAAAAGTTGCAATTTATAGTTTTAACGATTCTACAAAGTGGATTTTCTTTCAGTTTGATGTAAGTAATATATTTAGTTTGTTTTTAAAACTTTGAATTTGAAATAACATTGTTCATCATTTACAGTTTACAGTTTTACAGTAAGTAAAGTAGACTCAGTAGAGTTTAAAAATTTACATATATATTTACAGGTGATTATTATTAGTGATTAGCTAGTTTGATTATTTAGTGGTTGTGCAGAATGTTTAGGTAATAGTATTGTATATAAATAAAATTCATACATTTTGAAATGTTTTAATTTCTTTTGTTTTACAACTTTGATTAGTTAGTTGCTCTATAGAATAGAGTGTTTAAGCAATATAGCTTTAGGTTTTGATTTCTGCAGGCCTAATAATGTCTTATGAACACCCTGTTGCTCCTAAAAACATGTAGGGTTAAACCACCTGCAGTTGGTCTGTAGTCACTTTGACGTGACTACATATTTTAATAGAATTGAAGATGGTTAATAATTAAAATCTTTATTCTTTACAAATGACACAACAGTAACGCCAAAAGAAACATTGGAGTTGAAGTCGAGGTTGAATACGTCTGAGTCGGAGTCACCAATTGTAGTCACTTTGACGTAACTACGTATTTTAATAGAATTGAAGACAATTAATAATTATAATCTTTATTCTTTACATACGATGTAACAGGCAACGACAATAGAGGGGGAACACTATTGTGGAAAGTAAAAAACATTGCAAACCAGCATGGCGAAGGTGAAGAAGAATGCCACTAACAGGTGAGTGAACCACGCAATCTAAGCAGTACAGGTAATACGTAGCACAGGTACTGCGCATGAGCATGCCAGCACACTATAGGTCAAATGGTTTTCATCACACATTATGAGCAACACAACAAACTAAAAATTTTGATTCTAACATTCTCAGATAATGCAGTTGGTGTTATTGGAGTTTCACAAATGTGGGTGAGGTATCAAAGATGGAGACTTTATAAGGTTTGAGTAACGCCGAAAGCACTAAATGTTGACAATCTTTTTATTGCTTTACTGGTAGCCAAACTAGTGGACATATTTTTGTGTGTGTGAAACTGCAGAATAGAACATAAGAGAGTGTTCCAAGACCAAAAATGATTTCACAATAGTGGGCAAAATAGATTATGTTATATCTTTATTATTCTAATTAAATGATAATAATTATAATCTAACTATTGTGGTTGCTAAACACTTATTAGATCTTTTGTTAATTATTAATGAAATTATATCAACTTTGTTTTAATGAAATGACTAAATAGGAAATAGAATAAAACTTATAGATAAATATATACATATATATATATATATATATATATATATATATATATATATATATATATATATATATATATATATATATATATATATATATATATATAGATATTTATATATATATATATTATATATATATATATATATATATATATATATATATATATTTATATGACTCTACTAGGAATCGAACCCACGTGTCTACGGCCACACCGCCTCGCCTAAATGCAAGCGCTCTTACCAACTGAGCCACCGACCATCACCATAGTGTATATATATATATAAATATATATACAAACATATATATATAATATATATAGAAAATCATATGATTTTGTACTGGGGTCCAGTACTATCCGTTTTGGAGGGTTGCAATAACGTTTAGGTCTTGCCTCCGGTTCTCTTCCTGTTGGAATGTGTTTCAACTCCTCCGGATTGTCTTCATTATCCATATGGCTCGGAACATGGTCTCCTTGTCTATTCTCTCCATCCTCATTCTCCGTAACCCGAGGGGTTGCGTTTATGTCTGATTTCAACATCTCTTCCTCTCCTGGGAACACAATTCTTACTGGAGCTTTCTCTCCATCACTTTTATCTTGAAGAGGTACTGGCATGTCGAATGTCTCAAACATTTCTTTAAGTGCCCAATCTAAATTCCTTCGTCTTAATTGATTTGTATGCCTTTTTGTAATCCTTCTGTCAATCTCAACTTCGTAAACCGTTTTTCCAATTCTTTTTAAAATATTCCCTGTTATCCATCTGGGATGGTTTGGGTTTTTATAATCTCTAGCGTACACCTCATCTTGTTCTTTAAAAACTCTCGGTCTTGCCCCATTCCTTTTGTCAAACTGTCTTTTCATGCAAGATTCTTTTTCTGAATACTTTTCGTCTTTTTTCTAATTTGTCTCCCCAAAAAATTTTCTGCGGGAGATTTTTGATGTGGACTAGATGGGCATGGTGTATTATCTATAACACAATAAAAACTTTTGCACCAATTCCTTGGTAATTCCTTCACCTTTTAGCTTTTGTATGGTTCTTTTGAAAGTATCAACAAATCTTTCTGCTTGACCATTACTTTGTGGATGAAAGGGAGGTATTCGGATATGACTGATAAATTTTGACTGACAAAATCTTTCAAATTCCATAGAAGTAAACTGTGTTCCGTTATCTGATACCAATGTCTTGGGAAATCCATACCGAGCAAACATTCTGTTCAGCTCGCGAATTGTCGTTGTTGAGGTAGCCGCACTCATTTGTATTATTTCTGGCCATTTTGAATATGCGTCCACAACAACCAGAAACATTGAATTCTCCATTGGTCCCGCACAATCAATGTGAATTCTCTCCCAGGCCTGTGATGGTTCAGGCCATGGTGACAACGTGTTTTTTATAGGCATTTTAGCTGCTTTTTGACATCCATCACAGGTTTTCACCATACTTTCAATATCTCTATCGATTCCATGCCAATACACCGACTGTCTGGCCAGCATTTTTATTTTCGTAATTCCTGGATGACCCTGATGTAGCATCCTCAAAATACGCTGTTGCAGTTTTTTTGGAATTACTGCTCTTACACCCATAAATAGAATGCCATCATGTAAAGTCAAATCAGTTGCTTTACTTTGGAATGCATTCCAGTTTGATCCAGGTTTAACTTTTGGCCAAAATCCCTTTTTAATGATCTCACTTAACTCTCGGCTCTTTTTTCTGAACAACTGTCATAATTTGAATATCTTTCTTACTAACAGGTAATTGTCTCATCGTATCCTCTTGTATCATTGTGATGTCTTCGTTTACACCTGCTATTATCAAATCCTCATTTCCTGTTGTTTTTTTTGGAAACAATGAGTCTTGATAAGGCATCAGCTTGACCAAAATTTGCTGTTCGTCGATATTCGATCTCAAAATCATAAGCTAAGAGTATCAGTTTCCATCTCTGCAGTCTGTTTGCAGCGTGTGCAGATATTCCTTTCTTTGAACCATATACTGACAAGAGAGGCTTGTGATTGGTCAAAAGCGTAAACCGCCTTCCATAAACAAATCTATGGAATTTTCTTACTGCAAAAACTAGGGCTAAGCTTCTTTTTCTATTTGGCCGTAATTCTTTTCTGCTTGGGTCAGCGCACGGCCTGCATGAGCGACTGCTTTTTCTGCTCCATTAAGAAATCGGTGTGAAATCACTGCTCGAATTCCGTATTCACATGCATCAGCAGCTATTACGATGTCTCTTTTGGGATCATAATGCGTCAGCAATAAATTTGATTGTAACACCTTCTTAAGACTTGTGAAAGATTCCTGGTGTACTTTTAACCATTCAAATTTCTCATTTTTTTCCAAGTCATCTAGTGGGTCTCTCATTTTTCTCATCTTTGGTGCAAAAACAGAATAGTAACTAACCATACCCAAAAACGATTTTACTGTTTTCTGTCTTTTGGTGGGGGCATTTCTACAATTGCTGTTATTTTTTCTGGGTCTGGTTTCCGGCCTTCTTTGCTGATATTATGACCTAGAAATTTAATCTCTTTCTTGGCAAAAGAGCACTTGTCCATCTTGACTCTAAATCCAAAATCTGAAATCCGTTTGAATAGTTCCAAAACATTCATATTGTGTTCTTCCAATGTTGTGCCGGTCACAATTACATCGTCCAGGTAAGCCGCACAACCTTTTAACCCTGAAGTTAAATTATCCATTGTTTCCTGGAAAATACCTGGTGCACTTTTTACTCCAAAGGGAAGTCTCTGGTACTGATATAGACCTTTAGGAGTGTTGATCGTAACGAGCTCTTTTGACGATTCGTCCATTTCCAACTGTAGATATGCATCAGCAAAATCTACTTGAGTAAACCAAGCTCCTTGGTTTAATTTTGAAAAAAAATTATCCGTTGTTGGAAGTGGATGTTGCTGCATCTCAAGCGCGTCGTTAAGGCCTGTTTTAATATCAGCACAGATGCGCACTGCTCCGCTTTTCTTTGGAACAACCACAATCGGTGCCGCCCAGTGACTGTATTCAACTCTTTTAAGAACTCCTTCATTGACTAGTCTTTCAAGTTCCCTAATGGTTATTTCTTCGTAAGGAAAAGGTATTTTTCGTGGTCTGCAAAATTTTGGCTGAGACTCTGACTTAAGGAGCAATCTTGCCTTCTTTTTACTGCAATGGCCCAATTCTTCTTTGAAAACATTTGGAAACTCTGTTTGTAAACGAACAGCTAAACTGTTTTCTTCCTGCGAAGGCTTTTCTGCAACAGAACAACAGATTGCATCAAACGCTTTTATCATTGGTGGAAGTTGATCCATCCATTCAATTCCTAGAAGTTGTGTTGTATTTTTGGCCACACGGATCTATTGTCCTGTATCATTGAGATTAACTGAAGAAATTTTTTTCAGTTTCTTCTTTTTCTCGAGCCTCTTTTTCAAGTTTTTCTCGAGCTTCCCTCTCAAGTTTCTCTTCTTTTTGTTGAGTCAACTGCTCTCGGAGAAGATCCATATGTTGTTGCTGTTGTTGCATCAATGCGATGAGTTGGTTATTGATGTCCATTTTAGCTTCATGGGTTTTGTGTTTATCCTCGTCGCCAATTGTTATATCTTCATTATTCTAATTAAATGATAATAATTATAATCTAACTATTGTGGTTGCTAAACACTTATTAGATCTGTAAACGTAGAGGAATATGCTTTCTAGCGATTCGTAACGTTAAAGTCGAAGTTATGTATAACACAATATTTCTCGAATTTAATTTAACTTTATTATTCTTCCTTGAATATAATCCTTTTCTTGACTCTAAACTGAATTATCTCACTTTGCAGAAGTTAACCCGGTTCTGACAAATCTTTTGATTCTTCCAATTTCTCTCCCTCGAACACTTCATTTTTTTTCATTGAAGACCACAAAAAGGAAAAGGACTAATACCAATTATATATATATACATATATATACATACATATATATATACATATATATATATACATACACATACATATACATACATTCATCCATGTATATATACACTCAAACACACATATACATATATATACATTAATGATACAAAAATTATACGCACACACAATGTCACAGGAGCACAAATATACACATATACATACATATACATATATATATACATATATATACACACATATACATACATATACACACAGATACATTCATACATAAATGACTATTGTTTCAACACAACCAGAATATGCACACATAATAAAATAAAATAAACAAATACTATGAAAATACGTAAGATGAATCATCTTCATCTTACATATCCCCCCTCTTTGAAAAAAAAAACGCGTCAGTGTTTCTTGATTACATCGTCACTCTCTTTACAACTAAGAAAGTCAGCACCGATGTTCTCCTTGCCTTTGAAATAGTTTACTTTCAACTTATTCTCAATCTCTATCTCTCTGCGTGCTGTGTCAACAGGGCGGGCATCTCCGAAGATTGCCGAATTCAACTTTCCATCTTTCCCCACCCCTCCATTTTGGCCTCTAGGCAGAAGATTGAGCCTTGGTTTTTCTTTTGGCGGATTCAAAGCTTCAACTTTTGCCTCAACTTTATTTCCTACCTTTGAAATGGCAGACGTGTTTCTTTCCTTGCTTTGATACAGCTCCGAGTTAGCCGACGATTTTCTAAAATTTACCCGATCATTCCTCTGAGTGCTGTCGTAGTTGGAAGCGGATTTCTGTGGTTTCCGACCAAAGCGATTTCCTGCCGCCATTGCATCAAAACCCCTTACCCCTTCAACATTTCCCAGCACGAGATCGCAAAGTAGGTTTTTCATGCACACCACCTCTCTGGTTCCTCTGAACCAGTCTGTTTTGATTTTTACCACTGCTGTTGGAGCTACCCGAACTGTGCCGTCGATCAAAACACAGGGTCTTGTTCTTCCGGTCATCTGACGCGGGTGCACTAATGATTCCTTTACCATTATGGCAGTACAGCCAGTGTCCCTCAAAACTTTTACCGGTTTTCTGTTCACAAACCCTCTGGTTAATTCAAACTTTTCTCCTGAGTGAAAACAACCATCCGCTATTACCGGTGAAAAGCAGCCACATTTCAATTGGACCTCATTCATTTTACCTTCCATCACCATGGCCGCGCATGCATTCACTACTCCAGAGTCTTTGCATGGAGGTGTCATGGTGGCCTCTCTACGCGTTTGGCACATGACTGGAGTTGCTTGAGTGCCTTGCCTGTAGTCCCTCGCGATCTGTCCAGCGTGATGACAATCCTTTGCCATATGGCCCAGCTTATTGCAATTGTAACAGCGTGGTCCAACCACTCCCGAGTCAGAGTCTGGTTGACCACGATTTCCGCTAATCCTGCTTGTGTTCTCGACCTTTGCCAAGCTTTTGACTGGGTGAGCTTGATTGTACTTGTTGACCCAGCGACTCAACTCATTGACGTCACCGCTTTCTTTCTCCAACAAATACTCAGCCATTCCCGACGGACACTTTCCAAAGAACTGCTCTTTTAAAAATAAAAACAAATAGTTTTTTGTACCCGCGAGATCCACCCAGCGCCTGAGGTAACTATCCAGTCGCACCAGATACTGTTCCCAAGTCTCTTCTGGTTCAAGCTTTGACTCTCGAAACTTTATGCGGTAGTCTTCTGCCGACTTCCCAAAACGGCGAAGGAGTGCCTCTTTTACCGACTCGTAATCCTGCATCTGACTATCGCTGAGTTGGCCAAACACTTCCAATGTCTTCGCACTGAGCAGAGAACCCAGAAGCATTCCCCAACCCTTTTTTGGGTGATCATTTGCCGTGGCCAATGCCTCAAAACGGAGAAGAAAAGCGTCCACGTCGTCACCTTCCGAGAATTTTGGATAAGGAATCTTTGTTCCATCCATTGACCCCTTGCTCTCTTTTGGTTTTTGAGATTCAATTTCCATCTTTTTAAGTTCTAACTCGTGTTGCCTCTGTCTCTCCCGCTCTTCCCTTTCTTGCTGAGCCTTTTTTTCTTCACGTTCACGTTCCCGCTCTTCCCGTTCACGTTCCCGTTCCCGTTCCCGCTCTTCCCGTTCACGTTCCCGATCCCGCTCTTCCCGTTCTTGTTTTTTTTCTTCACGTTCTTCTAATCTCCTAACTCTTTCTTCATCCTTTAACTCTTTGACGTAATTCCTTAAATCTTCGCCGGAATAGCCTAGAGCCTGTCCCATCGCAATGAATTTTTCGTCAGACATCTTTCACGAAAGAAAAAAAAAATTCGGTCACTTGTGAACAAATAACTTCAGAAAATATATTTACGGATGAAAATGCGTAAATACGTCGAGGTCACCAATGTAAACGTAGAGGAATATGCTTTCTAGCGATTCGTAACGTTAAAGTCGAAGTTATGTATAACACAATATTTCTCGAATTTAATTTAACTTTATTATTCTTCCTTGAATATAATCCTTTTCTTGACTCTAAACTGAATTATCTCACTTTGCAGAAGTTAACCCGGTTCTGACAAATCTTTTGATTCTTCCAATTTCTCTCCCTCGAACACTTCATTTTTTTTCATTGAAGACCACAAAAAGGAAAAGGACTAATACCAATTATATATATATACATATATATACATACATATATATATACATATATATATATACATACACATACATATACATACATTCATCCATGTATATATACACTCAAACACACATATACATATATATACATTAATGATACAAAAATTATACGCACACACAATGTCACAGGAGCACAAATATACACATATACATACATATACATATATATATATATACATATATATACACACATATACATACATATACACACAGATACATTCATACATAAATGACTATTGTTTCAACACAACCAGAATATGCACACATAATAAAATAAAATAAACAAATACTATGAAAATACGTAAGATGAATCATCTTCATCTTACAAGATCTTTTGTTAATCATTAATGAAATTATGTCAGCTTTGTTTTTATGAAATGACTAAATAGGAAATAGAATAGAACTTATAGATAAATATATACGTATATATATACATATATATATATATATATATATATATATATATATATATATATATACATATATATATATATATATATATATATATATATATATATATATATATATATACATATATATATATATATATATATATATATATATATATATATATATATATATATATATATATATATATATATATATATATATATATATATATATATTCCAATTTACGTCGATGCAGCCCCTTCGACGTCCGGTGACGCCGTCCCGCACGCCACTCCGGGTTATCAAATTGAGGAGCAGATGTCTGACTCCGACGACATGTACTCTACTCCTAGTCTTCGCATCTTTGCGCCGGTGTCCGGCGGCCCCAGCGGAGCTAACCTGCACTCTACCCCAAGTCACGACATCGGCGCGCCGGAGTCCGGCGAGGCCAACCTACACTCCACCCCGGGCCATAGCGTCGAGGCGTCGGTATCCGGCGAAGTTAATCGAGCGGTTCCGCCCGGCGATGACAGCGTATCCGTGCGTGTGGAAGAAGAGAACAGAGCAGCGCAACGAAGAATTGAAGAGCTAATTATTGACGATCGGCCTCGTTTATCAGAAGTTGAAAACAGAGTCAGTAACCTAGAGAAGCTGGTGAAAGAAAACGTCGGAGAAATCGAAACAAGATTGAACAATATGGTCAAACAAGTACAGAATGGTTGCCATATCCAAGAAAGAATTCATTCCGTTGAACATGCCAAGACCCCGGCTTTTGATGGCACTGTGTCATGGTCCGTCTACAAAGCTCAATTTGAAATTGCTGCCAGGAAAAATAATTGGTTAACCAGCCAGCAGAAGGCGGAAAATCTGGTATTTTCTTTGAGGGGAGAAGCCTTACAGCTTTTCGAGCTTATTGCAGATAGTGATGATTACGATGCAATCGTGAAGGTTCTCGAGAGCAGATTCGGTAATCAACACGCGCCAGAAATTTTTCGAGCTCAACTCAAGTGTCGACGCCAGAAACCCGAAGAAAGCTTGCAACAGCTGGAAGCGGATATAGAACGACTCGCAAATCTGGGATATCCCTTGTGCCCTCGAAATGTCCTCAATACAATTATTGCGGATGGATTCATAGCAGCCTTGAAGAACTCTGAAACCCAAAAGGCTCTTAGGGTTGCCCGCGTAGCTAGTCCCAGCGAAGCTTTGACATTTGCAATAAATTATGAAGCCTCTGTGGAGCCATCTGATGGGTCTCGTCACGTAAAAAAATTGGGAAGCAAGGACGAAGATGAACTGGATGATCGAGTCCGGAGAGTTATTAAGGAAAGAATTAACTGGAAAGGGAATAGCTCACCACGTTGCTGGAGTTGTGGAAAACCGGGACATCTACAAAAAGACTGTAGAATTCAGATGTTTAGACCCAGGCAACAGGAGAAAATGGATCACTGTAGGCGTAATGATGTCAAACAAGGAAAACCCATAAAGGCCCAATCCAACAAGAAAAAATCAGATTCTGTGAAGGTAAAAGATAATTTGCCTTGCAGAGTTGTGCCAGTTACCGTTCTTGGAAAAGGAACTAGTTTATTTGTGGAAGGTAGAGTAGGAATGAGAAATTGTAAGTTTATTATTGATACGGGAGCTTCTTGTTCAATCATAAAACCTTGTTTGGCGAAAGGAGAGGTTTTACAAGGTGGAAAGCACATCCGTTTAAAGACTGCAACAGGAGAGCTTGTTCCAGTAGTTGGCAAAATTCAAACTGAAATAAGGCTGGGAAATAAGACTTTTCAGCATCAGTTTTTGGTTGCTGATATAGAAGAAGAATGCCTACTTGGGCTTGACTTTATGAGAATTCAGGGATTTGCAGTGGACTTAAAAATGGGAACATTCAGACAGGGAAATATGGAAATACCTGTTTGCTATAAAGGCAAAACAAATTCGATAAAGCGAGTATTGGTAACAAAGAGCATCATTGTACCTGCTCAGTCGGAATCTTTGGTTTGGGCAAGAATAGAGAATGAGAAAAACTTAAGAGTTGTTGGGTTCATCGAGCCCCTGAACGGAGTTGAAAAACATGGATTAATGATTGGAAAAACACTGGTACGAACGGAGTCAGGAAGCTACGTGCCAGTCAGAGTTATGAATGTGACAGAATGCGAAAAGCAAATAACAAAAGGTGATGAAATTGCGGTATGCAGCCCAGTCGATTACATAGTGGCATGTACCACAGTGGTTGGTAAAAATAATAATAAAAAGAGAATGAAGTACTCGCAAATTCAAAATCTGCTTGAAGCCGCTAAAACTTCATTAAAACCAATGGACTATGTCAAAGCGGAAAAGCTGATTGAAGAATATTGTGATATAATAGCTATTGACGAAGAAGACAATGGGAAAACAAAGATCGTTGAACACCGAATTCGAACTGGAAATACAGAGCCCATTCGTCAACTGCCACGAAGGCTTCCACTGGCAAAACGAGAAGAAGCTAGAAAGATGCTAGAAAAGATGAAGAAACAAGGAGTTATTGAACCATCCAATAGTCCATGGAGTTCACCTGTAGTACTTGTAAGGAAGAAAGATAACTCGCTACGTTTTTGTGTCGACTACAGAATGTTGAACGAGGTCACACAAAAAGATAGTTACCCTTTGCCCAGAATCGATGACACCATCGATACACTTGCGGGATCTCGAATGTTTTCTACTTTAGATCTTAAGAGTGGATATTGGCAGGTGGGAATACATCCCCAGGATCGCGAGAAAACTGCCTTTTCAATAGGTGAAGGATTGTGGCAATTTACAGTGATGCCATTTGGCTTGTGCAACGCACCCGCAACTTTCGAGCGACTTATGGAGTATGTGTTACAAGGATTAAATTGGAGAACGTGTCTTGTTTATTTGGACGACATTATTGTTGTTGGAAAGACGTTTGAAGAGCATCTACACAATCTTGGAGAAGTTTTCCAGAGGATCCGAGATGCTGGTATGAAGCTAAATCCGTCGAAGTGTGCACTTTTCAAAAGCAAGGTGAAATATCTTGGTCATATAGTTTCTGCCGAAGGGGTAGGAACCGATCCTGAGAAAATTGAAGCGGTTAACCATTGGCCTGTTCCGAGAAATTCTCAAGAATTAAGAAGCTTTCTTGGTTTGTGCACATATTATCGACGATTTGTAGCCAGCTTTTCCAGCATTGCAAAGGAACTATATAAGCTTACAGAGAAGAATGCACCGTTTGATTGGTCAGAGGCAAATCAACAGACGTTCGAACGGTTAAAAATAGCTTTGAGTTTGACGCCAGTTCTGTCGTATCCAATCCCTGGAAAAGATTTCCTATTAGACACAGATGCAAGCAATGAAGGAATAGGGGCAGTGCTTAGTCAATTATTGACTGTAATGAAAAGGTTATAGCTTATTATAGCAAAACTTTGTCGAAACCGGAGCGCAATTATTGCGTCACCAGACGTGAGTTATTAGCAATCGTTGATTCTATTAAGCACTTTCACAAGTATTTATATGGTCAAAAGTTTTTGTTGAGAACGGATCACGCTGCTTTGAAATGGCTTTTAAATTTTAAAAATCCAGAAGAACAAGTGGCTAGGTGGATCGAACGTTTACAATCATACGAGTTTGAAATTCAGCATCGGAAGGGTGAACAGCACAAAAATGCTGACGCACTGTCACGACGACCTTGCAATGATGAATGTAAGTATTGCATTCGCATGGAGGGGAAGGAAATGAATAATCAGTGTTTTCAGGTACGGTTTCAAATTGACGACACTTGGTCAGATGATGTGATTCGAGACGAACAGTTAAAAGATGATGATATAGGGCCGATTTTGAGATGGATGGAAGAAGGGAAGAAACCTGACTGGCAAGAGATTTCTGAATTGAGTCCTGCTACTAAATCGTATTGGGCACAATGAGACTCTCTAAGGATTGTAAACGGATCTCTAAAAAGAATTTGGGAAAGCACAGATGGTTCAACCAATGTTTTGCAATTAATTATTCCAAAATTAAAAGTGCCAGAAGTGCTCCAACAAATGCACTCCGGAGTATCAGGGGGACATCTAGGGATGAATAAAACTGTAAACGTAGAGGAATATGCTTTCTAGCGATTCGTAACGTTAAAGTCGAAGTTATTTTTAACACAATATTTCTCGAATTTATTTTTAACTTTAATTATTCTTCCTTGAATATAATCTTTTACTGGACTCAAATAAAACTGAATTTTCTCACTTTGTAGAATTTCGCACGGTTCTGACAAATCTTTTGTTAATTTCAATTTCTCTCTGCAGCACGTCTATTTAAACTTTTATTTTTCTTCTTGAACACTCAACTTTAAAACACACTGTCTCAAATCTCAAAAACTCATACCAAAATAATATTTACAATCTTACCAATCAAAATCAGGAAAAAGATATATATATATATATATATATATATATATATATATATATATATATATATATACACATATATACATATAATTTCTAGATAAAAAAAAAAATTAATAAACACACACACACATACACACATACATATATATAAAAACATATATATATATACATATATATATATATATACATATACATATATATATGACTTATTGTTACGAAATATCCAATCCTAATAAAATGCACAAATAATCAAATAAAATAAACAAATACTAAGAAAAATACGTAAGATGAATCCTCTTCATCTTACATATCCCCCCTCTTCGAAAAAAGAAACGCGTCAGTGTTTCTTGATTACATCGTCACTCTCTTTACGACTAAGAAAGTCAGCACCGATGTTCTCCTTGCCTTTGAAATAGTTTCCTTTCAACTTATTCTCAATCTCTATCTCTCTGCGTGCTGTGTCAACAGGGCGGGCATCTCCGAAGATTGCCGAATTCAACTTTCCAACTTTCCCCACCCCTCCATGTTGGCCTCTAGGCAGAAGATTGAGCCTTGGTCTTTCTTTTGGCGGATTCAAAGCTTGAACTTTTGCCTCAACTTTATTTCCTACCTTTGAAATGGCAGACGTGTTTCTTTCCTTGCTTTTATACAGCTCCGAGTTAGCCGACGATTTTCCACAATTTACCTGATCATTCCTCTGAGTGCTGTCGTAGTTGGAAGCGGATTTCTGTGGTTTCCGACCAAAGCGTTTTCCTGCCGCCATTGCATCAAAACCTCTTACCCCTTCAACATTTCCCAGCACGAGATCGCAAAGTAGGTTTTTCATGCAGACCACCTCTCTAGTTCCTCTGAACCAGTCTGTTTTGATTTTTACCACAGCTGTTGGAGCTACTCGAACTGTGCCGTCGATCAAAACACAGGGTCTTGTTCTTCCGGTCATCTGACGCGGATGCACTAATGATTCCTTTACTATTATGGAAGTACAGCCAGTGTCCCTCAAAACTTTTACCGGTTTTCTGTTCACAAACCCTCTGGTTAATTTAAATTTTTCTCCTGAGTGCAAACAACCATCCGCAATGACAGGAAAAATGCTTCCACACTTCAATTCCACCTCATCCATCTTTCCTTCCATCACCATGGCAGCGCATGCATTCACAACGCCGGAATCCTTGCATGGTGCTGACGTAGTCGTCTCTTTCCGTGTTTGGCAAAATACAGGATTACTAGGACTACTCTGCCGACACTCTCTTGCCATGTGCCCCGTTTGATGACAGTTGTAGCAGCGAGGTTCAACCATTTTGGCGTCACTGACCGACTGACCCCGGTTCCAACCCATCCTGCTATTGCTGTCCAATTTTGCCAACCTCTTCTCTGGATGGGCTTGGCTGTACTTGTTTACCCAAAGGCACAGCTCATTGACATCTTTGCTCTCTTTCTCCAACAAGTACTCGACCATTCCCGCCGGGCACTTTCCGAAAAACTGCTCTTCCAGAAACAAAAACAACAGATTTTGTTTGCCCGCGAGATCTACCCAGCGCCTGAGGTGGCTATCTAGCCGCACTAGATAATGTTCCCAGGTCTCCTCCGTTTCAGGCATTGACTCTCGAAACATTATGCGATAGTCTTCCGCTGACTTCCCAAAACGACGAAGGAGTGCCTCCTTTGCCGTCCTGTAGTCCTGCATCTGACTATCGCTAAGTTGGCCAAACACTTCCAAAGTCTTCGCACTAAGCAACGACCCTAGAAGCATTCCCCAATCCTTCTGAGGGTGACCATTGGCTTTTGCCAATGACTCAAATCTCAGCAAAAATGCGTCGATGTCATCACCTTCAGAAAACTTTGGATAAGGAATCTTAGTAGCCTCCGCCGACGGTTTTAGCTCTATTTTTTTTTGGCCCTCCAATTCCAGCTTCTTCAATTCATGCTCCCGTTGCTCGCGCTCACGCAGAAGTTGAAATTCACGTTCAGCTATTTTTTCCTCACGTTCTCGTTCTTGTTTTTTTTCTCGCTCTTCTCGTTCTTGTTTTTTTTCTTCACGTTCTTCCAATCTCTTAACTCTTTCTTCATCCTTTAACTCTTTGACATAATTCCTTAAATCTTCTCCGGAATAGCCTAGGGCCTGTCCCATCGCAATGAATTTCTCGTCAGACATCTTTCACAAAAGAAAAAAAAAAATTCGGTCACTTGTGATCAAACAACTTCAGAAAAATATATTTACGTATGAAAATGCGTAAATACGTCGAGGTCACCAATGTAAACGTAGAGGAATATGCTTTCTAGCGATTCGTAACGTTAAAGTCGAAGTTATTTTTAACACAATATTTCTCGAATTTATTTTTAACTTTAATTATTCTTCCTTGAATATAATCTTTTACTGGACTCAAATAAAACTGAATTTTCTCACTTTGTAGAATTTCGCACGGTTCTGACAAATCTTTTGTTAATTTCAATTTCTCTCTGCAGCACGTCTATTTAAACTTTTATTTTTCTTCTTGAACACTCAACTTTAAAACACACTGTCTCAAATCTCAAAAACTCATACCAAAATAATATTTACAATCTTACCAATCAAAATCAGGAAAAAGATATATATATATATATATATATATATATATATATATATACACATATATACATATAATTTCTAGATAAAAAAAAAAATTAATAAACACACACACACATACACACATACATATATATAAAAACATATATATATATACATATATATATATATATACATATACATATATATATGACTTATTGTTACGAAATATCCAATCCTAATAAAATGCACAAATAATCAAATAAAATAAACAAATACTAAGAAAAATACGTAAGATGAATCCTCTTCATCTTACAAAAACGTTGGACAAGATCCGCCAAAGATTTTATTGGGTATACTGTAAGATGGATGTAGAGGAATGGTGTAAAAAATGTGATACCTGTGCCGCTAGTAAAGGACCACACGCTAACACAAAGGGCCATTTACAACAGTACAATGTAGGTTCCCCTTTTGAAAGAATTGCTATAGATTTAGCAGGTCCATTTCCAGTGTCAAAATCTGGCAATAAGTACATTCTTGTGGTCATAGATTATTTTACAAAATGGCCAGAGGTTTTTGCTATACCTAATCAAGAAGCAGTGACAGTTGCCAACGTTGTTGTTGATGGCTGGGTTAGTCGCTATGGAGTACCAATGGAGCTCCATTCAGATCATGGCAGGAACTTTGATTCACAGCTGTTTAGAGAAATGTGCCGTGTTTTAGGCATACATAAAACCCGCACAACTCCCCTTCATCCTCAGTCTGACGGTATGGTGGAACGATTTAATCGAACTATTCAACAGCACTTGTCTAAGATGGTCGGTGAAAACCATGTTGATTGGGATAAACACATTCCGTTATTTTTGATGGCTTACAGAGGATCGGTTCACAACACGACGAAGGCCACTCCAAGTAAAATGTTATTTGGACGGGAGATGCGACTTCCTTGCGATCTTATGTTTGGAAGTCCGGGAGACAAAGTAGAATCGGAAAGCGAGTATGCCTCACAATTGCGGGCTCGGTTAAATGAAATTCATTTTGTAGCCCGAAATAGGATCAAAGCAGCCAGCGAAAGAATGAAAACTCGGTATGATCGTCAATCAAATATGAAAGAGTTTAAAGAAAATGATTTGGTGTGGTTCTACAATCCACAACGTAAAATTGGGAAATCACCTAAACTTCAACAAGACTGGGAAGGACCATATAGAATTATTAAAAAGATCAATGATGTCATCTACCGGATTCAAAAGGGCCAACGTACTAAGATGAAAGTAATTCATGTTGACCGCCTTGCCAAATATTATGGAGGCAATGAAACTGTTCGGGACGAACAGGATTAAGAAGAGGGTAGTTTTATATCTATGGTTTATAATCGAGGCTGATAAACCTCAGAAGATTCATAACTAAGAAAGATCAGAAAAATATACAGTGAGTGTTTACATTACTTCAATCAACCAGTCTTAATTACAGTTACTAAGATACAAGTTTTTTTTTGATTAAGTGTGTATTTCTTCTAAGTAATAAAGGACCATTTTCAAAGAACCTGAATATTATAACAATATATATATATATATATATATATATATATATATATATATATATATATATATATATTCCAATTTACGTCGATGCAGCCCCTTCGACGTCCGGTGACGCCGTCCCGCACGCCACTCCGGGTTATCAAATTGAGGAGCAGATGTCTGACTCCGACGACATGTACTCTACTCCTAGTCTTCGCATCTTTGCGCCGGTGTCCGGCGGCCCCAGCGGGGCTAACCTACACTCTACCCCAAGTCACGACATCGGCGCGCCGGAGTCCGGCGAGGCCAACCTACACTCCACCCCGGGCCATAGCGTCGAGGCGTCGGTATCCGGCGAAGTTAATCGAGCGGTTCCGCCCGGCGATGACAGCGTATCCGTGCGTGTGGACTGCTCGTCCACATTTCCTCATTTAAGTAACTTCGGCAACATAACTTTCCGCAGACGAAAGTGATTAGCCGCATTTCATTCAGTTCTATACTTTTATACTTATACTTTTATTTTATTTCAGTCGTAACCTATTACTCTCGTGATCCTTTCATTCCGATTTTATATTTCATATTTTATCTTTCGTGTCGGCCATCGCTTCGCTGGTCACAACGTAAACATCTACTTCTCGGCATGCTATTCGTTTACCATTTCGCTGGTTGCTTCGTGGTTTTTGAAGTCGATTTTTAGTAAGTTTACACATCTTCCAAAACCGTTTTTCATTTTATATCAAACACCCAACAATATATAACGCAGTTTCACTCTACGTTATGTCTTCTGTTTTTACAATAGTACTCCTGTCTTTTATATACCATGTACCTCGGTTTAATTTTACTTCACACTATTTTACCTCCGCTTGGTTTTATCATAACTATATCCGTTCGCATTATATTCATCGCCTAATCGTCTGGTTTTAAGTAAACACGTTTTACCATTATTCTAATTTTACTTCGTTCGTTTTTGAATATTCGCATTATTTTCTATTCAAGGGCTCTGATGATGGCTTTCGAGCCGAAACTGTACAGTAAGCCCGTTATGAAAATCAATAAAGAATTTTATTCAAAAAACAAAGTCGTTGTTCGCAGATTGGAATCTTACGTTAAGAAAATAATAAACAAAAAATAAGCAGTTATTTTTAATAGAGCATGCATGAAAGAAAATCTACTGCCGAGTTATGCAAAAAACGCAATATATATATATATATATATATATATATATATATATATATATATATATATATATATATATATATATATATATATATATATATATATATATATATATATATATATATATATATATATATATATATATATATATATATATATATATATACAAACATATATATATATATAACAGATTCACTGGCAAAGGAGGTGAGGTGTCATGAGTCATGCAGGAAGGCATACGTTAGAGCTAAAAATCGTTCACGCCATGCCAACGCAGAATGTTTTGAGGAAAAGACCACTTAAAGAATTTTGGAGGTAAAAGCAGCATTCCAGGACCTTTGTGAGCTCATTGACACCAATATTATTCAAGGAGGTAGTGTGGAACGAATGACAATGTTGCGTGAGCGATATCTGAATCACATCATGTTATCAGTCTTAGCAAATCATGTGTGCCGCTGCAAATCAAGGCAAGCGGAAAACCTTCAAACATCTATTGCTGGCTAAAAAGATCAGAACATTGATTGGTGGAGCAAAGTTGCAAACAGTACTAAATCGTTTTGCAAGCACGACAGACACCACCCACGGAATTGTCATACAAGAAGTATTACCGAAGACGAATCAAAATCATGACTGCACATGCTTGTCAATCGGCTTCACGTGGCACTCCCTGTGAATAACCATCTAATTTATTATTCTAAACAAGGTTTAGTACTGGACCTACTTTATATAACCAAACAAAAAGGATATCGACACCCAGACAAAAGATCCCAGACTTGGAAATGAAGAATTGTTATTTTTCAAGTGTTTTTGTTGTTTTTCATTGTTTTTCTAATTTTATGTTAAGATCAGAAATTATTTATGAATTATGCGAATAAAAATTTTCTGGGAGTAATTTGTATTTGATTCTTGTTTATAGATTCCTTCAGGTGCAAGCACGATGCACACCAGAAACGGAACAGTCCTACATGAAGTTTTACCGAAGACGAATCAAAATCATGACAGTACTTGCTTGTCAATCGCCTTCACGTGGCACTCCAATTCATTATTTTAAAGAAAGTTTACTACAGGACCTACTTTGTATAACAAAATAAAAGGAAAATAGACACCCGGACAAAGGATGTCAAGCCGAGAAATAAAAAAATTGTTATTTTTTAAGTGCTTTTGTTTTTTCGTGTTTGTTATTGTTTGTTAAAATTGGAAATTATATATGAATTATGTGAACGAAAACCTTCTAGGACTAATTTTATTTTATTTTTGTTCATAGGTTCAATTTTGACTGTGATGACTTTTGAAAAGTGGAATCGGCCATTTTGCAAAATGGCCGATAATGCAAATCATCATTGAAATCAAATCATACAAATGGATTCATATACTACTGGACTAGCTGTAAAGGTCTTTAATTACCAGCATCATTCCATCCATGGAGATGAGAGTCTTTAACTTTCTGTGACAATAATTTTTTTTGAACATTTTTTTAAGTATCAGTGCCTTAAGACTATTTAGCATTTACTTAAAGTTCATAATTTACATTTGAACTGAGTTATGTCCAGTATTTTACCTACTATAAGAACCTGTAAAATTCGATATCGGCGATCTATTAAAATGGCTGCCAACGCCACACCCACCACCAAATTTGAGGCAAACAAGTGGATTCATATACTATTAGACCTCCTCTACAAAGTCCACATAACCATCATTCCCCCCGGGGGGGGGGGGCAGGTTCTATAGCTGGCCTAAGCTTTATTATTAGTCGGCTGGCTTGTGAGGAAAATAAACTCTAAAACTAGACATCGTAGAGAGTTTGGGTTTTGCATTAGATTTGGGCCACAAAGTTATTTCAAAGACGATTTGGGCAATACCGAAGATCCTGCCGTTACCGGAGTTAATGAGATAAACAAGCAATGATTGGCAAGCACGTGATGTCCATGATTGACAGGCCGCCAACTACTAATAGTAATCAGCTCCACCCAAAAACCTTGGCTATAAATTTAAAAGTGAACACGAATAATGTTATTCTCAAATTGTTTTATTATGGCCGGAAATTATCCTGACGTTACTGGGATATTATCTACTAAATTAAATAAAAATGTGGAAGATGACGCTGTGGGATGGGCTATGACGCACGGTCTCATAACCAGGATAAAATTCTGTCAGTTGTGTCAGACACAAATGAAACTGACGAGGAGTGCTACTGCCGATGGGTGTACTTGGCGTTGTTCCAACCAGGCTGAACAGGCCTGCCAATCGACGAGATCAATAAGGGATGGGAGCTTTTACAGCAAAAGTATCCCCCTCAGGAAGTGCATCATGCCAAAGACAAGTTTAAATTAATGAGAGGGACATGCGATGCCCACATAGAATCCTATCTTGATGAATTTCTTTGGCATAGGATGGCTAACAAGCCAAAGTGTGAGGTTTCAAATAGCCTTAGAACTTATTATCCCGTATAGTTTGTTTTTGTAAATAAATATTATTACTAACACATGTTTTTTGCCCAATAAATGTTTCTATTCTTGTTATAAGTTTTTTCGTGTTCAGTGTCAACACACTCCAGAAATTGGAAAAAATAAACATATTTTTAGAACTTTAATCTCGTGGCGTAGCGTACGGTTGCACCACCTCGTTTTCGTTCAAAAATTGAACGGAGCAGGGGCAAAAAATAAAAAAGAAAGAGGGAGAAAAATTAACATAACATTTTGATAGAACAAAAAAAACATAACATAAAATCATAACAAAAAAAACCTAGAATGAAAGTGAAACAAAACAAAAGTAACAAATTTATTTTACAGGGCCAGGTTATACCAAACAAATGTGTGAAACAAGATTCAATGGTCTCCGTGCTATTTTTTTTTATAATACAGTTTATTTAATTTAAAAATATATACATGTATATTATAAAACTAAACATTATATAATAAGCGCCAAATAAACTTTTATGCGGAGCTAAATATTATTAATAAAATAGGCGGCGCTAAATATTTTTAATAAAATAATCTCCGCCTTGGGGCGGAGCTGAATGTTCAACAACGGCAGGATCTTCGGTATTGACGACGATTTTTTCATTTCTCAGGGTGCGATTATTTGTTTCGACTGTTTCGTAAGGTGGAAACTTCCGAAACAAATAAACGCATCTCAGCTACTGTTTACCGCAAATAATAACGAATTTAAAATATCGGTAATATTAATCAATTATTTTATAAGAGTGACATAATTCAATTAGGAAATCTACAATGACTATTTAAAAAGATATTTGAGTTTTAGTAGGCATTTTGCCGTATTAGTCTGGTAGATTTAGCTTTTGGTACGGAAATTTTAATAGACAAGCCAAAAAGTACATTAAACTATAGTATTTGTTATAACTAAGAGCTGGAAAGAGATACCAGACACACATCAGTCCCTAAAAAAAGTTATTAGCAAAAGAAGTTGCTCAAAACTCGCGAATCTGTTTATTAACGCCAACCAATCAAAAGCCAGCTTTTTCTATTTCTTCGTAAAAAGTGACGCTTAGTTTACAAATTATCTCCACGAAATTTAAACTTTTTACGCTCAAATGCTCATAAAACAGTTTAGTTATTTATTTCTATGTTTTTTTAACGAAATTTTTATTTTCCGTTTGCTTATGGAGCTGCTCGAAGAATGTTGTTGATTATCAAATGCTTAAACTAGTTTAACTCCTATGTATAAACGATTATGTACACTTAACTAGTCTACGTTTTCGAAATTCTCCATTATTAAAAAAGCAATGCAACCTGAAAACACAACCTTATTTGAAAATAGCTGAAGGGGGTGCTGGTTATGGGAATCGTACCACTTTTTAAAGGAAGACATCTTAAAAACAAGAAATTAATCAAACACTGGTTTTTAGAACAACATAAATTTTAATTCTAAAAACAAAGTATAAGTTTCAACTTATTAAATAATTATAATAATAACTGTTATCTAGCTTCAAAAATCATTATATTGAGCACAATTCAGTCGAGCAGAAGAGTCAGATCTTCATCCATGACTTTACTTCTTGTGTCCACCACACATATCAAGAGTGCTGTAGACAGAAGGTTCGGGGTTGCCAGACTGAGAATGGTTTGCCAGCTGCTGTTACATTGGCTGTGACACTTCAGTGCTTCCAAAGAGACATTCTAAACACTGACTAACACTTTTTTAAACATTGTCAAATTTTAATTCAATTCAGAGACACTGTTAGCAACTTTTGTCGTGCTGGCTGAAGTAAACTGGGAAGTGTAGATTATGAGGATTTTGTAGATAAATAATGCACATCATATCATAGTCAAATTGTTTGCTGTTTATTATAACACACAAGCAAACATATATATATATATATATATATATATATATATATATATATATATATATATATATATAAATGAGTGTTTGTCTGTGAGTTTTTCCTTTATAGAAATATGAACCACTGGAGCGATCTTGATGAAATTTGGCTAAAAGGTAGTTCTCTTACAAAAAAATGTAAAAGAACCTGAAAAAACATCAGCTACTGCAACACTGATGTTATATGCGGAAATGCTACCAGTGCTTTTTTGAAAAGATATTATGTGTACCAGCAACTTCAGCGCCAGTGGAGCGAATATTTAGTCATGGAGGTCTATTCATGAGACCAAATCGAGCTCGTTTAGGACAGACATTGTTATCTGAACTTGTTTTTACTAAATGCAATAAACATTTCAAATAATAACAGTTTAAATTTTAAACAGTTTATTAATTTGGTTATTGACTTTTTCATGCTTCAGTTTCTCATTCAGACGTCTTCATTTTGAATGAATTTTACAACTCGGTTTTTTCTCAATATGTCTCGGTCTTGATCTTGCCTTGCAAATAAAAATTTTGGTCTTGGGTTCAGTGGTCTTGATTGATAACAGGCCTGAGTAACTGTAATAGTAATATATTACTTCTTAGAATAATTGTTCCCAACATTGACAGAGTTCGAAGACATAAATTTTTACGCTAGCAAAGCCACGGCCGGCATTTCTTTTTTTTAATATAAAAACAATCGCCGATTTCAGGTTTTTTTTAAGTTTTTATCGATTACTTTTTTATTCATTTTTAAAGAGGTTCAAGAGATGCTCAGAACAACGAAAGTTATCAAATGCTGCATTTTTGTGATATTAGAAATAAAGGACCCGGTGTTCATCCAATTTTATATTTATTTGTAATGACTCCAGATCTAGCCAACGGTTCAGCTATTTGTTGCACAAACCAGACCGTTAAGGTAAGAGTACCTATATTATGTTTTAATTTTGACAACCGACAGGTTCTTTAGAATCTTCTACATACATAATTTCAGATGTCTGTATGTATGTATGTATGATAGCAATTTCGCATAACGCGGCTGTCGCAGAGGTCAGCAGTTGATAAAATGGGTGCGTACAACCATGAGCGTGTAATAAAAGTTTTTACGAAACTGTACACTGTTAGTTCTAAAGACCCAAACAGTTTTTACTTAGCTTATTATGCAAGAGGTTATCCGATTACATCACACATTAGGCTAGGTTTATTGATAATAAGGAAACATCGCTATATATCGAAGCTGCCTTACGAAGGCATGGCTTGAAATGTTATGATTTTAATTTGCTTGAACAAGGATCGACCCAAAGCGTTGCACATTTATTGATATTGCTGAACATGTAGAGCAGCCACGTTTAATCATTTACTCTAGTTTACAGCGATTGAGACCCTGAATTGATTGAACTTCCTATAATAATGGAAAAGAATAAAAACGGTCTTTTTTAATATCTGACAGTTCGATCTAAACAAAAAATTTTCTAGTGGTTAATAATTTTTTAGAAAATAATACGCTCTTAATCAATCAATCAAATCAAATTTATTTAACGCCAATGTCGTAAACGAATCTGAGTATGTAACTTTCATTACCTGTAGTTGAGACTAGAGATGTGCGCCGGCCAATCAGCGCCGCCATTTTTTTTTAAATTGACATTTTGTGTCTAATCATACTTGCAAATAATGATATATGCATCCCTCTGTCCTATTAAAAAAAACAATCCAAAGTTTTAGTGACTTTTTAATTTGCTATTCTTCTATAGCATATTGTTGAAACAACACACAATTTATTTTTATCTATATATATATAAAAGAACATGTCCTGACTGACTGACTGACTGACTGATAATCAACGCCGAGCTCAAACGCCTCATCTTAGGAATGTGAAATTTGGAACTTATATTACTTTTATAGCCTAAGCACCCACTAAGAAAGGATTTTTGAAAATTTTGATCCTGAGAGGATGAAACTGGAAAACAAATGTTTTTCTTAATCAACGTATATCTCGAAAACCAAAAACGAAGGGTTTTTGAAATTTGGTATCTAGATTTTTCTTAAAAATTGAGAAAATACGTGTTTCACCATTTTTTTAAAATTTGGTTTCCAGGACCTCAAATGTGGGCTGGAAAATAGGGTTATTTGTATTTCAAAGAAACAGCTACTCAAAAACTGTAAATGCTACAGATGTAAAAATTTATAATTAATATCTTCTCAAAATATAATGATATACGTGTTTCACTATTTTTTGAAAATTTGGTTTTCAAGGACCTCAAATGTGGGGTGGAAAATAGTGTTATTTGTTTTTTCAAATTACTGCTACTCAAAAACTTTAAGTGCTACAGATGTAAAAATCAGTATTTAGTATTTACTCAATAAATAAAAATAGACGTGTTTCACCATTTTTGAAAATTTGGTTTTCCGGGATCTCAAATGAGGTGGAAAATAAGGTTATTTGCTTTTTTAAATAACTGTTACTTAAAAACTGTAAGTGCTACTGATGTAAAAATTAGTATTTAGTATTTACTCAAAAAATAAAGAAATACGTGTTTTACCAATTTTTAAATATTTGGTTTCCAGGACCAAATGCTACAGATGTGGGGTAAAAAAAGAAAAACTAAAAATGTAAAATTTTAAACAAATTTGTTTCTAAAATAAGGATTATCTCAAAACCAAAAATGAGAAAGATTTGAAATTTGGTATCTAGATTCTTCTTAAAAAATAAAATAACACGGGTTTCACCATTTTTAAAAATGTTTTTTTCATGATCTCAAATGTGGGGTAGAAAATAAGGTTATTTGTTTGTTAGAATAACTGCTACTCATAAACTGTAAGTGCTGCACATGTAAAAATTAGTGTTTAGTATCTACTCAAAAAATAAAGATATACGTATTTTATCAATTTTGATTATTTGGTTTCGAGGATTTCAAATGTGGGGTGGAAATAAGAATTTGATTAAAAACTCTAAAAACTAAAAGTGTTGAAGTTTTGCAATTTGGTATATATATATTTATCTATTGACAGTATTTGGGTATCAAATTCTCCCATAAACACGCTCTATTAAATGCTACGGCCCATTTTCTACAACACCATTTCTTTACTACTGCTACTAGCGTTGGTGGTTTTAATGAAAGTTGTATCGCTGGTATGTATGTGTTTGGAATTTTATGTTTTTAGTTTTATATTTGAATGGTTTTATTAGTGTTTCTCTATCTTTATATATTTGGCTTTCGTCTAATATTCTATACATTGATTTTCCTTACTTTATTATAGGGGTTCTGATGATGGATAAAGCCGAAACCGGCCGGTCAACCCCTCGTGACAATAAAGTTGTGTGCACTGATGACTGTGTAGTGAATTCTGGAAGACAATTTAGACGGTTTGAAGCAGTAGTAAAAAAATGGTGTTGTAGAAAATGGGCCGTAGCATATATATATATATATATATATATATATATATATATATATATATATATATAATGTTGAAACATTTCAAAGCAGTGTTTCACTTCGCATATAATTACCTATCTGGCAGCAGTCTAGCTGTCGAGTCGAGCCGAAGTAAGGAGTCCTGAGCCTATCATAGTCGTAGTATAATGTTAAGTAGCTCCGAAAGACTGAGACTTCTAGCCATCATTTTTGGTGATGGTCGGTGGCTCAGTTGGTAAGAGCGCTTGCATTTAGGCGAGGCGGTGTTGCCGTGGACACGTGGGTTCGATTCCTAGTAGAGTCTTATATATATATATATATATATATATATATGCTACGGCCCATTTTCTACAACACCATTTTTTTACTACTGCTTCAAACCGTCTATATATATATATATATATATATATATATATATATATATATATATATATATATATATATATATATATATATATATATATATATATATATATATATATATATATATATATATATATATATATATATATATATATATATATATATGCATTTCTATCTGTTGCATTTTCCTATGAAAAGGACATAATTGCACCTCTTTGTTTTTCCATTATAACTTTTTAAAATAATTTAGAGAAAAAAATTATCTAAATAGCCAACAACCGGTTCGGCCGAGAGATGGTTTCCGTTTTAACCATGTCATAGTTGCGCGAGATGTGACGTAGATCTGTCGTGTGACATTTAATAGATTTTGCTTTTCGACCGTATTTTTAAATGTATCACAGTTTTATTATATAATTTATTTTCTTAATATCTCCCTACAGTAAAATAAATTATCATGTCATTCTCGAAAATAAATATTATTATTTTGTTTCATTATCGGTTTTAACTAATTTCACTTTTCATTATTCTATCCATGTTTTGTTTTTTTCTTTTCGGGCTTTGATGATGACAAACTAACTGTCAAAACGCGTTAGCCCTGTTTAATACTTTAAACTTATAAGTTAGATCTTTTAGTTTATTTTATTTTATAAAATAATTGTCTTTTTAAATTTTTTACAAATAAACGTAAATATGGCTGCAAACAAGAAATTCGTTAATAGTCTATCATCCCAACAACGGCCTTCCCTTCGACGTTTTGAGTCTTTGGCGAAAAAATTAACAAATACAAAATGGGCAATTATATTCAAAGGAGCTTGCGTACAAGAATATACATACATACATATATATATATATATATATATATATATATATATATATATATATATATATATATATATATATATATATATATATATATATATATATATATATATATATATATATTTGCGAAGGGAAACACTGCGTTGAAATGTTTCAAGAGCCTACAAATAGGATTCAACTCTATTACCGTTCTGAGATGCACGACAACTATCGTATTGATGAAACGGTACTTCGTAATATCAAGTTGGACGAAAATAAATAAAGCTTGGTTAAAGCTACTTATACCTTCTAGGTTCAAATCTCAGTCACGGCGAGGCGTAATTCCGTTGAGTAAGGAATTCACTCACGCTGCTCAGGCCAACTCAGTCTTTCATCCTTCACTGGTCGATGAATGAGTACCAGTTTCACAATTGGGATGTAATAGGGTTCGGAACATTCCGATTTCGGAGACAAGTGCGGGTGGCAGGTATCACTGTGTGATCGCATATGCACTAGCAGTTCCCGGCGCTGCTGGGGTATTAATTGATATACGAAGTAGCACCCTAATGTTATACACTTACATTTACCAGCAACCCGCTAGTCCAGAACCGTGTCCACCACTGCCTCAGCCAACCCTGGGACCAAACTCTTAACAGTTGTACTGGTTGCTGCTACTTTGTTTTCGTGTCCAAGAATCATTCCTTCTCCTGTCTTCCCCTGTGCTTCCATGTTTTTTCTCGCTTGTTGTCCTTCTTCCTCCATCAATTTGTTTTTTAATTTTTTTCGCTTAACCACAGCTTCCTCGTAAATATCGAATAAATATTCATCGTCGTCAGGCCCATAGCCTTCATTCACTAACGCGGCTAGGAGGCGTTCCATAAGTTCGTCCTTTTTACCTGTATTGCTCAGGCCACGTTTCTCCAGCTAGTCTTTCAATTCACTCGCCCAAAGCTTATCCCATGATTTCAAAACCATTTTTCTAATCTCACTTCAAGACACCAGTGTTGTAAAATCGTCAAATTGTATTACAGGTCCAGAAGAATGGTTTTCTAGTTTATTGGACGATAATAAATAAACCTTGGTTAAAGCTAGTTATACCTTCTAATATATTCTCTGTTAATAATAATAATTCTCGGGGTATAAATATATGGGAAAAGTGGAATAAGTACCATAGATATAACAATATATAGCCCATTTCGAATTAAACAATTTTTTTCTAAGTTTTTGAATTTCAGTTACTATTTTTTTATCAACACGTTCAAATATATTTTTAAACATTTCATTATCTTGGCCAGATTCGGCTTCTAGTGCCATCATCAGAGTACTTAATGAGGCCGAAACTGGCTAGTTTGTCCAAGGAAAATAAACCCGAAAGTAATTAATTATAAACAATGGAAAAACATTGCAATGATGACACAGCGCAGGTCAACTGTAAATGTCCGATAAGTTTTAAAGTGGGTCCAAAGTGATCATTTAGAATATTTATCGAAAGTCTATCATGGACGATATGAAGAGGCTTCAGGGAGTTTCATGCGAACTGGGTGTCAGTGTTGGACCCCCCCCCTTTTTTTTATACCAAACATTTATTTTATTTCTACTTTGCCACGTATTCCTTTGTTCTCAACGAGCCAATCAGAGCGCATGTTAATTCCCGCAATTATTATTGGTGTATAATTCTTAGTGTATCGAGATTTCTACCGATTATTTAGTTATAAAAATCTCGTGGATTGTAGTTTATATATATAATGATAGGCTGTTAAAATTTGGTATCTTCGCGGTCAAGATCTAGGGAGATAATTATATGTTTAATATTTGTTTATATCGGTTGATTGATTATTAATTGTTATCGACGAATCAGAGAGGTGGATTCTGATGACGTAACCGGATTTCCTTATATAAGGAAGCTCACGATTGACGTTCGCAGGCACACACTGGTGTTGATGTTGTTGCCAGCTCTCGGAATCTCTGTTATCGTTAACTCACACGTGTTGTGAATTTTCGCTCAGTGACATGGGGCCAAAAAAGAAAGCCAAGTTTAACAAGCCTTCAAGGGACATCGTCGAGGAAGCATGGAGACAAGCTTCCGACAGTGAGGAAACTACTTCTCAACAGAGGAAAACATTTGCTTCAGAGCAACCGCCCACACCTGCCGTCAGGACAACACCATCGATAGATGTTCAGAAACTCATTGCCGAAACCCTTACTCCTGCCAAGATCCTAGAAAGCTTCAGGAGCCTAGCTTCAGCCAAAACAGGACCCAGCCAACAGAACTTGCAACAACATCCGACAGCTGAAAACCATCCCGAAGAAATTGTGGAGTTTATTCTACTGAACGAACTGAACAAGATCAACCCTTTCAAAATTGAAGAGAGCCTTTCAGGTTTTCTCAAACGACAACCAGAAATTACGGCCAAAGGAAGAAAATTAAAGATCCTAGCCACCAAAAGTGAGAGGGAGAAACTAGAACAACTGAAAGAAATAGCCGGTTACCAGGTCAGTTTCCTTAAGCCTTTTGTTAAAAAAACAAAATTGATTATTACCGGGGTTCCGACAGAAATCTCATCAGAAACAATTATCGAAAAATCCGGATGTGCCGCAGCTGTGCGAATTAAGAAAAAAATAGATGGAAGATTTCAGGAATCCACTGCGGTCATCCTCACTTTTGAACCGGACCGGATTCCTCCGAAGCATATCAGAATCTCATTCTTAACTTTCAGACTGAAGGAATATATACCGTACCCCGTAAGATGCTTCAATTGCAATCAATTTGGTCATGTGGCCAAATATTGCAAGGCCAAGACCTCCTGCCCTAAGTGCGCCGGACAGCACGACATAAAGAGCTGCCCAGCGCCAGAACAAACGAGAACTATATGTGCCAGCTGTATGACTCCTGGTCACAGGACAGGCAGCAACGAATGTCCTAAATGGCAAAGAGCTAAAGAAAACGGGAAGACTACAACATTGAGAAAATCTTACTCAGAGGCCCTGAGAAGCAAAGGAAAGGAATCCACAAAAGCCGAACATACAGATATCAACAAAGAGATGCTTCTCATAACCAAACAAACTGAGACAATAGAAAATCAAGTATCACCGAAAACAAAAACCGAATCGAGCCCAATAATAGAAGTATTATCTCTGATTACAAAGATTTTACAGGTTCTGGCGACATGTGTCAACCAAGAGGAGGAGCAAAACAACAAAAGCAAAGAAATCACGTCCATCGATGACCGCCCAACTGGATCCGGCATTGAGGACTGCAGCAGCCATTCTCTCTGATTCCGGGATTAAAGAGTCAGCTGGAGAGGCGCTACAATGATGACAACCAGCAAAAGAGGGGAAGAAGAAGAAGATGAAGAATATTTCAGATACATATTCTGACTTTTTCTTCTAACTCTCTAAAATGGACATCATTTTATTTCAACATTTATTTATTTATCATTTCCTTTTATGTTTTTTTTTCACTGTCTAAAAATACTACGTATAAGGACAATAAACTATCATAAAAAAAAAAAATGACGTTCGCAGGGGCTCCGCTTGGTTGTTTTTGAGAGAGCGAAAGTCCTGCGCGACTGTTCCACGTTGTTTTCTCTAATCTATAGTTAATAATCGTTTCCTGCTTGCTTTTTAAGTTAATAAAGTTGCTTCTTAAACTTTTTCCCAATAAAGTGTTTGTTGTCAGTAAACGTTGAGGCTCGCTACTGACATTCTGGTGGCAGCGATGGAATTCAGAAGATAAAGAAGAAGAAGAAAAAGTCGACGAGTCTTTCGACCAGTTCCAGAGAAGAATTCGACCAGTTCCGGAGAAGAATTTGTCCAGTTCCCGAGAAGAATTCGACCAGTTCAGGAGAAGAAGTCGACGAATCATTGGACCAGATCAGAAGGAAAAGAGATCGACCAGTTCAGGAGGAGCAGTCGACCTTGTCTGACGGAAAAGAATCGAGATAAGTTTGTCTGATTCATTTCGCGGTTGCCCTTAGGTAGTTGTGTAATTTCGAGTGTGGGTTTGTGTTGCAGTACGTTTTGTAGTTGTGTAATTTCGGGTGTAGGTTTCGTGTTGCAGTAGGGTATTGTCGTTATGTCCGAGAAATCTTTATGCGGGACGGGTACAAATACCCATGTACTCGAATCACCTGAGCAACGAGCAGAAGATATTGCTCAAGTAGTGTTAAGGGTAAACCCTAGGGATAGACGGGAAACCATGTTTAGTGGAGTAGAATCCCAGAGTCCTAGAGTGTTACATGATAACCCAGATGAAGAAGGAGCTGGCGGATATTTTATGGCAGAACAGGGTAGAGTAGTAATAGATAATTTAGAAGTGGTGAAATTACAACTCCTAGATAAAGAGAAAGTGAGACAATCGGCTGAACGAATGCAGAGAGAAAAATTAGAAGCATAGGATCGAAAAGAACGAGTAGGATTAGAAGCAGCAGAACGATCAAGAAGAGAAGAGAGAGAAGCAGAGGATCGGAGAGAACGAATAAGATTAGAAGAGAGAAGAGAAGAGAGGGAAGCAGAGGATCGGAGAGAACGAATAAGATTAGAAAAGAGAAGAGAAGAGAGGGAAGCAGAGGATCGGAGAGAACAATTAAAATTTGAGAGAGAAGAAGTTGGGAATAAAAGGAAAAGAGAGTTAACTAGATTTAGTATCGAGACCGCACATCAACCTGATCTAACAAATAAAGCGATAAAATTAGTTAAGATAATAGGAAACCTAATTGGATTTTTTCCATCCGATCCATTGACTATCCCTAGTTTTTTTGAATTCCTAGAGAAGCAATTTATTTCATACGAGGTGGAAGATAATATAAAACCTAAAATTTTATTGGCTAAATTGAATGAGAAGGGCAGAAGTCTCATTAACCATTTACCATCATCCCAACTTGAAGACTACTATGAATTTAAGATAATTTTATTATTGGGATATAGAATAAGTCCTTTAATATTAAGACAACGCTTTCTGTCGATGCTGAAGACCCATAACCAAACTTATATAGAATTTGCGTTACATCTACACACTGCTCTGACATATTATATACAAAGCAGAGAAGTAAATTCCTTTAATAATTTAATAGATTTACTCTGTGCTGATAGATTAAAAGAGGTAATGCCACGAGGTTGTCTTGATCACCTGTCTACTCTAGAAAAAGATGGTTGGTTAGGCTGCGAGCAACTGCAGAGGCGGCTGATAATTATATGGCAGTACTTGATAATGATTGTCATATCATTCAGAATGCTCGTCCAAGATCTAACGACGTGAGGAGTAATGCACCTCCTAGTAGACCAAATAATAATTTTAAACCAAGATCTAACAACCCTCTTCCATATCAACAGCGTTTTAATAGTCAATCAATGACGGTTAGAAATTATAATAAGGATAATAATAAAGGAACACCCCTTTGTTATAGTTGTCAGAAAGTAGGTCACATTGCTAGAGATTGTCCCAACCAGAAAAATATTAAAATTAACTGTTGCCATGTAATAAATCAAGATGATTCTCTTACAAATAGAAATATTAAAATAGGATTGAATGAATCTCCTATCATTGAAACTGAACGATTCTATAAACGACCTTTTAGAGAGGTGATGATTAATCAATCAACAACCCAGTTAGCTTTAATTGATAGTGGAGCTGAAACTAATTGCATTAGAAAAGACTTAGTGGACTCTTTAGGAGTCCGTCCAACTACAAAGGTTGAATTAGTCGATGTGCTTGGTTTACACAAAACAGTTGAGTGTGTTGAGCTGTTGTTACAACCAGTCCAGAAATCCCATAATACCGTGAACATTGCTCCTAAACTGAAAGTCTTCTTTTCCGTGGTACCTAATTTGAGTGAGGCCATCATTATTCACCCTGGTGTTAATGAGAGACTTGAAGCAGAGACTTTGTATGAGGTTGTGGTTCCTCAAGAGAATGCTGAATTAATAAATTCTTTGCCTAAAAAATTATCAGAGGATGAAATGTTAGTGTCATGGTTATCTGATTTTGCCAACGACGATGAGGTGGAGGTTACAACGGTTCCAACGGTACAGATTAAAGAGGTAGCGGTTGAGGATGTGGTTAATCCGGACAAAGAAATCTCAGATATTCCTATTAATAACGAAGAGACTAGTACAGGAACTTCTGCTATTCCTGTTATTCCTATTTCCATTAATAGCAAAGAGACTAATACAGTTAATCCTGTTATTCCTATTTCCATTAATAACAAACTGACTATTACAATACATCCTGTTATTCCTGATTCCATTGATAATGAAGAGACTATTATAGGAATTCCTGTTATAAATGATAGTAGGATAGATTTTCCTACCACTTCCTTTGTTAGAGAAAAAAGAAATTGCACTTCTTTAAAACTCTTTTGGGAATATGCACTTCGAAAGAAAAAGGGATTCTTTATCGAAGGAAACATGTTATTTCATAGGGAAGCTTTATGGGGACTTAAGTTAAAACAATTATGTTTACCTAATAATCGCATTCCCATTATCTTACAATTAGGTCATGAAGCTCCGTGTGCCGGTCATATGGCAGCTAAGTCATCCTTACAGCGCATTCGCATGAATTTTTGGTTCCCAGAGATGGAGACCAAAGTTAGAGAATTTTGCGAATCCTGCAAAATATGTCAATTAAGGGCGCCTATAAAGGTGAAGGATCGTATTCCGATTCAACCAATACCCAGAGGAGATGAATTTCCTTTTAGTCATCTCGTAATGGATTGCATAGGTCCATTGTTTCCATTGAATCCCCCAACCAAGTTCAATTATGCACTAGTCGTAGTTGATCTTTTTTCAAGATGGCCAATGGCTTTTCCTTTACACTCATTGAAAGCACGAATCGTCTGTGATTGCCTTCTCGAGATTTTTATGACTTTTTCAATTCCGCGAGTTATTAGCTCTGACTGTGGAAGTAATTTCACGAGTTCTCTGACTAAAGAATTCTTAAAATATTTAGGGTGCAGTCCACGTTTCAATACTCCGGGACATCTCGAAGCAGCTGGTATTGTAGAACGTTGTAATCAAAATATTAAGACCATGATTTATAAGTTGCCACAGGATCATCCAAAACGATGGTTTAAATTATTGCCTTTTATTTTGTGGAGTCTTCGCGAGAAGCCGTCTTCCACAACACATGTTAGTCCTTATACATTAATTTATAGAACTGCTCCCAGAGGACCATTATCTATTTTGAAAGATTCATGGGTAAATGAGGGAGAAGTATCTTTTAAGTTAGGAAAAAATCCAAGTCAATATTTAAGTGATCTCTGTAAAGCTCTACAAGAAGCACTCGAATATGCAGATCTTGCTGGTAGTAACGAACAAAATCGTTATGTTAAATATTATAACTTAAGAAGTACTTATCGTAAATTTCAATTAGGTGATCCCGTTATTATATTAGCACCTGATAAAAATAAATCTAAAATGTTGAACAGATGGCAAGGTCCTGGAACAATTGTTCGAGTAAAATCACCTTATTCTTTCGTAGTTGAAATTGATGGTAATCAATATCATCTGCATGCCAACAAGATACGTAAATATCATGAACGTATCAAAAAAGCATTGGTAAGTAGTTCGATCATTTACGACGAAGACATAGACTTTGGAAAAGTTGAAGTCTTAGATAAGTCCAATATCGAAATTTCCTTACCTAGTACTAAAATAGAGAAAAATCTTGTAAATCATTTAAGCGAACTACAACAGAGCCAGTTAACAAATATTTTAGATAACTTTGCAAAAGTATTCTCAGAAAAATAGGTCTTTGTTCTGACGTGTGTCATGAAATTAAAATTACGCCTGATTTTATTCCAAAGAAATTGAAAACATATAGAACCCCCGAACTTATTAAGAAAGCTGTATCGAATCAGATTCAGGAAATGTTACAACAAAATATTAGTATGCCTTCACAAAGTCCCATGGTTAGTCCGATGGTATGTGTGTTGAAGGGTCCCAAGGGTCAAGATGGTGTTCGCTTGGCTGTAGATTATCGACATGTAAACCGTTTCACAAAAAGTGATTGTTTTCCCATACCAGATATTTCTGATGTTTTGCAGAACGTAGGGAGAGCGAAATATATCAGTTGTTTCGATGCCAAAAGTGGGTATTGGCAAATCCCGATGAAACCAGAGTCAAGATGGTTGACAGCGTTTGCCTGTGAAGAAGGTGTGTTTGAATTTTTAAGGATGCCCTTCGGATTGAAGTCGGCGGGCAATACTTTTATGTGAGTCATTTCTGAATTGCTCAGACCAATTCGCTCATTTACTGAACCTTTTATCGATGACCTTGCTATTTACTCATCCAATTGGGATGAACACTTAGAACATCTAACAAATTTCTTGAGCTTAATTAAAGAACATGGTTTGACGCTCAATTTAAAAAAAATGTCGTTTTGCTCAAAGTCAAATAACATTCCTTGGTCATGTTATCGGCTCAGGTCATATAGCCCCTGATCCTGTCAAGATTGCTACGGTTAAAGATATTAAACCCCCGACAAATAAGAGGGAAGTAAAACGATTGATTGGTTGCTTCAGCTATTTTAGAAATTATATTCCACATTTAGCAGAAACGGCTTATGCTCTTACAGAGTTAACAAAAAAAATATGCCACCTAAAATTGATTGGAAAGAGAAAAATCAATTAGTTTTAGATAGGCTTATCTTAGATTTATCTAATTACACTAACCTAAATACAATCAATTATTCTCAGCCTTTTGGTTTATCTACATATGCTAGTTTGATAGCAGTAGGTTGTTGTCTCTTCCAATGGGATATAAATAAGCATGAAGTTCTTATAGCTTTTGCTAGCAAAAAACTCACATCAACGCAAAGTAGATGGTCAACAATTGAACGTGAAGCTTTCGCGGTTGTATGGGCACTTAATAAATTCCGACAGTGGATTCTTTTTTTGAGAGTGACTGTTTTCTCGGATCACAATCCACTTACGTATTTAACCGAAGCTGCCCCTAAGAGTGCAAACCTCAATAGGTGGGCACTAGCTTTACGGGAGTATGATCTAATATTTAAATATAGGAGAGGACGCGATAATTCTGTCGCAGATTTCATGTCCCGAATTTAAATTCCTTTTAGTATGTAGTTTCATCCGTATTTTTTTAAGTTTAGATAGAGTAGGTGATGTAAATTAAGTCATTTATGGTGTGAATTCATCTGGTTTGCCTATTATTTTTAGTTTAAAATATTCTTTGGTCGGAGTAAGTGATGTTTTCCTTTTGGTGATTGGTATAACTGTAATGGGCAGCCGCGGATGATTCGGATAAATTTTTCTTAGTCAATTCATTTAGGTAATCCAAAAGAAGAAGAAGATGTTTTCCTAGCCAGTTCACAGTTGTGGGAGGATGCTGAACCTGTGATGAACGTTGTATGGCGCTTTTGAAAGACAAGCTTAAGGAAGGAAAAAGATCAGAAGATGACAAACAGTTACACCTTATTTGCGATGTTTATGTTCTGTGTTTAATTGTATTATATCTCACAACAGCGTCGAACTCATTGATTATGTACGTAGCTTTTTCTTTTTTATTTTTGCCCAGTTGGCTAGTTCGTGATATATATTTTTATAAAGATAACCAGATACTGGTTATCGTCTTTTCGGGTGGGAGGTGTGTCAGTGCTGGACCCCCCTTTTTTTTATACCAAACATTTATTTTATTTCTAGAAATATTGTTTAGTATTGAGTAATTAATGAAACCTTATTTAGTATCTTCTACTTTGCCACGTATTCCTTTGTTCTCAACGAGCCAATCAGAGCGCATGTTAATTCCCGCAATTATTATTGGTGTATATTTTTTAGTGTATCGAGATTTCTACCAATTATTTAGTTATAAAAATCTCGTGGATTGTAGTTTATATATAGGCTGTTAAAATTTGGTATCTTCGCGGTCAAGATCTAGGGAGATAATTATATGTTTAGTATTTGTTTATATCGGTTGATTTTTTATTAATTGTTATCGACGAATCAGAGAGGTGGATTCTGATCATTCACTTCACGACTGCGTCAATCACCCCATTGCTATAGTAGTACCTTTTGACACTGGACTTCATCACTAGAAGCATAGCTAAAAATGGCAAAAGGGAATACGTGTCCCCGAGCGCTATTTGGAAAGGGTGCCAAAAGCGTTTTTGAAGAAAGACTTTTTTGAAAACAGTACCCACGACTACCTTTTCTCTTCCCTAGTCATAAGCTATTTTTGGAAAAAAGGTGGATTTTAGATTTCTACGGGCTCATTTCTTAGACCATGTCCCTGGGCAACAAAAACCTCAGCTAAAACTCTGCCTGTTAAATTTTAGGTAAGTAAATACATCCAAAAATACCACACCCTGTTGTGGATCACTATTTTCAACTGAACTCTAAAACTGATTTTTTTTAAAGTGCAACTCGTAGATTCTCAAGTTTAGTGGTATCAAGGCAAATCACAAAAGTATCATGGACGTAATGCACATTCATTGTCGGTTTGGCAAAAGTGTTGAAAATGAGACTTTTGATATATATATATATATATATATATATATATATACAAATTGATAAATACAGAATATGAGGAAAATTCCACCACAACTCCATTAAATTGACAAAAGAGTCGTGGGTGCCGAAACGGCAATTTTTTTGTAAAAAACAAAACCATTTGTAACCTGGATTCTTCAGATATGATAGGAAGAGATAACTTAGAGTTATGATATGCGCATTGCAGGCTGATATAGATGATCTCCAGTGTTGGAAAAAGTACTGTGTTTCAGTACTTAAGTAAAAGTACACGTAACGCCTCAAAAAGTTACTTAAGTAAAAGTAAAAGTATTTGCTAAAAAATTTACTTAAGTAAAATTAAAAAGTAAAAGCACTTTAAAGTTACTTTTAAAGTAAAAAGTAAAAGTATTGAAGCCGCTTTTGTAATGATCATTCGTCAATCATCTAATTTTATTTTATCGTAATTCTATTGTCTTTCAAACGCTTCTGCCCTAATTAATCAATTGGATAAACATTTTCTTTAAGCTCTCATTTCCAGCAATGATGTTCATGTCGTCTGATCGGTTCTGGAAATACTGCATAAGAACTTCATTGTCAGACACAGTTGACTTTCTGCGATCGAAGAAACTGTCTTCTTCCTCACCATCGGCTACTGAAGAATGAGATAATCCAGTGTTTCTTCAAGTTCGACGGAGAATTGTGGAATACTGAACACGTAGTTGCTTTAGGTCTTAGGACCTTTAGGTTTGCACAGCAAGCATGTAAACCTGAACGTTTTAGCTTCCATCGATTCAAATCTGAACATTTTGAATAAATATGGCCATGGGTGTTCTTTATTAAGTTCATTGTTGTTCCGCCTATCTTCGCCACCACTGTCCACGTTCGCTCCTTCGGAAGATTCCATAGTAATGTCCAACAATTTATTGTAAACCAAAACAAGTATGACAGCGAAAATCTTAGTAATCATAGATAATTAATAACACATCGATTTAAACTTTATGTCGTTTTATTAATTTTTCACAGTACTTTGTAACGCTTTGTCCTGGAAAAGTAACGAAGTAAAAGTAAGTCCGAAAATATTACTTCGTTACAAGTAAAAGTACTGAAAATAATGTGTACTCCGTTACAGGCAAAAAGTACGTCGGATGTACTTAAGTAATGTAACGCGTTACTTTTACTTTGTTACCGAACAACACTGATGATCTCATCGGTAGACAAATTTGTGAACAAATTGAAAACATCTAAAGAACTCATAACCCCGTCAGTATGACGTTGGCGTTTGACTAAATTAATAAATTAGAAAAAAGATTTTACAGTATATAGAAAAAGGCAGTAAGGAAAAATCACTTTAACAAGATACTTCAAAATGGCAAAGGTAGAAGTTGGGCTTTGTGAAATTATTGGCCTATTAGGGAAATAAGGTTTGTGATTCTTCAAATTACCGTGAATATATCCCAAAGAGAAGTTTCCAACAATCTAATGCATGTCGGCTATACGTTTTTTTCAGAAGAATGTTGCTTATCAATTGTCAGCTTTCTTCTTAATTTCTAAAGTTAGATCTTTGATAATCTATAGAAATTTTGTTGAATCAACTACTATGTCATTCAGATTGTCTGATCTATTTAAAATGGCGTAAATATATTATTTATCTGCTTTTCGCATTGTAGTGATAGAATTATTTTTCAACGAAAAAACAGCGGTGCGCAGTTCACGTAAATCGTGTTTGATGTCAGTTTTCAATAGAAAAAGAGCAACATAAAACATGTGGCTCAAAATGATGCATCAAAATTTCTTGTTAAATTGGTGTCTTTATTGGGTAGTGCTTGTTAGAAACGTGACAGTTATAACTCTGTTGTAACAATTAGTGTTAGTGGACTGTTATCCTTTTGTTTAAAATAATTCATAATTAAATTTTAATTTTTAAAATCCTCTAATAGGTTAGCATGAGACGTGAATTTTCAAAAAACCAATACAACCTCAAACCATCAAGAATAGAAATAAAACGGAAATTGGATTTACTTCAGTATTTGTCTCAGTTTTCTCAGGAAAATTCCCATGTGTCAGTGGTGAGAAAAATAAATGTTATTTTTATTAGGTGGTTGAAAATATTGACAAATTAAAAGTCTCATCTTACGTATATTGTTTAATTGGTTTATTTATTTAAAATTTCTTCTTAGCGGCTTATATAAACTTTTTAGTTGTTTTTAAGCTACTTGAAAGGCTCTTGCTTTTCAGTGTATTTTCCTCGAGTTAACGCTACATACAGTTGACCATGAGCGAAGACTGGCTCAGGAAGATATACACCGGCGTGATCAAAAGACTGTCCTTGACTCTTATTAATTGTCTTTACGAAAGCTAACATTACTGGAACTCTTAAAACATTAATATAAATATAACAAAAAAAGATATATATAACAAAAAAAGATACGTATCTCTACTCTATCAACCTGTTTCTAATGCTCCAATATGCTTACAGATCATATCATTCGACGGAGACGTTTGTTCTCAAAGTCACATCAGATCTCCTTCAGCCGGCAGGCGGGGGCATGTTTTGATTTTTGCTCTGCTTGATTTGACTGCGGCATTCGGCACCGTGGACCACGACATACTGTTGCAACGACTTAAATTAGCCAACGTGTTCGGCTAGACCGTCATCAACTGGTATTTGACGGATTGTATGGTTCTGGTCAAACATGGCGGCCTGACATCTGCAGCTGCTTCTTTGGACTGTGGCGTTCCACAAGGTTCAGTTCTGGGTCCTTATTTATTTTTCTCATACACTGGGAACATCGAGCAAATCTTTGACGTCCATGGCCACTTTTATGCCGACGACACTCAGATTTATGGACACTGCACTCCAGGCCAAACAATTGAATTATCGGTAAAAATGTAGGCTTGCTTCAAAGACGTTGGTTGCTTGATGATCGAGATCCGCTTGTAAGTTAAACCTGACCAATCGGAGGTATTGAAGTGTACATCCAAGCGCATTTTCCATTGGACTCCGGTCGATTCTCTCAAATTTTTTAAGTTTTACATTAAACCCGCTTCAAAAATAAAAAACCTAGAAATCTACATCACTTCTAATTTTTCGATGCGGTCACAGATTTACAGCATTATTATCACATGCTTTGCCATGCTCTGACGAATTAAAAGTGTTAGTGGTGCCCTGCCGGCTGATTGACGAAAAGCTCTCATGACCGCCTTCATCATTCCCATGATTATTTATGGCAATTCTTTCCCGGATTCATTCAATCATCAATACCGCCAGCAAAATAATCTTCAACATCAAAAAGTTCAACCATAGAACTCCACTAGCTCCGCCGCTCGGAAAGGATGGAGTTTGAAGTTGCATTGCTCGTGTTTAGGTGATTGCATGGAAAGAGCCCGTCATATTTGTTTCGATGTCTACAGCCAATCAGCACCATTCAATGACCTCTGAAACTAAGACCAGCATCCACGAAAGATTCTCTGGTACTAACCTTTCTGCGCAGGACGATAGGTGACGGGGGTCTACGACACAAGCAGCAGCATCTTAGACAGAGTTCCTCAGTCTGCTCAAGACTTTTTTTATTTTCCAATTTTTTTAGCATTGATTTTTATAGTTAAGTGGTTCTGGATTTTTGTCTGAAACTTTAAATATTGCGTAACTTTCTTAACTTTATGATTTTCAAACTTTTCATTTTTCGTGAATCAGCAATGTAGTCGTTTTGTTTATTTCACACAGCATGACTCATAATCATAAAATGCTGAACTAAAATATCATTTAAAAATATATATATTATATACATATATATATATATATATATATATATATACACACACACACACACACATACACACACACACACATATATATATATATATATATATATATACACACACACACACACACACACATACACACACACACACACATATATATATATATATATATATAAATCTCGTGTCATAGTGTTTGAAATTGAACTCCTCCGAAACGGCTGAACCGATTTTTATGAAATTTTTTGTTTACATTTGGTAGGTCTGAGGATAGGTTCATGGTGAGTTAGAATATATTTTTAAAATTAATTAAAAAAGTTATTTTGAAAAAACAAAGGACAAACAGACAGACAGAGAGACAAACAAACCAACAGAAACTCATATATATATATATATATATATATATATATATATATATATATATATATATATATATATATATATATATATATATATATATATATATATATATATATATATATATATATATATATATATATATATATATATATATATATTGCGACAGATTTTTTGAACTCATTGGATTTGCCAGGCATGTCACCGCATTATCTACTACTTAACGTTGGATCTCCGTTATTCTACTTAGGAATTTAAACCTACCGCAACTGTGCAATGGCACGCAATTAGGAATTAAAAAATTTATGAAAAAAATTGTCGAAGCCAACATTTTGAATGGCAAATTCCGAGGCGAAAGTGTTTTGCAATGACAATTAATAAGTCGCAAGGCCAAACGATATCTGTTTGTGGCACGCAATGTTTTTCTCACGGTATACGTGGCATGTTCTCGCGAGGGCAAACCCTCCAGTTTGTTTGTGTTGGCTAAAGATGGACTGACAAAAAACATTGTACACTCGATTACTCTTCGAGATTGACTTTTTAAATTGATATAATTTGTACATTAAACGTTTAATAAAAAAAACTAAAATAATCTATAAGGCAAAACAACGTTTGCTGGGTCAGCTAGTATATATATTTTATTTTTAGCGTAGCGAGGTATAAGATTTTTGGTAATACACGCTCTGTTAATAATACATTTGTATTCGCCGTTTAACACTTTTTTTACAAAAACTTTCCAGTTTTTAAGAGGTGGACCCACGTCCGTTGATCAAACGGACGCCCTTCGGCGAGAAAAATGTCCAAATTCCCAACTTGAAACACGAAAATTCAAAGTTCAGCAGAAAACTGTTCGAAACAAAACTTGAAATCGCCGGAACGATTATCGCCCAATGTAAACAAGGCTAAACTATTTCGTGTGCATCTTGTAGCGCTTTCTTTTTTCTATTAGTGAAAATCCAAAAAGATGCAGCTTCAGCTGCCTGGGAGATCTCCTTGATAGCTCGAATTTTTTCTCGGTTTGAAAAACCAAGAGCTTTCAGCATTGAGCTGCTCATCAACCCTCGAACACCAACCTAGACTCCAAAAATTTCAGTCCTGAACCCTTTGGCATTCAAATCACATGCTAAATCCCTATATCTATCCTCTTTGAAAATATTGCTAGATTCTATGTTACTTTTCCATGGCACAGTGAGTTCGATCAGGAGCAGTGTCTTGGCCAAGTCAGAATATATAATTATATCCGGCCTTAAATCGCTAGATCTCACTGTGCATCAATTTTCTTCATATCTTCAAATGCCGATTGGAGAACTTCAGAACACCGTCCAGTGTCGTTAAGCGAATCGTCATACCACATTCCTAGGCTCTTAACCGGTTCTTCTCTCAATGTTGGAATCCTGTTGCCAGCAACTGAAAACGTCACGTTGTTGTCGATCTTGCCTCGTCGCAGAAATAAGCTACTTGAATTGGTTGCCTTGAAACTCATGCCTACCATCATAGCAGCCCGCTGAATGCATCAAGAGCTCGTTGCATTGAGATACATTTGTTTAGAACCAAAATTGTATCATCCATGAAGGCTTTCACAGATGGCATCAAGATACCTTTACCAACGTAAGCTTCTTCCACGCGAGAACCCACTGCATTCAGAAGCAGCTGCATCGCTAATACAAAGAGAATGGGTGAAATTGAGCAGCCCATGGCAATACCGACTTCTAACTGGAACCATTCTGTTGAACAAGATGACGTTGACAACCTCAATTTGAAATGGCTGATATACTGTTGCAACATTTCTATCACAAAATTTGGAGCATGATGCGATCTGAGAGTTTTCCACAACAGTTGGTGACGTACGGCTCCATAAGCATTGGCGAAGTCTAAGCAAACTGAGACGATTTTTTAGCTCTTTTCAATGCTTCCCAGATCAGTGATGAATGTTCGATGCATCCTGGTACTCCTGGCACTCCTCTCTTCTGAACAGACCTGTCGATGTAATTGTTTTGAATTACATAGCTTGTCAGTCTCCGAGCAAGGACAGCAAAAAATATCTTTCCCTCGACGTTTAACAATGAAATTCGGCGAAACTGATGTATTGCCTTCGAGTTTTGTTCTTTCGGAATAAAGATACCCTCTGCTCTTTGCCATTCGCTTTCAATTTTTCTTCTTTCCCAAGAGCCCACGAGTAGAGAATGCAATAATCTCAATACTTCTGGCCATTTTTTATAGACGAGATATGGCACCCCATTTGGTCCAGGAGCAGATCTGTTTCTTGTTCTGTAGAGAAATTGAGTAACTTCAAGTAACGAAATCATGTCTTCTCTCAAAAAAAAGTTTGGAAGTGGGATTTCTGGAGGATCGGTTCTTTTTTCTAATTGCTGATCTCCACGTGGGTCACGGAATGCGAACCGAAAATATTCATCAAGCGTTGCTTTGTCTGCTTGAAGCGTTCCTGACTTGGGTGGGTCCAGTAAATTTCTTCCATATTTGAATGGGTTTTTGATGAACTGAAACCTGGCATTTCTCTGATCTCTTTTCTTTATCCGAAAACGCTCGGCCTTCATTAGGGCAGACAAACGACGCCCCAAACTCTGCCGCAGCTCTGCGAGACCAGCTTTTTCATTTTCCTGGGCTCTTTTCAACTGCTTTCGTAACAATTTCTTTTCTCTCTTCAGCTGAGTGATTTCTCTTTGTCGTCTAGAAATCATGCCTTTATTGTTTCAAACCTGACGTTTTTGTTTCACACCAAACAATTCGATGCTTTTTTGTAAATAACATCACTGAAATCTTTCATACTGAAATTTGATAAATTTCTTGAAAGTGTTTTGAGAAGTTTTGAGAGTGTGTCGTCCAACTTTTTCCATGCAACTGTATCTCCTGCTGCAGGAAAATTAATTCTTGGCCTAGGTTGACTGATTTCTACTTCCGGATTCACATCTTGAACTGCGTCGGGGCTGTGGTTGGCCTCCGGCCCGGCAATGTTCGATAGTTAATGTATGTATGTATGTATATATGTATGTATGTATGTACTAGCAGTGCCCGTTGCGGCTTCGCTCGCATGAAATTAGAGAATTTGAACCGTGCATACATAGTAGAGTACTGCACGGATCAATTTTTTAGGTCTCGGCTCGGCCCGTCGACAACTTGGCCCAGCCCGTTTCAAAAACCGAAATTCCTGGCCCGGCACGGCCCGTCTAATATGGGCCCGGCCCGTTTTTACAGGTCTAGAAGTTCTATATACTTGATGAAAAACTTCGGCCCGTCCCAACTTGACTTCAGGTTTAGCCCGGCCAGTCTGAACACCCTAAAATCACTAAAATGTCTATATACCTGGTTAAAAATCATGGCTCTTCCCACCTTGTTATAAGGTTTGGGCAGGGCCGTATGAAGATCATGGAATAATGGCTTGGCCCGTCCGTCCGGTGATAAACTGAACTCATCTACTTTTAACCGGAACAAAACCTCAAAATACTTACTGTTTTTGAGTAGCAGTTATTTTAAAATCAAATAACCCTTTTCCACTTCACATTTGAGGTCCTGGAAACCAAATTTTCAAAAAATGGTGAAACGCGTATATCATTATTTTTAGAGTAGAAACTAAATACTAATTTTTACTCCTGTAGCATCTACAGTTTTCGAGTAGCAGTTACATTAAAAACCAAATAACCTTATTTTCCACCACACATTTGAGGTCCTGGAAACCAAATTTTCAAAAAATGGTAAAACACGTATATCTTTATTTTTAGAATAGAAACTAAATACTAATTTTTACATCTGTGGTATTTACAGTTTTTGGGTAGCAGTTACTTTAAAAACCAAGTAACCCTATTTTCCACCCCATATTTGAAGTCCTGGAAACCAAATTTTCAAAAAATGGTAATACACGTATATCATTATTTCTGGAGTAGAAACCAAATACTAATTTTTACTCCTGTAGCATCTACAGTTTTCGAGTAGCAGTTACATTAAAAACCAAATAACCTTATTTTCCACCACACATTTGAGGTCCTGGAAACCAAATTTTCAAAAAATGGTAAAACACGTATATCTTTATTTTTAGAATAGAAACTAAATACTAATGTTTACATCTGTGGTATTAACTATTTACAGTTTTTGAGTAGCAGTTACTTTAAAAAACAAATAACCCTATTTTCCACCCCACATTTGAAGTCGTTGAAACCAATTTTACAAAAAATGCTAAAACACGTATATCATTATTTTTAAAGTAGAAACTAAATACTAATTTTAACTCCTGTAGCATTCACAGTTTTTGAGTAGCAGCTACTTTAAACCAAATAACCCAATTTTCCAACCCACATTTGAGGTCCGGGAAACCGAATTTTTAAAAAATGGTGAAACACGTATCTTTTATTTTTCAAGAAGAATTCATATACCAAATTTCCAATTCTCCTCATTTTTGGTTTTCGAGATATAAATTGTTTTAGAAAAAGGTTTGTTTTCCAGTTTCTTCCCCTCAGAAGCAAAATTTTCAAAAATCCTTTCTTACTGGGATGATTACGCAATAAAAGAAATATAAGTTCCAAATTTCACGTTCCTAGGATGAGGCGTTTGAGCTCGGCGTTGATTATCAGTCAGTCAGTCAGTCAATCAGTCAGGACATGTTCTTTTATATATATATACTAGCAGTGCCCGTAGCGGCTTTGCTCGCATGAAATTAGAGAGTTTGAACCGTGCATCCATAGTAGAGATCATTTTTTTAGGTCTCGGCTCGGCCCGTCGACAAATTAGCCCAGCCCGTTTTAAAAACCCAAACTCCTGGCCCGGCACAGCCCGTCTGAATTAGGCCCGGCCCATTTTTACAGGCCTAGAAGTTCTATATACTTGATGAAAAACTTCGGCCCGTCCCACATTGACCTCAGGTTTGGCCCGGCCAAACTGAAGACCCTAAAATCACTAAAATATCTATATACTTAGTGAAAAGCCTCGGCCCGTCCCACTTTGATTTAAGGTTTGGCCTGGCCCGTGTGAAGACTCTAAAATAACGGCTTGGCCCGGCCGATGATAAACTGGACTTAGCTACTTTTAACCGGCACAAAACTTCAAAATACTAATTTTTACATTTGTAGCACTTACAGTTTGTGAGTAGCAGTTATTTTGAAATCAAATAACCCTTATTTCCACCCCACATTTGAGGTCCTGGAAACCAAATTTTCAAAAAATGCTAAAACACGTATTTCATTATTTTTGGAATAGAAACTAAATACTAATTTTTACTTCTGTAGCATTAACAGTTTTTGAGTAGCAGCTACTTTAAAAACCAAATAACCCAAAAAATGATGAAACACTATATCTTTTTTTTTGAGTAGATACTAAGTATTAATTTTTACATCTGTGGCAATTACAGTTGTTGAGTAGCAGTTACTTTAAAAACCAAATAACCCTATTTTCCACCCCACATTTGAAGTCCTGGAAACCAAATTTTCAATAAATTGTGAAACCCGTATATCATTATTTTTAGAGTAGAAACTAAATACTAATTTTTACTTTTGTAACATTAACAGTTTTTGAGTAGAAGCTACTTTAAAAACCAAATAACCCAATTTTCCAACCCACATTTGAGGTCCGGGAAACCAAATTTGTAAAAAATGGTGAAGCACGTATATCTTTATTTTTAGAAAAGAAACTAAATAATAATTTTTACAACGGTGGTATTTACTGTTTTTGAGTAGCAGTTACTATAAAAGACAATTAGCCCTATTTTCCACCCCACATTTGAAGTCCTGGAAACCAAATTTTCAAAAAATGCTAAAACACGTGTTTTATTATTTTTGGAGTAGAAAAAATTCTAATTTTTACTCCTGTAGCAGTAACAGTTTTTGAGTAGAAGCTACTTTAAAAACCAAATAACCCAATTTTCCAACCCACATTTGAGGTCTGGGAAACAGAATTTTCAAAAAATGGTGAAACATGTATCTTTTTATTTTTCAAAAAGAATCTATATACCAAATTTCAAAATCTCATTTTTGGTTTTCGAGATATACATTGTTTTGGAAAAAAGTTTGTTTTCCAGTTTTTTCCCCTCAGGAGCAAAATTTTCAAAAATCCTTTCTTAGCGGATGTTTACGCTATAAAAGTAATATAAGTTCCAAATTTCACGTTCCTAGGATGAGGCGTTTGAGCTCGGCGTTGATTATCAGTCAGTCATCTGTCAGTCAGTCAGTCAGGACATGTTTTTATATATATATATATATATATATATATATATATATATATATATATATATATATATATATATATATATATATATATATATATATATATATATATATATATATATATATATATATATATATATATATATATATATATATATATATATATATATATATATATATATATATATATATATATATATATATAGATGTATGTATGTATAATGATAATGATAATGATAATGATAATGATAATGATAATGATAATGATAATGATAATGATAATGATAATGATAATGATAATGATAATGATAATGATAATGATAATGATAATGATAATGATAATGATAATGATAATGATAATGATAATGATAATGATAATGATAATGATAATGATAATGATAATGATAATGATAATGATAATGATAATGATAATGATAATGATAATGATAATGATAATGATAATGATAATGATAATGATAATGATAATGATAATGATAATGATAATGATAATGATAATGATAATGATAATGATAATGATAATGATAATGATAATGATAATGATAATGATAATGATAATGATAATGATAATGATAATGATAATGATAATGATAATGATAATGATAATGATAATGATAATGATAATGATAATGATAATGATAATGATAATGATAATGATAATGATAATGATACTGATAATGATAATGATAATGATAATGATAATGATAATGATAATGATAATGATAATGATAATGATAATGATAATGATAATGATAATGATAATGATAATGATAATGATAATGATAATGGTAACGGTAACGGTAACGGTAACGGTAACGGTAACGGTAACGATAACGATAACGGCAACGGCAACGGCAACGGCAACGGTAAGGATAACGATAACGATAACGATAATGATAATGATAGTGATAATGAATCCGAGTTTTATTAAAGTGTATGTTCTTCAAAAGAACTTCAAGACCACTGTAGACGTTAGGGAAAAGATTTAGTAAACAGAAATGTTTTTAGTGCTGTGTGGAAACTGGCTGAACTGGATGTAGAGATGATGTGGAAAGGGAGCTTGTTCCACATTTCAGGCCCAATCACGTCGATGGAACTTCCGTCAAGCGTCGCGCGATGAACTGGCGGTGTAGTGAGGAGGCCCCTGGATACTGATCTGAGCCTCTGCGACCCGGTACATTGGCTACATGAGTAAAAGACAGGTATGGAGGAGCTTGGCCGTGCAGAGATTTGTGTACTATTGTGGAAATCTTGTACTTGATTCGTTGCCGAATGCGAAGCCAGTGGAGATCTTTGAGAAGTGGGGTGACATGGTCATATTTCCGAGCATTGTAGATTGTTTTGGCGGCTGTGTTGATGAGAGTTTGAAGCCGATCCAGATGACAAGAAGGAAGGCCGGCTAGAGTTGATTTTCCGTAATCAATCTTTGGAAGAACCAAGGTGGTTATGAGAATTCTCCGGGCGTCAATTGAAAAATGAGAGGAGATACTGCAAATCTCTCTGAGAGAAGCGTAGCAGGAACGGGTCGAAATAAGCTACTTGAATTGGTTGCCTTGAAACTCATGCCGCACCATCATAGCAGCCCGCTGAATGCATTAAGAGCTCGTCGCATTGAGATACATTTGTTTAGAACCAAAGTTGTATCATCCATGAAGGCCTTCACAGATGGCATCAAGATACCTTTGCCAACGTAAGCTTCTTCCACGCCAGAACCCACTGCATTCAGGAGCAGCTGTATCGCTAATACGAAGAGAATGGGTGATATTGAGCAACCCATGGCAACACCGACTTCTAACTGGAACCATTCTGTTGAACAAGATGACGTCGACAGCCTCAATTTGAAATGGCTGAAATACTGTTGCAACATTTCTATCACAAAATTTGGAACATGATGGGATCTGAGAGTTTTCCACAACAGTTGGTGACGAACGGCTCATAAGCATTAGCAAAGTCTAACCAGACAATGTGCAAACTGAGACGACATTTTTTTAGCTCTTTTCAATGCTTCACAGATCACTGGCGAATGTTTGATGCATCCTGGTACTTCTGGCACTCCTCCCTTCTGAACAGACCTGTCGATGTAAAAGTTTTCAGAGTGTTTCGTCCAACATTTTCCATGCAACTGTATCACCTGCTGCAGGAAAATCTGGGTGTCCTGTAAATTTCTTCCATATTTGAATGGGTCTTTGATGAACGGAAACCTGGCATTTTTCTGATCTCTTTTCTTTATCCAAAAACGCTCGGCCTTTATTAGGACAGACAAACGAAGCCCCAAACTCTGCGAGACCAGCTTTTTAATTTTCCTGGGCTCTTTTCCACCGCTTTCGCAACAATTTATTTTCTCTCTTCAGCTGATTGATTACTCTTTGTCGTCTAGAAATCATGCCTTCATTGTTTCGAACAACTGTATTTCCTGCTGCATGAAAATTAATTCTTGGCCTAGGTTGACTGATTTCTACTTCCGGATTCACATCTTGTACTGCGTCGGGGCTGTGGTTGGCCTCATGCCCGGCAATGTTCGACGTTTTACCTGCATTATAATATGATGCAGGACGTTGACGGAATTTGATTAGGCAGCCCCTTTTCGTTCTGTGGACTTTCATTCCACGGATCGTCTTGAAACTCTTACTGCAAACACACTCGTGAAGCATACCCCCATTAGGGTCCGTTGAAGAAGCAGGGTCGTTGTCCAAAGATCCGAATGTGAGTTTATCATTCTCCACTTCCTTTCGGTTGGAAAGGAGAGGGAGAATGATGATACATACATACATACATCCATACATACATACATACATACATACATACATACATACATACATACATACATACATACATACATACATACATACATACATACATACATACATACATACATACATACATACATACATACATACATACATACATACATACATACATACATACATACATACATACATACATACATACATACACACACACACACACACACATACATACATACATACATACATACATACATACATACATACATACATACACACACATAAATACATACATACATATGTATGTATGTATGTATGTATGTATGTATGTATGTATGTATGTATGTATGTATGTATGTATGTATGTATGTATGTATGTATGTATGTATGTATGTATGTATGTATGTATGTATGTATGTATGTATGTATGTATGTATGTATGTATGTATGTATGTATGTATGTATGTATGTATGTATGTATGTATGTATGTATGTATGTATGCATGTATGTTTGTATGCGTAGAATAATATATCATTAGATATAAACAAATTCGTCATTTTTGAAGGGCTATCTCTAGTAAATGTGAGTGAATTTTTGTTTCTAAGATTTGATAACCACAGACAAACAAACAAACTAACAGAAAGACGAGTGAAGTTAAATAAAAGCATATAGTAACCACAGAAAATAAATGTGTTGCTGATATATTGGGCTATCGAAAATCTCTGTGTTAATCCATCAATAACGCAATCAACAAGTCTGTAAAAAACATCAACTTTAAATTTGATCGTTTTATTATTATCAATTTGTTTAATAAGTCTGTAAAAAACATCAACTTTAAATTTGATCGTTTTATTATTATCAATTTGTTTAATAAGATTTGATAACCACAGACAAACAAACAAACAAACAGAAAGACGAGTGAAGTTAAATAAAAGCATTTAATAACCACAGAAAATAAATGTGTTGCTGATATATTGGGCTATCGAAAATCTCTGTGTTAATCCATCAATAACGCAATCAACAAGTCTGTAAAAAACATCAACTTTAAATTTGATCGCTTTATTATTATCAATTTGTTGCCCGTTGTTTGTTTCAGAAAGTTCATAAAAAATACGTTTCTTTTTTAACTCTTTTTTTCTGGTATTTCTTCGTCTGTTGTCAAATCTGATGCCATGGCTTCTTCAACAAGTTTTCATTCTGACAACAGATTATCCCGGAGATCGCTAAACTGTTTAACTTCATTAAACAAGTCTTGCTTGAAGAATTTTATTTTTTTGATCAATGGTTATCATTAATTTAAATCAGATTGTTGCCATCAAAGTGCATTTGAAAGATTTTAAATACTTGTTGATTCCATTTAATTCGGTTTTCATTCAGATGACTAATTCAATTTTTCATGGCATGCTATGAATGCCCGTTTGAATTTTAAAGAGTATTTATTGCCAAAATTTGCTGTATTAATATATATATATATATATATATATATATATATATATATATATATATATATATATATATATATATATATATATATATATATATATATATATATATATATATATATATATATATATATATATATATATATATATATATATATATATATATATATATATATATATATATATATATATATATATATATATATATATATATATATATATATATATCGAGAAAAATATTTAACTAAGCTTGATTCAATTACCTCTGACATCAATAAAATGAAAAGTTATTGTCTTATAATGAAGATAAGACCTTGACTAAACTTGTTGTTGATTTTTCTCCTACTTACCTGTACGGCACTGTAAAGGTTCATAAAGAAAACTTTCCGTTACCACCGATCATATCTCAATGCCCTACAGCTACTTATAACTCAGCTAAATACATCAATAAATTGCATACACCATACTGTCCTGATCTGTACAGATTTCGATCTTCACAGGAGTTTGTTAACTTGATTCACGGTTGTTCTGTTAATGGAATTATTGCTTCACTTGATGTGCTTGTTGAAAAAACAATTCGTGTTATCTCTGAGCAAGTTTATCGCCATCATTCGTTGTCACCACTTCCTTTTTCTGAGGATTTGTTGGTTGACATTCTTTGCATCTGTACTCTTGATTCTCCGTTTAGACACCCAGGTGGTGGTTTATATGTGCAGATAGATGGTGTTGCCATGGGCTCACCCTTGGGTCCTTTATTCGCCAATTACTACATGGGTTTTTTTGGAAAACAAAGTTTTTAAAGACTTCAACAATACACTTTTGCTTTATGCCAGGGACGTTGAGGATATTTTTATTCTTGTTGATTCTGAAAAAGAGATAGTTGATTTGAAGAAAAGATTTGAAGAAAGCTCGGTACTAACATTCACCTATGAAAATTCTAATAATCACAACCAGCTTGCATTTCTAGATACTCTTGTTACTAAAACAGTTAATAGACTCACATCATCAGGTTACGTTAAAACATCTAATTCTGGTGTATGTTTAAACGCTCATAGTGAATACCCCGACAGGTATAAAACCAGTGTTATCAACAACTACCTTCGTCGTGCATACAATTTGAGTGAAAATTGGAGTAGCTTCCATAGGGAGGTGACTCGTGTAAAACAGCTTTTTGTTAACTCATACATTGATAGAGTTGTTAGTAAGTTATTGTATTGTGTACTATAACGATTTTCTTAATCAATAACTAAATTTGGACAGTTTGATTCAGTGCTGTCATCCCAGTGGTGTGCCATGCATGCATCCAAAATTAAGATTGTGAATAACAACAAGCATACTGTTATTTGACAAAATTGCCTGTGAAAATTGTTAATTTTTGTTATTACGAGCAACAATATTGCAACTCTTAGAAAACCTAAATTATCCAAAATTGGATGCCATTTTGTGCCAAATGCTACAAAATGCTTTGGCGAATCTTTTTATCGTAAGGGGCTTCGCACCTTCGGTGTTCGCGCTCAGGCTTCTTCGGTGCCCTCGTTTGTCAGTATCCTTTCTACTACTTCTTATAGACCCTTACTCACGAAATCCTGCCTACGAGCCAGCTGGAAACAAGCGAAAAATGGAGGAAAAGTGGGAGAGAAAAAAAACAAGAGATTCAGCGGGAAGGATAGAGCAAGTGGAGAAGAAAACGGGACGGGAAAGAAAAAAAGCGTGGGGAAGAAATGCGATAGAAAATCCCCTAAAAACCCCGGGCAACGCCGTGTAACTCCGCCAATTTAGAATATGTGTATTTGAAACACTGCCCACCTATGATTTTAAACAATAAGAAAATAACGACTATAATCAATTTGATCAAATGTTTTATTTTAGAATTGTGAAACTGTTCATTGCGTTTTACAAGTTTTTGAAATTACCAACGTAATGCCAGATGACAGTTTGGATGTTTTTATAGAAATATTTGTAGAAAAGAAGATTCACTTGCTAATACAGGTTCGTATTTTTTAATTTTTACAATATTTTTTTTTCAAATAATGCCGTTTTATTTAAACAATGTTTATATTAGCATGCAAAATTGTCTGATTTCTTAAAAGTTTTTTCCGTTAAATGAGTGATTGGATTTGCTTGTGTTAATGAACTGTCGACCAGCCGGCAGGGTTGTTAACGCTGCCTTTACAATGTAGCGCCGCTCTTCGCCACCGCTACCAGTCTTAATAGTAGTGGCGCTACCGCTACTGATATTTATAGGTAGCGTCGCTACCGCTACCGCTACTCTGCTTAAGACTCGTAAAAAGTTACAAAGTAGCACTAACAACCAGTATATGATTTTTACATGACATTAACAGTATTACTTGCGATAAATTTGCTTTCAGTAATATTTGCCTGTTCGGTCCTGTCTTGGTCATGCCTACTCCACCAGTGCACAAGCTAAGTGTAAGAACCTAACTTGAATAAATTGTGTAAGCATAAACAAATTGCAAATCATTTAAAAACCGTCATGTGCTTCTTCAAATTAAATCTCGACTTGTTGCCAGACGAACTTCCCTTGTTTCGCCTTCGCCAGTGTAAACAAAGCAATCGTGTGATTGATTTCATAGACTTTTTAGTATTATCCCTACTTGGTTTTTGACATCTTGTACGTTTTATGTGGTAAGATAACAACTTTTTTCCAACAAACGATAAAATAAAACAACTAGACAAGAAATAACTTGAAGATTTTAAGTTCGAGCCGCATGCGATAACAAAGGAAAAATTGAAACAGCACCAGAAAAACTATATTCTACTGTTTTTGTAAATCGTGTATGTACAAATTCACCAAAGGCCACACACACACGTCAAAGCATCACGCATGTCCGATATGTCGAATCTGACAAAGGTTATTTAACACTAAGGAGCCACGCTTCAAAGACATACATGCCTCGAGCAATCAACATGTTTGTAGAAGACATGGTTGTAATATACAACAATTTAATTTGTCAGTTACAATAAATAAAACAACTGCACAAGAAATAACGTCAAGATCAAACGAGCAAAAAACACTTGATTAAAAAATTTTAAAAACTGACTTGAACTGTTCGTGCAAACTGTAGGTATATACACACTCAAACAGCCAGATAACATACATCTTAAAATATCACTAACACCCGGTATACCACTTCTGCCACGCTTCAAAGAAACGCACACGCATGCTTTAGCAAGGTCAGGAAAGGTTCCACATTTCAAAGAGATGCTTACGCACGTCGATCAATCAACCAGATTCAGATTTCATGCATACTAAATACATGGGAAATCATTTAATTGATATAAAAAAACATATTTATTTTTGAATAAAAGTAGCGGTAGCGAATAGCGCTGACAACAACTAAAAAATGTAAAATGTAAAAAGGCTAGACAAATGGTCAATTATATGGGTCACACAACCACAAACAAGTCAGATTATTATAATAGATGGTATAAGCAGCTCCTTTCCCCACCTTTGTTTTGTTTTTGATTTATCGACATATAACCACATAATGCCTTGGTTCACTGTCAAAAACTAATATCCTGGTGTTTTCAATAAGAATTTGTATTGTCAATATATTGTTATGACATTCTTGGAAATGTGCTGCAATGCTGCCTCCTTGTAGATGCATAGTCAATCTTTTTAAAAGACTTGTCCTAGTTTAGCCTATGTACATCACATCCGTTTCGTGATGATGGGGACACTTAAACTCATAAACAACATTTTTTGCTGCACGTATTTTACTTTCCGAGACCAGTTGTTGCATATAACTAAACTACCAGCATGTTGAGGTCTATAAAAGATATTGAACTGAAATTCTGAACTTTCTTGATTTGCTACTTTAGCTTCTGTTTTGATAATGTTTTCAATGACCGACTCATCGATTGCGTAGTTTCCATGCACATGAGATTTGTAAAACAGTTTTAAAGTTCTTTTGTTATTATTTTCTTCAGAGTTTTTTGTTTTTATCATTTGATTTTGGAAAATTCTTACAACCTCATCAACCATGCTGTTAGTGAAGTTGTTATTTATTAGTACAATCTTTATTTTCAAAACTTCTGCGCTATCTTCAAAACTCGATGCTATCTGTAGCATGGCGAGCTTTTTCCAGCATGTTCAAAATAACGGTCACTTTGTATTTTTCAGGCGAAAATCCATTTGCATTGAAAGTTTATCCATGATTTGTCGGTAATTGTTGAGCTCTAATCTTTCACTACCTTGTGTCACCAATGTATCAAGAAATGGCATGACTTAGCTCCAGATTAAACTTTTAAACAGAGTTTTTTCTAAATCTGTTTGAAGTTTTTGAAGTTCTTCATGACTGTCACAAAGCACGAAAATGTCATCCGCGTATCTGACATACAACTGTGGCTTTTTAAGCAATTGATTCAAGACTTCCTCTTTTAAAAATATGTGTTTTTATAATTTTTGAAAGTTTGGTTCCAAGGACCAAATGTTGGATGGGAAATAGGGTTAAGTGCATTTTAGAATAACTGTTACTAAGAAATTGTAAGAGCTACAGATGTAAAAATTAGTATATACTCAAAAATTAAAACGTCACGACTGCCGCCTTTGCGATAGTCGATACTGCTGGAGAAACTTTGATGAAAACAACTTTAAAACAAAGCCAAACACTTTCTAGTTGACAATCAGTTAGTTTTATATCGAATAATGTCCAAAACACGAAATATTATTAAATAAACACGACAGAACTAAACAGGTCCGAGCTCCACGTAAAACAGGCGCAATTCCCCAGGATTCATAATCCAAGCCTCCTTATAAAGGAATTTGAAAGCTAGCGCGCAAATATTCAAATCTGATTGGCTGCAGCTCAAAATACTCAAAACAACAACGTAGTAATACACGCAATTCAAATTTATAAACTGCGCATCACACACTTAACTACCTACGCCGAGTACTGCTATGTACAAATGGCTAGGCATGCACGCTGTGTTTAACACGGGCGTGACATACGTGTTTCACTATTTTTTGATAATTTTGCTTGGGACCTCAATTGTGGAGTAAAAAAAAATATTTGCTTAAAAAATCAAAATCTAACTATGTTAAAAGATTTAAATTCATCATCTATATTATTTTTATAATAAAAGATACGTGTTACACCATTTTTTAAAAATTTAGTTTTGGTGTCATAGACTTGGATATTCATGATGTAATATATTTCACGTAGCTCCTTAAAATCGAAAAACTGGTTGATCCATTGCATACCATTGAGTTCGTTTGTTTTTGTCAAAAAGACAGTTCTACGGCTTTATACAGACGGCCAGTTTTGTTTTTTAAAACAAAGCTAGTTTGAAATTTACTATCTCTATGTAAGGTTTGTCCAATTGCAGTTAATGAGAGTTGACCGATCGCCATCCATGTAGATTGTGAGATAATGGTGGTCTCTGCGCCGGTGTCCAGTCGTAACTGCTTGTGATGTTAAGATATTATTACCTCAATGACTGAACTGTCCATGTTGACCTCACCAATGAACTTTTGCCATCAAGTTGAGCATTGTCGTTCTCTCATTTTTCGAGGTTCTGAGTATGTTTGTGGCTTGACGCTTGAATTAGGGGCACTCACGTTTCCAATGTGGGCCAGTCCAGTCTTTGTAATAGTCTGGAGCAGACTTCAATGTATTCTGAAGCCTGGAGTCGGGAGACGTGATAGAGACATTTAATAGTTTCTTCTTTTATTTTTGCTGCTTCTGCTGAAGCATGGATCTGGTTTTCATAAAAACTGAAATCTTGCCATTGTGCGCAGACTAGTCTGTTGAATTCAAATCTAAGTCTGAAAAGACTATTTATAGGACAAAAAACTTTCCTAATGTACTAATTGTATCCTTCCAGCCAAGTTCGTTAGCAGTAAAAGTGCAAATCGAATTTTGAAAATCAAATAAGTAGATGTGACCAGCAGATATCGGAAAACTTCGGTTTTGAGATTTTCTGGAAGGTCATTGTCGTGACCAATAATTGTACCTTTAACACGTTTTAACCATGAGTCAAAAAAACGTCCTTCCTCCGGATCATAAGTAAACTTTTCTATTCTCTGCCGTAAGCGGTCAAAAAGGGATTCCTTTGCATCTGGTTTCCAGGTGTTAACCTTTTCCATGAGCTCCCTTATCTGTTTTTGTTGTTGGAAAAATTGTGTTGGAGTATATCCATTTGTTGCTGATGTTGCTCTTTTTTTTGTGGCAACTGTCGTTAAATCAATGTGATAAGTTGGTTATTGACGTTCATTTTAGCTGAGTGAGTTTTGTCTTTATTTTCGTTCCCGATGTTGTATCTCGTTTATTTTTAGTTTAGATGAGATCGTTATCTAAATGGATTATATATATATATATATATATATATATATATATATATATATATATATATATATATATATATATATATATATATAAATATATATATAAATATACATATATATATATATATATATATATATATATATATATATATATATATATATATATATATATATATATATATATATATATATATCAGTGTTCCTTCTAAGGATGGAGAATAAGTGGGCAAAAATATAAACATGTGGGCTAAAAAAAAATAAAAACTGATGTAGTGAGTTGGGCCTTATCGGCCCATTATGACTTTATTAAACTAGAGTTTCAGCAAAATAATAAGTGAAAAACACACAAAAATACGCAATTAATTTATATATATATATATATATATATATATATATATATATATATATATATATATATATATATATATATATATATATATATATATATATATATATATATATATATATATATTAATACATATAATAGCCCATGTCTGTGTAAAACGGTTTAGTGTGACGATCTGCTATCCATGCAAATTAATTTATATATAATAAATAATTATATAAATACATTTTTTATATTTTTATATTATTAAATAAATTAAAAAATATTTACTCTACTTAAATTATTTCAAATATAAAAAATAATTAAAATTTCAATCTATAATTTTCATTTGTTTTAGAATGCATACGATCGATAAAACAATTTTTTCATTCTAATGTTATAAATAAATAAATACATAAATAAATAAAAATAAATAAATAAATACATAAATAAATTCATAAATAAGTAAATAAATAAATAAATAATATTATAAATAATAAACTTATATTAATCCAAAAAAGTATCCCTTAATTTTAAAACATCCGTCCTTGGGACGGGCAAAACCACTAATATATATATAAATAAAGACAAATGCATTATAATTATATACACAAGTATAATACACATTAAAGTCAAAATCTAAAAGTAATTGAAAATAAATTAGTTTGCATGAGATTCTCTTCTTCCTTTTTCTGATTTCCACAGATTATAGACTATGTCAATGTTAACTGAGTTTCCTGTAGCCAAATGAAATTTAATCATCATGATATCTTCCAAGTGATCCACATCCAACCTGTTCCTATTTTTGTTTTAATTGAATTCATCATACTGAATCCTCTTTCGCAGTCGGCACTTGATGCTTGAAAGGTACCGACCCGATCAAGTAATAAAGAAATTTAAACGCAATTTTCTTTTATTTCTTTCCGAACTCTAATCAGTGTCCACTCTGGCTTCCTGACATATTTTACAAAAAATATCTTGATTTCTATCACAAAATTTCAATACTTCTCCCAGTTTCACGTCCTTGCTGCCACTTCAGTTAAACGTGGTATTGCGGTATGAACACGAAAATCAGTAAGCTAAAATTCCCATTTAAATTTTTTTTTTAAACACTAACTTGTTTTAAACTTAAATTTCGTGAGAATATTTTTTTCTGACTGGAGAAAATTTTGTCAAAGTTGAGAAAATTTTTTGACTACGCTGTTTTAAAAAAGTGTGCGCAACGGGTGTGCGCTAGCATATGCTAGCGCAGCTTAGAGGGAACACTGATATATATATATATATATATATATAATCATAATAACTATATATATATATATATATATATATATATATATATATATATATATATATATATATATATATATATATATATATATATATATATATATATATATATAAATTTATATATATATATATATATACCGGCCTCGAAACATAGAATCAGAAAATAATCGCGACAGACAATCATCATAATAACTAGATTATAGTAAAATCCATTATTCAAATATTAAAAAATTTTAAAAAAATTAAAAATTCACAAGATCAGTTTTTTAAAGATACTTGAAATGAGTTTTATTTGTTTAGTTGCAGGATGTAAGATGAAGATGATTTTCATAGTATTTGTTTATTTTATTTTATTATGTGTGCATTTTATTATGATTGGATATGTCGAAACAATAAGTCATATATATATATATATGTATATATATATATATATATATATATATATATATATATATATATATATATATATATATATATATATATATATATATATATATATATTTATATATATGTATGTGTGTACGTGTGTGTGTGTTTATTATTTTTTTTATCTAGGAATTTATATATATATATATATATATATATATATATATATATATATATATATATATTTATATATATATATATATATATATTTATATATATGTATGTGTGTACGTGTGTGTGTGTTTATTATTTTTTTTATCTAGGAGTTTATATATATATATATATATATATATATATATATATATATATATATATATATATATATATATATATATATATATATATATATATATATATATATATATATATATATATATATATATATATATATATATATATATAATAAACACACACACACGTACACACATACATATATATAAATATATATATATATATATATATATATATATATATATATATATATATATATATATATATATATATATATATATATATATGTATATATATATATATATATATATATATATATATATATATATATATATATATATATATATCTTTTTCCGGATTTTTAATGTTGAGATTGGAAATATTATTTTGTGCATGAATTTTGAGAATTTAGACAGTGTGTTAAAAGTTGAGTGTTCGAGAAGATAATAAAAGTTTGAAGAGACGTGCTGCAGAGAAAATTGGAATTAACAAAAGATTTGTTAGAACCGTGCGAAATTCTACAAAGTGAGATAATTCAGTTTTTTGAGTCCAGTTAAAAGATTATATTCAAGGAAGAATAATTAAGTTAAAATAAATTCGAGAAATATTGTGTTATAAATAACTTCGACTTTAACGTTACGAATCGCTAGCAAGCATATTCCTCTACGTTTACACAGGACATTCATTTGTCTAACTATAGCGCTACTATTATGAGGTAGTCTATAGAATTATTTAAATGAATTTACTTGCCGATAAAAATAACAATTAGAATTATTTTCCAAGTGTTTGAAAACCTTCTAACATCAATAGAACGGCATTTTTAAAACTAATTCAGTAGTGAAAGTGGAAATAACAATGGAGATAAAAATAGATTTTAGATCATGTGAGTCTGACTGACTCCTCTGCTGATTTCTTCAATCCATTTACTTTTCTAAATCGTTTAGAGGCCATCTTCGAATACAGAGCGATAATTCGTTTAACTCCTATATACTTATTATATATATATATATATAAGTAAGGGTAATTTGAGTGTGATGGTGTAGATGTACGCGATAGAAGATTTTGGGTGTCCGAAAGTTAGGTTAATCAACAATTAACTAACTATTAGAAACTTTTAATATATTATTTGGATGTCTTTAAACTAATTTAATAGACTTATACTATACTAATATATTAATTAAGCCTGCAAAACCTATTTTGCTTGATTTGCAAAATAAATAAAGTTTTTTGAATCGACAATATTTTTATGTAAAGTTGATTATAAATAATGGGAATTAATATTGTGGAACTATAAACATTATTTATAAACTTGATCAAAGTGGATATGCCACAATCCTATTTTTCATACTGTAAAATTTTTAGTAAATCTTCCAAACATTTTTGGAAACTTTCCAACGTGAAAATTTTCAGAAATTTCACAACACTATTTGTATCCCACTGTACAAATATTTAACTCAAAATTAGAACTGTTTGTGGTGTTATCTTTTACTAAATAAGGTTAAAAAATGTGTTTTGGCATATGTGAGATTAAAATATTGAATTTAATTTTTTGATAGAACTTTTGGATTTTCAACTACACAACTGAAATCATGATCAGTCCAAATTATGTTTTCCAATTAAATACTTCAGAATTTAACCAGACTAAAGCTTGGCCATCAACGTCTTTAAAGGTATATTATGTTTTCTCAAAATATATTAGGCAGTGGCAGATTCAGAGCGGGTCCAGAGCCCTTCACCCTCTTAGAAGCTTCAGCAAAAAATTAAAGCGCATTTTTTAAAACTTGTTTTTAAAGAGGGAGCTTAGTGGAAAACTTTGGCCAGCTGGCCAGCTAGTGGGTTTAAAACCCCAAAAACTAGATACCGTGGACTGTTGTGGATTTTTGCATAAAATTTCTGGCAGGAATTTATTCCACAGGCAATTATTTTATTTGCTTTCCGCTTTGATTATTTATTTCATAGTTGGAAATTTTCGTTATTTCCACATACGAGTAATTTTGGTATGGCGCTTCTGCGCAGCTGCTATTCTTGCATTTCTTTGTTTTTGCTCTTTCAATACTGTTCTGTATTCTTGAATAACTTTTTTTGTCGAATGCATTTGCTTTTGATTTTGCTGTGTTATTATAGCGTGTTTTTGTTTTGTGACTGCTTATTCCATCAAACCCTTCCAATAATGACATCCTTCCACACCTCCTTAACATTACTTTGCGTCGGAAGAAATGAAATAGACACAATAATTGATTTTTTTTCTTTTACTACGCTATGTTTCTATATCCTTGCAATAGTTAATATTCGTTTTCTGACTTTAATAATTTTATGTTATAACCTAATAATATATAAATTTCATTTATTTTTATCTTTTTAATCATAATCGATGTCTATCTTTTTTATTATGCCCTGTACATATATCTTTGCAATAGTTACTATTCCTTTACTGACTTTAATACTTTATTTTATACCCTAATAATAATTAATCCATTTTTAATATATTTTTATCTTACTCATAATTGTTTTCACTTTACCTTACCATCATACTTATTAACTTTACCTGGTCTAATTCACTGATCTCTATGTTTGTTAAATGTAGTAGTAAGTTATGTTGTGTTAATAAAGAAATTAAATAAAGACATTTTCCTTGAGAATTTTTTCAAAGTTAACGGTATTTTTTGTGTCACCTAGGTGTATACTATATATATAGTCTAAAGTCTAAGTCTAGTCTATAATAATGGGTCAACGAATAATATACTTAGTTTAGGCTGAATAAGTTACATTGTATTGTAGACTATAGCATATTAAAATTTCATTTAATTTTTATCATTTGTAAAGGTTTTTCATTTGATTCAGTTTTTAGGCTTTAAGATTACAAATGAGAAGGAAATGATATTTGAATTAAATAATTTAATGCCAAACTAAAAATTAACAGGTGAAATAGACATTATTTGTTACATGTAATGTAAGTCATATGCACCCATCTGGTTGAGAAAAAAAAACTTGTTATTACTTATTAAAAAATATATTAAATAAACTGATATAATAACTAAGACAGAAATGAGCAAAGATAAACACAACATGACTTATTGAAAACAAGTTGAAAGATATAAATTGTCATTGTCTAATTATTGACCTTTAAACAAAATCAGTTTCGTTAAATCTTTACGAATGTTGATACCTGAAACAACTACAGTTTTCTGTTTTGCTAAATGATGTAATCTAATAGTCGCATAGCTATGAGCAACACATTTAATTAAATTAAAAATGTGATTGTTATCTGGTGTGCTATCATACATGTGAAAGTCTAAGGATTTGAAAGCGATCATGCCAACTTCACTGAGAACCAGTGAACAAACAGTTTTTAAAAAATTACGTGACTGTGGTAGCTTGTCACCTACAGTTGCGTGCAGACGCTGGAAACATTTTTCCGTTTCCTCACATATGACGATTACACTTTCAGAGGGATAAATCAAGCCCCCATGGTCTTTAAGTGTTATGAACTTAGTTCCAATGCTGTTATTTTTTTTTGAACCCAGCGTTATTGACTCTGCCATTAATGCTGACTGGCAGTCTGCACAGCTGATTTTTTTTTTAACTTGTCTAATGACATAGCCTGCAATGTATGAAATAACTGCTTGTTTGTATTGGGACAGTATTGCAGGATTCGGAATATCAACATAATCATGATCAGCTACAAGTGGTTCTCTTTGTTGTAAATCATACATTCTTATAACTGACATGTCTAGTGTATCCGTCTGGACATTATCAATTTCTATGCTATCCAAAGTTACATACAGCAATTTGGTTGCGTCCTGGACTATACAATTACCTAACCCACCTTTTACATGGTGTCGCATTAATAATTTTTTATACGCGGCTTCAAATTGGCGAACTGTGGGATTATTGTTATTTCCACCGCATGATCGCACAGCACCAAAAAATAATTCGAGATGGTCTTGGCAAAGTTTGTAGGTTAAGAGATAATTCATGGGGGCATCTGTGCCCCCCACTAGAGTGTCATACAATGCCAGCGTAGAATCTATAGTACAAATCAAACCAATAAAAGGAGTCTTTCGCTTAGTTGTGAACATCAATTGGCCTTTTTCAGATGTTAGTTTAGATAAATAGCATTTTGTTTCAATCAGAAATGATCTCCAACTGTGTTCGTTATTTGGTCGCAAGGGAGCTTTATAACCTTTAGCTAATGGGTTTCGGGAATTGAGAATATCAAATAAGTGATCAATTAAACGCAAGAAGCGAACTGTAGCTTGAGAACCTGCAAATTGATCTAATTCCAAGTTAGTTCTACAAAATTCAATCGCATCTGCAACACTTGCACTAAATGTTTGGGCAGCTAAATTGATTTTCATTTTCTGTTTGTACCAGTGAATGTGGGCATCCTTCAATTTATTCCCCAACCGCAAGCCTTCACTATTCTGCAAGTTATGGAGGTGCTCAATGTAATTCCATTTAATAGTGTTATTTTGATCATCTTTAAGAACACCATACGAAGCCAGACAGTTTCGCATTAACTTTAGCATATGACATGCATCAAGAATAACATTAACACGAATACTTGAATCGGCAGGATGTGGAAACCATGATTTCATATTGGGTGGCTCAAGTTGAGTGCCCAATGTCTCCATCATCGCAAAGTTGCAAGATGGCCCATCACAGGTAATAGAAGACACATAAACTCCTACATCATGCAACTTTAATAAACATTGATTTATAATATTAGCTCGTTCAGCCCCTGTCAGTCCATCAATTAAAAAGTACCCACACGGGATCTTCCAATTCCCATTTAAGCAGACCACCATCAGAACGAGGCACTCAGTTGCAATTGGTGCAGAGTCATCGTCAATCTCTAAACCGACATCCACATATCCTAAGAATTTCTTTCCATCCCACTCCACCTGTTTCCTAATTGACATTTCATCAAACATCAAACTGCAAATAATCTTTTTATCTACTTGCCTTGCCTCACGAACACGAACAGATAATGCAGCAAAGGCTTCTTCTGTGAAACCTGGCATCCCATTGACCCCACGATACCACTGACGGAGAGTAGAAGGATGTGGCAGGGCAAGATTAAATGTTTGACGCACATAGTTGTAAGCCTTGGATGAATAAAAAGACAGAGTCAGAGCAAACGATTTCAATTCATCTGGGTAATCGCAATGAGAAGGTTTGGTCGAATTCTGTTTGAGCATTCTTGTCATTATCTCAAGTGATACACCAGAAAATGTACTTCGAAGAACAGCTTCGCATCCACTTGATATCATATTTTTTTCCTTCATATCAGTTACAACTTCTGACAAAGACCGAACTTTGTTTTTCAGACGTCGCACCATTGTTTGACTTGATTTCAATTTTTTTCTCATAATCAGAGCTCGATCAACAATATAATTCATTTTTCTTTTCATTGTCTTTGGGGTGGTTTGAATATTGTACGAGTGTTCCCTAGAAATTAAAACAGCTGATGACGTTGAAGGAATGTATGACTCTGCAGATACGACTTCAGTTGTTGATTGCTCTTCATGTGGTCTTGGTTTTCTTGACTTGAGAAAATAGCGAAATAATCAAAAGCAATAAATCATACAATATTTTATATCAATTTTACATGGTAATCATAATCTAAAAATAACATTTTGTGGTAGTTTTCTATATCATGTAGCCTATGTAATTTAAAGTAATAAATATGTATTTAGCTTTTATACCTGAGTGCAGCGATCTGGAAAATTAAAAATAGTTGGAATAGCACCATGGCGAAGTCGAGTTGTTTGTCCAGTTCTATCGAAGCAATTCTCTTCAAAATGATCTGAGCAAACCACAGACGTCTTTTTACAATTAAAATCTGAACGATTCATATTGGCCACCCATTGCGTTAACAACTCAGGCTTAGTGAAGGGAAACCTGCAAATAGGAAGATACTGCACATTTTACTAGTTTCCATTGTCTAAACCTACAAGTTGCTAGTCAATATGACCAAAGAACAGGAGTTTTCTAGTTTAATGGTTGTTGAGGTGTTAAGATTTTTTATGATTCACCGTTATTTTTCTTCAAGGATCAAGGACACTTATTGTCCCACAACAAAATAAGAATAAACTATAATTCATAAGGTGACTAAAAAATAGAACTGTTTGCAATGATGTTGATAGCAACAATAATTATATTATATTGATGGGAAAAGTAAATGAGATGATTCAGTGATAAAGACACATTGTAGAAAAATGCACATCATATCATAGTCAAAATGTTTGCTGTTTTTCAATATAGACAAGCAAACAGTTTTGACATTGAAACAATGTTTACAACTTACAAACATTTCAATAGTCGTCTACTTTTTGTCAGGTTTTACAAGAAAAATTAATAACTAGTGAATATAAAATATAATATGATCTCTCTCTACCCAAACTAACTGAAACTAAATCAAGATAATTCTCAAAGTCAGAAATTCTACATTTCATCTTTGCGAACTTAAAACGTAAACAAAAACTATTTTTAAACCTTTCAATAATGAGGTTGAGGACACAATTATTTAGGCTAGGCTGACATAGTTAAGTTAATAGTTTAGTTATTTGCTCAGCCAAACGACAGTGTTGCTAAATATAGCTCAGGCGGCAAATAAACCTTGCTAAAAAAAACTTAATTAAGTACTTACAAATGAAATGACTGTTTTGCTCCCTTATATTTTCTATTAAAGCAATTACAAGCAGCGCAATTCGGCATTTTTAAACTTCTAAAAAGATTCCGTCAATAGCATCAGATAGCTGGCCTTCCAAAATGGCGACCAGCGGCGACACCCAGACAGGTCTAAGCGCAATCCAGTTATATTATAGAGATCAGTGGTCTAATTCACCTTACCAAATTTGTTTATTTTTCATTCGCTTGCATCAGTTTAATTTCTGTTCTGTCGTCAATTTCTGTTTTAAGATGTTTTATTTTTTGGCTCTGAAGATGGATTTTCCGAAACTGCAGTCAGCATCTGAATAAAATGACTGACAAATCCGACAATTGTCGTTTTTCTACCGCGTATCGCCACGCTGAGAATTTGGTACGCAAACTAATTAACGTCAAATGGGCGTAATATTTACCGGAGCGTGCATTAAAGAATATATATATATATATATATATATATATATATATATATATATATATATATATATATATATATATATATATATATATATATATATATATATATATATATATATATATCTATATATATATATATATATATATATATATATATATATATATATATATATATATATATATATATATATATATATATATATATACTGAATAAGTTGTTCGTGCGGCCGAAATACCTGTAAAACGACGAAACCGAAAGACACCCTCATACTATAAAAACATTCAGACCTCAGTCCAAATGAATTAGGCCGAAAAATCATCATCAGCATCAACGACGTCGAAGTAAAGAACGATCGCTAAATTTGAAACGACGTCATGAATACAGGTTCTACGTCTTAAACAAATTATCTTCATTAATTAGATCCAGCATATCTAACTGTTATTTAATCTCTAATAATATAATTTGATCCTGTCTAAAAAAAAAACAAATTTAATAAGAATGTTTAAAAAAAATAACCTAAAGATCTATTTCTTCCCAACCAACCAATTCTGCTAACAAATTCACCAAAAAATTGTCAAAATATATCGAAAAAAGTAAATAAATTAAAAGAAAAGTTAATAAAACGAGATAAAAGAAGAAAATTAATATTACAACAATCTTTATTTAAAAGCAAATATTAGGAAAATAAAAGAATAGTTCCTGACGCTTAAAATAAATTCGACCAATCACAAAGCCCGAAACAACTGTCTCGTCCAATCAATTTCCTCCTTTCAAACAAGTCAACCAATCAGAGAACTCGATGTGTAATAAGACCTTCGTCTTGCTCAACTCGCCATCTTGGTTGCCATTTTCATTAACCGTTCGCTTCGCAATTTAAATATCTCAAAATTTCTGTTTTTTGTTTTTGATTTCATTTATTGTAATAATAAATATAGCATTTAAAAGTAATTAATCATTTCATTTAAATTAATAATAATTTGTCTTATTAATTTGTTGTTGTTGTTGCGATAGCGCAAGTGCTTTTTCTTTTGCTAATCCTATTACAATTCTTAGTTGATAAGGCGTGTAAGCGATATTTAGTCTCATTTTAACCAAGGTATTTCAAGTGCCCACTGAATATTTTAGAAACTGATACTAAAAGAATAAAAAAGATTTTAACCTTAGCGGATGATGAAGCTAATACGAAAACTGCATCTATTAATGATATACCTCAGGGGAGTGAACAAAGTTCAGTATCAGCACTTGATGATCTCTTGAAAGAGGTAGACGTTGTAGAGAAAATGGGTTCAAAAAGGTCTATATTGTCATTATTTAAATTAGTTAATATGGCGGTTGAAATTATATCAAACCAAGACGAAATAATTCGTGTTTTACAAACAAAACTAGCCCTACAAGAAAACCAAATTGCTGTTGTACAAGAAAAGTTGGATGGTCCTAATATCTCTCACAAACCCAAAAATGAGACACCATCTTACGCAGCAGTTGCTGCTAAAGGTTTATCTGTTACTGGAAAGGTAGTGCTTAAAATGTCAAAATTAGAGAATAAAAAGAACAACATATATACCAGAGGTGTAAAGGAATCCGAAAAACGTGACCAAAAAGAAAGAAAAAAAGAAGATATGGCTGCCATTTAAAAATCTTAGAAATTAGGGACACCGGAATAAATATTGACGAAATCAAACCAATGATTGAATACTCTACAAGACTTGAGAAAGGTAATCCCGAATTTAATCACAGACCAATTCTGGTCAAACTCAAAGACAAATCACTAAGGGAAAAACTGCTGGAAGTAAAAGGTAACACCAAGCAAAGAGAGTTTAATATTATGAATGGAACAAAGTATATGGTAGAACCAGACTTAACGAGTGAGCAGAGACAATTTTACAAACAAATGTGGGTTGAGGCAGGTTTAAAAACATTTCAAGAAAACGGGAAATTGGTTGTCTATGGCCACATAAACCACCCACATCTAAAAAAATGGAAAGAAAGAGAAACTATAACGTCTGAAATCAACTAACAAATTCAAATAACAAAGACATTTTTATTTGTGTCGATGCTGATATAATCTGCTTACAGGAAACCGACATTTTAAATTATGACATAAAAAAACCTTTTCATATATTGCCACCTCTCTCGAATCCACTAAAACAACCAACGCCAACAAAAGTGGAACTGGGTCTTCCAAGTAAAAGATCCCGTCCTGCCAAGCCAAAACGTCCCACACAGCGCCAACAAAACATCGGTAGTCTTTCCCAAGACAAAATTGACTTATTAAGATCCACAATAACTCTTTGTTTCTGGGCAAATAACCCTTGTTTACTGAATAGTCAGAAAAAAAACGAACTCACGGCCAGACTAACAGCACTATCAAAGAAAAACCAACCAGACGTTATATTCTTTACTGAGACATGGTTTAATGAAAGGTCGGACACAATCGTAAATGGATACCAATTGCATAGAACGGACAGAAATAGCAAAGGTGGTGGAGTCGCTATCTATGTCAAGAACGAAATAGTTTCATTTAACGTTTCTTTACTAGAGATTAAATCGAAAAATATTGAACAATTGTGGATAACAATTCGTTACGTTAAGGAATCGATCTTACTTACCGACATTCACGAGTAAAAGATCCCGTCCTGCGAAGCCAAAACGTCCCACACAGCGCCAACAAAACATCGGTAGTCTTTCCCAAGACAAAATTGACTTATTAAGATCCACAATAACTCTTTGTTTCTGGGCAAATAACCCTTGTTTACTGAATAGTCAGAAAAAAACGAACTCACGGCCAGACTAACAGCACTAACAAAGAAAAACCAACCAGACGTTATATTTTTTACTGAGACATGGTTTAATGAAAGGTCTGACACAATCGTGAATGGATACCAATTGCATAGAACGGTCAGAAATAGCAAAGGTGGTGGAGTCGCTATCTATGTCAAGAACGAAATAGTTTCATTTAACGTTTCTTAACCAGAGATTAATTCGAAAAATATTGAACAATTGTGGATAACAATTCGTTACGGTAAGGAATCGATCTTACTTGGCTGCATCTACCGCCCACATGATTATGACAATGAATATTTAACCAATACCATTGAAGCTATAAAAATTGCAAAAAATTCACTAATTGGACTCAATTCTGCATCGATGTTGCTTTATGGTGATTTCAACTTCAGTCATACATGGTACGAAGAGGTTGATGTGGGTGGCAGAGTAGCCACAGCTGGTCATGTGATAGACTAGCGCCCAGGGGATATCAGATTTCAGTCATGTCTCGAAGAAAACGATCTAACACAAGTAGTGCCATTTTGTACTTACCGACATTCACGAGATGTTGCACCAAAAAGCACACTTGATCTTATTATCACCAACAAACCAGACCAATTCATGGAGCTTACAAAAGGCGATTCACTAGGCTATACGCCAATGGGTCAATCACATTGTTTAATAATGGGAACAATAAGTGTAGCTAGCTGCCCGACAATCGAAAAGCACAACAAACCTCGATGTGTATGGAGTAGAGCTAACTTTACTGCTTTCTCACACTTTATCAGCTCACAAAACTGGATAACCCTCTTTTTACATCGCTCAGTTAACGAGTGCTACACCACCTTGGTTAAAATTTACGATGATGCAGTAAAACGATTTATCCCAACAACAACAGTGCCCTTTAAGAAAAAGTCCGAGGCATGGGTCACTCCAGAAGTGTTAGCGGCGGTTCAACTGAAGAGACAACTTTGGTCAAAATACCTAGCAGCCGGGCGTCACACACATGACCAGCTTAAGCTAGCTCATAAAAAAGCTTGTAAAAACGTGGCAAAAGTAGTTAGATTTGCTATGCTTCACTGCGAAGAAAGTCTCGCTCATTTATCAAAGTTTAATCCAAATCTACTTCATACTCACATTTGAAATAAACATGAAAATCAAGAGAAGATAAAGGCAATTGAAACGGCTGACGGTGACACATCGGTCGACCAAGAGTAATATGCAAGACACTAAACGAATACTTCCAATCTGTCTTTGTTACCGAATCAGGCAATCAACTGCCTTTTTTGAACAGAGAACAGATTCCGAATGCAATATTGACGAGAGCGTTATCACATTTGAAAAGGTTGAAAAAAGACTATCAGAACTCCTGGCGAACAAAGCTATGGGAATTGATGGATATCATCCACGTATATTAAAAAAAACAGCGCAGCTGTTCTTGCAATTTCTATCACTCTCATCTTTAGAATGTCTATCACCA
>OZ022244.1:14283400-14318400 GCA_963978895.1 Erpobdella octoculata
CTGGGTTACCCGGCGTTGCCCGGGGATTTTAAAGGCTTTTTATCGTTTTCTCTCTGGCTCCCGTTTCCTTAACTGCTTGCTTTCCCGTTCCAGGTCGCTTTCTCACTCCTGGTCGCATTTCTGCTCACGGTCGCTTTTCTGGCCTCGGTCTTTTTTACTTTTCCCGATCCCGGTTGCTTCTACACACCAGCTTGCTCTTCTTTTCGCTCTTCCGTTCCTCCATTAAATTTTAGAGCCTTCCCAATGTGGCTTAGATGGGCTGTAGCGGAATGCTGTGCAGTCATCAAAATTGATATGTTCTCTCGTTAACACTTTGTTAATAAGTTTGCTCGTTTAGTTACGTCTGAACTTCCTCAATTTTAATTAGTGTTCTTTAATGTATTGGTTCCACTCTGCAAGTGTGATCTTCTGCAAAGGCTTATTATGATTGGCTAAAGCTGAAAAAAAAAGAATTTATTAGTTAACGGCTGCAATAATGTTAAAATATGCTCATATATCTCAACAGGTTATATTTTTTTAGATGTTCTTAGTTTTTAAGTGTCATCTCTACAGAACGCTACATGTGGAATGTTAATAAATGTTGACCCGTGGCTTTGAAAAATGTGATATAAAACACAGATTGAAATAAAACATGTAATAATATTAAAAACATTCAAAGCATTAACTTAATGAATTTTCCGAGAGTTTTCTGAGATCGTCAATTTGGAACAATCGAAGAGTACCACTTTTATTTAGCAAATGATGCAATTATAAATTGAACAAAACAGCAGCAGATTGATAGGCTGGCTTGAGAACTTTGTTCATGATTTTGTTGAAACACAAAAATACTGCACTTGCTTTCATTTCTTTCAAATTTCATGCACCTCATATATCAGTGAAACTTTTACAATAAATTGGTGTTGCATGTAAGATTTTCTTTAAAATGTAATTTTCTAATTTCCTCTGAAAAGTAAAAAATAAAATAAGACCGATAAATTAATTCATAATCTTATAGTCATAACTACTCGTGAATAATAATGGTTGTAATGCCATCACATAAAAAAAAAACATACCTGCCCAAAAAAATTTCTCATTTACCGATAGGCTGATAGCAAGCTCGTCAGTTTAGGAAACCATGATGAACAATATTAGATAAGGAACAATTGAAGTCAGAAGCCTTGAACGATAAATATGAACAATGAATTTAAATTTATTTTTCCAATATGCAACTCCTTTTTGCAAAACACAAAATGTTAGAGCATAATGATAATCTTATAATAATTAATAATAATATAACATAATTAAACACGTGCAATGCAACAAACGAAACAAATTGAAAGATACTCAGTAAATCATGATTTTAAAAAATAAAAACAAATTACCAAAGCTTTGCCACTTACTTTTGAATGGGAGATATGAACAATGAATTTCTAATTTGATTTAATTTTAATTTGTTAAGTCTGGAACTCTTTTTGTGAAGCACAAAATATCTCTAAATAGAAGAAATTCCATCTGCAATTTATTGATTAGTCCTGAAAACCAAAGTTATCTAGATTTAAAAGATAAGTTGCTAAAAATGTCCAACCTAATCTGTCTTTCATCAAGAGATTCATTTAACCTTGAATCAGCCATATCTTTAGCTTTTGAAGTCCTACTTCCAAGATCAATCTTTTTATTAGGAGGCATACTGAAACATTCAATGGTATAAAAAATTGAATAATAATAAGTTAGAAAAAGCGATATCTATATATATAAAGAATATCATAAAAATTGATAAATGAATAAACGACTAATGGAGAAAGTATAGCGATGATGATATATGCAATCACGCGGAATGAAACGAAGGCTAATGGCGAAAGTATAGCAATATTGTATATGCAAATAAATAAATAACTCACCTTAGAATCAGAGTAACAATATCCAAACGTGGAACGTGGAACAAAAAGACTCGAAAAACGGCGATATGAAAACAACGATCGATAATCGATATAAAACAATAGCATAGAAAATTAGTTGAACAGAAAATGAAATTTTTAAATAAGTTATAAAACATTTTTTCCTTTAGACTGAAAATTCTTTTAGGAGCCAAATATTCACCATAAAATATTTCGTGCTTAATAGTTCAATGGTTATTGCAGTTCTTTACCTCAAAGTCCAACGAAGTGCCTTTTATATATATAGATACATACATACATACATACATACAAACATTCATTTTTATATATATAGATTAGATTTAAAAAAATCCGTCATTTTTGACAATCTACTTGTAGTGTCTAATGTTTGTTCTGCGATTTGTTTATTGTCATTGCAAATGCCAGCTTAACTGCAAAGTGTGTTCTCCTGAGAACGGACGGAAGTTCTGGATTCGTTGAGCTAAATCTATATTAGGAATAAACACAAATTATTTTTTACTGGCCTCATTTAAAAGTTCTGCAAAATTTAAATTTGGTTTAAAATTTCTAACCATTAATTGAGTTTTCCATTGCAGAGTCTTCCTATAGTATTATGATTTTTCAAGTCAGGATCTATAGAACGGACATAATTTTTAAGTTTCAAAATTTTGAACCTGTTCCAATATTTATTAAACTTTAGGCTTGTGTTTGAAAGAATCTCCACCAATAAGCAATGCTTTGCCACCAAATAGTTTGAAACTTTTCATTATCTCTACAAATAGCTTATCTACAGCTTTCAATGCTGTGCTGGGTGCCATCATAGACTCATCCTAAATTATAATTTTAAAGTTTATTATAACCTCCGCATCAAAAGTATTTAATCGCATTGAAGATGTTGAGGTATCTAACATATGTATATGTAGTTTAAACTGAGAATAATAAGTTCTTTCACCTGGTAGAAAATTTGCAGTAATTCCTGTAGATGCAACTGGTAATGGGATTTCCTCAACACTGTGCACTGAACTTATTAAGTTTTTGTAGACATATGTTTTCCCACTACTACCAAGTCTTTCAAGAAAGAAACAATTTTCAGAAAAATCTTCATTTTGCATAGCAGTTATTATTATTTTATCAAAAGCAGCTCTCTGTTTAATATTTAATACTGCTATTAAATTTATAACTTTGAACATCATAACTGCAACTTAGTATAAACTTTAAATAAAAAATAATAAGAATCATAAGCTACTAACCAACCTAACCTTTTGAGCTGAGAAACGTTTTAAACGTGTATATGGGAATTTTACCTCAAACCTAAAAAAATAGAATTAGGGTTCTATTGAAATCATAAATGGTTACAGACGAACAAAGTTTTTCAATTATATATATATATATATATATATATATATATAGTAAGTAGCTAAGTAGCTCCGAAAGACTGAGACTTCTAGCCATCATTTTTTAGTGATGGTCGGTGGCTCAGTTGGTAAGAGCGCTTGCATTTAGACGAGGCGGTGTTGCCGTAGACACGTGGGTTCGACTCCTAGTAGAGTCGTATATATACAGTAAATTGGCTCGATATTTTCAGATAAACATACTTTATTGAAATACGCACGCCATTTGACCGAAACTAACTTTTTAGTAGTCTGTTTACACTTTTTTTAAATGTTTAAAACATCACTACAAAATAATAAATGATGTTTCCACAAAGAATGTGAAAGAATGCACGGTGAAAACATTCACACAAACTGATAGATCAATGATAACTGTAAAAAAAGAAATATACTTGATGTGATGGTGACAGATTTTTCCTCAGATATTTAGAAGGAAAATTTAATGCAGAATGTGGCGGTGACGGATGGTTTGTCAGAAACTGTGGAGGAGGGCTTGGTGGATGATGTGGTGGTAGATGATGGTTCTTCGGGGTTTGTGAAGGATGGTTTGGTACAAAATGTGACGGCGACTGGCGTTTCATCGGAAATCATAAAGGAGGGATCACTGCAGAACGCGGTGGTTATTGGTGAAAGTTCTTTAGTTTTTTTGGAAGACATTCAGATCCCAAGTGTGTTTACTTACCTGGATGATAATCAAAATATAACCGTTAGACGGAAAGACAAACGAAGATGAAAACTTTGAATTTAATATTGTGTATAATATTAGTATTGGTTTTCTATGATGTTGGACTTTTGTCAGACTGCTGCGCTCAGATGGAAACACGATAAATCACGTAGTTTTAATTATTTTTTGATTAACTAGAATGTCTGCTGAGATTTATTAATCTGGTTTTAACTTATTTTGTCTCAATTTTAAATTGTTTATTGTTCGGACTTGGAACTGTCTTTATTATGTTTGGTAAGCCTAGAAATTGTCTTGTAAACAACCCTGAAGATGGCTGTCATGGCTGAAACTGGCCAGTTGGTTTATAATAAAGCGTACAGTTTTACATTTTGTAGTGATGTTTTAAACATTTTAAAAAAGTGTAAACAGACTACTAACAAGTTAGTTTCGGTCAAATGGCGTGCGTATTTCAATAGAGCATGTTTATCTGAATATATATATATATATACTGTCATTTTCGTGCAATTACTTTCGACGAACGGTTACATTCTGAGTGAGGTGGGAAAAGGTTGTCAATTCGACAGAAACCGGGTAGTCATACCAATCCTCCTCCACACCTTCGCACCCGTCCAGAGATGACAGAGGCCCACCGGACTCAGCACCAATCACCAACGAGCTCATCTCAACTCCAGCACCTTCAACCAAAACACCAGTTTACCAGGAACTCCGTGCAGCACCCGACTTCTGAGAATGTGTATCTTCAACCATCGAACCGTGCTGGTCAGAAGACAAAGTATTCATCACCAACGACTTCCTCTCGCCCCCGGTTTCTTCAATCAAAATACCAGTTTCACAGGACAAAGATTATTAGTAGTTATTAAATTGTTGGTTTTACGAATTTGATAGTAAACGTGTAGCTGTAATTTCTAATTGCGCTATGTTACTCGAACATTCCGTATTACTCTTTCATCAATGCGGTAATTATCATGCATCTGTGCATGATAATAAAATTGAATGGATTTGTCTAGTGAGTTTGATTTATTTATCTGACTGGCAGATAGATATTTCTTGTCTACAAACTTCTTCACTATGTCATCAACCAGCGTATTGAAGAAGTGGTTATTTATTAGTAGTGATTTTATTCTGTTAACTTTAAGGTGGAAGCCATTCCAATATCCAGTAATCATGTATGCTCTTGTTAAAAAATTCATGATTACACTGATTTTGTGCTTCAAAGGACAAGAGCCTTCGCCATTGAGTGTCTATAAAACTTGTTGGTTTTCTATAAAATTGAATTTGGAATCATTGTTCTTTTATTGCGACTGATGTATCTAAAAAAGGTAGTTGATTTTTTGAATTAGGTAATTCTAACGTGAACTTCAAGACGGAGTGTTTCTCGAATGTGTCTTTTAGTTGTGTTAATTCATCCATATCTTTGCAAAAGACAAATATGTCCAACGTATCTTGCATACAGAGTTGGTTTATGAATAACTTTATTGAATATTTCGTTTTCAAGATGACCCATGTAAAAAGCAGCGAACGTGGGTCCAAGAGGATATCCCATTGCCACGCCATCAACTTGTATATATAATTGTCCACTAGGGTGTCGAAAGGGAACCTCAGTATTGCAAAGAAGAAGGATGTCCTTCAACAAACTTTTTTCAAAAGCAGGATGAGCAATTGTTGGATGATATATGTATATATATATATATCTATATATATAAAAATGAATGTTTGTATATATATTTGTCCTTTATGCATTGCTACACCATTCATCCAATCGTAATGAAATTTTCACACAACCTTGAGAGTCAAGGGGAATCAAATATAGAGAAAAAAATTTGAAATCCGTCACAAAATGAGCGGAGCGGAGCGGGTGAGCGAGCGGGAACTATATATATATGTTTGTGCGTATGTATGTGTGTATGTATGTATGTGTATGTGCATGTATGTGTGTCTGTGTGTTTGTTTGTTTATGTATGTACTAGCGGAGATACCCGGCGTTGCCCGGGTTTTTAGAGGTTTTTCTAATGTTTGTCTCTTTCTCTCCCGTTTCCTTTCCCACTCCTGTTCGCTTTCACGTTTTCGGTCGTTTTCCCGCTGCCGGTCGCTTTCCCGCTCCCGGTCGCTTTCCCGCTCCCGGTCGTTTTCCCGTTTCCGGTCGCTGTCCCGTTCCCGCTCAAGTTTGCTCTCTCATTCCCGCTCACGCTTGCTTTTCCGTTCCCGCTCGCTGTCCGTTCCGGGTCGCTTTCCCGTTTCTATAATAGACACACTAACCCACAAACATTCATATCTATATATATATATATATATATATATATATATATATATATATATATATATATATATATATATATATATATATATATATATATATATATATATATATATATATATATATATATATCAGTGATGGGTAGTTACTAACTATAAATAGTTAACTACTAGTTATTAACTACTCTACAGTAGTTAAGAAATAGTTAATAACTACTTTTTGTTAAACTAGTTAACAACTAGTAGTTAACTACTTTTTAAATAGTTATTAACTACAGTAGTTAACTATTTTTTTAACTACTTTACTTTTTTGGTGGCTGAAAAAACTCTATAGATCATGAAACTGAAGTGGATGAGCCAGTATATGACATGTATGTAAATAATGAAGATCTAATGGTGAAAGTATATCAGATTTGATAGAAAGTGAGCAAGATAATATTGATAATTCTGACGATGTGCTTCTTTTACCTCCTCATAAGCACTGTGGTAATCTACATACATAATTTCCATAACGCAGAGGCCGCGGTGGTCAGCAGTCAGCAATTGGTAAAATTAGTGCGCGCAGGCGTGTAATTAAAGTTATTACGCAATTGTACACTATCAGTTCCAAATATCCAAAACGTTTTTCCTAAGCTTTTATGCAAGAGGTTATCCGATTGCATGTAATAAAAGTTTTAATAAAAGTTGTACAGTGTTAGTAGGTAAAGATCAAAAACGTTTTTTTTAGGCTTATTATGCAAGAGTGTTATCCGATTGCATCAAACATAATGCTGGATTTAAAGTTTAAAATAAAACATCGCTAGATGTTGAAATTGTCTTACGAAGGTACACATGAAATTCAGTGATTTTAATCTGCTTAAACCTGGTTCGATCCAAAGCATTGAACATTTTTTTGATATTACTGAGCATCCACTTTTAATAATGGTAGAGAAGAAAACCATCTTTATTTAATATCTGATAGTTCGATAAAAATCACAAAAACGGTCATTTTTGACGGGCTACATCTAGTTATATCTTAAATTTCGTGGCAAGTGTTGGTGCATTGAAAGTAAGGGATAATTTGAAATACAAACAACTTTATGATAGATCAATGGCAAAAGTTGTATCGTTATCAAACTTCATTCATCGCAATGTAAAAAATGCTGAGGATGTACAGGACATTAGTGGTTCAACATTTAGAAAGCCAAATGTTACACGGTGGTGCTCAAAATTCTATTCGGTTGAGAGGATTGTTAATATAGCTTTCAATAATGTTTGTGATTGTCAGAAGAAGTTAGGGCAAGTTGCATTTAAAAGAAATCGAGTTTGCTTTTTTGAAATCGTTCATTCAGACTATAAAACCAATAGTCACCGCAATGAATATTTTCTAAAATGAAAAGTCATACATTGGTCACATTATTCAAACCATTATAGGATTAAAAAAATAACATCATATCCAAATAAAACCATCAATGCTCTTTTACAAGCGCTATCTCAAGGTATAGAAAAACGATTTGGTCCTGTTTTGGAAAATGAAGAATATCTTTTAGCAACAGCGATAATTTCCTAATTTAAATTAAATTTTTTGAATAATGAACAAAAAATATTTGATCAAAGAAAATTTGTTGGCATACATAAATGAAATGAACCAAAAGTTTGAAAAATAAGATTTATTTAACTTGTATTTAATTGCAAATGTTTAAAGGTTTTTTGGTTAATGTTAAAAAGTAGTTAACTACTAGTTAACTACTAGACAGTAGTTAAGAGGTAGTTAATAACTACTGCTGTTAAAAGTAGTTAGGAAATAGTTACTAACTACTTTTTTTATGAGTAGTTAAATAAAGGAGTTAACTACTTTTAGAGTAGTTAAAACCCATCACTGATATATATATATATATATATATATATATAGTCTTAGCAAATCTATTTTACGTTTCATAGGCTAACAGAAGTTATGAAAGAATGTAAAAGAGAAAATGAGCGTGAACGGGAACGGGAGAGCAACCATGACCGGGAATGGGAGAGCAAGCATGACCGGGAACGGGAGAGCAAGCGTGAGCGGGAACGGGAAAGCGACCGGGAACGGGAAAGCGACCGGGAACGCGGAAAGCGACCGGGAACGCGGAAAGCGACTGAAATCGGGAGAGCAAGTTTGGAAGGAAACGCGTGCAAGAGAGAAAATCGATAACAAAACTTTTGAGCGGGAAAGCGACCGGGAGCTGGAAAACGACCGAGAGCGGAAAAGCGACCGGGAACGCGACGAAAACGGGAAAGTGGAGAAGGAAACGGGAGCGAGAGAGACAAACATTAGAAAAATCTCTAAAAACCCCGGGCAACGCCGGGTAACCCCGCTAGTATATATATAAGTTTTATTCTAATTCCTACTTAATCATTTCATAAAAACAAAAGCTTATATAAATTCATTAATAATTAACAAAGATCTAATAAGTGTTTAGCAACCACAAAAGTTAGATTATAATTATTATCATTTAATCAGAATAATAAAGACATAACAATTGACGACGAGGATAAACACAAAACCCACGAAGCTAAAATGGACATCAATAACCAACTCATTGCATTGATGCAACAACAGCAACAGCATATGGATCTTCTCCGAGAGCAGTTGACTCGAGAAAAAGAAAAAAAGAGAATTGAAAAAGAAGAAACTGAAAAATATTTCTTCAGTTAATCTCAATGATGCAGGACAATAGATCCGTCGAAGTAAGACCAGATCTCTACATACGAATTGAGCAATTTGTTTACGATCCAGATCAAGGCCTTACATTCACTGATTGGATTGGGCGATTTTAAGAAGCTGTTCAGTCAGTCGGAGGCGAATCAATGAGCGATTCAGAAAAAAGAGCAACTCTGACCGGGAAGCTTCAACAAAACGAATACATGCTACTTAAGGGTAGTATATTGCCGAGAATATTCGAGAGTCTCAGCTATGAGGAAACAAAAGTTTGGCTAGAAAAACTGTTTGGTGATAAAAAAAAAGTATTCATCAAAGACGTTTTGATTTTGAAAACGTCCAAATAAGGGACTCAGAGACTTTCAGGGCATTCGGCACAAGGGTGAACAGGCTGTGCAACGAAGCACAATGGGAAAATTTCACAAAAGAAGCCAGTATGTGCTTACATTTTATATAGGGATTGAAGGATCCGAAATATTTAAACATTAAGCGCAAACTACTGCTCAGGGCAGAACAAGAGTGCTCACTGGAAGAACTTATTGAAGAATGTGAAAGGATAAAACTGTTACATACAGAACAATTGATGATTTCAGAAACCTTAGTTAGTAAGGTTAATCACTATTCAGAAAGATCACCTAAAAAATCTTCCAGCCAAGAAATCCGGGATTTACCCGTAAAACTGCGACATTTTTCTGCCAACTGCAGAACTGATGATAAAAGTCCCAAAAGACTTTTCAGTAGAAAGAGAAGTCCCAACTTAAGGAGGAGTCCAAGTCTGTCGTATAGACAACATGAAATACGGACATCAAGACAATTCCCAGCAAGCGAACAATTATAGCAGCCATTAAAAGATACACCACGGTGAAATTTGGTGATGTCGAAATTTGGATGCAACTGGACTCCGGAGCCGATGTCACAATCATCAGTACAAGAACTTGGGTGAAGATTGGTTCACCAAGGCTAGATAAGGCAACAACAAAAAATGGTGCTGCAAACGGTACTGAAATTCAAGTACTAGGTGAATTTCAAACCAAATTTTCGTGCGCAGGATTCACAGGAAATGGACGCTGTTTTGTGGCCAAAAATACAACACAACTTCTAGGAATTGAATGGATGGATCAACTTCAACCAATGATAAAAGCTTTTGATGCAATCTGTTGTTCTCTTGCAGAAAAGCCTTTGCAAGAAGAAAGCCAAAAGTTAAACCTGGATCAAACTGGAATGCATTCCAAAGTAAAGCAACTGATTTGACTTTACATGATGGCATTCTATTTATGGGTGTAAGAGCAGTAATTCCAAAAAAACTGCAACAACGTATATTGAGGATGCTACATCAGGGTCATCCAGGAATTACGAGAATGAAAATGCTGGCCAGACAGTCGGTGTATTGGCATGGAATCGATAGAGATATTGAAAGTATAGTGAAAACCTGTGATGCATGTCAAAAAGCAGCAAAAATGTCTATAAAAACACGTTACCATGGCCTGAACCATCACAGGCCTGGGAGAGAATTCACATTGATTTTGCGGGACCAATGGAGAATTCAATGTTTCTGGTTGTTGTGGACGCATATTCAAAATGGCCAGAAATAATACAAATGAGTGCGGCTACCTCAACAACGACAATTCGCGAGCTGAACAGAATGTTTGCTCGGTATGGATTTCCCAAGACATTGGTATCAGATAACGGAACACAATTTACTTCTATGGAATTTGAAAGATTTTGTCAGTCAAAATTTATCCGTCATATCCGAATATCTCCTTTTCATCCACAACGTAATGGTCAAGCAGAAAGATTTGTTGATACTTTCAAAAGAACCATACAAAAGCTAAAAGGTGGAGGAATTACCGAGGAATTGGTGCAAAAGTATTTATTGTGTTATAGATCTACACCATGTCCATCTAGTCCACATCAAAAATCTCCCGCAGAAAATTTGTTGGGGAGACAAATTAGAACACCACTATCAGACTTACAACTAAGTACTAAAAAAGACAAAAAGTTTTCAGAAAAAAAATCTTGCATGAAGGGACAGTTTGACAAAAGGAATGAGCTAAGACCGAGAGTTTTTAAAGAACAAGATGCGGTGTACGCTAGAGATTATAAAAATCCAAACCATCCCAGATGGATACCAGGGAAGATTTTAAAAAGAATTGGAAAAACGGTTTACGAAGTAGAGATTGACAGAAGGATTACAAAAAGGCATACAAATTAATTAAGACCAAGGAATTTAGATTGGGCACTTAAAGAAATGTTTGAGACATTCGACATGCCAGTACCCCTTCAAGATAAAAGTGATGGAGAGAAAGCCCCAGTAAGAATTGTGTTCCAAATAATGAAATGTCAAAGCATTAGATAAAAATAATATATATATATATATATATATATATATATATATATATATATATATATATATATATATATATATATATATATATATATATATATATATATATATATATTATTTTTATCTAATGCTTTGACATTCCATTATTTGTTTTTTTGCGTCTTTGTTTACGGTTGGTCCTTTATCTGCCCGGTTTTTTGCTTTCTCTGAAGATGGCTGAATAAATAGCCAAAACTTGCAAGTTAAAAAGTAATAAAGATTTGTATAATCGGGCGTTGTTTGAACAACTTTGTGAGCGAATTAAATTACGTGAACAATCTCATATAATAGAAAAAGTTTGCAAAAAAACTTGGTCTATAAAATTTGCTTGCGACTGATGGCTCAGATACGTGTTGTTACGACTGTTCCCGTCTTGATCTGCTTCCCGATGAAGATGATGTGCCATTGCTTCAGGGGGAGGTTGACAGATCTCACATGTTGGAGACGGTTGATGGAGTTGCGGTTTCACTGGCTACCGAAGAATGTATCTGTACTGATGCGCCAGAATCGTTGGATGTTGATTCTACTCAGGATATGTTTCAACACGTGATAGACAATGTGAACATTACACAGCGAAGACGAAAGAAGTAGATCGTATCTTGTTTATCCCCCCTTATGTTTGACTTGTTATTTATTTTATTTTTATTTTATTATTTATTTATCTGTTATATATTTTATTTATTTTTATTATTTATTTTTCTCCTTTCCCTTTTCGAATATTTGAGCAGCATTTTGTTTCTTTTAGTTTCCGTTGTGACCACTTTTTTTTACTTTGCCTTGAAAATGGATAGTCTCTCTGAAACGCGTCGGCATTAATTGAAATAAAAATACTTCCTATTTTGAATTATAATAGTTTGTTATAATTATTATTATTAAAATACTTCTTATTATGAATTATAGTAGTTTGTTTGAGGCTGGACTCATTCCACTTTTTAGAAAAATGGAACGCATTATGAGAAAAGTTGTCTCATTTAAGTTTAGAAGAGTTTTTCTTTGAGCCTGTTTGCAAGATATATATATATATATGTATATGTATATATATATATGTATATATATATATATATATATATATATATATATATATATATATATATATATATATATATATATATATATATATATATATATATATATATATATATATATATATATGTATATATATATATCACATTACAATACGCCGAAAAGAGCGATAATTTGCTGCGGATTTGATTTTATGCTTTGACTTTAATGACTAATTGTATAATTTGAATTACATTTTACAAAGTATTACAACTAATGTAGCTAATCCCTTCTGTCTACCTGTGTCATTACCGATTTGTAAACATCCGCTTTTATAATATTTACATTTTAACCAGTTTCGAGCAGCTTGCCGAAATCTCAAACCATTAGTAAGTATTTATGTATATATCTACTGGTACTTATTTTATTTAAAGTGTGTATACCTGACATTTTGGAATTCTAATTGTATTGCTGGTTCTTATTTGGTTATTTTATACAATTGATTTTAGGGGTTCTGACGATGGCAGATGCCGAAAACGGCCGGTCAACTCCAATAATAAATTGGCTCAAAAGTTAATTAATAGAAAATGTGCCGTAATATTTAATCGAGCTTGCTTAAATGAAAAACTTGTACCAAAGTATTGCCTTAATATATATATATATATATATATATATATATATATATATATATATATATATATATATATATATATATATATATATATATATATATATATATATATATATATATATATATATATATATATATATATATATATAATACAGAAAAACAAATTTTTAGACGTTTAAAAACTAGAATTTTACAATATGAAACTGTACTACAAATTAATCTTGGTTTAACAATGCACGAATAACACTGCTGCCACTAATTTATGTGCAAAACTGTGAAGTGCCGCCTGGAATTGTATTGATCCATTAGACTCCATTGCACGTTCGTTGAACCTTTCAGAAGATTTTTAAATGTTTTCTTAAAACTTGAATAGTGTTTGTATAAATATGTGGATACAAAAAGAAAAACGTTACTTTTTCTGTTTTTTGGTACTAGTTGTTGTTGTAGAAACTGCAATCCTTGTACTTATTGTCAATATTGAGCATATCAATTTGGTTTGAATTAGAAGCAACTTGATTTAAAAAACAAGGTTAATTGTATCTTTATCAAGTTAATTGTTAAGTTGTTCTGGTAATATACATTGGTGAATTAGATTAGGGCGAATAATTTAAATACTAATAAATGAGCTGTATTATACAATTTAAACTGTAATATTATAATACATTAATAACATTAAAACATGTAAAACAACTTGCATATTCATTTAGATAGGTAACATTGGTGGTCTCTTACAGTGATTTTTAATTTCAAATTAATACATACTTGTCGCTGGATTAATCATCTTGATCAATAAATGGTATCCATTTTCTCCTCGGCAAAATATTAGAGAGTATAGTAATGAATAATATGAACGATGTGTTTTGTTGATACGCTGAAGGTTGCCACAATCACGTCGTTGAATTACAATATTACGAGATTCCATATCCTCTCCAACAACCACCACAATGGCAACTTCATTTAACATCAGTGCGTTGAAGCGTCTCATGTTTTCCTGTTGGTTTTTTACTCGGATCACTATTTTATGATAGTTCGATAGCCTAACTTCTAAGGCCGCTTTAAACAATTGAATCAACTGATTGTGATCATGCAAGAGTTGTTGCAGCTACACGATGATATATCTCTTAACTGCTCGATTGATGGCACAGCTTTGATTTACTTCAGCTTCAAGATTCCAACAATGCTCCTGCACGATGGTGAATCGGTAATAATAAAACTCATTTATGACCCTCCATATATTTTTCTAATCATAGTTATATGTTAAAGAATTAAAAACTACCTTAATAGTCGGAATGAAACTCCTTGTCTCTATTATATTAGCACCAAAAGATGTCATTTGAAACACACTGTTGTAAGTTCGAATTCTGCAAGAGAAATTCTTTGATAGAGCTTCATGTCTAGAAAGTAATGAATTTAATTTTAATGATTTATGGCCTGATGCAGCACCTCTTCATCAATCATACATGCTATTATATTGACTATTTATTTCTTATTGTTTTTTTTGTTCTGTCTTTTTTGTGATTTTGAATGTATGTATTGATAACTGAATAAACACACTCAAGTGGCGTTGTCAGTTGCGGTAATTTGATCTTTCCGTTCAAACAGCATAATCCTGGTGGACAAATAGTACTCATTGTTCCAAAATCGACCGATATATCACTGGCGTAATCAACTTCTATGTAGAACTCACTCGAGAAAATTGCATTTTCTTTGCCTCCAAATAACGCAGCCCACTATCATCTTCAGTCTCATTGTTTCTATAATTATTATAATAGTTTGCTTTATGCGAACGTTGACCAATACTTAGACGCTTCAATGGTGTCATTGTATGATCATAAATCACTGTATTGCATTCAATAATCAATCGAGGATAAGTGGTAATTTTGCTCAAACCTCGACGTGAGACGAAATGCATAGATATAGTATATAAATATATATATTAATGAAAAATAAAACAAATTTGAATAAAAAATTAAAAAATTAAAATGTTAACAAAAAATTTAATTTAGTTAGACTTAAAAAGTAACTATCTACAACAGAAAAATACACTCTGTGGTCCCAACAACCATGCGATGATCTATGACCAGAATTAGTTTTTTTTAATAAATATTTTTTAAATATATGGCTAAACCTTCTCATGGCAATAACAAAAACAACAGAAAAAGAATGATCAAATTTGGTGCAGTTGTTTGGGAGTTATACGTTTGCCTACATTTTGGCAACTCTCTTATATATATATATATATATATATATATATATATATATATATATATATATATATATATATATATATATATATATATATATATATATATATATATATATATATATATATATATATATAAAATAAGGAAACATATCGTTGATATATATATCACTCATATACGCCGTTTCATTCGCTCGGTTCCAAATCAATTAGAGACAGGCAAACTTTTTCGCCTTTATTACTTCCTTTAATAATTCTAAAATCAAAACACCTTCTTCAAATACTTTGCGTGTTAGTTTTTTCAAATGAGTACATTTATAATGGGCCTCTGTCATCTCTGGACGGGTGCGGAGGTTTGGAGGAGGATTGGTATGACTGCCCGGTTTCTGTCGATATGACAACCTTTTCTCACCGCACTCAGAATGTAACCGTTCGTCGTAAGTAATTGTATATATATATATATATATATATATATATATATATATATATATATATATATATATATATATATATATATATATATATATATATATATATATATATATATATGTGTGTGTGTGTGTGTGTGTGTGTGTGTGTGTGTGTGTGTGTGTGTGTGTGTGTGTGTGTGTGTGTGTGTGTGTGTAAAACAGTTGTTTTAGATTCAAAAATATTAGCTCGTTGATTCAGATAAAGAGGCAAATAAAACCTTTTTTTTTAATTTATTTGTTATCGTTACTTGTTAGATTGCAGGGCCACCTTTTTTGATCTTTAGGAATGACAGTGTACAATTGCGCAATAACATTTATTACACGCCTGTACGCACTAATTTTATCAACCGCTAATTAGGGACAGCTGCGGTCAATCAATCAATCAATTCGTATATATACAGCGCTATTTCCACGGTGTTCAATAGCGCTCGGTCATGAACTTATTAAACAGATGTGTTTTAAGTCCACGCCGGAAAGCTGTGAGAGAAGAAGAGTTAGTAAGAGAAAAAGGAAGAGAGTTCCAAAGATAGGGACCAGAGTAGGAGAAAGAACGTTTAGCAAAAGAATGCTTAACAGTGAAGACACGAAAGTAACTAAGAGAAGAAGAACGAAGACCAGACTTAGGAGGGATATGTATTAAATTAGTTAAGAAGAGAAAGACATTTTTTTTTATTTTATACATTATTAAACAGATTTTAAAAATCACCCTATATCTGAGAGGAAGCCAATGGAGAAGAACAAGAGATGGAGAGATGCGAGAGAAGTAGGAGGTGCGAGAAACTGAGCGCGCAGCCGAGTTGAAGGCTTTAGAGAGAGGATAAAGGGTAGTCTCAGGAAGACCATAATATAGTGAATTGCAGTAATCAATTCGAGACAGAACAAGAGAAAAGACTAGAAGTTGTAGTGAAGGGTCATCCAGAAGTGGACAAAGCTGCTTAATGCGGCGAATATGAAAGTAGCAAGATTTAGTAACAGATATAATTTCAGTGGTTAAAGACAAGTTGGAGTCAAAGAGAAAACCTGAGCTACGAATCAAACGAAAAGGAGAAATGGAAAGAGAAGATGGTGTGGCAAAACTAAAGGAATAGGATTTAGTGACTTAGAGGACTTATTGAAATAGATTAGCTCAAACTTGTCAGGATTAAGTTTGAGACACATAGAAGAACTCCAGGATATAATAGATGAAAGGCAGGCAGTTATTTGATTAAGAACAGACTCAAGAGAAGAGTTAGAGAGAGTAGAATAGACGTAAGAGTCATCAGCATACATTTGACTTTTGAGAGAGTGAGAAGATATAATATGAGAAAGTTCAGAAATATAGAGAATAAACAGTAAAGGACCAAGAATAGACACTTGAGGCACACCATAGTTCAAAGATACAGGAGTAGATTTAGAAAATTTAATAGAAACATAGGAAGATCTACCAGATAGATAAGATTTAACCCACCGGAGAGCTACACTAGTTATATTAAAAGATTTATCAAGTACATCCAACAACAGTGAATGATCAACTATATCAAATGCAGATGAAAAATGTTGTGATGTTTACTTGTTTAGAAATCAAGTATTGATTTACAGAATGTAACTGGATTTAGAATTATTATAACTAGCAAGTAAAACATTAACTAATTTATATCCTTTGTACCCGGGACGTTCCCTTCAGGGAAATAGGTTATTGATATTAAATTATATACACATACATATATATATATATATACATACATATATACATACATATATATATACATACATATATACATACATATATATATACATATATATATACATATAAACACATACATACATACATATATATATATATATATAACACCTCCCTCCTAAGCTAGACACCGCTGCTGTATGACTTGCTTTGGTGATTTATTACAAGTCGAGATGGAGCGTGTCGTTGTCTATCAGATCGCCTCAGTTGTAATGATGACGGTGAACGTGGTATTACTGATTCTGAGTTTTCAGTAGAAGGGAATGGCGTTGCTGCAAAGTCCTGTGTAGGCTGTTCTGGCTGGTGTTCGGAGCCTAGCTGAAAACGAACAGATTTTTTAAAACGGTCTGAATCCTGACCTTTCAGAATGCCTCTCTTTGTGTTAATGTTCTTTTCCACCGTTTGACCAGGTTCGGCAGTTGTGGCATTTTCTCCTTGTCTTGTATTCTGATAAGGTGAGTCAAATGTTTCGAGTAGTGTTGTTGTAAACTTCGATTCTTGACGTGGGCGTAACTGGTTGATGTGGCGCTTCCAGACCATTCCTTTTACGATAGTATCGTACAGAACTCTTCCCCTTCTACGGACAATCTGTCCTGGTATCCACGTCACAGGTCCCGGTCGATAATCGCGAACGAACACTAATTCACCGTTTTGGAACTGTCGAGGTCGTGCCCCATGATTGCGGTTGAACTGTTTCTCCATGTCATTTGATCGAGGTGTTGAATGTTTGATGTTTTTCGGATGTAATTCGCTTAATACCAAACGTAATTGTCTGCCTAGGAAATTTTCCGCTGGAGAGAGACCGTTCGGCGATGAAGCGCAGGGAGTGGTTCTGTAGCTGAATAAAAATGTTTAAAGAGATTCTTTGTAAGTTCCGTCATTTCTTAATTTAATCAAAGCTCTTTTGAAAGTGTCTACAAATCGTTCGGCCTGGCCATTGGATTGTGGGTGAAATGGTGGTGATCTCACGTGTTTGATCGCGTTTTCTTCACAGTATTCCTGAAAAACAGTTGAGGTGAATTGTGTGCCGTTGTCACTGACAATTGTTTCAGGCAATCCAAATTGTGCAAAGATCCGCTGGAGTGCATTTATCGTGCTGGATGTGGTGCTGTTTGCCATCTCTATTATTTCTGGCCATTTTGAGAACGCATCTACTACTACGAGATACATTTTTCCATGGAGCGGTCCAGCATAATCGATGTGAATTCGACTCCAGGGTTTGGTTTCTTTTGGCCATGAACATAAAGTGTGTTTTATGGGTGATTTAGCTGCTTGTTGGCATGAAGAACAGCTGCGTGTCCAGTTTTCTATGTCTTTATCAATGCCGCTCCAATAAACGTGTTCTCGAGCAATTATCTTCATTCGAGTAATACCCGGGTGGCCTTTGTGAAGCATTTGAAGTACTCGTTTTTGCAAAACCTGAGGGATGATTATTCGAGAACCAAAGAATAAACAGTCTTCATGTATCGTTATTTCTTTTTTTAAGAGTTCGAGTTTGCCGGTTTTCAGTGCTTTGTTTTCGTTCCACTTTCCTGTTTTGACATATTGGAGAAGGGGATTTAACTCATTGTCTGTTTTTGTTGCGTCACAGATTTCTTTATTTGAGACTGGAAGTTGTTTGACGGCATTGATATACAGGGAGTTTATATCTTGATTGATAGTTGCTATCAATGTGTCTTCTTCTGATGTTTTATGTGGACCTATAAGGCGCGAAAGTGTGTCAGCTTGTCCAAAGGACGTGGTTCTGCAGTATTCAATTTTGAAATCATAAGCAAGCAGTGTTAGAGCCCAGCGTTGGAGTCTGTTTGCTGTATATGATGGTATGCCTTTTTTATTGCCAAAAATGGCAAGCAGAGGTTGATGGTCTGTTAATAGAGTAAAGTGGCGTCCATAAATATAACGGTAAAACTTTCTGACCGCGAAAACTAATGCTAGACCTTCTTTTTCTATTTGCCCATATTTCTTTTCTGCTGGAGTGAGAGCTCTACTAGCGTGTGCAATTGCCTTTTCTGTTCCATCACTATATCTGTGTGATATCACTGCTCCAATGCCGTATTCTGATGCGTCGGCTGCAACTACAATTGGTTGGTTGGGGTTGTAATGGGTTAACAGAAGGTCGGATAATAAAATTTTTTTAGTTTCGTCAAATGCCCATTGACAGCTTTCAGACCACTGGAACACAGTGTCTTTTTTTAAAAGGGTGTCTAGTGGTGCTCTTAGATTTCTCATGCGTGGTACAAATGAGCTGTAATAGCTGATCAGCCCAAGAAAAGTACGGACCTGTCCAACATCTTTGGGTGGAGGCATATGAATTATTGCATCGATTTTTTTGGGGTCGGGACGACGGCCTGCAGCTGATATTACATTTCCCAAGTACGTGATTTCCGTCATTAACAAGTGGCATTTTTCAATTCTAATCCGGAAGCCAAATAAAGCCTCTAAGTTCGTGTTGTGTTCTTCTAATGTCCGTCCCGTGACGATGACATCATCTAAATAGGCGGCAACGCCATCTAGACCAGTAATCATAGTGTCTATGATTTGTTGAAAAATACCTGGTGCTGATTTCACACCAAATGGTAGACGGTTATAACGAAACAAACCTTTATGAGTGTTGATTGTTAAGAGCTCTTTACATTCTTCCGTCACTTCTACTTGATGGTATGCTTCTGCAAAATCTATTTGGGAGAAAACTGTCCCTCCATTTAATTTTGTGAAAACGTCATCCATGGTAGGTAATGGGTGTCTATGGAGCATCAGTGAGTCATTTAAGCCCGTTGAAAAATCTGCACAAAGTCGGATGGAGCCGTTTGCTTTACGGACAGCAACTATGGGTGCTGCCCACTGAGAGTGATCCACGGGAGAGATTATTCCTTCTTTTAGTAACCGGTTAATTTCGCTATCCAATTGTTCTAAAGCGGCATGAGGAACAGGGCGTTTCTTTCTAAATATGGGTTGTGCGCCAGGTTTAAGCTGTAAGGAAGCTGAAACTTTTGTGCACAGTCCTAGTTCCTGTCGGAACACATCAGCGTATTTGTGTTTTAATTTGTTTGTAATGGCTGTGCGTTCCGCGTCTGTGTTGAAGCTCCGTATTTCCATGACAGAATAGTTTTCTAACAGTTCTTTAAAGTCAGGAAGTTGTTTTATCCATGGCATTCCCATGAGGTCGTTTGAATCTGTGACGTAAACAGTACCCCGACCATGGTACTTTTGACCTGATTTATTTGCAACGGTAAATTTTGTCTCAAACATTCCTTCGGTCTTCACGGGTTGACCATTTGCTGCGCTTAAATTTGCCGTCGCTGTGGTAAGATTGGGGCGACCGATGGCTATCCATGTTGGACGAGAGATGAGAGTCACTTCGGCTCCTGTATCTAACCGAAGTTGAATCGGTCTATCGTTGATGATGACTTCAATGTACTGTTTGATTTCATTTCCGTTGTCTACTCGGTTAATGAATCGGTCTTGTCTTGAAGCACTCTTTTCTCTGTGTGTAAAAGAATTTTGTCTCCAGTTTGGTTGATCCCGTGATACAAATTTTCGTGATTTGCGAAAATCTGGAGAACTCGTCGGTCTAACGTTAGGACACTCTCGTTTCCAATGTGGTCTGCCACAAATGGGACATGGTGTTTTTGGCTCTGCTTGATGTCGTGGTGACAATGGCTTTCGGTGAGGTGAGCTGTATCTGTTAATGGCCTGAATTTCTACATCCGGTCTTTCGATTGTTTTAGTATCATCCAGTGTAGTCTTAAGTCGTTCAGACTCTGCTATTAATTCAATGACTGTAATAGGTTTTTCGCTATTTTCGCTATCCAACATGCGTAACAGCCTGGAACGTATCTCGACATGTTCTTGTGCCTGAAGTCCTGCTACATATTGGACACACTTATGTGTCTCGTCTGACATTCCTCGAAGCTCTGCTGCCTCCGCAGCAGCAATGATCTTATTTCCATAAGTGTTAAAATCACTCCCTGATGTACAAATTATTCGACTAAAGTCAAACCTTCGTCGAAAGAGACTTTTCTTAGGGCCAAATAGTTGTTCAAGGGTTGTGATGGTTTCTTTCCAACCAATGTCGCTGGGAAGCCGTGGAGAAATTCTGGTAGAAAAAACTGCATAAGTGTGGTTGTCCAATAGAGTTCGAAGAAGTTCAGTCTTTGACTCTTCTGGAAGATGTCTTTCGTGACCTTTGACAGTGTCTTCAAAACGTCTGAGCCACAGACTGAAAAATCGTCCTTCCTCTGGTTCGTAGGAAAACTTTTCCACTCTCTGACGTAGTCGATCAAAAAGTGTTTCTTTTGACTCTGTCTTTTTTTCTTTTTGGGACTCTATAAATTCTAACAGTTTCTTTTCTTTTTCTGAATTTTCTTTCATTAGCTTTAGGAATCTTTCTTCGCTCTTTTCCATCTGCATCCTGTGTCTCTCTTCGCTTTTTTCCATCTGCGTCTGAAAAAGTTCAAATATTTTTAGAATATCTGCCATTGCGTGATTTTATTCCTATCCTTCGTCGCCAATTGTTGTGATGTTTATTTGTTTAGAAATCAAGTATTGATTTACAGAATGTAACTGGATTTAGAATTATTATAACTAGCAAGTAAAACATTAACTAATTTATATCCTTTGTACCCGGGACGTTCCCTTCAGGGAAATAGGTTATTGATATTAAATTATATACACATACATATATATATATACATACATATATACATACATATATATATACATATATATATTCATATAAACACATACATACATACATATATATATATATATATAACAAAAAATCAAGACGAAGAAGAGTAGAGAGGCAAGAGTCAGAAAAAAACGATGAGGTCATTATGAAGCTTAAGTAGAGCAGTTTCAGTAGAGTGGCCATGTCTGAAGTCCGATTGAGAAGAGGGAAGAAGTGAGAAAGCAGTTAGATAAGCACTTATTTGCTCATACAAAACTCTTTCCATAATTTTAGAGATAAAAGATAGGTTAGAGACAGGCGCCTATAGCTAGATAGAAAAGAAGTATCAAGAGAGGCATTTTTAATAGTTGGGATGATAAAAGAGGACTTAAGAACAGAGGGAAACACAGATGTAGCTAAAGAAAGATTAATTAAATAAAGTAGAATTGGATAAAGAACAGAAGAAAGCTCTTTAAAGATAGGAGTAGGAATGAGATTCAAAGAGCAAGTAGAAGAAGACATAGAGTTAATAAGTTTAGTAAGATAGTCAAGTGTAATAGGAGAAAAAAAAGTTAAAGTTTCAGTAGAGAATTTGAAAAAAATAGGGGTTTGACTATTGTTAGAAAATCTAATGTTTTCAATTTTGGTAGTAAGAAAATTGTGATAGTCATCAGGAGAAAATGAGGGAGGAGGAAATTTTTTATTGAGGAGTTTAGAAAGAGAAGACCACCTATTCCTAGAGCTAAAAGCAAGAACAATAGACTTTCTCAAAAAGGAAGAATGTTTAGCAAAGATGAGGTTATGGTATTGTTTGAGATGGTATTGCCACTCGTACCAAGAACCCTTAGATAATTTAGAACGATAAGCTCGCTCAGCTTTACGTGCAGATTGCTTCAAGAGAATACAATCACGATCAAACTAAGGAACTATTTTAGAAAAGAGTTGAAACTTAAACGTTTCAAAAGGAACCAAAGTATCCAGTATAGATGAAATTGTCAGATTGACATTGTCCATAAAAGAATCAACATCAGTGATAGAAGAAAAAGAAAACCCAGAGGTGAGAAATAAATTTGAAAATTGAGTTTTATCAACTTTAGACCAACACCTTTTAGTGACTGAAGTAAGATTAATTAAAGGTTATGCTAGAGGTAAGGTAAAAGAAATAAAGTAGTGATCAGTAGAGTGGAGATTAACAGGTGAAAGATTGCTTATATTAGAGAAACGAGGAGAAATAATAAAATGTGTTACCCCGATTATGAGTCGGAAAGTCACAATGCTGAAAGAAGTTAATAGTAGATAAGATTTCAAGAAATTGAGAAACAAAAGAGTCCTTAGTTTTATTAATAGGAATATTAAAATCCCCAATGATAAAAGAAGGATAGAGAGAAAAGAGATTCAGAAAGGTTGTAGAAATCCTCCAAAAAATGTGGTTTAGAGCATTTAAGAGGCCTATAGATACCTATTAAATTGAACTTAAAAAAATTAATTTTAACAGAAGTAAAGATGAAAATTTAGTAGAAGAATTGAGAGAGACAGAGTAGGAAGACTTGAAGAGAAGGCAGTTGCCACCATAGGAAGAATGTTGAGCAAAAAAAAGATTAGTAGGAGGCCTAGCCTGCTCAACAAAAGAAAAGCCAGTAGGAGAGAAGGAGAAGAAGCAGATTCATGCCAGGTCTCAGTCAGGAGAAAGAGATCAAGATAGCTAGACAGGGCCAGCTCCGAGATAAAGAGTGATTTATTATTTAGAGAACGAATATGAAGAGTGGCTATATTAAGGCTAGAACTAGGATTATTATTATTAATATTATTATGATTATTATTAGTTTTAAGATTGTGTATTTTAAAAAGAGGTTTTGATATAGAGAGATCAGGGAAGAAGAATTACACTTAGCTATACGTTTAAATTTCCTGATATAGTTTAGTTTAAGAAGATCAAGATAATAGATCTTACGGCGAACAGTGCGAATAGGCAGAGGATTGTGAGAGGCTCAACAAGAATTTCCTAGAGTACATTAATAGAAAAAAAAGGTTTAGAAAAAGGAATACAAAAGAGTAGAAAAAAACTCACAGTTTCCACGTGAAACAATAAAACAAATCAATTTTAATTTCGCTCACGAGCCGAAACGCCATGACACCACGGCGCTAATGTTATGCAAAATTGCTAACATACATACATACATACATACATACATACATACATACATACATACATACATACATACATACATACATACATACATACACACATACATACATACATACATACATACATACATACATACATACATACATACATACATACATACATACATACATACATACATACATACATACATACATACATACATACATAAATAAATACATACATACATACATACATACATACATACATACATACATACATACATACATACATACATACATACATACATACATACATACATAATACATACATACATACATACATACATCCATACGTACGTACGTACGTACGCACATACATACATACATACATACATACATACATACATACATACATACATACATACATACATACATATATTACATACATACATACATACATACATACATACATACATACATACATACATACATACATACATACATACATACATACATACATGCATTTTTGATTAGATCTGTTCATGATCAACTGCCGTCATCCAGCAATCTTTGAAGATGGAAGTTGATAGACGATGATTCGTTCATGTTATGTGGGCAATCGGAAACTCTCATTCACGTTCTATCCTGTTGTTCGTTTTCACTTTCACACGGGAGGTACACTTGGCGCAGAAAAGAAAAATCTATTTTTTGAGAGAAGGCAATCTGAAGTTCCACAGGTTCAGATCTACAAGAGACTTTGAATGTGTGATGGGTGCTGCCGACGATTGGTCGGTTTCGGCTGATTTAGATGGCGAAAGAAAATTTCCAGAAACTGTGAGATCTAGCGGTTTAAAGCCGGATATAATTATGTATTCTGACTTGGCCAAGACACTGCTCCTGATTGAACTCTCTGTGCCATGGGAAAGTAACATGGAAACTAGCAATATTTTCAAAGAGGAGAGATATACGGATTTAGCATGTGATTTGAATGCCAAAGGGTTCAGGATTGAAATATTTGCAGTCGGGGTTGGCGCATATATATAATAATAATAATAATAATGTTTATTTTCTACAGCATAGTGTCACCTGACGCTATGCGATGCCGGACCCCTATCGAGGTCTTCAGCTACTATTAAAGTAGCTTCGGCTATGGTAGAACCTTACTAAACAAAAACAAAATGAAAATTCAGTTCAATAAATTCACAAGTTTTAAATGAAAATCGTCCTTTCTGTAATATTCAATCAAAAAGGTGTCAAGCTTGTTTTTGAAAGCATTAACTGAATTGGTGCAAGTTATTTCGTTCGGCAGTACGTTCCAAATTGCCAGGTCTCTGTTGCTGAAGAAGTGTTCACGGGGACGATAGTTTGTGATGGCTTCTCGTTTCAGACGATGATCATTATTTGCACGAATACCACCAGCTGGTCCATCTATCCTTGCTGAAGAAAACGGTTGATTTGGGTTAACCCAATTGACTTTGTTAAACCCCTTGACAATTTTAAAATATTGTATGAGGTCTCCTCTAGTCATTCTCTCAAACAAATAAGGAAGGCCGATTGCAGCCAGTCTCTCAGAATAAGGCAATGATCGAATTTGAGGAATTAATTTGGTTGCATTGCGTTGAACAGATTCGAGTGATATTATGTCTTCTATTCCGCAAGGTTTCCACACAGAAGCACAGTATTCAAGGTGAGGTCTTACATATGTGCTAAAGAGGATTTTCAATGTGTGAGTCGTCCAGTAAATGAACGTGCGCTTGAGTGTTGCAAGCGCCGCATAAGCTTTCGCCTTCGAGTTCTCTATTTGATTCGTCCAGCTTAGTTTGTTGTCAACGTAGATGCCCAGATCACGCTCAACCATGGTTTCGCTGAGGATGTGGGAATGTCCATCAGCATTGGTCATTGTAAACTTCTGGTGTATGTGGTGCGGATCCATCGCGTCCAAAGGAAAGTTTGAAAATTCGGTGTCCTCAATAAAACCAGTGTTAAGAACGTTGCACTTACGTTTTTCAAAATACATGACTTTACATTTATCTTCGTGAGACCATTTTGTTAGCATATCAAGGTCCCTCTGTAGCAATGATCGGTCATTTGCGTTGCGGATGATAGCAATGAGTTTTGTGTCGTCGGCGAAAAGCTTGCAGAAATGATGAACCAGAAGTGGCATGTCGTTGATGAAAATGACAAAAAGTAGAGGCCCTAGCACAGAGCCCTGAGGCACACCGCTAAGGACTTTTTTCCAGCCTGAAGCATGCGTGCCCATAATCACTCTCTGATGTCTGTTCGAAAGGAATGCTTTTATCCAATTGTTAGTTTTGTCGTCGAATCCAAGTGCTTTAATTTTAGTGAGTAGATGTTCGTGACACACTTTGTCGAATGCCTTTGCAAAATCAAGAAGAACCATGATGACTTCGTGACGTTTGGACATTGCGTATGTTATGATATCAAGAGATTCTAAAAGATTTGTAGTGCAGGACTTGGAGAACACAAATCCATGTTGATTCGGACTGATGAGATTATTGTCTACTAGAAACTTAAGCATAGAGCTTCTGATTATCTTCTCCATCACCTTGCAGAGCACCGAAGTTAGGGAAACAGGACGATAGTTTACAGCTGTAACTTTTGACCCTTTTTTTTTAAAATAGGAGATATGTTGGCGAGAGACCAGGAAACTGGAATTTCACCTTCGTCATATGACCTGTTGAAGATAAGCGAGATAGGCAGTGAAAGTGATGAAGAGCATTCAGAGAGTATGAAAGGATGAATATTGTCAGTGCCCGCTGGCTTTTTCCTATCAAGTTTTCTGAGAAGATTTCCAATTGCTGTTGAATCAAACACAGAAGAGTCTATTCCCTCAAACCGTTTGTCGGAGCTTACTACCCGAGGAATAGACTCAATGGGTTTGTCCGATCCAAAAGCTGAAAAGAACTGATCATTAAAAATTTCTACGATTTCATATTTGTCAGTTGTAAGTGATCCGTCAGCTCGGCTTAGCGATCTTATTCTGTCTTTATTCCTCTTATGACTATTGATGTAGTTATATAGAGGCTTTAAACTAGACTTACAACTATCAGCAATTGACCTCTCATAGTTTATGATAGCCTTGAAGACTTGCTTTTTCACCAGACGACAAGCTTTGTTGAATTGATATTTGAGTAGTTTTTTTTTAGAGAGTGAGGCAGCTCTCCAGGCGACAAAAGCTTTGTATTTGGCTTTAATGGCAATTTCGACCCCCTTGTTGAACCACTCAGCATCAAATTTCTGAAGAAGAGTAGATTTTCGTTTTGGGATGAACTTATTGCAGCCGAACTCGAAGTATTCCAGAAAAATATCATAACATTCGTTTGTTGTCTTTCCAGCCAGAAACAATCGCCAGTCAATGCTGCTAAAATATTTGTTGAGTTCCATATAGTTGCCTTTTTCAAATGCAGGTCTGAGAAGAACAGAACTAGGAGTGTTGGCTCCTAGGTAAAGTTCCCAGTAAAGAGAAGAGTGGAGATGCATCTTGTCAGATAGACTAATAGGTTCGTGGAGCTGAACATCAAAGATTGAAAGAGGATCGTTGACAAAAATAAGATCAAATGTATTTTCGCCAAGCCTAGGTTCAGTAACGGATTGTGTTAAAAAGTTGGTATTAATATTTTCAAGAAATTTCTTAGATGTTTCATCCGAATTTTTTAGAATTCCACCGTCGTTGTTCCAATAGATGTTAGGGTAGTTAAAATCACCAACAATCAGTAGGTTGTCGTATTTTCTTTCGTTGACTAGCTGGGTCGCACGCATTATTGAGCGATTGATCTCATCATTTATGGATTCTGAGTAGTATTTTGACGTAGTTGGTGGCCTATAGATGCATCCGATTAGGAGTTTTACTTTTCCGATTGGTACTGTACACCATATTTGTTCACTTGTGTGTCCTATTAGAATCAAATCGTTTATTTCAGAAGCTTCGAAGTCGTTTCGTACGTAAATGGCAACTCCCCCGTGACTGTCTTTTTTGGTTCTCGATTTGACAAAGTGGCTGTAGTTTTGAATTTCGAGCGTGAGGTCTTTGTGGAACCAGGTTTCAGAGAAACATAGTAGTTCTGGATATACGAGAGCTTTCAATTTAAAATTCAGTTCATCCATTTTATTTAACAAAGAGGTAGCATTGGCATAGAAGCACCTTATAGAAAGTTCATTCGTACGAGCGTTAACTGTTTGATTTTGCTTCCCAGAGCCTGATGATGAAGTAATATGGTTGGGGTGATTTATGAAATATTTGGAAATGGTATTTTCGTTAGTGACTGATGCTGAGTTGACCAAATGAAGTGATTTGTTTGACAAGGAAGATGAGAGTATTGATGAATCCGATGTGTTGGAAGCGGCATATAAAGAATGCAAAGCTGAGTTACTGTGATATTGGGGTGGCAAGTCGAGACTTTGGTTGAGAGTACTTTTAGGTAGGTTTAAGAAATACTTTTCTAACTGTGCCATCGCGAATGGCCCAGTAGAATTTCTTTCCATTTTCAATCCCGAAACGCCTCCCATTTTTGTCAGACTCGTCAAGACAATCGTTTCTCGAGTTTCTTTCTTTACGAAGGACTCTCTCTGCATCTCGTTGTGCCACTGTTTTGTCTTCGTTTACGTAAATCCCATTCATGTTGCTGTGTTGCCGTAGTTTTCGGGCGTTGGAGCAAGCTTTTTGTTTCGCTTCGATGCTTTTGAGCTCGAGAATAATTAGCTCACTCTTCTCACTCGACGATGACACAGCACTATCTTTTCTCTTTAAACGCGCTTGTCTCTTAACATCTGCTCTTTTTATTTGTAAAACGTTTAAAATTTCATCAACCTTTGTTATGTCATCTCTATCAGCATCTTGATCAGTTCCACTCTTTGCAACTCCGTGGATAATCACATTGCGCTCAATTTGTTGTGAACGAGTCTTTTCTTTTCTGACCGCAGCAAGTACCGCAATTTCAACCGGCGATTGTTTTTCATTTGGATTAGCATTAGCAATGGCTGCATAGCAAAAGAATTGGTTGTCGGGTGACAAATTTAATTTCGATGCCTCGAGTTCCTGGATTCTGTTTTCTTTCTGGGTTAATGAGACCTTCAGTTCAGCCACAGTAGATTTGAGTAAACCAACTTCTGTTATAAGCGCCGCAAGCCAAGTGTCGATGTTTTCTAGCGTCACTGGCTGACCTGCGTACAGCTCAATTCTACTTTTGATATCGTTCGCACTTTTTGGTGGCATTTTCAAATGCAGTTAAAAAATCAATTAAAGATAGAGTAACCACGAAATTAGTGATAAATCCAGTGCTGAGCAGTAATAGGTTAATAACGTTCGGCGGCGAAGCTTATAAAAACGTTCGGTAAAGTGAAAATTATTGGTGCAAACGAGTGTGAAACTATTATTTAATTAATAAAAGTTATAAAACTAGAAATTATAATGTTATAAGATGTTCAAATAGAAAATCAAGGGCATGAATAGAAAATCAGAATAGATATATCGGCCCGCCTGTTGTTTAGGAAGGCTTTTAGCGAGACAGCCTAGTAGACCGGAGATCCGAAACGAAGAACTGAGAGTTACAACCGTATAGTAACTTAATTAAGTATTTTTTTAAGAGAAAAAAAAATTGTATGTACAAAATAAATGTTTAACTTTATAAAAATTAACAAATTTTTTTATAAAAATTTCAGTTGAAATTGAATTTTATTTGCGTAGTCTCGAGTTCGATGGTCTATTTATGTCTATTTAACGTCGCCTGTGTTATCGGTAAATTAGAATTGTATATTTTTTATGTCGGATATCGCGTTAAATTAAAATAAAGCTCATATCAACTACTTTTAGCTATAAGAAATCGACGTTTCTGTTTCTTACAAACCGGAGTTTAGTCTCCGCTGTCGTACCAAAAATAGATTAATACAAATAATGAATATTCATGGATCCAAAAGACTCTAAATCGTTTTTTCGGAGTCCATCTTGGCATCTCACTCAAAACCTGCTCATCTCCGATATATCTATTCTATATATATGGGTTGGCGTTCGAGGGTTGGTTAGCAGCTCAATGTTAAAACTGCTGAAAGCTCTTGGTTTTTCAAACCGAGAAAAAACTCGAGCCATCAAGGAGATGAAGCTGCATCTTTTTGGATTTTCGCTAATACAAAAAAGAAAGCGCTACAAGATGCACACGAAATGGTTTACCCTTGTTTACATTGTGTGATAATCGTTCCGGCGATTTCAAGTTTTGTTTCGAACAGTTTTCTGCTGAACTTTGAATTTTCGTGTTTCAAGTTAGGAATTTGGACATTGTTCTCGCCGAACGGACGTGGGCCCACCTCTCTTAAAAGCGTCAAGAAGTTTAAGGGCCGAAACGCTAAAAACGAGAGGTTCTTCTTCTGAAGACTTTCGGCGACGAAAGCTTGCAAAGAGTTATAACACACACACATACATACATACATACACACACACACACATACATACATACACACACACACATACATACATACATACATACATACATACATACATACATACAAACTGAGGTTGCCACTGAAATCTTTGGTTGAGGAGTTTAAGATAAACAAGATCCGTATGCAACTAATGCTGGATAACTCTTCGGATCAAAGAATTGTGGAGATGGGACCTCTTGTAAAGTCCGGAAAGAAATGGGTAGCCAGAAAGGAAATCGCAGAAGCTGAAGCCTCTTTACGTTGGACAGAAAGAGTTGGGGCAGTTCAACAGGACAAACGGGGTCTCGGGTCAACCCATCGAATTTGGTGGTCAAAAGCCAGCACCAGTGAACGAACAAGTCTGGTCATTCAGGAAAGAAAGAAAGCTATCGAGTCCCAGAGAATGATTAAGTTTGTTCAGTTATCTCAACAAGGAGACTGGACGACATGGGAAAATGCGGTTCAGCGTTCACTTTCTTGGAAAGACATTTGGCAATACACACCACTACGTTTGTCTTTTTTGATTAGATCTGTTTATGATCAACTGCCGTCATCCAGCAATCTTCGAAGATGGAAGTTGAAAGACGATGATTCGTGCATGTTATGTGGGCAATCGGAGACTCTCGTTCACGTTCTTTCCTGTTGTTCGTTTTCACTTTCACACGGGAGGTACACTTGGCGCCATAACCAAGTACTCCGAAAATTGCTTTACTTCGTCAAAGAAGCGTGTAAGAAAGCAAAGACAAGAGGAATACAGCAGAAAAGGAAAATCTACTTTTTGAGAGAAGGCAATCTGAAGTTCCACAGGTTCAGATCTACAAGAGACTTTGAATGTGTGATGGGTGCTGCCGACGATTGGTCGGTTTCGGCTGATTTGGATGGCGAAAGAAAATTTCCAGAAGCCGTGAGATCTAGCGGCTTAAAGCCGGATATAATTGTATATTCTGACTTGGCCAAGACAATGCTCCTGATTGAACTCTCTGTGCCATGGGAAAGTAACATGGAATCTAGCAATATTTTCAAAGAGGAGAGATATAGGGATTTAGCATGTGATTTGAATGCCAAAGGGTTCAGGACTGAAATTTTTGCAGTCGAGGTTGGCGTTCGAGGGCTGGTTAGCAGCTCAATGTTAAAACTGCTGAAAGCTCTTGGTTTTTCAAACCGAGAAAAAACTCGAGCCATCAAGGAGATCTCCCAGACAGCTGAAGCGGCATCTTTTTGGATTTTCGCTAATAGAAAAAAGAAAGCGCTACAAGATGCACACGAAATGGTTTAGCCTTGTTTACATTGGGCGATAATCGTTCCGGCGATTTCAAGTTTTGTTTCGAACAGTTTTCTGCTGAACTTTGAATTTTCGTGTTTCAAGTTAGGAATTTGGAAATTTTTCTCGCCGAAGGGCGTCCGCCTGATCAACGGACGTGGGCCCACCTCTCTCGTAAAAGCGTCAAGAAGTTTAAGGGCCGAAACGCTAAAAATGAGAGGTTCTTCTTCTGAAGACCTTCGGCGACGAAAGCTCGCAAAGAGTTAAAACACACACATACATACATACATACATACATACATACATACATACATACATACATACATACATACATACATACATACATACATACATACATACATACATACATACATACATACATACATACATACATACATACATACATACATACATACATACATACATATATACATACATACATACATACATACATACATACATACCAGTGTTATTTAAGTTTCGAAAATCTTTTTAGCTTTAGTTTCAGTTGAGTTTTGAGATTTTCTTTTCAGTTTCAGTTTAGTTTGAGTTTTAAATTCTTTTCAGTTTTAGTTTCAGTTTAGTTTTAAAAAATTCTTTTCAGTTTCAGTTTCAGTTTAGTTTTCAAAAATTCAATTTTAAATGCCTATATAAGTCAATCATCATATGATTTACATTAAAAATGACTGCAAATGATATTCTAATTTTTATTTGTTCTTTTTTATTGATATGTACACACAAGGAATGCTAGATTTTTTAATTATAATCTCAATAGAGATATCAAAATAAATGAAAATAAAATTAACTCAGTCTTTTATTAAGTTTTAAAAAAACTCTAATTTCCAATGACTTCATACGATTTCAAAATAAAGTGGGATAACAAAGAATAGATTCGGTTACAACCAGCATAGATCATTTAACATTTAGATGTATGCTTAACAAGGCAAAATCGAAATAAAGCGCTTTGGCAACTAATCTAAGTGCATTTTAGTGATTTGAAATTGTTATATTTAAGTTTCAAAAATCATTTCAGTTTCAGTTTAGTTTTAGGATTTTCTTTTGAGTTCAAGTTTAGTTTGAGTTTTAAATTCTTTTTCAGTTTCAGTTTTAGTTTCAGTTAACTTATTGAAAAATTAAGAGTTTTGACTAATTTCAGTTTCAGTTTCAGTTAACTTGATCAACACTGATACATACATACATATACATACATACATACATACATACATACATACATACATACATACATACATACATACATACATACATACATACATACATACATACATACATACATACATACATACATACATACATACATACATACATACATACATACATACATACATACATACATACATACATACATACATACATACATACATACATACATACATACATACATACATACATACATACATACATACATACATACATACATACATACATACATACATACATACATACATACATACATACATACAGACATAGGAAATTATGTATGTAGATGACATTTAAAAAATCTGTCATTTTTGACGGGCAGTGAAGTTAATACATAGAATTTAAAAAGCACGCTGTTTTTATTTAGCTATGAACTTGTATAAAGGTTAACAAGTTTATAAGTTCTAAAAACAACAGGTCAGTTTTTCAGAATGGTTGGCAAAATATCAAACATCATCTTCAAAGCCATGCTCTAGTTCGCCAGAATACATAAGCTCCCTCCTGGTCACTTCAAATACAGTTCTAAGAAGATCATCTCTCCGATCAGCTGATCTTCCTACTCTCATCATCCCCAGATCCCGTCTCACAAAGTTCGGAGACCGATCCTTCCATGTTGCTGGACCTGTCATTTGTAACGCTCTTCCACCAGGAGTCAGACAACATTCGACCTACAACTACTTTTCCACATCCTTGAGAACTCACCTCACTCACCTGTCCTTTAATACGACAATTTAAACATTTATCATTTGTGCAATTGTTTTTGCTTGCTGACTTGGTATTGAGTGCTTTTTATAATTTTTTGTCTGATTTTAAAGCACTTTAAAAATTGGAAAAAAGAAATAAAAAATAATATCTTCTCGGAGTTTTTCGCCCCCCGTAGTTGCGAGCCTGGCTTGTGATAAATCCTGAAAAAAAATTACAAACTTTCAATTATCCAATCAAGCTAAAACTTAGAATAAAAACTCGCTTCTCGATACAATCCATTTAATTAAATTTGAACAATTTAAAAAAAATTGTTTTATCTCTTTTATGAAAAACAAATCCAAATTATAAAAACAACTGTTTTTCATTCTGTTATTAAATTTGTTATAATTTTTGAACTAAAATTCAGATAACTTCCATTTTATCTCCGATTTCGAAACCAACAAAATTGCCATTCTGGATATTCGTTTTGTGCATTTCAATTGGATTGATGCATCTGATGATATTGGTTTTTGTGTTGAAAAAAGTTAGTACATTCTCTTAATAAATCTTTTTTTTTAATTTTCCAATTTATAATAATAACTAGCTAGTTTAGCCAGCAGCGACGTCATTTCAGCAGAACCTTGGGGGCAAGATGCTTTAGAGGCCCACTCAGAGGCGTAGTTAGGGTCTTTTGCGCCCGGCTACAAAACACAAAATTTGCGTTCCTTTTATAACTTCCTTTGCTTTTTGCTCCAAAAAAGACTTGATGAACGTTGGGGGGTAGTCGGAGCCACTTTATAAAATTTTTTCGAAACCCCTGTTTCATTTTTTCTCCCAAGAAAACCTGATGACCGGGGGGAGGTCACATACCATAGCATCTGAGTGAGCATAAAAGCATTTCCAGCTGTGTGCCGTCACTCTATGAACATGGCTATTGCTATCAAAATCTGCTGTAAACGGTAATTAATGTTGATAAAGAAAAGAAACTACAGTCGTTTCTTTCTGAAAAATTCAGTCCATTCAGTTCACTGAATCTCCATGACGGCGCCCGGGGCACCTTGCCCATCTTAGCTACGCATCTGGGCCCAATAATCCAAGTATCTATTAAATTTTTATGAAACGTATCTAGGCTGATAGTTCATATTTTTTTCTTGTTAACCTAAACCAGCTGAAATTTTACATTAAGGTATTTCTAATAACGTTACTTGATAGTTCATAGTTCTTTATAATAGGTGTTTTAAAACTCAAATTATTATTTTTTTATATTTATTTGACAACTTATATAGTGACGTTAGTATGAATACATTAAGGGTGCTTTACAGAATA
>OZ022244.1:14320900-14510900 GCA_963978895.1 Erpobdella octoculata
CATACATACATACATACATACATACATATGGAAAGAGTGCAGTTAGGTGCTCAGATGTCGCTACAGGGCAATTGGACTAGATGGGAGGCGGCAGTTCAACATTCGATGACATGGAATGATTTGTGGCGTTACTCGCCCATCCGTCTATCTTTCGTGATTAGAGCGATGTATGATCAACTGCCGACAGCTTCGAACTTAGTTAAGTGGGGAAAGCTTGAAAATGAAGCCTGCAAGCTGTGTGAGAAAACAGAAACTTTGATTCATATTCTCTCATGTTGTCCGTATGCTTTGGCAAACGGAAGATACACGTAGCGCCACAATGAGGTTCTAAGAGAGATACTGGGCATTATCAAGGAGAACTGCAGACTAGCCAATTCGATGCAGTTGTGCCCCAGAAAAAACGTTTATTTCTTGAGAGAAGTCTTGCAGCACTTGGGCCGCAGAAATGCAAGTACGAAAAGAGAATCGTTGCTTGATGCGGCAAATGACTGGAGGATATCAGCAGACTTAAAAAATGAAGACTGCTTTCCGGAATTGGTTCGCAGCAGCGAATTGAGACCAGACATTGTCATTTTTTTTTCAGTTTGGCCAAGACGTTGCTGTTCATCGAACTAACAGTGCCATGGGAAAGCAACATGGAAGCCTCAAATATCTTGAAAGAAGAACGTTACAGAATCCTTGCCCAAGATTTGGAGCGTGCGGGATATAGAGTCGAGATTTTTCTAGTTGAAATAGGCGCCAGGGGTTTAGCCGGTCGCTCACTCGTTAAATTGCTTGTGGCTTTCGGAAAAAAACTCAAGCTATCAAGAAAATAGCTGAATGAGCAGAAGCAGCTTCTTTTTGGATATGGATGAAAAATTAGATAACAAATTTAAACAGCCACTTTTGGCTTCCGTACGACAGTGTTAGCTCCTTCTTTGTTTACAAGTTCAGATACGAAGTCACGTTTTGGCTGCCGACGAAAGTTTCGTTTGTTTGCATTAGAAGGAAAGCTGCTAGAGTTTAGAAAATAATCGAAACAATGTTCCCTGTCATTATGGTTTGTGGTGTTTCTCGTTTGGTGAAAGTGGTGGATGGCTCGAAGTTCCGGAGGTGAATGTTTCTTTTGGTCTAGGAATCTGGCGGTTTGGTAGATACTACAATTACTACATGCTCAAGTTCCGGCGTTTGAAAGACAGTTTCTCATCTTGTTACAGTTGCTTGACGGTTTCAAAATAACTTTTTGATTCTGGTACTTTGAAGATTTGCCGGTTAGCTAGTTCTGATCGAAAACGGCATGTGATACACAAATTTCGTCAGGGGTGGCCGTCTGATCAACGGTCGTGGCCCGCCCTCCCGTGGTAGCGCCAGGAAAAGGGCCGAAACGCTAGGAGGGTCTTCCTCTGAAGACCTCTAACGAACTTGAACTTGCTCGAAGAAGAGTTTTCACATACACATACATACATACATACATACATACATACATACATACATACATACATACATACATACATACATACATACATACATACATACATACATACATACATACATACATACATACATACATACATACATACATACATACATACATACATACATACATACATACATAGATACATACATACATACATACATACATACATACATACATACATACATACATACATACATACATACATACATACATACATACATACATACATACATACATACGTTCATACAAATAAAATTATGTATGTTGATATTTGTATGAGTTTTATGAATTACTTATTTTTATTAAATTAAATTTATACATTTTTTTTATCAGTGTGGGTTCTTTCGTCGAACTAGCCATGAGAAACTTTTAGAAGAAAAACAGAAAATATATGAAGAAATGAAAGAAAATTTATGAAGAAATGAAAGAAAATGAAGATAAAGTTTAATAAACGAATAAAAACAAAAACAAAACTAAGACATTTATAAAAACTCAATTATCATTAAATCGCTAACAATCTTACCAAAAAACTAATGAAATTAAAAATTGCTTGTTTTAATGATAATGTAAGGTTTTATCATATGCTTTTATTAATTCTCACTTGTCCGGATGTCCATGGGATGTCTGCGGAGGTTTTGTAGCTCGGAAATCATCATAAACTTCACCTACTTCCAAAAAATATAGTTTAATTAAACATAAGTGAAATTTAAGAAACAAAAATTATCTATATAAATGTTTGTTTTTTTTTTTTTTGTTTTTTTTTTTGCATCTTTGTCTGTGTGAGTATTTTATGCATTGCTACACCATTAATCCAATTGTAATGAAATTTTCACACAACCTTAAAAGTCAATAGAGGAAAGTTTTTGTGAAAAACATGAGATCGGTCAAAAAGTGAGCGAGAGCGGGAGAGCGAGCGGAAGCGGGAACTGGAAAATAAGCGGAAGCGGGAAAGCAAGCAGGAACGGAAAATTTACCGAGAGCTGAAGAGCGAGCGGGTAGGGAAGAAAAAACGGAAGAGCAAGAAGGAGCAGGAGAACAAGCGGAAAAACGAATGGAAACAAGAAATCGACCGGGAACGGGAAAGCGACCGGAAGCCACCGGGAACGGGAAAGCGACCGAAAATGGGGAAGCGACTAGGAATGGGAGAGCAACCGAGAGCGGAAGAGTGAGCGGGAAAGGTAGAATAAACGAGAGAGCGAAAAGCAACTGGGAACGTGAAAGCAAGCGGGAAAGCGACGTTAACGGGAGAGCAAGCTGGAAAGCGACCTGGAACGAGAGAGCAAGTGAGTAGGAAAACGCGAGCGAAAGAGAAAAACGATAGAAAACCTCTAAAAACCCTGGGCAATACCGGGTACCCCGCTAGTATATGTTATTAAACTTTAAACGTATGCTTGTCAGCACGACAACAGTAAGTACGTTAGTTAGCCATGTCATTAAAGCGTCTTCGGAGTTGTGTAATATAAAATTAAATACTTGAGAACAATAAACACTCATCAACTATTTTAAATTATAACTTTTTTTAAATGACTGTTCGTTAACTTTAGAAAAATAAATTACAGTTACTATTTGTTGTTTTTATATGTATTTCTGAAGAAAATGCGACATTTTCTCTTGTGTGACCGATTTTACGGGGCAAGGGAGAAAACGCACGATTCATAAGTTATAAAACAAAATCCGAAATAATACACTTTTTGACATATTTTTTTTAGTTAGTATTCTGGGTTTTCAGTTAAAGCACTAGTTACAGGTTTTAGCACAATTTAAATTACAGTTACAGTTATGAGTTAACTTTATCATATTTTTAATTTAATCTACAATGTCAGTTATAGTTACCGTTAACTGGAACATCACTGGCATTGAGTCAGATATTGCGTGATATCATGAAGGACCTTGCTGCATGAAAATCGATAAAAGTGTGTGGACTGTAATGATTATAACTACATTCATTTTCTGATTTTAACCATATTTATTGTTTACGTTGCCAAATTAGCACGCAAGCGATTCGTATCGTTGATGTTGTAAGTTATTTATAGAACAATATTTCTCGAATTACAATTCTGAATTAATATTTCTATCGAAATATTATCAATTGAATCAATCTAAAAATATCTCACTTTGTAGAAATCGCTTTTTTCTAACAAGGTTTTAAATCTATCAGATAACATTTGTCAACTTGTCTAACTACAGAGTCTATACTCTACAACAGGGGTTTCCAAACTGCGGCCCGCGGAGACATTTAACATTTAAAAAAAATTTAATTTTTATTAATTTTTTTAAAAATTATATTTTTCCAATTTATCTTAAACAAATCATACAATTTAATTTTTACTTTTTATTTCATAATCTACTTCACTTTTAGTTTGTTGTCAGCCTGCGTACTCGAGTTTTTATCGCTGCCTGACGGTATTTTCCAAATAATTTCGACATTTCTTTTAATTTATACAGATTCTTTATCGATAAAAAAATTTGTAACTTTTTTCTTTTGGTATAAAATTTATAAAAACAATGTTTGAAAAATAAGCAAAAATAATTTATTACGCTTTTCTCCAGGATTACCATTGTTTTGTACTGTCATATAATTGTGAAATGTGTTGCACTCTATTTTAATTAGTGATACTTCTTGCCTGTGTGCTTTTTTAGCCATATTGTGTGCAATATACAGTTTCACTATTTATTCATGTTGAAATAACTTCAATTTTACATAACATTAAATATATATTAAATAATATTAAAATTATAAATATATAATTAAAAACAACATCTATGTTTTGATTTTTTCATATATTGACCTCTAGTGTGTAGTCGGCCCCACGAACTGATGTTGACAGTTAATGCGGCCCTCCGGCCGAAAAGTTTGGAGACCAATGCTCTACAACTCACTCTATAATCTCCAGCTATCTAAAACTACCTTTTCCTGACAGCTGAAGCTGCATCTTCTTGGATTTTCGCTGATAGAAAAAAGAAAGCGATACAATATCAACACGAAATAGTTTAACCTTGTTTACATTGGGCGATAATCGTTACGGCGATTTCAAGTTTTGTTTCGAACAGTTTTCTGCTGAACTTTGAATTTTCGTGTTTCAAGTAAGGAATTTAGACATTTTTCTCACCGAAGGGCGTCCGCCTGATCAACGGACGTGGGCCCACCTCTCTTAAAAGCATCAAGAAGTTTAAGGGCCGAAACGCTAAAAATGAGAGGTTCTACATACATACACACATAAATACAATTGTAAACAGTGCTTCGAAAACTTATGCAATGCTCATGTATACGCTCTTTTGGCCTGGAAGGTTTTACGTCGCTGAAGTTAGCAACGGTAGCCAGCTTTGCCTGCAGTATACATAGAAAATTGAAAGTTGTGGCATTTTAATATTTTTAATATATTTGAATAGAAAACTAAAAAACAAAACGAACTGTACTCGTTTCAAATAAATGCCACAATTATTAACGCAGTTATATGATAAAAACTATACTGATTAAATCGGTCGTAATGTCTCTATTTACATTTTACTCGCTTGGCGAATAAACACAGTGACATGATAAAATCCAAATTGCCGTATATTTTTAGATTGAAAATTCAAATTTGTGCCATCTCAATAAAATTAGCCATTTTAGATAGATGATTCAAAAACAAATCAATATATAAAATTTTCATCGAAATGTAACAAAAATTAACAGAGTAAATCAGTAAAAACTGTTTGAGAAATCGGTTGCTAACTTTTTACGCATTTAACATGGAAAATTCAAATTTGTTGCATCTCAATAAAATTAGCATATTTAGATAGATAATTCAAAAACAAATCAATGTGTAAAAGTTTTATCGAAATGTAACAAAAATTAATAGAGTAAATTAGTAAAAACTGTTTGAGAAATCGGTTGCTAACTTTTCACGCATTTAACATGGAAAATTCAAAGTTGTGCATCTCAATAAAATTAGCATATTTCTTTATCAGGCTATGATGAAAAGAACATCCCCAAGGAATTTCTAATTAGTTGACTAAGAAGAGATTAATGCGGCCATTAAATTGTTCATATTGCTCCATAGCTACATGGGTGGTCTGCCGTGCAACTCTTATTAAATAGTTTTTGTTAAATTATTCTTCTGATTTATGTTTAATTTAGCAAAATATTTTTTTTACAGATTTAGTTCTTCAATTATTTATCCAAACATGTTTTAGAATGGTCTTCTCTTTGAATGGATGATTTTGGAAAAACTGCCTGCGAAAAAACCTTTAATAGGCGATATTAGGAAAAACAGCCTACGAAAAAAACCATATTTATTGGGTAATAGTGAAAAAAACCGCCTACGAAAAAAAACTATATTGGATATTTTTTGAAATAACCAGCTACGAAAAACACAATATTTAATGGCTGATAATAAAAAAAACCGCATACGAAAAAACCAACTTTCAATGGCTGATATAGGGAAAACCCGCCGATGTACTACTTTGGCGATTTATTTATTTTCAACTTGCTTATAATCAGCAATGACATGTGCGTCGAATTTTCCAATAATAGGAATAATAATAGCAACTTAGTTAATTTTCGTTAATAATAATATTATTAATAATTAAAATAAGAGGAATAATAATTGCAAATTAGTAAATTGTTGTTAATAATACTTTTCAACTTGTTTATATTGTATGATGAAGTACGCTCATAATTATTGGGAAAACCCGCCGGCGTACTTCGGAGATCTGCTTATTTTCAACATGTTTATCCTGAGTGATGACGTTAAATGCATTATATATATCCGCAAAGCGTGTAACTTTCGCGGCTAATAACTTTTTATTTAAATATTTTAACAAAAAAGTGCTTTAACAAACCGTGTTCAGCGTCTCATAATCTATCAACGTGAGTTTTTTCAGACCTGCAGATGGTAATGGGGTGACATAATACATAATACATACATCATTGCGCTTTTATAGTAGGGAACTTGACGCGCGGTTCGCGCGCGAAGCGTGTGAGTTTTTACATATTAATAGTCAAGGTAGTCGCACTCTAAGCTCAAAAACAACACCAATGCGCTATTATAGTAATAACTTTACGCACGCTTGGCACGCGAAGCGTATGATTATTTTACCAGTAGCAGATGATTTTTTACTTGAACAGGGTTTGGAATGGTCTTCTATTAGATTGGATAATTTTGGAAAAACTGCCTACGAAAAAAAACCTTTATTGGGCGATATTGGAAAAAACAGCCTACGAAAAAAACTACATTTATTGAATGATAGCGAATAAACCGCCAACGAAAAACACAATAATTATTGGTTGGTATCGGAAAAAACAGCCTACGAAAAAAACAACATTAATTGGCTGATAATGGATGTTTTTGGAAATAACAGCCTACGAAAAACACAATATTTTTTAAATGGTATCGAAAAACAGCCTACGAACAAAAAACAAACTGTAACGGCTAATATAGAAAATAAACTCCTAAGAAAAAAAAACTTTTATTGGGCAATACTGGAAAAACATTTTACGAAAAAACCCAACCTTTAATGTCTGATAATGAAAAAACCGCCTACAAAAAAACCCAACCTTCAATGGCTGATATTGTGAAAACCAGCCGGTGATTTATTTATTTTCAACTTGTTTATATTAAGTTATGACGTATGCTAAAAATATATCCGCAAAGCGTCGAACTTTCCAATAATAGGAATAATTGCAAAATTGTTAATTTTCTTAAATAATAATATTATTAATAATTAAAATAAGAGGAATAATATAATCAAAATAGTAAAATGTCGTTAATAATAATTTCATAAAATGTATCCGTAAAGCTTCGAAGTTTCCAATAATAAGAATAATATTAGCAAATTAGTTAATTTTCGTAAATAATAATATTATTAATAATTAAAATAAGAGGAATAATAATTACAAAATAGTAAAATGCCGTTAATATTATTTTAATTAAATAAATCCGCAAAGCGAAGAACTTTCCAATAATAGGAATAATTTTAGCAAATTAATTAATTTTTGTTATTAATAATTAAAATAAGAAGAATAATAATTGCAAAATAGTAAATTGTCGTTAATAATAATTTACAATTTGTTTAAAATTGGGAAAATCCCGCTGACTACTACTTCGGTGATTTATTTATTTTCAACTTGTTTATATTGAAAGATGACGTTCGGTGCATTATATATATCCGCAGAGCATTAAACTTTCGCTGCTAATAACATTTTATTCAAACATTTTAACAAAAAAGTGCCTTAATAAACCGTGTTCAGCGTCTCATAATCTAACGACGTGAGTTTTTTCAGACCTCCAGATGCTAATCGGGTGACATACATAATACATACATCATTGCGCTTTTATAGTAGGAACCAGCACTTGACGCACGCTTCGCGCGCGTGTGAGTTTTTACATATTAATAGTAAAATTAGTCGTACTCTAAGCTCAAAAACAACACCAATGCGCTATTATAGTAATAACTTTACGCACGCTTCGCTTCTTGTGACTATTATAGCAAGTTGCATATGAACACGTTTTATAAAATAGTAAATTGTCGTTAATAATAATAATTTACAACTTGTTTAAAATTGGGTAAAACCCGCCGACTACTACTTCGGTGATTTATTTATTTTCAACTTGTTTATATTGAGTTATGGCGTATTCCAATAATAGGAATAATATTAGCAAATTAGTTAATTTTCGTAATTAATAATATTATTAATAATTAAAATAAGAGGAATAATAATAACAAAATAGAAAAATGTCGTTAATAATAATTTCATTAAATATTTCCGCAAAGCGTCGAACTTTCCAATAATAGAAATAATATTAGCAAAATAGTTAATCTTCGTTATTAATAATAATTAAAATAAGAGGAATAATAATTGCAAAACAGTAAATTGTCGTTAATAATAATTTAAATAAATATAAAACCCGCCGACTACTACTTCGGTGATTTATTTATTTTCAACTTGTCTATATTTAGCGATGACGTACGATGCTATATATATCCGCAAAGCCACAAAGCGTCCAACTTTCCAATAATAGGAATAATATTAGCAAATTAGTTAATTTTCGTAATTAATAATATTATTAATAATTAAAATAAGAGGAATAATAATTACAAAATAGAAAAATGTCGTTAATAATAATTTTATTAAATATTTCCGCAAAGCGTCAAACTTTCCAATAATAAAAATAATATTAGCAAAATAGTTAATCTTCGTTATTAATAATAATTAAAAAAAAAGGAATAATAATTGCAAAACAGTAAATTGTCGTTAATAATAATTTACATAAATAAAAAACCCACCGACTACTACTTTGGTGATTTATTTATTTTCAACTTGTCTATATTTAGCGATGACGAACGATGCTATATTTATCCGCAAAGCGTTAGAGTTTCGCGGCTAATAACTTTTTATTTAAACAATTTAACAAAAAAGTGCCCTAACAAACCGTGTTCAGCGTCTCATAATCTATCAATGTGAGTTTTTTCAGACCTGCAGATGCTAATCAGGTGACATAATACATACATAATACATACATCATTGCGCTTTTATAGTAGGGACAAGCACTTGACGCACGCTTCGCGCGCGTGTGAGTTTTTACATATTAATAGTAAAATTAGTCGTACTCTAAGCTAAAAAAAAAACACCTATGCGCTATTATAGTAATAACTTTACTCACGCTTCGCTTCTTGTGACCATTATAGCCAGTTGCATATGAACACGTTTTATAAAATAGTAAATTGTCGTTAATAATAATAATTTACAACTTGTTTAAAATTGGGAAAAACCCGCCGACTACTACTTCGGTGAATTATTTATTTTCAACTTGTTTATATTGAGTTATGGCGTATTCCAATAATAGGAATAATATTAGCAAATTAGTTAATTTTCGTAATTAATAATATTATTAATAATTAAAATAAGAGGAATAATAATAACAAAATAGAAAAATGTCGTTAATAATAATTTCATTAAATATTTCCGCAAAGCGTCGAACTTTCCAATAATAGAAATAATATTAGCAAATTAGTTAATCTTCGTTATTAATAATAATTAAAATAAGAGGAATAATAATTGCAAAATAGTAAATTGTCGTTAATAATAATTTACATAAATAAAAAACCCGCTGACTACTACTTTGGTGATTTATTTATTTTCAACTTGTTTATATTGAAAGATGACGTACGATACATTATATATATCCGCAAAGCGTTAAACTTTCGCGGCTGATAACTTTGTATTTAAACATTTTAACAAAAAAGTGCCCTAACAAACCGTGTTCAGCGTCTCATAATCTATCAATGTGAGTTTTTTCAGACCTGCAGATGGTAATCGGGTGACATAATACATAATACATACATCATTGCGCTGCAGATGCTAATCGGGTGACATACATCATTGCGCTTTTATAGTAGGGAACCAGCCCTTGACGCACGCTTCGCGTGTGTGTTTTTACATGTTAATAGTAAAAGTAGTCGCACTCAAATCGCACTCTAAGCTCAAAAACAACACCAATGCGCTATTATAGTAATAACTTTACGCACGCTTCGCAAGCTAAGCGAGTGACTATTTTAGCCAGTAGCTGATGATTTTTCACTTAAATGATTTTAGAAATTATGCCTACAAAAAAACCGTTAATGGGTGATAATGAAAAAAACAGCCTACGAAAAAACCCATATTTATTGGGTGATAGTAAAAAAGCCGCCTACAAAACAAACCTATATTGGATGTTTTTGGAAATAACAGCCTACGAGAAACACAATATTTATTGAATAGTATCGGAAAAACAGCCTACGAAAAACACAATATTTATTCAATAATATCGGAAAACAGCCTACGAAAAAAAAAACTGTAACGGCTAATATAGAAAAATATTGGGAAAACATTCTACGAAAAAACCAAACCTTTAATGTCTGATATTGAAAAGAACCGCCTACAAAAAAACCCAGCCTTCAATGGCTGATATTGGGAAAACCCGCCGGTGATTTATTTATTTTCAACTTGTTTATATTGAGTTATGACGTATGCTCAAAATATATCCGCGAAGCGTCGAACTTTCCAATAATAGGAAATTAATCTAAATTAGTTAATTTTCGTAAATAATAATATTATTAATAATTAAAATAAGAGGAATAATAATTGCAAAATAGTAAAATGTCGTTAATAATAATTTCATTAAATGTATCCGGATAGCGTAGAACTTTCCAATAATAGGAATAATATTAGCAAATTAGTTAATTTTCTTTATTAATAATATTAATGTAATATCACGGGTTTCATAATCAACTTCCTATTGATAAACCTTACCTTTATTAGGGACAATAATTATTGAATAATTATTAAGAGATTTGAAGGTTTAAATAGCCGTAACAAAGCCTTCATTTATTATTTTCCAATAAACTGCAAAACCATTCTATTGAGCCCGGTATACGATTTGGTAATATCGTAACATTGGTGATCAGAAGTAGGATACAAGAATGGTTTTGAAAGCATTGGATGAGCTCTTGATACTCGAGTTGAGGCGGGAACTTAGAAAACGAGAGCTCAGTGATAAAGGAAGAAAGTCTGAGCTCGTGGACCGCCTCCGGACGTCATTGGAGAACAATGGGTTTGATCCCGAAGAGTATGAGTTTGAAATAGAAAATGATTTGTTGAAGGCGCTGAATAAAATGGCGGAGGAAAACAGAGCAGCACACAGAGCAGCACAGCAAGAAAGGAAGAAATTGCTTGAACTCCTCAATGGTGAAACAAACAATTGCAGAAACAAAAAAGACGGTCAAGATGAACCATGCAAGAATGTACAAGATGAACCATGCAAGAATGTACAAGATGAACCATGCAAAGATGGTCATGATGATGAGCCTATCAAAGACGATCATGATGATGTGCCTGTCAAAGACGGTCATGATAATGAACCTTGCAAGGATGCTCAAGATGAACCATGCAAAGATGGTGTCAGTGATACAGTCGGTTTGGACATCGAAAACCAAACTAAAGAAGATGAGAAGAATGTTGAAAACGAAATGCAAAACGATGAGGATGAAAGTGATGATGATGATTTTAATAATGGCAATAACAGCGATGGCTTTTACCCATACAGCGACGGTTCTGAAACGGAAGCCTCCATAACAGACGACGGCACCGAATATTCAGGGTCAGATTTTAGTGACGAATTTAACTCGGATGAAGCAACTAAGGATTTAAAAACGGACGAAACTCCAATCGAGAAATACGTCGAAGCTAATTTGACAAAAAAAAAAGACATTGATTTGCCAGACGATGGCGAATATTTGCAGAAAGATCCGCTGGACGATACGAAAGTTGACACCGATGAGAGAGCCGAATTGGAATGTGAAAAGAAAACGTTCGATTGCAGCTTGGAAGAAAACAAAGATGACGGCGATGAACATCTCCAAAACAACAATAGCAATGCAGCAAGCAAAAACTCTGAAAAAGATGAGCTAAGAACAGAGAACGGTACCGAAGGTTCTAAATCAGATGAATCCACAGAAGATTCTAGATCAGATAGACTAAGAGTCATGGTAAAATCAAATAACAGCTTGATGAAGGGATCTATTGGATTTATGGAACGTGTTTTCAAAAAACCTTTTAAAGAGTTTCTTGAGAAAGATCTAAAAGATGTGAAGGAAGAAGAAAAAATAAACATTTCCGATAAACCGTGCAAAGATGTTCAGGACGAGGCATGCAAAAAAGGCTGTGATGAACCGTGCAGAAATGGCAATGATGAGCCAAAGAAAGACTCTGTTGATGAGTCAAAAAAGGACTGGAAGAAACTGTATCAAACGGTCAAGAGACTTGACCATGCTGTTTGCGAATTGCGGTTAAAGCCACGAGTAAAGATCAAGGTATTTTGGTGTTCGTGGCCGAGTCGCATTTCGCAAAAGCAACTATGCTGTTCGGAACGAACAGAATTAAGAAGGGGGTAATAATGTAATATTACTGGTTTCATAATCAACTTCCTATTGATAAACCTTACCTTTATTAGGGACAATAATTATTGAATAACTATTAAGAGATTTGAAGGTTTAAATAGCCGTAACAAAGCTTTCATTTATTATTTTCCAATAAACTGCAAAACCATTCTATTGAGCCCGGCATACGATGTGGTAATATCGTAACAATATTATTAATGATTAAAATATTGGAATAATTTATATTTTTAAATAATTATAATTGGGGAAAACCCGATGGCTTTCTACTTTTAAACATTTTTAACATAAAGTAGCTTAACAAATTGTGTTCAGCGTCTCATAATCTATAAACGTGAGTTTTTCCAGACCTGCAGATGCTAATCGGGTGACATACATAATAATAATACATACATAATATATAGTAGGGAACCAGCACTTGACTCACGCTTCGCGCGCAAAGCGTGTGAGTTTTTACATATTAATAGTAAAGGTAGCCGAGCTCAAATCGCACTCAAAGCTCATAAGCAACACCAATGTGCTATTATAGTATAGTAGTAACATTAAGCACGCTTCGCAAGCGAAGCGTGTGACTATTTTAGCTAATAGCAGGTGATTTTTTACTGGAACACGTTTTGGAATGGTCTTCTCTCTGATTGGATGATTTTGGAAAAACGGCTACGAAAAAACCACATTTAATGGGTGATAGTGAAAAAACCGCCTACGAAAAAAACTTTTATTGTATGTTTTTGAAAATAACCGCCTACGAAAAACACAATATTCATTGGATGTTATCGGAAATAACAACATACGAAAAAAAACAAACTGTAACGGCTAATATCGAAAAAAGCCTACGAAAAAAAACAACTTTTATTGGGCGATAATGGAAAAAAAACCTACAAAAATACCCAACCTTTAAGGCTGATAATGAAAAAAACCGCCTACAAAAAAACCCCATCTTTAATGGCTGGTATTGGGAAAACCCGCCGATGTACTACTTCGGTGATTTATTAATTTTCAACTTGTTTATATTGAGTTATCACGTATGCTCAAAATATTTCCACAAATCGTCAAACTTTCCAATAATAGGAATAATATTAGCAAATTAGTTAATTTTCGTGAATAATAATATTATTAATAATTAAAATAATAGGAATAATAATTGCAAAATAGTAAAATATCGTTAATAATATTTTCATTAAATATATCCGCAAAGCGTCGAACTTTCCAATAATTGAAATAATATTAGCAAATTAGTTAATTTTCGTTAATAATAATATTATTAATAATTAAAATAAGAATAATAATTGCAAAATAGTAAATCGTCGTTAATAATAATTTACAACTTGTTTAAAAAAGGGGAAAACCCGCCGGCTTTCAACATCGGAGATTTATTTATTTTCAACTTGTTTATATTGAAAGATAACGTACGATGCATTATATATATCCGCAAAGCGTAGAACTTTCGCGGCTAATAACTTTTTGTTTAAACATTTTAACAAAAAAGTGGCCTAACAAACCTTGTTCAGCGTCTCATAATCTATCAATGTGAGTTTTTTCAGACCTGCAGATGGTAATCGGGTGACATAATACATAATACATAATACATACATCATTGCGCTTCTATGTTACGATCCAGCACATGACGCACGCTTCGCGCGCGGAGCGTGTGAGTTTTCACATATTAATAGTAAAAGTAGTCGCACTTAAATAGCACTCTAAGCACAAAAACAACACCAATGCGCAAATCTAGTAATAACTTTAAGCACGCTTCGCAAGCGAAGCGTGTGACTAAAATAGTTAATAGCAGATGATTTTTCACTTGGACACGTTTTGGAATGGTATTCTAATTGATTGGATGATTTAAGAAAAAATGCCTACGTAAAAAAACCTTTAATGGTCGATTTGGAAAAAACAGCCTACGAAAAAATTTATGTTAAATGGGTGTTAGTGAAAAATCCGCCTATGAAAAACACTATTTTTTTGATGGTATCGCAAAAACAGCCTACGAAAAAAACAACATTTATTGGGTGATAGTGAAAAAACCGCCTACGAAATGAACAATATATTTTGGGTGATGGTGAAAAAAATCTAATAAAAAAAAGCATAAGAAACAACCCAACTTTTAATGGCTGATAAAAAAAACGCCTACAAAAAACCCAATCTTCAATGGCTGATATTGGGAAAACCCGTCGGTGATTTATTTATTTTCAACTTGTTTATAATGAGTTACGACGTATGCTCAAATTATATTCGCAAAGCGTTAAACTTTCGCGGCTAATAACTTTTTATTTAATATATTAATATATTATATGTAATGTATTAAAATAAATAATGTCGTTAATAATAATTCTCTTAAATATATCCACAAAGCGTTGAACTTTCCATTAATAGGAATAATATTAGCAAAATAGTTAATCTTCGTTAATAATAATAATTAAAATAAGGGGAATAATAATTGCAAAATAGTAAATTGTCGTTAATAATAATTTATAACTTTTTTCAAATTGGGGAAAACCCGCCGACTACTAATTCGGTGATTTATTTATTTTCAACTTGTTTATATTCAGCGATGACGTACGATGCATTATATATATCCGCAAAGCGTTAAACTTTCGCGGCTAATAACTTTTTATTTAGACATTTTAACAAAAAAGTGCCCTAACAAACCGTGTTCAGCGTCTCATAATCTATCAACGTGAGTTTTTTCAGACCTGCAGATGCTAATCGGGTGACATACATAATACATACATATTACATTATTGCGCTTTTATTATGTTACGAACCAGCACTTGACGCACGCTTCGCGCGCGAAGCGTGTGAGGTTTCACATATTAAAAGTAGAGAAAGTCGCACGCAAATCGCACTCAAAGCTCAAAAACAACATCAAAGCGCTATTATAGTAATAACTTTAAGCACGCTTCGCAAGGGAAGCTTGTGACTATTTTAGCCAGTATCAGATTATTTTTCACTTCAAAACGTTTTGGAATGTTCTTCTAATTGATTGGATGATGTTGGAAAAACTGCCTACAAAAAAAAATTTATTGGGTGATCGTGAAAAAACCACCTACGAAAAACACATTATTAAATGGATAGTATCAAAAACAACTGCCTACGAAAAAAACACATTTATTGGGCGCGCACACACGTACACACATACATATATATAAAAACATATATATATATATACATATATATATATATATATATATATATATATATATATATATATATATATATATATATATATATATATATATATATATATATATATATATATATATATATATATATATACATACATATATGACTTATTGTTACGAAATATCCAATCCTAATAAAATGCACACATAATAAAATAAAATAAACAAATACTATGAAAAATACGTACGATGAATCCTCTTCATCTTACATCTTGATTTAATTATTTTCAACTTTTTTATATTCAGCGATGACGAAAAAAAACACATTTATTGGGCGATAGGGAAAAAATCCTAAGAAAAAACCAACCTTTAATGGCTGATAATGAAAAAAACCGTCTAAAAAACCAAACCTTCAATGGCTGATATAAAAAAAAGAAGATAAAGTAAAGAAAACCCGCCGATGTACTACTTCGGTGATTTATTTATTTTCAATTTGTTCATATTGAGTTATGACGTATGCTTAAAATATATCTGCAAAGCGTCGAACCTTCCAATAATAGGAATAATATTAGCAAATTAGTTAATATTCGTAAATAATAATATTATTAATAATTAAAATTAGAGGAATAATAAATGCAAAATAGTAAAATAATGTCGTTAATAATAATTTCATTAAATATATCCGCAAAGCGTCGAACTTTCCAATAATAGGTGTAATATTTGTAAAATATTTAATCTTCGTTAATAATTTTTATTTCATTAAATATATCCGCAAAGCGTCGAACTTTCCTATAATAGGAATATTATTAGCAAAATAGTTAATCTTCGTTAATAATAATAATTAAAATAAGAGTAAAAACCGAACACGAAAAACAAAATATTTATTATATAAATAAATTGTCGTTAATAATAATTTACATCTTGTTTAAAATTGGGAAAATCCCGCCGACTACTACTACGGTGATTTATATATTTTCAACTTGTTTATATTCAGCGATGACGTACGATGCATTATACATATCCGCAAAGCGTTAAACTTTCGCGGCTAATAACTTTTTATTTAAACATTTTAACAAAAAAGTGCTTTAACAAACCGTGTTCAGCGTCTCATAGTCTATCAACGTGAGTTTTTTCAGACCTGCAGATGCTAATCGGGTGACATAATACATATTACATAATACATAATACATCATTGCGCTTTTATAGTAGGAACCAGCACTTGACGCACGCTTCGCGCGCGAAGCGTGTGAGTTTTTACATATTAATAGTAAAGGTAGTCGCACTGAAATAGCACTCTAAGCTCAAGAACAACACCAATGCGTTTATATAGTAAAACTTTACGCACGCTTCGCAAGCGAAGCATGTGACTATTTCAGCCAGTAGCAGATTATTTTTCACTTCAAAACGTTATAGAATAGTCTTCGAATTGATTGGATGATTTTGGAAAAACTGCCTAAGAAAAAAACCTTAAATGAACGATACTGAAAAAATAGCCTACGAAATAAACCACATTTATTGTGTGATAGTGAAAAAACCGAATACGAAAAACACAATATTTATTGGATGTGAACGGGAAAAACAGCCTACAAAAAAAACAACATTTAATGGGTGATAGTGAAAAACCGCCAACGAAAAACACAATATTAAATGGATAGTATCGAAAAAAACAGCCTACGAAAAAAACAACATATTTTGGGTGATAGTGAAAAAAAAGCCTAAGAAAAAACCCAAACTTTAATGGCTGATAATGAAAATAACAGCAAACAGCCTACAAAAATCTCAACCTTCAATGGCTGATATTGGGAAAACCCGCCGATGTACTACTTCGGTGATTTATTTATTATCAACTTGTTTATATTGAGTTATGACGTATGCTCAAAATATACCCGCAAAGCGTCGAACTTTCCAATAGGAATAATATTAGCAAATTAGTTAATTTTCGTAAATAATAATATTATTAATAATTAAAATAAGAAAAATAATAATTACAAAACAGAAAAATGGCTTTAATAATAATTTCATTAAATATATCCGCAAAGCGTCGAACTTTCCAATAATAGGAATAATATTAGCAAATTAGTTAATCTTCGTTAATAATACTATTATTAATAATTAAAATAAGAGGAATAATAATTGCAAACTAGAGAAATGTCGTTAATAATAATTTCATTAAATATTTCCGCAAAGCGTCAAACTTTCCAATAATAGGAATAATATAAGCAAAATAGTTAATCTTCGTTAATAATAATAATTTGTCGTTAATAATAATTTACAACTTGTTTAAAATTGGGAAAACCCGCCGACTAATACTTCGGTGATTTATTTATTTTTAACTTGTTTTTATTGAAAGATGACGTACGATGCATTATATATATCCGCATAGCGTTAAACTTTCGCGGCTAATAACTTTTTATTTAAACAATTAAACAATAAAGTGTCCTAACAAACCGTGTTCAGCGTCTCATAATCTATCAACGTGAGTTTTTTCAGACCTGCAGATGCTAATCGGGTGAGAATCAAATAAATGACCCGGCGCTAATAGTAAGAGTGAGACTGAAATACAAGTGATGAGATATAGAAATTATACTGAGTGTGATTTTTTTGAGTGCTTGAGCTTTCGGTCTTACAAGGACCTTCTTCAGAAGCGATTTATTATTTTGATTTTTTTTTATTATTATAGTTTATAGTCTTTTACACCATGTGTTTTAAGACGCGAAAACAAAATCAAAATGAAAAGAATACTTATTTACACTAAATAATTTTTCTCTATATTTACAGTTCTTTAGGATTATTTTGTATCCATTTATAGATGATGTCGTGGCATATTTCCGAGTTCAGTATGGTTTGGAGTGTAGTTGGTTTTTGGATCCTTTTACAAAAGTTCCCAAGTTCCATTCCTAGTTGTGTCGTTTTTTCGCAGTGCAGCAACCAGTGCTCGATTGTTTCCCCTGTTCCGCAGGTTTCGCACAAACCTGTCTCATGAAGATTCATTCTCTTCAAATTTTGTTTCAGCCGACACTTTCCAAGTCTGAGTCGGGAAATGATGACTTCCTTTTTTCTGTTTGTTGTCTTGAATTTAATTTTATTCGAGACTTTTTTTTCGAGAGACCAGTAGTGTCGACTTTCTTGAGCAGAGTCCCATCTGGTCTGCCATTCGTTCAAAAGCTCTCTGCGTATTGTTTTTTTATGTCAAATATCTCTGGCATAATCTCAATCTCTATTTCGGGATGTCTGGCAGCTTCTTTGGTAAGGCAGTCTGCCATTTCATTTCCACGTATGCCCACGTGGCTAGGTACCCAAATCAGGGTAATTGTTTTCCCTTCTTTTGAGAGGTTGGATGCTAGTGTTAGGACTGATTCCACAAGAGCAGATTTTTGAGCATTTGCGGAATTTTTCAATGATATCATAGAGCTATATGAATCCGTAAATAGGGCTATTTTATGTGGACCGTCTGGTTGTGCCATCCACTCCAAGCCGCATTTTATAGCTGTTAGCTCAGCCGTATAAATACTAACGTCATTCGTGACTCTCTTAGCTATTTTCATATCTTTTTCCGGGATATAAATTCCCACAGCTGCTACATTGTCTATCTTAGATGCATCTGTGTACATATGTGTCGAATCTGTATATGTAGCAATCAGTTCCTTAGCTCTTTGGACAATTGACGGATCATCCTTCTTTAACCCCACCAGCCCTTCGTTAAAAAGAGGTGGAATAAGTTTCCATGGTGGAGTTAGAGAAGGAGTTAAGGAGACTGGATTGAATTTGTCAACTATGTTGTTCAATGCCGCTGTTCTTTTGGCTGCTGGATGTTCAGCTTCTTTCTCTTTTCTGTGAAAGAACCATCGCCATTTAACCCCTTTTTGTCCTCTGGGGGATACAAAGACGTCTTTTGTCGGATGGTTTGGAATGATCTTGGTTTTAGTGGCAAGGTTTGTAATTAACATCTTTCGTCGTATATCGAGTGGAGGATCTCCGCATTCTATTTGTAGAGCGGCCAAACTGGTTCCAACCATTGCCCCGCAAGCTGTTTTTAAGGCACTATATTGGATTTTCTCGAGTCTTTGTTTTTGAGATTCTGATGCACTGTCAAATGCTTCGCAGCCAAACTCCATCACTGACCGTATGGCGCATCGGTAGAAAAGCATCAGTGTTTCTTTGCCGCATCCCCAGCTTTGTCCTGTTAGGCATCGCATGATATTTAATCTTTTTTTGCAACAATCAACGATCTTATCAATGTGTTTTTTCCAGGTTAATTTTGAGTCAAATATTATACCGAGAAATGTAGCTTCGCTCTTCCAGCTGATTTTTTTGTCATCCATACAAATAGGTACGGAATTTGTTCGGAATTAATTGTATTTTTTAAAACAGACTGCTACCGATTTCTCGGTTGACAGTTTGAATCCCCAATTGAGGAAGAATGTTTGGATTTCATTTAATCGAGTGTGTAAGCAGTTTCGCATAGTATGTGGGTCTTTTCCTGAAATCCATATCGCTACATCGTCCGCAAATATAGATGTCCGAATTCCATGGATTTCTTGACAAGGGATGTCGCTTATCATAACAATGAACAAAAGGGGGCTCAAGACAGAACCCTGCGGGGTACCATTTTCCAACAATATCGGGTCTGACAACGTGGATCCCACACGAACCATGGCCTCTCGATTATTCAAGAAGCTATGGATCCATTTTAAAATCTTTCCTCTGACACCAAGCTTTTCAAGCTTCAACAAAAGCCCCTCTCGCCACATTAGATCGAAGGCTTTTTCTAAGTCCAGAAAGACCGCCAGTGTCCCACCCTTATTCCACATCGAGCGTTTAATATCGTTTTGTAGTCTAAGGATGTGATCTGTGCATCCTCTTCCTTTTCTAAAGCCTGATTGTTCACGATTTAAGAGATTATTTTGCTCCAGGTAGAACCTTAACCGATTTGCAATAATTCTTTCAGTAATCTTGCACAATGAAGATGTTAGGGAAATGGGTCGATATGAGTTGGTGTCTGCAGAATTTTTTCCCGGTTTTAGTAGCGGAACAATTATGGATTGCTTCCATAGTTTTGCTACTTCTCCTTTGGACCAAGATAAGTTTATAAGATCCAAGAGCTTATTGAGACCTATCTCGTCAATTTGTCTTAGCATCTCATAGCAGAGATTGTCTGGACCTGGAGATTTGCCGTTTGCACTCTGCATCAGAGCTTCCGTAAATTCTTTTAAGGAAATTTCTGTGTTTAAATCATGTAGGTCGTTTTCGCAAGAAAAGCTAGATCTGATGATAAAGGTAATTTCTCTTTTCAGAGCCTCTTTCCTTTGAATAAATCTTAGGTCAAGATTTTTGTCTGATGAGTTTTTTGCGATGGCAGTTGCTAACGCATTCGCTTTGTCTTTGTCAGAATAAGCGGTTTCATTTTCATTCAGTTTCAGCGCTGGAACGTTAAAACCTGCATGTGTGTGGACCATATTTTTCACCGCTTTCCACATGGTAGTCTGACTGGAGTGTGAGTTAAGAGAGCTACAGAATGTTCGCCAATGGTTCTCTTTTGCTGTCCTCACTATCTTCTGTGCGATTTGTTTGAGTTCTCGATACCGTTCAAAGCCAGTCGTAGTATACTCTTTCCGAAGTGAGTATAAGGCTTTGTTTCTTGCTTTGATTGCGCTTTCACATTCATCATTCCACCATGGTACTGGCCTAAGTCCTGATCGTTTTCCATTTTTGGTTGGTATTGATGCTATGGCTGCTTTGTTCAGACCTTGCGTTAACAGGTTTGTTGCTTCGTCAACATTTGTGAAAGTTTGGAGTTCATTGAACATTCCTGTTGAAAGCCGTTGGTATTTGTACCAATCGGCTTTCTCCAGGTTCCATACCTTTCTGTTGTTTACCTCGTAATTAACCTTTTTATTTAGTGTGATCAAAACCGGGTAGTGGTCACTGCCCAGATTTTCATCTAACACCTTACACAAGGCTTTTTGAGATAAAGAAGGAGAGCACATTGCTAAATCTATAGGAGTTGTCCTTCCGCTGGGAGTCAGGTGGGTACCTGATCCGGAAAAAAGGGCAACAAGGCCATACTGATCTAACAATTTCTCAATTAATTTTCCTCTGTTATCTGAAGTTTCAGCACCGAAAACAACAGAGTATGCATTGAAGTCACCTAATACAATTGAGTTGGTATAACTGAATGACTTTTCCAGTGTAGTTAGCAGTGTTTGATGATTGGCATTTGGTGGAACGTATGCATTGATAATGGTGATGTTTGATCCCTTTTCAGAAGAAATGGTCACAAGTAGTGACTCATATTCGTTTTGTTCTATGGTTTGCGAGGTGTATGAGATGCCTTCTCGGAGGAGTGTTGCGACCCCTCCTCCTTGATGGCGACCTCTATCCAGCCTGACAATATTATATCCTGAAATACTGAAGTTATTGCCCTCTTTCAGCCATGTTTCCTGCAGGGCAATGATGTCGGGAACCTTCTCCATTTTTCCGATAAAAATATTTAGTTCGTTGACTCTTGCACGTATACTTTGACAGTTCCACTGTAAAATGGTAATGTTGTTGTCCATGTTTGGTTTTTTGAACTGGTTTATATCGTTTTCTAGAGGATTCAAATTTTAAGATTCGGAAACCTCCATATCCCCAGGGTACGCCTGAAAGCCATTGTATTTAAGGATGTTATTGAACATTTTTATAATGACTTTTATTACAGCTTCCAAGGGCATTTGTGGTATGTCTTTTGTTATTTCCTGAATCTCCTCGACAAGCCCCTGTATCGCTGGCATGCTCATTGGTTCATCACGTTTTTCTGTCTTTTTTTCATCCTTTGATGCTTTCTTTTCTTCTTCCTTGTTTTCAGCAATAGCTTGCTTTTCCTTTTTATGAGTTTGTGTGACAGGCGTTTTCTTTTCAGAACCGCTCTTCTTTGGCGTGTCCTTGGACATCTGTTCTGGCTTTTTCTGTGCTGTATTTTTCTTGGTAAAAGGTTTTTTTGACACAACCTTTTTCAAAGCAGCAGCATAGGAAATACCTTCTTTCGCAACAGCTGAATTGACTTTCATGGAGAAAACATATTTTGGACAGGTCTTACTTCCTGTGCAATGTCCGTTCTTTCCACAGCTTGCGCATACACGAGGGCGTTCTTTTTTGTCTTTTTCCTTCTCAGGACATGATTTGAAACCATGATCTTTGGTGCAAAGTGGACATTTAATTGCATTTCTGCAATCCTTTGCTTTGTGACCAAAACCGTTGCATTTGAAACAACGAAGTGGTTCTTGTACATAGGGGCGTGTACGAAAAACTAAGTAGGCGAATCTAACTCTTTCCGGTGCTTCGCCTTTGGGGTATGTAAGGATTACAGCCGTTGTTGTGCTCACTACTCCTTTTATCTTTTTCGTAATTCGATACGCAGTTGTACTCCCGGTCGATGTCTTGATGTCTTCGGTTGTCAGTTCCAGGGGAACCCCTGTAATGACAACCTTTGAAACAGGTTCGGGCCTTGTCTTGAACACCTTAACTAGGTAGTTTTCTATTTTGGACAAAGAGAAAACTTTCTCTTTTTCTTTTGCCGAAAGGACAAGCACACCTAACCTTGACCCTCGGGCTTTTATTTCTACTTTTCGACCAAATAAAGTGTCAAAGAATTTTTGCACTTTAAATGGGTCGACAAGTTTTTTGGCCTCAATAATTTGAATCTGAATCATGGCTGCTTCAAACGTTTGTGGAACTTCCGTACGTGGAGATTGTTCAGCATTTCCATGAAAGCGTTTATTTGCTGGTTCACTTTGCTGCTCCGTGATTTCTCCGCTTCGAACTCTTTTTTTCTTTTTTCCCACTGTCTCCCAAACGTTTCCATCATGTTTTTGGTTTTCCAACACGACAGTATTCGTTCTTTCCTCCATCGGTTCTTCGTTCTTTGAATTGGAAGTCACTTTCTGCATAGAAATTGCCATTTTAAATTTCTCTTGCTTATCTATACTTGAATATATCTAAAAATATATCTATCTAATGAGATGTCGATATCAGTCCGTCTTATTATTTTGATTTTTTTTTTATTATAGTTTATAGTCTTTTACACCATGTGTTTTAAGACGCGAAAACAAAATCAAAATAAAAAAAATACTTATTTACACTAAATAATTTTTCTCTATATTTACAGTTCTTTAGGATTATATATATATATATTTTACGCGATAAAAATATATATATATATATATATATATATATATATATATATATATATATATATATATATATATATATATATATATATATATATATATATATATATATATGGTATATATATATATATATATATGGTATATATACATATATATACGGGCTGGATTTATATATATATTATATATATATATATACATGGTATATGTATATGGCTTATATATATAAATATATATATATATGGTTTATATATATAATATAATGGTATATATATATATATGATTTATACATATATATTTATGATTTACATATATATATATATATAGTATATATATATGGTCCATATATAAGGACCATATACATAATTATGCATTGAGCGGGTCTTTTTGGGGGAGTGCGCGGGAATTTTTTTTTGAAAAATTATTGAATTTTAAGGTGCTTGGGGAAGTGAGCGGGTTTTTTGGGGGAGTGAGCGGGAATTTTTTGAAAATTCTAGTGAATTTTATGGTGCTTGGGGGAGTGAGCGGGTCTTTTGGGGGAGTGGGCGGGAATTTTTTGAAAATTCCTATTGAATTTTCTGGTGCTAGGGGGAGTGAGCGGGTCTTTTGGGGGAGTGAGCGGGAATTTTTTGAAAATTCTAGTAAATTTTTTGGTGCTTAGGGGAGTGAGCGGGTGTGTTTGGGGGAGTGAGTGGGAAATTTTATGAAAATTCTAGTGAATTTTATGGTGCTTGGGGGAGTGAGCGGGTCTTTTGGGGAAATGAGCGGGAATTTTTTGAAAATTCTAGTGAATTTTCTGGTGCTTGGGGGAGTGAGCGGGTCTTTTGGGGGAGTGAGCGGTAATTTTTTGAAAATTCTACTGAATTTTCTGGTGCTCGGAGGAGTGAGCGGGTCTTTTGGGGAAGTGAGCGGGAATTTTTTGAAAATTCTAGTGAATTTTCTGGTGCTTGGGGGAGTGAGCGGGTCTTTTGGGGGAGTGAGTGGGAATATTTTGAAAATTCTAGTGAGTTTTCTGGTGCTCGGGGGAAAACCCGCTTTGAAAAATATTCTACTTCGCTGATTTGTTTATTTTCAACTTGTGATGACGTACGATGCACTATATATATCCGCAAAGCGTTAAACTTTCGCGGCTAATAACTTTTTATTTAAACATTTTTAACATAAAGTGGCTTAACAAATTGTGTTCAGCGTCTCGTAATCTATCAACGTGAGTTTTTTCAGACCTGCAGATGCCAATCGGGTGACATACATATTACATCATTGCGCTTTTATAGTAGGGAACCAGCAGTTGACGCACGCTTCGCGCGCGAAGCGTGTGAGTTTTTACATATTAATAATAACGGTAGTCCCAATCAAATCGCACTTTAAGCTCAAAAACAACACCTATGCGCTATTATAGTAATAACTTTACGCACGCTTCGCAAGCGAAGCGTGTGACTATTATAGCCAGTTGCATATGAACACGTTTTATAAAATAGTAAATTGTCGTTAATAATAATAATTTACAACTTGTTTAAAATTGGGAAAAACCCGCCGACTACTACTTCGGTGATTTATTTATTTTCAACTTCTTTATATTGAGTTATGGCGTATTCCAATATAATAGGAATAATAGTTAATCTTCGTTATTAATAATAATTAAAATAAGACGAATAATAATTGCAAAATAGTAAATTGTCGTTAATAATAATTTACATAAATAAAAAACCCGCCGACTACTACTTCGGTGATTTATTTATTTTCAACTTGTCTATATTTAGCGATGACGTACGATGCTATATATATCCGCAAAGCCACAAAGCGTCCAACTTTCCAATAATAGGAATAATATTAGCAAATTAGTTAATTTTCGTAATTAATAATATTATTAATAATTAAAATAAGAGGAATAATAATATTATTAATAATTAAAATAAGAGGAATAATAATAACAAAATAGAAAAATGTCGTTAATAATAATTTCATTAAATATTTCCGCAAAGCGTCGAACTTTCCAATAATAGAAATAATATTAGCAAAATAGTTAATCTTCTTTATTAATAATAATTAAAATAAGAGGAATAATAATTGCAAAATAGTAAATTGTCGTTAATAATAATTTACATAAATAAAAAACCCGCCGACTACTACTTCGGTGATTTATTTATTTTCAACTTGTCTATATTTAGCGATGACGAACGATGCTATATTTATCCGCAAAGCGATAGACTTTCGCGGCTAATAACTTTTTATTTAAACAATTTAACAAAAAAGTGCCCTAACAAACCTTTTTCAGCGTCTCATAATCTATCAACGTGAGTTTTTTCATATTACATCATTGCGCTTTTATAGTAGGAATTAGTCGCACTCAAATCGCACTCTAAGCTAAAAAAACAACACCTATTCGCTATTATAGTAATAACTCTACGCACGCTTCGCAAGCAAAGCGTGTGACTGTTATAGCCAGTTGCATATGAACACGTTCTATAAAATAGTAAATTGTCGTTTTTCGTAATTTATAATATTATTAATAATTAAAATAATAGGAATAATAATTACAGATTAGAAAAATGTCGTTAGTAATAGTTTCATTAATTATTTCCGGAAAGCGTCGAACTTTTCAATAATAGAAATAATATTAGCAAAGTAGTTAATCTTCGCTATTAATAATAATTAAAATAAGAGGAATAATAATTGCAAAATAGTAAATTGTCGTTAATAATAATTTACAACTTGTTTAAAATTGGGAAAAACCCGCCGACTACTACTTCGGTGATTTATTTATTTTCAACTTGTTTATATTTAGCTATGACGTACGATGCATTATATATATATCCGCAAAGCGTTAAACTTTTGCGGCTAATAACTTTTTATTTAAACAATTTAACAAAAAAGTGCCCCAACAAACCTTGTTCAGCGTCTCATAATCTAGAATCTATGTAAACAACCGGCTGTTTTTTTTCTATCGTTCGCTTCTTTTGACATTGTGCGTTAAGTGAAGTAGGATAAAATCGTTAAACATAGCTTTCTGTTTGTCGTTTCTGTTGAAAGATTTTCTCAAAGATCGGTGGTTTGTGAAAGCGTTGGTCTTATTAAGCGGTGAGCGACAATGGAGGTGCCTAGCTTCGGAAGTTGCGGCCATATATATAGAATAGATATATCGGAGATGAGCAGGTTTTGAGCGAGATGCCAAGATGGCCTCCGAAAAAACGATTTAGAGTCTTTTTGGTTACATGAATATTCATTATTTGTATTAATCTATTTTGGTACGACAGCGGAGACTAAACTCCGGTTTGTAAGAAACAGAAACGTCGATTTCTTATAGCTAAAAGTAGTTGATATGAGCTTTATTTTAATTTAACGCGATATCCGACATAAGAAATATACAATTCTAATTTACCGATAACACAGGCGACGTTAAATAGACATAAATAGACCATCGAACTAAATAAAATTCAATGTCAACTGAAATTTTTATAAAAAAAATTTGTTAATTTTTATAAAGTTAAAAATTTATTTTGTACATAAAAAATTCTTTTTTTTCTATTAAAAAAATACTTGATTAAGTTACTATACGGTTGTAACTATCAGTTCTTCGTTTCGTATCTACGGTCTACTAGGCTGCCTCGCTAAAAGCCTTCCTAAACAACAGGCGGGCCGATATATCTATTCTATATATATGGTTGCGGCGCATACAGTGTCGACTTCGGAAAGGGAGATTCCGTGATGGCTTGTGATCTATGTAAGACGAGCTATCATGCAACTTGCGCCAGGATAACAAAAAATCTCCAACAATTACTGGTCGAAAAAAAGAATAATCTCCGTTGGTACTGTGACGAATGTGGATCAAAGATTACATCCATCGTCCAGAGAGTTAACTTGTTAGATAAAATCCAAATTGCCGTATATTTTTAGATTGACAATTCAAATTTGTGCCATCTCAATAAAATTAGCCATTTTAGATAGATGATTCAATAACAAATCAATATATAAAATTTTCATCGAAATGTAACAAAAATTAACAGAGTAAATCAGTAAAAACTGTTTGAGAAATCGGTTGCTAACTTTTTAAGCATTTAACATGGAAAATTCAAATTTGTTGCATCTCAATAAAATTAGCATATTTAGATAGATAATTCAAAAACAAATCAATGTGTAAAAGTTTTATCGAAATGTAACAAAAATTAATAGAGTAAATTAGTAAAAACTGTTTGAGAAATCGGTTGCTAACTTTTCACGCATTTAACATGGAAAATTCAAAGTTGTGCATCTCAATAAAATTAGCATATTTCTTTATCAGGCTATGATGAAAAGAACATCCCTAAGGAATTTCTAATTAGTTGACTAAGAAGAGATTAATGCGGCCATTAAATTGTTCATATTGCTCCATAGCTACATGGGTGGTCTGCCGTGCAAATCTTATTAAATAGTTTTTGTTAAATTATTCTTCTGATTTATGTTTAATTTAGCAAAATATTTTTTTTACAGATTTAGTTCTTCAATTATTTATCCAAACATGTTTTAGAATGGTCTTCTCTTTGAATGGATGATTTTGGAAAAACTGCCTGCGAAAAAACCTTTAATAGGCGATATTAGGAAAAACAGCCTACGAAAAAAACCATATTTATTGGGTGATAGTGAAAAAAACCGCCTACGAAAAAAAACTATATTGGATATTTTTTGAAATAACCAGCTACGAAAAACACAATATTTAATGGCTGATAATGAAAAAAACCGCATACGAAAAAACCAACTTTCAATGGCTGATATAGGGAAAACCCGCCGATGTACTACTTTGGCGATTTATTTATTTTCAACTTGCTTATAATCAGCAATGACATGTGCGTCGAATTTTCCAATAATAGGAATAATAATAGCAACTTAGTTAATTTTCGTTAATAATAATATTATTAATAATTAAAATAAGAGGAATAATAATTGCAAATTAGTAAATTGTTGTTAATAATACTTTTCAACTTGTTTATAGTGTTTGATGAAGTACGCTCATAATTATTGGGAAAACCCGCCGGCGTACTTCGGAGATTTGCTTATTTTCAACATGTTTATCCTGAGTGATGACGTTAATTGCATTATATATATCCGCAAAGCGTGTAACTTTCGTGGCTATTAACTTTTTATTTAAATATTTTAACAAAAAAGTGCTTTAACAAACCGTGTTCAGCGTCTCATAATCTATCAACGTGAGTTTTTTCAGACCTGCAGATGGTAATAGGGTGACATAATACATAATACATACATCATTGCGCTTTTATAGTAGGGAACTTGACGCGCGGTTCGCGCGCGAAGCGTGTGAGTTTTTACATATTAATAGTCAAGGTAGTCGCACTCTAAGCTCAAAAACAACACCAATGCGCTATTATAGTAATAACTTTATGCACGCTTGGCACGCAAAGCGTATGATTATTTTACCAGTAGCAGATGATTTTTTACTTGAACAGGGTTTGGAATGGTCTTCTATTAGATTGGATAATTTTGGAAAAACTGCCTACGAAAAAAAACCTTTATTGGGCGATATTGGAAAAAACAGCCTACGAAAAAAACTACATTTATTGAATGATAGCGAATAAACCGCCAACGAAAAACACAATAATTATTGGTTGGTATCGGAAAAAACAGCCTACGAAAAAAACAACATTAATTGGCTGATAATGGATGTTTTTGGAAATAACAGCCTACGAAAAACACAATATTTTTTAAATGGTATCCAAAAACAGCCTACGAACAAAAAACAAACTGTAACGGCTAATATAGAAAATAAACTCCTAAGAAAAAAAAACTTTTATTGGGCAATACTGGAAAAACATTTTACGAAAAAACCCAACCTTTAATGGCTGATAATGAAAAAACCGCCTACAAAAAAACCCAACCTTCAATGGCTGATATTGGGAAAACCAGCCGGTGATTTATTTATTTTCAACTTGTTTATATTAAGTTATGACGTATGCTAAAAATATATCCGCAAAGCGTCGAACTTTCCAATAATAGGAATAATTGCAAAATTGTTAATTTTCTTAAATAATAATATTATTAATAATTAAAATAAGAGGAATAATATAATCAAAATAGTAAAATGTCGTTAATAATAATTTCATAAAATGTATCCGTAAAGCTTCGAAGTTTCCAATAATAAGAATAATATTAGCTGTAAGATGAAGATGATTCATCTTACGTATTTTCATAGTATTTGTTTATTTTATTTTATTATGTGTGCATTTTATTATGATTGGATATGTCGAAACAATAAGTCATATATATATATATGTATATATATATATATATATATATATATATATATATATATATATATATATATATATATATATATATATGTATTTATATATATGTATGTGTATACGTGTTTATTATTTTTTTATCTAGAAATTTATATATATATATATATATATATATATATATATATATATATATATATATATATATATATATATATATATATATATATATATATATATATATATATATATATATATATATATATATATATATATATATATATATATATATATATATCTTTTTCCGAATTTTTAATGGTAAGATTGTAAATATTATTTTGTGCATGAATTTTGAGAATTTAGACAGTGTGTTTAAAGTTGAGTGTTCGAGAAGAAAATAAAAGTGTAAAGAGACGTGCTGCAGAGAGAAATTGGAATTAACAAAAGATTTGTTAGAACCGTGCGAAATTCTACAAAGTGAGATAATTTAGTTTTATTTGAGTCCAGTTAAAAAATTATATTCAAGGAAGAATAATTAAGTTAAAATAAATTCGAGAAATATTGTGTTATAAATAACTTCGACTTTAACGTTACGAATCGCTAGAAAGCATATTCCTCTACGTTTACATTAGCAAATTAGTTAATTTTCGTAAATAATAATATTATTAATAATTAAAATAAGAGGAATAATAATTGCAAAATAGTAAAATGCCGTTAATATTATTTTAATTAAATAAATCCGCAAAGCGAAGAACTTTCCAATAATAGGAATAATTTTAGCAAATTAATTAATTTTTGTTATTAATAATTAAAATAAGAAGAATAATAATTGCAAAATAGTAAATTGTCGTTAATAATAATTTTCAACTTGTTTAAAATTGGGAAAATCCCGCTGACTACTACTTCGGTGATTTATTTATTTTCAACTTGTTTATATTGAAAGATGACGTTCGGTGCATTATATATATCCGCAGAGCGTTAAACTTTCGCTGCTAATAACTTTTTATTCAAACATTTGAACAAAAAAGTGCCTTAATAAACCGTGTTCAGCGTCTCATAATCTAACGACGTGAGTTTTTTCAGACCTCCAGATGCTAATCGGGTGACATACATAATACATACATCATTGCGCTTTTATAGTAGGAACCAGCACTTGACGCACGCTTCGCGCGCGTGTGAGTTATTACGTATTAATAGTAAAATTAGTCGTACTCTAAGCTCAAAAATAACACCTATGCGCTATTATAGTAATAACTTTACGCACGCTTCGCTTCTTGTGACTATTATAGCCAGTTGCATATGAACACGTTTTATAAAATAGTAAATTGTCGTTAATAATAATAATTTACAACTTGTTTAAAATTGGGTAAAACCCGCCGACTACTACTTCGGTGATTTATTTATTTTCAACTTGTTTATATTGAGTTATGGCGTATTCCAATAATAGGAATAATATTAGCAAATTAGTTAATTTTTGTAATTAATAATATTATTAAAAATTAAAATAAGAGGAATAATAATAACAAAATAGTAAAATGTCGTTAATAATAATTTCATTAAATATTTCCGCAAAGCGTCGAACTTTCCAATAATAGAAATAATATTAGCAAAATAGTTAATCTTCGTTATTAATAATAATTAAAATAAGAGGGATAATAATTGCAAAACAGTAAATTGTCGTTAATAATAATTTAAATAAATATAAAACCCGCCGACTACTACTTCGGTGATTTATTTATTTTCAACTTGTCTATATTTAGCGATGACGTACGATGCTATATATATCCGCAAAGCCACAAAGCGTCCAACTTTCCAATAATAGGAATAATATTAGCAAATTAGTTAATTTTCGTAATTAATAATATTATTAATAATTAAAATAAGAGGAATAATAATTACAAAATAGAAAAATGTCGTTAATAATAATTTTATTAAATATTTCCGCAAAGCGTCGAACTTTCCAATAATAAAAATAATATTAGCAAAATAGTTAATCTTCGTTATTAATAATAATTAAAAAAAGAGGAATAATAATTGCAAAATAGTAAATTGTCGTTAATAATAATTTACATAAATAAAAAACCCACCGACTACTACTTTGGTGATTTATTTATTTTCAACTTGTCTATATTTAGCGATGACGAACGATGCTATATTTATCCGCAAAGCGTTAGAGTTTCGCGGCTAATAACTTTTTATTTAAACAATTTAACAAAAAAGTGCCCTAACAAACCGTGTTCAGCGTCTCATAATCTATCAATGTGAGTTTTTTCAGACCTGCAGATGCTAATCAGGTGACATAATACATACATAATACATACATCATTGCGCTTTTATAGTAGGGACCAGCACTTGACGCACGCTTCGCGCGCGTGTGAGTTTTTACATATTAATAGTAAAATTAGTCGTACTCTAAGCTCAAAAAAAACACCTATGCGCTATTATAGTAATAACTTTACGCACGCTTCGCTTCTTGTGACCATTATAGCCAGTTGCATATGAACACGTTTTATAAAATAGTAAATTGTCGTTAATAATAATAATTTACAACTTGTTTAAAATTGGGAAAAACCCGCCGACTACTACTTCGGTGAATTATTTATTTTCAACTTGTTTATATTGAGTTATGGCGTATTCCAATAATAGGAATCATATTAGCAAATTAGTTAATTTTCGTAATTAATAATATTATTAATAATTAAAATAAGAGGAATAATAATTGCAAAATAGTAAATTGTCGTTAATAATAATTTACATAAATAAAAAACCCGCTGACTACTACTTTGGTGATTTATTTATTTTCAACTTGTTTATATTGAAAGATGACGTACGATGCATTATATATATCCGCAAAGCGTTAAACTTTCGCAGCTAATAACTTTGTATTTAAACATTTTAACAAAAAAGTGCCCTAACAAACCGTGTTCAGCGTCTCATAATCTATCAATGTGAGTTTTTTCAGACCTGCAGATGGTAATCGGGTGACATAATACATAATACATACATCATTGCGCTGCAGATGCTAATCGGGTGACATACATCATTGCGCTTTTATAGTAGGGAACCAGCCCTTGACGCACGCTTCGCATGTGTGTTTTTACATGTTAATAGTAAAAGTAGTCGCACTCAAATCGCACTCTAAGCTCAAAAACAACACCAATGCGCTATTATAGTAATAACTTTACGCACGCTTCGCAAGCCTACAAAAAAAACCTTTATTGGATGTTTTTGGAAATAACAGCCTACGAGAAACACAATATTTATTGAATAGTATCGGAAAAACAGCCTACGAAAAACACAATATTTATTCAATAATATCAGAAAACAGCCTACGAAAAAAAACTGTAACGGCTAATATAGAAAAATATTGGGAAAACATTCTACGAAAAAACCAAACCTTTAATGTCTGATAATGAAAAGAACCACCTACAAAAAAACCCAGCCTTCAATGGCTGATATTGGGAAAACCCGCCGGTGATTTATTTATTTTCAACTTGTTTATATTGAGTTATGACGTATGCTCAAAATATATCCGCGAAGCGTCGAACTTTCCAATAATAGGAAATTAATCTAAATTAGTTAATTTTCGTAAATAATAATAATATTATTAATAATTAAAATAAGAGGAATAATAATTGCAAAATAGTAAAATGTCGTTAATAATAATTTCATTAAATGTATCCGGATAGCGTAGAACTTTCCAATATTAGGAATAATATTAGCAAATTAGTTAATTTTCTTTATTAATAATATTAATGTAATATCACGGGTTCATAATCAACTTCCTATTGATAAACCTTACCTTTATTAGGGACAATAATTATTGAATAATTATTAAGAGATTTGAAGGTTTAAATAGCCGTAACAAAGCTTTCATTTATTATTTTCCAATAAACTGCAAAAACCATTCTATTGAGCCCGGTATACAATGTGGTAATATCGTAACAATATTATTAATAATTAAAATATTGGAATAATTTATATTTTTAAATAATTATAATTGGGGAAAACCCGATGGCTTTCTACTTTGAAGATTTATTTATTTTCAACTTGTTTATATTGAAAGATGACGTACGATGCATTATATATATCCGCAAAGCGTTAAACTTTCGCGGCTAATAACTTTTTATTTAAACATTTTTAACATAAAGTAGCTTAACAAATTGTGTTCAGCGTCTCATAATCTATAAACGTGAGTTTTTCCAGACCTGCAGATGCTAATCGGGTGACATACATAATAATAATACATACATAATATATAGTAGGGAACCAGCACTTGACTCACGCTTCGCGCGCAAAGCGTGTGAGTTTTTACATATTAATAGTAAAGGTAGCCGAGCTCAAATCGCACTCAAAGCTCATAAGCAAGACCAATGTGCTATTATAGTATAGTAGTAACATTAAGCACGCTTCGCAAGCGAAGCGTGTGACTATTTTAGCTAATAGCAGGTGAATTTTCACTGGAACACGTTTTGGAATGGTCTTCTCTCTGATTTGATGATTTTGGAAAAACGGCTACGAAAAAACCACATTTAATGGGTGATAGTGAAAAAACCGCCTACGAAAAAAACTTTTATTGTATGTTTTTGAAAATAACCGCCTACGAAAAACACAATATTCATTGGATGTTATCGGAAATAACAACATACGAAAAAAAAACTGTAACGGCTAATATCGAAAAAAGCCTACGAAAAAAAACAACTTTTATTGGGCGATAATGGAAAAAAAACCTACGAAAATACCCAACCTTTAAGGCTGATAATGAAAAAAACCGCCTACAAAAAAACCCCATCTTTAATGGCTGGTATTGGGAAAACCCGCCGATGTACTACTTCGGTGATTTATTAATTTTCAACTTGTTTATATTGAGTTATCACGTATGCTCAAAATATTTCCGCAAATCGTCAAACTTTCCAATAATAGGAATAATATTAGCAAATTAGTTAATTTTCGTGAATAATAATATTATTAAAAATTAATATATAAGAATAATAATTGCAAAATAGTAAAATATCATTAATAATATTTTCATTAAATATATCCGCAAAGCGTCGAACTTTCCAATAATTGGAATAATATTAGCAAATTAGTTAATTTTCGTTAATAATAATATTATTAATAATTAAAATAAGAAGAATAATAATTGCAAAATAGTAAATCGTCGTTAATAATAATTTACAACTTGTTTAAAAAAGGGGAAAACCCGCCGGCTTTCTACATCGAAGATTTATTTATTTTCAACTTGTTTATATTGAAAGATAACATACGATGCATTATATATATCCGCAAAGCGTAGAACTTTCGCGACTAATAACTTTTTGTTTAAACATTTTAACAAAAAAGTTGTTCAGCGTCTCATAATCTATCAATGTGAGTTTTTTCAGACCTGCAGATGGTAATCGGGTGACATAATACATAATACATACATCATTGCGCTTTTATGTTACGAACCTGCACATGACGCACGCTTCGCGCGCGAAGCGTGTGAGTTTTCACATATTAATAGTAAAAGTAGTCGCACTTAAATAGCACTCTAAGCACAAAAACAACACCAATGCGCAAATCTAGTAATAACTTTAAGCACGCTTCGCAAGCGAAGCGTGTGACTAAAATAGTTAATAGCAGATGATTTTTCACTTGGACACGTTTTGGAATGGTATTCTAATTGATTGGATGATTTAGGAAAAAATGCCTACGTAAAAAAACCTTTAATGGTCGATTTGGAAAAAACAGCCTACGAAAAAATTTATTTTAAATGGGTGATAGTGAAAAAACCGCCTACGAAATGAACAATATATTTTGGGTGATGGTGAAAAAAAAGCTAATAAAAAAAAGCATAAGAAACAACCCAACTTTTAATGGCTGATAAAAAAAACGCCTACAAAAAACCCAATCTTCAATGGCTGATATTGGAAAACCCGTCGGTGATTTATTTATTTTCAACTTGTTTATAATGAGTTACGACGTATGCTCAAATTATATTCGCAAAGCGTTAAGCTTTCGCGGCTAATAACTTTTTATTTAATATATTAATATATTATATTTAATGTATTAAAATAAATAATGTCGTTAATAATAATTTTCTTAAATATATCCACAAAGCGTCGAACTTTCCATTAATAGGAATAATATTAGCAAAATAGTTAATCTTCGTTAATAATAATAATTAAAATAAGGGGAATAATAATTGCAAAATAGTAAATTGTCGTTAATAATAATTTATAACTTTTTTCAAATTGGGGAAAACCCGCCGACTACTACTTCGGTGATTTATTTATTTTCAACTTGTTTATATTCAGCGATGACGTACGATGCATTATATATATCCGCAAAGCGTTAAACTTTCGCGGCTAATAACTTTTTATTTAGACATTTTAACAAAAAAGTACCCTAACAAACCGTGTTCAGCTTCTCATAATCTATCAACGTGAGTGTAAACGTGGAGGAATATGCTTTCTAGCGATTCGTAACGTTTGAGTCGAAGTTATTTCTAACACAATATTTCTCGAATTTATTTTAACTTAATTATTCTTTCTTGAATATAATCTTTTAACCGGACTCAAATAAAACTGAATTTTCTCACTTTGTAGAATTTCGCACGGTTCTAACAAATCTTTTGTTAATTCCAATTTCTCTCTGCAGCACGTCTCTTTAAACTTTTATTTTCTTCTCGAACACTCAACTTTAAAACACACTGTCTAACTTCTCAAAACTCATGCACAAAATAATATTTACATTCTTACCAATCAAAATCAGGAAAAAGATATATATATATATATATATATATATATATATATATATATATATATATATATATATATATATATATATATATATATATATATATTAATATATATATATATATATATATATATATATATATATATATATATATATATATATATATATATATATATATATATATTTTCTTTCAGGCACGCGCTATTAAAGACAATAGACCATTTTGCGTTTATTATTTTTTTAGACAGACATTCTAAATTTTTCAAACTACATACATTCTTTGATTCAACTCGGGCTAACGGACCGTTTCGACTAACATTGTCATCCTCAGAGCCCATTTAAAATTTAAACCAAACGTCGACGCAAGAAACGATACAATGAAATAAACAATAAAACCAGGTAGAGCGTACCTACCCTAGATATTATAATATCGTAAAAGGAACTGAGATAAAAATAATAGAAATATGTATTAAGAAAGTTCAAATAATTTAAAAATAAAATAAAATAGTATGTACAAGAATATGGCTATGGTCGTAATTTGCTTATAGAAGAATACAATGTAAAATTACAAACATGAACATGTTATTTTATTTTTTTCTTCTTATTGTTATATTACCACTATAAAGTAGAATAGGCAATTCAACGGGTTTGTCATCTCCCGGCGGGAATTCACATTGGTCCCCTTCAGGATTTCCACTGAGGTCACTGTTGATGCCATGGGCGCCATCAGTCGTACAATAAACAGAAGGGAGTGGATCAACAGGTTCATTGCTACACATCACAAATTCGTCCTCGTCCGATAATGTTTGATCCGCGATCATGTCAGTACTTTGTGTGCAATCCGTCCCATGTTGACCCGAGATGAGAGAGTTAGTATTCAAAGGAGAATCAGGAATGCATCGTGTTGCAACATCAGACAATGCGAATTTATTAGGTTCTTCTGTTGAGGTTTTACTAGATGTATCACTGACATCCTGGGCACAATGAGTCCCACAACAGGTGGAAACAGGAGACTTGTCCCGACACGACAAATCCTCATCGACACTGTTCATCAATGTTTCGTTAGAGGTCGCGTCATTATCCCGTGTGTTATCACTTGCAAGACAAGCAGAGATGAGATCTTCACTCCAAGAAGAAAAACCAGAAACGTCATCATCCAAAGTACTATTCAACTCCAAGGCACTCTTAGCCACCGAATGTGAAGAAAGGATGGGACGAACAGATCCGTCAACAACACAAGCCGGAAGTTCTTTGCCATCAGTTACTAAAGTCGAACTGATGTTTACATTTATATCCTGCGAATCATCCATCACGAAATCAGTGGAAACTGGAGGGTCGACAGATCTGTCGCCACGACAACGAAAACCACCGACGACCAATGTTGAGACGCCACGAGATGTAGTAGCCATAGCAGAGGGGTATGACTGATATTGGAGCAATAGGGTTCTGTCAAAATTATTATATTGCATATTTATAGAGGGTCGTTCTTGAGATATCAGTAAAGCTTCTTTAATTTTTAATCTGACAGGATCGGTATCTTGAACAATTATTTCGGTATTTTCATTCAGTGTTTTTTTGTTGGGTTTGTGTCCATGAGCAGTAATAAAATGTGAACAAATACTTCCTCCTTGGGTATGCATCGTTAGACGCCTAGAGAGGCTAGTACGCGTATGCCCTATGTATGTTTCAGGAGTTGTATGTGATTGTGGACACGTAAATTTGTAGACAACATTAGTTTTCTGTAATTGAATAGTTTTTCTAGAGTTATTAGAAAAAACCAGTTGATGCGTTTTTTTGTTCGAGTAGTAGATGTGAAGCTGCAGGCGTTGTGAGATTGGATTAGAAACCCGTACGTGGCTATGAATCAAATTCCTGATGGAGTCTTCGTCTCTTCTATAATTATCATGCATCTGTGCACAATAAAACAACGGTATCAGGGACTTCTGCGGCTGTTTTTTAGAAGTACAATTGTTGTGCTTGCTATCAACAAATTTACGGATAGTATCATCCACCATTGAGTTAGAATAATTATTATTAACCAACAGAGTTTTAATTCGTTTGACTTCAGTGTCAAAATCAATCCATGTTTGAGAATATTTAAATGCTCTGTTAAGATAGCCAACAATAACGCTGGTTTTGTATTTGTCAGGACAGTAACTGTCGCCACTAAGACAATGACCGCCATCTGTGGGTTTGGTATATACGGTGGATAGAAATCCCTTTTCCGTCTGTGTCACAAGTATATCCAAGTATGCTAGTTGTCTTTGAAAGTTGCTAACCTCGGTTGTTAATTTCAGAACTGAATTTTTTTCAAATTGCAATTTTAGGTTTTCCAACTCATCTTTGTCCTGGCATAGTAAAAATATGTCATCAACATATCTAGCATATAGTTTCGGTTTTTTAACTATAGCAAAAACTTTCCTTTCGACATGGCTCATGTAAAACTCAGCCAAGGTTGGACCAAGGGGTGAGCCCATGGCTACACCATCTATTTGAAGGTAGAGGTCACCATTAGGATGAAAGAAGGGTGTGTCTGTAGTACAAAGCTGAAGAATTTTCTTCAATATGGTTCTATTAAATTGCGGTGCTGGTAGAAATTCACTTTCAAAAACGTATTGCAAAATTATGTCAATAGTTTCAGCAACAGGGACATTGGTGAAAAGGCTCTCAACATCAAGTGAAGCCAAGAGCCCTTTGCTATCTTCTGCTGTTCGTAGCAGTTCGATGAAATCAGTTGTTGATTTGAGAGAGTATTGAGAAGGTAGATATGGAGTTATTATACGGTTAATTGTTTTCGCCAGTGAGTATGTGGGAGTCGGGCACTGAGAGATGACAGGTCGAAGAGGGTAGTCGGATTTATGAAGCTTTACATTTCCATATAGATAAGCTGGTGAGTAGTCACCAACAATTTGGGAAACTTGGTTATCCTGCAGGTAGGAATTAAGCGCCACAATTAGTTTATTGGCTTCTTTTTTTATGCTGATGGTAGGATCACGAGTGATTTTTTTAAACTTGGAGCTATCAGATAATATAGAATCCAGCTTATTAAAATAATCAGTTTTATCCAAAATAACATAGGTTGATGATTTATCGGCTTTTCGCACAACAATATTTGAATTTCCTTTAAGTGATTTCGCTCCTTTCAACAACGGTTTAGAAATTGAACAATATTTATTATTGCGATGAGTATTACCTTCTGCACAGAGCAAAGATCTCAAACTACTATCAGTTGTTATTTGTCCACTATTAGCGAGGCGAACGATTTGCTCATACAAAATTTCAATCTCAGTCTGCTTGTGAAGAAGACTATATCGTTGAGGAATATGACAGTTGTACCCGGTTTGTAGAAATGCTGATTCATTTTCATCTAGGTGGTGCTTTGATAAGTTTATATAGTGTTTAATTTCACTTTTCAAAAGGTAGGACTCACCATATAGCATGGAAAGTTTTTTGGTAATAGAAATTTTCTTATTGGTATCATATCTTTCAGAAAGTAACTCCAGACGTTGGTGTAAACTTTTATCACGATCTTTACACAAAAGTTTCAAACAATGGTCATATTCAACTTGCAAGGCAGAAAATTTTTTCTTAGCCTTTGACAACTCATTAGCAATAAGTTCACTTGCTGAATATCGAGTTTTATCTGCAGGTCTCCGTATAGAGCGTAAATAGTTATTGACGTACTTAGGTGTAATATTTTCTTTCAGGCACGCGCTATTAAAGACAATAGACCATTTTGCGTTTATTATTTTTTTAGACAGACATTCTAAATTTTTTGAACTTTCTTAATACATATTTCTATTATTTTTATCTCAGTTCCTTTTACGATATTATAATATCTAGGGTAGGTACGCTCTACCTGGTTTTATTGTTTATTTCATTGTATCGTTTCTTGCGTCGACGTTTGGTTTAAATTTTAAATGGGCTCTGAGGATGACAATGTTAGTCGAAACGGTCCGTTAGCCCGAGTTGAATCAAAGAATGTATGTAGTTTGAAAAATTTAGAATGTCTGTCTAAAAAAATAATAAACGCAAAATGGTCTATTGTCTTTAATAGCGCGTGCCTGAAAGAAAATATTACACCTAAGTACGTCAATATATATATATATATATATATATATATATATATATATATATAATTTCTAAATAAAAAAATAGTAAACGCGCACACACGTACACACATACATATATATAAAAACATATATATATATATACATATATATATATATATATATATATATATATATATATATATATATATATATATATATATATATATATATATATATATATATATATATATATATATATATATATATATATATATATATATATATATATATATATATATATATATATACATATATGACTTATTGTTACGAAATATCCAATCCTAATAAAATGCACACATAATAAAATAAAATAAACAAATACTATGAAAAATACGTACGATGAATCCTCTTCATCTTACATCTTGATTTAATTATTTTCAACTTTTTTATATTCAGCGATGACGTACGATGCATTATATATATCCGCAAAGCGTTAAACTTTCGCGGCTAATAACTTTTTATTTAGACATTTTAACAAAAAAGTGCCCTAACAAACCGTGTTCAGCGTCTCATAATCTATCAACGTGAGTTTTTTCAGACCTGCAGATGCTAATCGGGTGACATACATAATACATACATATTACATCATTGCGCTTTTATTATGTTACGAACCAGCACTTGACGCACGCTTCGCGCGCGAAGCGTGTGAGATTTCACATATTAAAAGTAGAGAAAGTCGCACGCAAATCGCACTCAAAGCTCAAAAGCAACATCAAAGCGCTATTATAGTAATAACTTTAAGCACGCTTCGCAAGGGAAGCTTGTGACTATTTTAGCCAGTATCAGATTATTTTTCACTTCAAAACGTTTTGGAATGTTCTTCTAATTGATTGGATGATGTTGGAAAAACTGCCTACGAAAAAAAATTTATTAGGTGATCGTGAAAAAACCACCTACGAAAAACACATTATTAAATGGATAGTATCAAAAACAACTGCCTACGAAAAAAACACATTTATTGGGCGATAGGGAAAAAATCCTAAGAAAAAATCAACCTTTAATGGCTGATAATGAAAAAAACCGTCTAAAAAAACCAAACTTTCAATGGCTGATATAAAAAAAAGAAGATAAAGTAAAGAAAACACGCCGATGTACTACTTCGGTGATTTATTTATTTTCAATTTGTTCATATTGAGTTATGACGTATGCTTAAAATATATCTGCAAAGCGTCGAACCTTCCAATAATAGGAATAATATTAGAAAATTAGTTAATATTCGTAAATAATAATATTATTAATAATTAAAATTAGAGGAATAATAAATGCAAAATAGTAAACTAATGTCGTTAATAATAATTTCATTAAATATATCCGCAAAGCGTCGAACTTTCCAATAATAGGTGTAATATTTGTAAAATATTTAATCTTCGTTAATAATTTTTATTTCATTAAATATATCCGCAAAGCGTCGAACTTTCCTATAATAGGAATATTATTAGCAAAATAGTTAATCTTCGTTAATAATAATAATTAAAATAAGAGTAAAAACCGAACACGAAAAACAAAATATTTATTGTATAAATAAATTGTCGTTAATAATAATTTACATCTTTTTTAAAATTGGGAAAATCCCGCCGACTACTACTACGGTGATTTATATATTTTCAACTTGTTTATATTCAGCGATGACGTACGATGCATTATATATATCCGCAAAGCGTTAAACTTTCGCGGCTAATAACTTTGTATTTAAACATTTTAACAAAAAAGTGCTTTAACAAACCGTGTTCAGCGTCTCATAGTCTGTTAACGTGAGTTTTTTCAGACCTGCAGATGCTAATCGGGTGACATAATACATATTACATAATACATAATACATCATTGCGCTTTTATAGTAGGAACCAGCACTTGACGCACGCTTCGCGCGCGAATCGTGTGAGTTTTTACATATTAATAGTAAAGGTAGTCGCACTGAAATAGCACTCTAAGCTCAAGAACAACACCAATGCGTTTATATAGTAAAACTTTACGCACGCTTCGCAAGCGAAGCATGTGACTATTTCAGCCAGTAGCAGATTATTTTTCACTTCAAAACGTTATAGAATAGTCTTCGAATTGATTGGATGATTTTGGAAAAACTGCCTAAGAAAAAAACCTTAAATGGACGATACTGAAAAAATAGCCTACGAAATAAACCACATTTATTGTGTGATAGTGAAAAACCGAATACGAAAAACACAATATTTATTGGATGTGAACGGGAAAAACAGCCTACGAAAAAAACAACATTTAATGGGTGATAGTGAAAAACCGCCAACGAAAAACACAATATTAAATGGATAGTATCGAAAAAAACAGCCTACGAAAAAAACAACATATTTTGGGTGATAGTGAAAAAAAAGCCTAAGAAAAAACCCAAACTTTAATGGCTGATAATGAAAATAACAGCAAACAGCCTACAAAAAACTCAACCTTCAATGGCTGATATTGGGAAAACCCGCCGATGTACTACTTCGGTGATTTATTTATTTTTTTTTTTTTTTTTTTATAATAGTTTATAGTCCTTTACACCAAGTGTTTTAAGACTGAAACGGCTGTGTCAGAAGCACCTAAGTACTACCAGTCGTGGATCATAATTTGATCCTTTTAACTTTTCCCTCCTCCATTCTCCAGGCTTGGGACTGGCTTGCAAAAGCAAGGCGGAGTTCGGTGATTTATTTATTATCAACTTGTTTATATTGAGTTATGACGTATGCTCAAAATATACCCGCAAAGCGTCGAACTTTCCAATAGGAATAATATTAGCAAATTAGTTAATTTTCGTAAATAATAATATTATTAATAATTAAAATAAGAAAAATAATAATTACAAAATAGAAAAATGGCTTTAATAATAATTTCATTAAATATATCCGCAAAGCGTCGAACTTTCCAATAATAGGAATAATATTAGCAAATTAGTTAATCTTCGTTAATAATACTATTATTAATAATTAAAATAAGAGGATAAATAATTGCAAAAATAGAGAAATGTCGTTAATAATAATTTCATTAAATATTTCCGCAAAGCGTCAAACTTTCCAATAATAGGAATAATATTAGCAAAATAGTTAATCTTCGTTAATAATAATAATTTGTCGTTAATAATAATTTACAACTTGTTTAAAATTGGGAAAACCCGCCGACTACTACTTCGGTGATTTATTTATTTTTAACTTGTTTTTATTGAAAGATGACGTACGATGCATTATATATATCCGCATAGCGTTAAACTTTCGCGGCTAATAACTTTTTATTTAAACAATTAAACAATAAAGTGTCCTAACAAACCGTGTTCAGCGTCTCATAATCTATCAACGTGAGTTTTTTCAGACCTGCAGATGCTAATCGGGTGAGAATCAAATAAATGACCCGGCGCTAATAGTAAGAGTGAGACTGAAATACAAGTGATGAGATATAGAAATTATACTGAGCGTGATTTTTTTGAGTGCTTGAGCTTTCGGTCTTACAAGGACCTTCTTCAGAAGCGATTTATTATTTTGATTTTTTTTTTATTATTATAGTTTATAGTCTTTTACACCATGTGTTTTAAGACGCGAAAACAAAATCAAAATGAAAAGAATACTTATTTACACTAAATAATTTTTCTCTATATTTACAGTTCTTTAGGATTATTTTGTATCCATTTATAGATGATGTCGTGGCATATTTCCGAGTTCAGTATGGTTTGGAGTGTAGTTGGTTTTTGGATCCTTTTACAAAAGTTCCCAAGTTCCATTCCTCGTTGTGTCGTTTCTTCGCAGTGCAGCAACCAGTGCTCGATTGTTTCCTCTGTTCCGCAGGTTTCGCACAAACCTGTCTCATGAAGATTCATTCTCTTCAAATTTTGTTTCAGCCGACATTTTCCAAGTCATAGTCGGGAAATGATGACTTCCTTTTTTCTGTTTGTTCTCTTGAATTTAATTTTATTTGAGACTTTTTTTTCGAGAGACCAGTAGTGTCAACTTTCTTGTGCAGAATCCCATCTGGTCTGCCATTCGTTCAAAAGCTCTCTGCGTATTGTTCTTTTCATGTCAAATATCTCTGGCATAATCTCAATCTCTATTTCGGGATGTTTGGTGGCTTCTTTGGCAAGGCAGTCTGCCATTTTATTTCCACGTATGCCCACGTGGCTAGGTACCCAAATCAGGGTAATTGTTTTCCCTTCTTTTGAGAGGTTGGATGCTAGTGTTAGGACTGATTCCACAAGAGCAGATGTTTGAGCATTTGCGGAATTTTTCAATGATATCATAGAGCTATATGAATCCGTAAATAGGGCTATTTTATGTGGACCGTCTGGTTGTGCCATCCACTCCAAGCCGCATTTTATAGCTGTTAGCTCAGCCGTATAAATACTAACGTCATTCGTGACTCTCTTAGCTATTTTCATATCTTTTTCCGGGATATAAATTCCCACAGCTGCTACATTGTCTATCTTAGATGCATCTGTGTACATATGTGTCGAATCTGTATATGTAGCAATCAGTTCCTTAGCTCTTTGGACAATTGACGGATCATCCTTCTTTAACCCCACCAGCCCTTCGTTAAAAAGAGGTGGAATAAGTTTCCATGGTGGAGTTGGAGAAGGATTTAAGGGGACTGGATTGAATTTGTCAACTATTTTGTTCAATGCCGCTGTTCTTTTGGCTGCTGGATGTTCAGCTTTTTTCACTTTTCGGTGAAAGAACCATCGCCATTTAACCTCTTCTTGTCCTCTGGGGGGTACAAAGACGTCTTTTGTCGGATGGTTTGGAATGATCTTGGTTTTAGTGGCAAGGTTTGTAATTAACATCTTTCGTCGTATATCGAGTGGAGGATCTCCGCATTCTATTTGTAGAGCGGCTAAACTGGTTCCAACCATTGCCCCGCAAGCTGTTATTGAAGGTAATAAAAAGGAAAAGGTTTATATATATATATATATTTTACGCGATAAAAATATATATATATATATATATATATATATATATATATATATATATATATATATATATGGTATATATACATATATATACGGGCTGGATTTATATATATATTATATATATATATATACATGGTATATGTATATGGCTTATATATATAAATATATATATATATGGTTTATATATATAATATAATGGTATATATATATATGATCTATACATATATATATATATGATTTACATATATATATATATATGGTATATATATATGGTCCATATATAAGGACCATATACATAATTATGCATTGAGCGGGTCTTTTTGGGGGAGTGAGCGGGAATTTTTTTTGAAAAATTATTGAATTTTAAGGTGCTTGGGGGAGTGAGCGGGTCTTTTGGGGGAGTGAGCGGGAATTTTTTGAAAATTCTAGTGAATTTTCTGGTGCTTGGGGGAGTGAGCAGGTTTTTGGGGGAGTGAGCGGGAATTTTTTGAAAATTCTAGTGAATTTTCTGGTGCTTAGGAGAGTGAGCGGGTCTGTTTGGGGAGTGAGCGGGAAATTTTATGAAATATCTAGTGAATTTTATGGTGCTTGGGGGAGTGAGCGGGTCTTTTGGGAAAGTGAGCGGGAATTTTTTGAAAATTCTAGTGAATTTTCTGGTGCTTGGGGGAGTGAGCGGGTCTTTTGGGGGAGTGAGTGGGAATTTTTTGAAAATTCTAGTGAATTTTCTGGTGCTCGGGGGAAAACCCGCTTTGAAAAATATTTTACTTCGCTGATTTGTTTATTTTCAACTTGTGATGACGTACGATGCATTATATATATCCGCAAAGCGTTAAACTTTCGCGGCTAATAACTTTTTATTTAAACATTTTTAACATAAAGTGGCTTAACAAATTGTGTTCAGCGTCTCGTAATCTATCAACGTGAGTTTTTTCAGACCTGCAGATGCCAATCGGGTGACATACATATTACATCATTGCGCTTTTATAGTAGGGAATTAGTCGCACTCAAATCGCACTCTAAGCTAAAAAACAACACCTATTCGCTATTATAGTAATAACTCTACGCACGCTTCGCAAGCAAAGCGTGTGACTATTATAGCCAGTTGCATATGAACACGTTCTATAAAATAGTAAATTGTCGTTTTTCGTAATTTATAATATTATTAATAATTAAAATAATAGGAATAATAATTACAGAATAGAAAAATGTCGTTAGTAATAATTTCATTAATTATTTCCGGAAAGCGTCGAACTTTTCAATAATAGAAATAATATTAGCAAAGTAGTTAATCTTCGCTATTAATAATAATTAAAATAAGAGGAATAATAATTGCAAAATAGTAAATTGTCGTTAATAATAATTTACAACTTGTTTAAAATCGGGAAAAACCCGCCGACTACTACTTCGGTGATTTATTTATTTTCAACTTGTCTATATTTAGCTATGACGTACGATGCATTATATATATCCGCAAAGCGTTAAACTTTTGCGGCTAATAACTTTTTATTTAAACAATTTAACAAAAAAGTGCCCCAACAAACCTTGTTCAGCGTCTCATAATCTAGAATCTATGTAAACAACCGGCTGTTTTTTTTTCAATCGTTCGCTTCTTTTGACATTGTGCGTTAAGTGAAGTAGGATAAAATCGTTAAACATAGCTTTCTGTTTGTCGTTTCTGTTGAAAGATTTTTCAAAGATCGGTGGTTTGTGAAAGCGTTGGTCTTATTAAGCGGTGAGCGACAATGGAGGTGCCTAGCTTCGGAAGTTGCGGCGCATACAGTGTCGACTTCGGAAAGGGAGATTCCGTGATGGCTTGTGATCTATGTAAGACGAGCTATCATGCAACTTGCGCCAGGATAACAAAAAATCGCCAACAATTACTGGTCGAAAAAAAGAATAATCTCCGTTGGTACTGTGACGAATGTGGATCAAAGATTACATCCATCGTCCAGAGAGTTAACTTGTTAGAAGTTGCGGTGGGAAAGTGCGGTATAGAGTTGGAAGATTTAAAATTGCAAACTAAAATTGGCACAGAAGGACTTTCGACAGAAATAAAGATTTTGAACGTCAAAATCACGCAAATGGAAGAATTCATAAAAATAATAATTTCAGATGAAGTAAAGACAAAAGTATCTGATGAAGTAATTGCCTCAAAGAAAAGCTGGGCGGAAGTTGTAAGTAAAAACCTGGAGAAAATTACTGTCCTAGAAAACGGCATAAGAACAGTTGTTAAAAATGTTGATGAAAATCAGCTGTTGGTGGCAGAAAGAGAAAAGAGGAAAAATAATCTTATGCTCTACAGATGCCCAGAGTCCGAGACAAATCCTAAGGATGATAAAGAGTTCTGCTCATAAATGTTTGGACATTTGACAGGTGGAGTGGTTGGTGCTGCAGATGTGAAAGATGTTTTCAGAATAGTTCAAAAGTGTGAAAACAGAGATAGACCACTGTTGGTTAGACTACACAATTATGCGCCATAGAATTTGATAATGGAAAATGTCAGAAACCTAATGAATAGTAAATTCGAAAGGATTGGTGTTGCACATGATCGGTCACAAAATGACAGAGATTCTCAGAAAAAGTTGGTGCAGGAGGCTAATGACAAACAAAGCCAATGTTCGGGGGAATACAAATATATGGTAAGAGGGCAACCCGGTCTTATGAAGATTGTAAGACTGAACATAAAAACAATCAAAGTATCAAAATAAGATCAGTTCCATGTTTTTATTCAAACGTGGATAGTTACTCGAATAAAAGAACAGAATTGATGCTGTACATAAAATCATTAAAAGTATTTCCAAAATTGATCATGCTGAGTGAAGTAAACCCTAAACATTCGAATTACAAAGCTCTGGAAAGTGAATTCAGTCTGGATGGTTTCAACATGGTGAGTAAAGGATTCTACGAACACGGTAAACGAGGTATAATTATTTATGTAAACAGAGATTTAAAATGTTCTTTTCATGAGCTGGACTCAAATTTTGAAGAACACGTGTACTACAAAATAGAAAATGAAAAATCTTGCATACACATTCTGGTTGTTTATAGATCTCTTGGCAGCGATGAAGAAAATGACAAAAATCTGATAACTCTTTTAGATAAATTTATGGCTTTCAGGGGTGATCATCTGATAATTGGAGATTTCAACTTACCACGAGTAAACTGGACAGAGATGATGGCTGAAGATAGAAGTGGTACAATGTTTGAAAAAAAATTAATAGACTGTTTAAGAACTTATTATTTGAAACAACATGTCATGGAGCCAACAAGAATTAGAAGTACTCAGAAGTCTAATATTTTGGATCTTCTGATTACGGACGACGATTTTGTAACTAATTTGGAAATTGGAGAACCAGTGGCCAAAAGTGATCATTGTACATTACAGTTTGACGTCGGTTTCGAAACAAGTCTGATAGTGCAAAAATCAAAAAGAATGTATCCAAGAGGTGATTATGATTCAATGAGAAAACAAGTTCTTAGAGATCTAAAAATACACAACCTCAGCAGCCAAGCTGGTTTTGATCTGGATGAAAAATGGAAGGAAATGAAATATGCAATAGAAACCTCAGTGGAAAAATATGTTCCAATGTCAGTAAATCTAAGATATAAAACAGTCATACCAGCAGACTTGAAGATTAAAATTATAGAAAAAAAATTAATTGTGGAAAAAATTTGTAAAATTCAAGACAGCTGACTCAAAATTTAAATATAATAAGACGAGAAATGAAGTATCAAGTATGATTAGAAAACTACATGAAGATATTCAGAAAAAAGTGGCAAAAAATAGTAAAAAGAACCCTAAGGCTTTTTGGAGTTACATAAACAGATTTAGAAAAAGCAAAGAGCAAAATAATCATCTGAAAACATTGCTAAATGGTAAGGAAGTGACAGTGAAAGGTGATCGTGAAAAGGCAGAACTACTGGCAGATTTGTTTGCATCTGTTTACCTGAGGGAACCTGATTTCAACCCAAATGACCTCGAAGTTGAAATAAAATTGCCTGAACATAAAATGGAGACTTTGATTATCAATGAAAACATGGTTAACAGGAGATTGAAGAAATTGAACGTTTTCAAAAGTCAGGGTCCAGATGGTTTGCACCCAAGAGTTTTGCATGAGTTGAGTGATGTATAACTTCGGATATGGAAAAAATAATGAACTGCTCTATGGAAAATGAAAAAATTCCTTTAGAATGGAAGCAAAGTGAAGTTGTTGGATTACACAAAAAAGGATCGAGGACCGATGTAAGGAACTACATGCCTATTTCGCTGACATGTTTTTGTTGCAAGGTAATGGAGACATTTGTGAAAGAACATTTGCTGAATTATTTTACAAATAACAACTTCTTTAAAAAAGAGCAATATGGCTTCTTGAGAGGTAGATCTACTGTGCTTCAGCTTCTGAAATTTCTTGATGATGTTACTCAAAGTTATGACGAGGGAAATGAATGTCATGTAGTTTACACTGATATCGAAAAGGCATTTGATAGAGTTCCACATAACAGGCTGTTATATAAGCTGAAGATATACGGTGTTGATGAGAAAACATTGTCATGGATTTGTAGTTTCCTGGTCAATAGATCTTTCCGAGTACAAATGAACGATTCTTTATCAGAATGGTTAAATGTCAAGAGCGGAGTTCCACAAAGTAGTGTGTTGGGACCGATTCTGTTTGTGATTTATGTTAACGATTTGGTTGATGTGATGGAAGGGGCTAGTGGAATGCTGCTGTTTGCCGATGATACAAAGATGTACAAAACAATCCTGAAGAAAGAAGACTGCCACCAACTGCAGAGTTGTATCAACAGGGCCATGGCATGGTACTTAAATTTGGTGGTAAAGTGAGGTTTGATCATACTTATACTATGAATGAAAGAAACATAAATAAAGTGGAATCGATTAAGGATCTGGGTGTGACTTTTCAGCATGATTTGAAATTCAAGATACACATATCTGATGTGATAAACAAGGCCTATTCAACACTCGGAGTGATTAGAAGAAACTTTAACCTGTTGGATAAAACGTCATTCACGAGTCTGTATACGTCGCTGGTAAGAAGCAGGCTTGAGTATGCCGTTAGTATCTGGTCGCTTCAGGCAATTGGGTTAATGAAGGTATTGGAAAAAGTACAAAAGAGGGCAACGAAAATACTGAAACAGTGTAAATATATGAACTACAGACAAAGGATGAAATACTTGAACTTGCCTACCCTAAAGTACAGAAGAGACCGGGGTGACATGATCGAGACCTTTAAAATTCTCAAGGGTTTTTACTATAAAAATTGTTCTCCAGCATTAAAGTTGATGGAAACAAAGAGAACGAGAGGACCCTCCTTCAAACTAGTCGTTCTACAGGCACATAAAGACATAAGGAAATACAGTTTTCCCTCAAGAGTGACCAGTTTATGGAACAATTTGAAGAATAAAGTAGTTTGCTCAGAAACAATTAATGATTTTAAAAATAATTTAGATGAGGCGTGGTTGACGAGGAGACATGTGTGGTGATTGTGCAGCGGTTGATTGTGACTGAGAGGCAAAAAGGCAATGTGCCTTACGCCTTATTCAATTAATAATAATAATAATAATAATAATAATAATAATAATAATAATAATAATAATAATAATAATAATAATAATAATAATAATAATAATAATAATAATAATAATAATAATAATAATGATAATAATAATAATAATAATAATAATAATAATAATAATAATAATAATAATAATAATAATAATAATAATAATAATAATAATAATAATAATAATAATAATAATAATAATAATAATAATAATAATAATAATAATAATAATAATCTAGATTGAGTATTAAACGTCAAAAAATGGCATTAAGCGCCGCCTTTAATGCCGCTATGGCATTAGAGGAAATAAAAATGGCATCAAGTGCCGAACGAATGGTATTAAAGGTCAACAAGTGGGTTGCCAGGCTAAGTCGTTTTATTGCGCGCAAAATTCAAAGAGTTCTTTTGATTTTAACTTTTAAAATAAAGTTTATATAAAATTGATAACAAAAAATCTGTTAACTATTTACTTAGGAAGTAATTTTAATAAAACATTTTAGATGAAAAATTTTAGATATTTGCCGCTATAATGTTACAGCACAAGCGGGTAATTTTCCGCTTGTCACAATAGTTAGTAACAATAATTAAAAGTTTAGTTAATCGGTTTGATAAAGCAGTCACGATGTTAGTATTAAAAGTTATAATTATTCAAATATCCTGCTTTTTGGTTAATTTACACCAGTTCTTCAATCCGAGTCTCGGCAGATGGATTGAGAGACGACTTTCTTGATAGTATATATTATATTATTATATTTATATTTTACTTATAGCAATTTATAAATTTATATCTATTACTGTCTGCCATTTCTTATACTAATAATTATAAAATAGAGTAATTCCCTAATAGTGTTACTAGCTTAGCATGCTGGATTTAATTAACTAACTCAGACTGATATATTTTCAAAGTAGCAATAAAAATAAAAAACCTATCTTTATTAGAACTCTTTTTTAAACCATTTATTTGTCACTTAAAAAATGATTCTATCTATTCAAGTGAAAATATTAGCATTATTTCCTGGTAATTGCTGTTAGTTCTACAGACTCCATAACATTTTTTCAGTTACAGTTACACATTGTTTCATAGTATATTTGAAACAAGTAATTTAGAAAACCAGATATAGTAAACATATGAAAACATTCATACTAGGCAGATATTAATAATTATAATAAGGAAATTTATTTTATTTCATTTAACAAATTTATTCCCAGGTACTTTATACAGTATGGAAATAATAACAGAGGAGCTAAAAAAGTGTTGTCAAACTCTTAATTAAATATATCTTTGAAGTTTTGCCATCAGAAGTATAAACTGTTCAATTTGAAATCAAGTGCCTTTTATTTAACTGAAACAACACAAAATTGCAACTTCAATGAATTTCTAAACATTTCTTATTTGGATTGTACTGTTTAAATAACATTACATGCCACTGAAGTGTTTCCATTTCAATTAATTCTATGTTTTGGTCTTGTATTCGATGTCAAAATTTGTCAACAGGTTTCTATGGATACTATATTAATATTTTAACACTTTTGCTCATTGTTCTTGCTATTTATGTCATTTTTTCCAAAAGAATGAATAGTAGTAGCTCATGATATAGCTCATTTTTTTTTAGAAATTTAGCAGCAATAGATAAGAAATTTATACATTCTTAGTATTTTTGTTTATTTTTTCATTTATTTTAAGGTGTATTCTTTGTTGTCTTTTTGTTTTTAGCAGTTGAAATAAATACAAATTTAATTCATTTTGATTTGTCTGTTTTGTTTGCAGGTTGTCTTGCTCATTGTGTAGTCGTTATTTCTTCTCTGGTCTCTACTGCTATCTGTAGTTATATTTTTAATGCATTTCTTAAATTACACATCTGTGGTTCACAAAAGCAAACTGGTTAGTATAGTTGACAGAGGTGCTTTTGAGTTTGAGGCTCCATGTTCAAATCTAATCTTTTTGTCATTTATTACTTAAGAATATCTTTATTTCAATAACGAATGAATAGTAAAACAGCTCAACTTTAACTAAAGGATAATAATTAATATGTGAAAAAGTAAGTCTAGTAAGTTAAAAGCCATTTGCTGGAGGGATTCACACTGTTTTATTTTTTATTGCCTCATGAGATGGACATGCTTACCAACAGATAAAAAAATCAAACATAATTGTGGTGTTTTTAACATTATTATTATTAATTAAACGATGAGAAATGGTAAATTAATATTTCATAAGAAAATAGTTATAACTCAATGGGTATTTATATGACATTTTTGCTGTGAAGTAATTCTCGAAGGTCAGCTTAGATAAACAGATGTGGAAAAAAGAGTTAATAACCCGGAAAAATTGGTAGAAGAGAATACCAAGGAAATCGAGAAGAAAATCGAAAGCAATCTAGAAATAAAATTGAACAATCTGGTCAAACAAGGACAGACTGGTTGCCAATCCCAAGAAAGAATTCATTCTGTTGAGCATGTCAAGACCCCGGCTTTTGATGGCACTGTGTCATGGTCCGTCTACAAAGCTCAATTTGAAATTGCTGCCAGGAAAAATAACTGGTTAACCAGCCATCAGAAGGCAGAAAATCTGGTATTTTCCTTGAGGGGAGAAGCTTTACAGCTTCTCGAGCTTATTGTAGATAGAAATGATTACGATGCGATCGTAAGGATTCTCGAGAACAGATTCGGTAATCAACGCGCGCCCGAAATTTTTCGAGCTCAACTCAAGAGTTGACGCCAGAAACCCGAAGAAAGCATGCAACAGCTGGAAGCGGATATAGAACGGCTTGCTAATCTGGGATACCCCTTGTGCCCTCGAAATGTCCTCAACACAATTATTACGGATGGATTCATAGCGGCCTTGAAGAACTCTGAAACCCAAAAGGCTCTTAGGGTTGCCCGCGTAGCTAGTCCCAGCGAAGCTTTGGCATTTGCAATAAATTATGAAACCTCTGTGGAGCCATCTGATAGGTCTCGTCACGTAAAAAAATTGGGAAGCGAGGACGAAGATGAACTGGATGATCGAGTCCGGAGAGTTATTAAGGAAAGAATTAACTGGAAAGGGAATAACTCACCACGCTGCTGGAGTTGTGGAAGACCGGGACATCTACAAAAAGACTGTATAATTTAGATGTTTAGACCCGGGCAACAGGAGAAAATGGATCACTGTAGGCGTAATGATGTCAAACAAGGAAAACCCATAAAGGCCCAATCACACAAGAAAAAATCAGATTCTGTGAAAGTAAAAGATAATTTGCCTTGCAGAGTTGTGCCAGTTACCGTTCTTGGAAAAGGAACAAGTTTATTTGTAGAAGGTAGATTAGGAATGAGAAACTGTAAGTTTATTATTGATACGGGAGCTTCTTGTTCAATCAGAAAGGAGAGGTTTAACAAAGTGGAAAGCACATCTGTTTAAAGACTGCAACAGAAAAGCTTGTTCCAGTAGTTGGTAAAATTCAAGCTGAAATAAGGCTGGGAAATAAGACTTTTCAGCCCCAGTTTCTGGTTGCTGATATAGAAGAAAAATGCCTACTTAGCCTTGACTTTATGAGAATTCAGGGGTTTGCAGTGGACTTAAAAATGGGAACATTCAGACAGGGAAATATGAAAATACCTGTTTGCTATAAAGGCGAAACAAATTCGGTAAAGCGAGTATTGGTAACAAAGAGAATCATTGTACCTGCTCAGTCGGAATCATTGGTTTGGGCAAGAATAGAGAATGAGAAAAACTTAAGAGTTGTTGGGTTCATCGAGCCCCTGAACGGAGTTGAAAAACATGGATTAATGATCGGAAAAACACTGGTACGAACTAGGGTTGTTACAGTTACTGAATCTAAAACTGAAACATTCAGTTAACTGAATCTTTTTAGATTCAGTAACTTCAACTGAAACTGAAACTGAATCTTTTTTTAAAAACTGTAACTGAAACTGAATCTATTGAGAAAACTGAATATAACTGAATCTTTTAGAATAAATATTTTTTATCATTTTATTATATTATTTTTATGTTTGCGGTTAAATGTTTTGATTCTATGGCACGGACGATAACTTCGGTCGGTTAGGAATAGCTCTTTCTTTTTGTTTCGTGTTAGTGTTCTGTTGCTTGCGTTGTTTTTAGAAGATTTTCAATTTTTAGAATTATCAGAATGGAAGATACTTGTGTTAGCAATAACATTGTTATGGACGAATCTACCGAAGAAGAAGTATTGTTTATTCTACAAAATGAGTCGGAATCTGCTTTAGGACCTCCAACGAAAAAACTAGATTCAACAAAACAAGACCTATACTAACCCGGTACATAAAAGGTTTACAGGAGTTGTAGCCGATATTAAGGGCAATATTTGTTCTGTAATTTTGAAGGGTAAAAATGTCAAAAATTTAGAGTCTCACTTGAGGAAGCATGAAATAGAATACGCAGAGTATTTAGAGGAAAAAAATAGCTATGATATCAAAAACACAAAGTAAGTCTATTAAACGACCCTTTTCACATTTAAAAAACCAGGCAACAATTGACAACTGTTTTGTTGTTAAAGAACTCAAAAATGACTGTAACGTCGGTTGTCCGATGAGGAAAATCTTCAACAGGAGCCGGCGTTCAGGTTCTTATTTATTTAGACACCACAAGTTCGGAGGTACCCACAAACTTTATCAGCTCCCAAGGTACAACACACAGAGAAATCAAATCAACAACTTAGCACGAAGTCAGGCACAAAGCACGAAACAATAATTTAATAGCACAAAGCAAAGCACTAAGCACACAGCAACAATTTATTAGCACGAAGCAAAGCACGAAGCACCAAAACCAAAATAATAAAATTTTAAAAACAAATCCGTCCTATCGTCACATAGCATAGAAATAAAAGATAAAATAATAGATATTTAATTTAATACCCCAGATAAAAAAAAATAAATAAAAAAAATAAAAATAATTATTTACGAATTAGTAAAAATTAGTAACAACCGTTACACCTCCCTACCCAAAAAGAGTGTAGTTAAGGGTGGAATGCAATGTTATCAACACCCGTAACTCACGTTACATTATTGTATAGTTTTCTTGATCGTTGTGGAGGGAACCTCAGCGCCGTCGTCTTCTATGGACAGTGACATGAAATCGGCAGGAATGTTGGTTCGTCCCGCCCGGTACTTGAACTGAAGATCAAACTCTTGAAGTGCAAGGGCCCATCTTGTGAGTTTTGCACTTTTCGTCGATACTTCCGTTAGAAACGTAAGGGGATTATGGTCGGAGAAGACCGTGACCTGTGAAAGCAGCAACCACCCTTTGAACTTTTGGAGCGCCCACACCACAGCATAGGCTTCTCTTTCGATGGTTGCCCATCTTTGTTGTGTGTCACTGAGTTTAGCACTGGCAAAGGCGATGGGTTGTTCCTCTCGGTTCGCGTTCCACTGGAAGAGGCAGCATCCAACGGCTCCCGCGTTTGCATCGACAGCCAAACCAAACTCTCGTTGGTAGTCAATTGTGTAGAGGGTGACGGATTCTACGAGGAGTTTTTTGTTACCTAACCGAACGGAGGCCGTAAGATATAGCACTGAACAAGAGGCTGCTCGTCTTTTGTATCGATTAGAACGGCCATCTTCAATCAAGATCTGCTGTAACATGTGTGCGTGAACTGTTAGATAGTTGTTTGCAGCATTTGAATTCAAAACGTGGTAAAACGAAACAGGAGTAGTTCGATCGCTGTTGCTGCTGTCGAAATCGGAGTTTGTCTTTGAGTGAACTCTAAACTTGTTTCGCGGAGAATGTCTGGCACCCTGCGAAGGACTGTTTGAACGAAAACCATCAAGAGCTTCAGTGTCTTCTAATTTGTTTTTTATCACAGGAGAAAATTCGATTTGTTGAAGATCGAGATTAAATTGATTGGTCGACTCTTGAAATTGAGATGCAGATGAAGGAAGCCCGGAAAATGGTTGTGACAATGACGGTGAAGTAGTAGAGGAAGGAGGATGATGAGGTAAATGTGACCTGTTCTGTATTTTACTTTTTTCATTCGTCAGCTGTCTTTGTATTTCATTTATGATCAAAGTTTCTTGATCAACTCTGGGCTGGATATTTGGTGCCTGGTGTAAGTGAATTTGATACGCTGAGGTCCGGCTGCTCTGCATCGGCTTGAGGTCCTGAATCGTTCCATTCGTATTGGCTGGCCTTACTATTTCAACATCTGTTGGCGATGTGCCGCCGTCCTTTTCTATATCTATGGTTGCTGCGGTAGCTGTAACCATTTCGTAGGATTTCAACGCTTGGATTTTTTTGACTACGCTAGGAGTTAAGAGGGTTTCTTCCCGGACGTTATTTACTACTGCAAACCACCGTTTAATTTCCGCCAACTTCACATTCTTCGCGCTCTCTATCTCGGCTAATCTTAAATGCATTTTCCGATCCTCTCTTTCTTTCTCTTCGCTGTTTTCTATCTCCTCTTGTCTTATCCTCTCCGCTAAATCTCTCTCGTACTGTATTCTTTCGGCGTCCGCACTTTCTAATACTCTTGTAAAGCTTAGGTTCTTTATGACTACCTCGGGAGTTAAAAGGGTTTCTTCCCGGACGTTATTTACTACTGCAAACCACTTTTTAATCTCCGCCACATTCTTTGCGTTCTCTATCTCGGCCAATCTTATATGCATCTTCCGATCCTCTCTTTTTTTTCTTCGCGGTCCTCACGCTCCTCTCTTTCTTTCTCTTCGCGGTCCTCACGCTCCTCCTGTCTTATCCTCTCCGCTAAATCTCTCTCGTATTGTATTCTTTCGGCGTCCGCACTATCTAATACTCCTGTAAAACTTATGTTACGCCTTCCTGGCGACTCCTCTCCCTGCGATTCATTTTCAGAATCAATCCGTGAGCCTTTCTCCATCACCATTGATATCGGTGTATTCCATATCCTAACTACCTTAATTGATCACTAACCTACAGCACTGACAATAACTTCGTAATGATCAAAAAAAAAACTAACAGAATCCACACAGAAAATTTCCTTGATTCTTTGGCGAGACTTTGGTTGAGTAGGCCCGTTCCTTGTGATGAAGATCAGCGATGTTGATGCTGACCCTGTCGACTGCGCCAGAAATGTAACGTCGGTTGTCCGATGAGGAAAATCTTCAACAGGAGCCGGCGTTCAGGTTCTTATTTATTTAGACACCACAAGTTCGGAGGTACCCACACACTTTATCAGCTCCCAAGGTACAACACACAGAGAAATCAAATCAACAACTTAGCACGAAGTCAGGCACAAAGCACGAAACAATAATTTAATAGCACAAAGCAAAGCACTAAGCACACAGCAACAATTTATTAGCACGAAGCAAAGCACGAAGCACCAAAACCAAAATAATAAAATTTTAAAAACAAATCCGTCCTATCGTCACATAGCATAGAAATAAAAGATAAAATAATAGATATTTAATTTAATACCCCAGATAAAAAAAAATAAATAAAAAAAATAAAATAATTATTTACGAATTAGTAAAAATTAGTAACAACCGTTACAATGACATTAAAAAAGGCTCCAATGCCTATAATAAGGCTGCCCATGCTATCGCCTCAGCATTTGCTGCAAACAGTTTGCCATTTCTTTTGATCGAAGAACCTTCTATTAAAAATGTGTTTGCAGTTGTGTCGGAAGGTCGTTTACTAACCTTGCCGAACCGACACGATATATCCACAAAAGTGTCCGAATTAGTAAAAGAATTAAAACGATCTGTTGAATTATCATTGAATTCAGCAAAGTATGTGTCAATCACAACAGATGGTCTCGGCCATGTTATTCATCGGTAAGGATGGGAATAACTTGCTATTATTTTGATCGAAACATCAATAAAATAAGAAGAGCTCTTCTGACTTGTAGAACAATTACGCAACTCATTACAGGCTTTGCTCTTAGCAGATGTCAGCATAATTTGGGTGACGACAAGCTGGAAGCTGAAGTCTTTTATAAATTCAAGAAAGAATTTTTAAGCTAAATACATTTTTTAAACATGTCTGTGTTGCAAAGTGTTTTTTATAGTAAATTTCTTCTTGGTAGTTTACCTAAAAAAATTGGAAAAAAAACTGAATCTAACTGTAACTGAAACTGAAACTGAATCTTTAAAGATTCAGTTTACTGAAACTGAAACTGAATCTTTGTAAAGTTTCAGTTACTTTAACTGAAACTGAAACTGAATCTTTTTTCAAAACTGTAACAACCCTAGTACGAACGGAGTCAGGAAGCTACATGCCAGTCAGAGTTATGAATGTGACAGAATGCGACAAGCAAATAACAAAAGGTGATGAAATTGCGGTATGCAGCCCATTCGATCACATAGTGGCATGTACCACAGTGGTTGGTAAAAATAATAATAAAAAAAGAATGAAGTACTTGCAAATTCAGGAACTCCTTGAAGCCGCTAAAACTTCATTAAAACCAATGGACTATGTCAAAGCGGAAAAGCTGATTGAAGAATATTGTGATATAATAGCTATTGACGAAGAAGACAATGGGAAAACAAAGATTGTTGAACACCGAATTCGAACTGGTAATACAGAGCCCATTCGTCAACTGCCACGAAGGCTTCCACTGGCAAAACGAGAAGAAGCTAGAAAGATGCTAGAAAAGATGAAGAAACAAGGAGTTATTGAACCATCCAATAGTCCATGGAGTTCACCTGTAGTACTTGTTAGGAAGAAAGATAACTCGCTATCTTTTTGTGTCGACTACAGAATGTTAAACGAGGTCACACAAAAAGATTTTTTAAATTGTCATAATTTTGTACATTAAACTCTTAGTAAAAAAACCAAAAAAAATTAAAAGGCAAAACAACGCTTGCTGGGTCAGCTAATAATATATAATGGTATTTTAACAAATCCGTCATTTTGACGGGCTATCTCTAGTATTAACTAATACTGATATTGTAGTTCAAACTTGCTACCATAACGACTGGGTCGTGAAGGCATCGTAGTAATGACCTTGCAGTGTCAACAGTTTTGCTATCATGTGTATGGACAATTTCTTCTAAACATTTTACTATCACAGAAACGTTTTGATGGAAAAGAAGCAAGCAATCATGCCTCTCAACAAAACGTGCTTCACTGAAACTTTTCAATCTGGTGGGGCTTCAAAAAAAATTTTTTTTAGCATATACAATTTTTTTAGTAATCTGGTGGGTGGATGCATCCCCAACCCCCTGATGGATTATGAGAATCGTTTATCAATTGATTATTTGCGGGGGTGCAGCCATTAACCAGTGTTGTTTCAGTTAGGGTTTTTCAGTTAGAGTATCAGTTAAAGTTAGCCAATTTAATATTTTTTAGTTAGTATTACAGTTAAAGTTAATATTTTTCATTTGCTCCAGTTAATATTAGAGTTAATAATTTTTTCAGTTACTATTACAGTTAGTATATCAGTTATTAATATAACCCAGTACTGATATTACTAAGCAAACGCTCTCTCAGTTTCACTTCTTGTGCATCTGAATTCCATTTTTTTGGTTAATAAAAGCAGTGTGCTACTCTGGTTAACCGTGTTTCCTATATCATTTTCGATTGAGAAACTGGCTATACAGGGTAAAGGGCTTGCCGGGGGACATGAGGATAGTAAAGCTGAAAAGAAACTGAATATAGTGGAGCATGGTGAAAAGAAGAAGGTGGCACTCAAGAAAATGGAAAGAAGAAACAATGAAAAAAAAAGATAGAAGAGATTTGACTACGGTGGACGAAGGCAAAAAAATATGTAAATGTTTTTATGCTAATGTAAGAAGTCTGGCTAATAGGATAAAAATGGCTGAATTGGAAATATATGTGAAAAATGAAAACCCAAATATTATTGGCTTAACAGAAACCTGGACAAACAATAAAATCAGTGATGATGAACTAAAGTTAGTAGGCTATGATATGTTTAGAAAAGACAGAGAAAATCAAAATAATACTAGCCATGGTGCTGGGGGTGTACTGTTGTAGGTGAAAAATGATTTGAATGCAGTGAAAAGAGAGGACCTAAACAACAGAAAATTTAAAGAAAGCGTGTGGTGTGAATTGAAGCTGAAAACATATAAATTAATAATTGGGGTTTGCAACAGAACTCCGAGTTCTAATGAAGATGCAGACAAGGGATTGTGTGAATTGATTTCCAAGGCAAATGAAAAGCCAGTGATCATTATAGGAGATTTTAATTACCACGTTAATTGGGATACTCTTGAGGGTCAGACACACAAAGACGAGTAATTTCTACACTTCATTAATGATGAGTTTTTGACACAGCTGATCAGAGCACCAACAAGAGGAAGAAATACTCTTGACTTATTATTAACTTCTGAAGAAAATATAGTTGAAAATATAATAGTGGGTGAATGTTTTGGTACAAGTGACCACCAGATTATCAGATGGGATTTGACAATAAGTGATATTAAGCAAAGAATATCAAAAGATGTTAGATACAACTACTTCAAGGCTGATTATGATAACATAAGAAAATGTATCATAAATAAAAATTTAATGAGCAAAATAACTGGATTGAATGTAGAAAATAGCTGGAAAGTGTTTATTCAAAGCATGCAAGAAGTCATTGAGGGACAGGTTCCAATTCAGAAAAACTGGAATAATAAAAATCCATGGGTGACGAGACTGATAATTAAAAAGCAAAGAGCAAAATGTAAAGTATGGAAAAAATATCGAGATCTAAATTGTACCATTGGAAGGGATAATTCAAACACAGAAAAATTAAAGGAATTAAAAGAAAAATACAAAAAGAAAAGAAATGAAGTGAAAAAAACAATTAAAATGGCCATATTGGAGTATGAACAGAAACTGGCAAACAATATAAAAATGGATTGCAAAAGTTTTTACAAATATGTGAAAAGTAGACAGAAGAAAAAAGACAAAGTAGGTCCATTAAAAGATGACAAAGGGCAGGTAATAACGAACGATAATGAAACAGCAGACATTCTAAATAACTACTAAATAACTTTGGATCTGTTTTTACTAAAGAAGATATCCAAAATATCCCTAAGGCTAAAGATTTGTTTCAAAGTGATACAGACGAATTAATAACTGAAGTTGTTTTTACAAAAATGCAAGTTGTTGAAATGCTAAGAAAATTGAAAACTGATAAAAGCCCTGGGATGGATGAGCTGCACACAAAGTTCTTGCTTGAGGTCAGAAATGAGATCGGAGATGTGCTGGCAGAATTGATGAATAGGTCCATGCAAACTGGGGAGGTCCCGCAGAACTGGAGGGATGCTGTTGTGGTGCCACTGTTCAAAAAAGGCAACAGAAGCGAAGCCTGCAATTACAGACCAGTTAGTCTTACCAGTATTGCTTGCAAAATTATGGAAAAAATGATTAAAAATGAAATTGTGATTCCTCTGGAGAAATATAAATTAATTAAAAATAGTCAGCATGGATTTGTAAAGAAAAGATCGTGTTTGTCAAATTTGTTGGATTTTTTTGAAGAAGTTTATGGAGGTATGGATGCATGTCAGTCGGTGGATGTGATTTATTTAGATTTTGCCAAGGCCTTCGACACGGTTCCTCATCAAAGGTTGTCTTCAAAGTTAAAAGCAGTTGGTATAGGTGGTAATCTGTTAAGGTGGATAGATTGTTGGTTGCTGGATAGAAGACAAAAAGTGGGAGTGAGAGGAAGTTTCTCGAAATGGATGAAAATAACCAGTGGAGTGCCTCAAGGTTCTGTGCTTGGACCACTTCTTTTTGTTGTCTATATAAATGACCTTGATGAAGGAATAGCAGCTAAAATATCAAAATTTGCCGACGACACTAAATTATGCAAAACAGTGTGCAATAGTGACGATGTCGAAGTGATGAGAAACGATCTTGGGCAGTTATTCAAATGGTCGCAGGAATGGCAGATGCGGTTCAATATTGACAAGTGTCATGTTATGCACTTGGGTAGAAGAAATCCAAGATATAAATACGAGTTAGAAGGGATACAGCTAAAAGAAACGAAAGAAGAAAAAGATCTTGGCGTATTAGTAAATGAAGATGCTAAACAGTCTAGACAATGTGCAGAGGTTGCAAAGAAGGGAAACAGAATTTTGGGCATGATCAAAAGAACCATAGTCAGCAGAGATAAAGATACAGTTTTAAGACTATATAAATCTCTAGTTAGGCCACACTTGGAATACTGTGTGCAGGCATGGAGCCCTTGTCTTAAAAAAGATATCTACATAATTGAAAAAGTGCAAAGACGAGCTACAAAGATGATTGCTGAGTTAAAAGGACTGAATTATGAACAACGTTTGAGTAGATATAATCTGACCACACTTGAAAAGAGGAGGACTAGAGGAGACTTAATTGAGACTTACAAATTATTGAACGGATTGGTTGACCTAAATCTGGGAAGATTTTTTGAGAGATCGAGATACAAAAGTACCAGAGGGCACAACTTTAAGCTATATAAGAAAAGGGAGAGTTCAATGAAACATAAATTCTTTAGTGCAAGAGTGACGAATGAATGGAATAAATTGGAGAATGAAGTTGTGAATGCTGAAACTGTTGAAGAATTTAAAATTAAATTATGTAAATATGGTTTTTAAATGTTTGATAGTGGATCTCACACACGATTATTATTAATTGTTCTGATTCACGTTATGTTATGATTAGTTTGCGCTTGGCCTCTAGCTTTTTGCGACTTTTCTCCAAAACCTTAAGTTCTTTTGCCACTTCCTCATGTCTATGACTTAGATGATTTACTTTTCAACAGAGCTACGCAAGTTTCGACCACGTGAGCTTCCGAATCTTTTTCTCCCAAACGTTGCACCGGCTTTTATCAATAGAGGGTTCGTAACTTAAATAACGCCAAACTCCATTTTCTTGTTTTCGGCCAGAATTTAATTTTAACATTGTTCATACGTCGTTAAATGCAAATAAAGCGATAAAACAAGTAAATTAAAAACGAATTTTTAAAACCAATGCTCTTATATGTAATTAAAACACAAATTTTGCAATCAATTTTTTCTTATATTACTCTTTTGATTTATGTTAAAGTCTAATATCTTAATTATATCGAAATATCGAAATTAATTAAAATTATCTAAATTAATTGACTTATTGTAAAACTAATAATTGAACATTGCATTGTCTTCTATTTTAAGCATGTATGCAAAATTTGAAAAAATCTATCATCAGGAAGTGACTCAAAAATTGATTGCAAGATTTGAAACAGACAGAGAAACAAACAGACAGTCAGAGAAACAGAGACGACGAGTTAATAAAAGCATTGGTAATAATAATAAAATATCATCAAAAAGCATCGAATTTAAATATCTCAACTATTTTCATGAAAATTTCGTACACGCTTGAGAATCGCGGTCAGTGAGTGTGGTTCGTGTTATCTTGGTAAAATAGTCTGCCAGTCGGTTAGCGTTTTGTGGTCAAGAAAACCCTCAAGAAAACCCTCAAGAAAACCTTCAAGAAAACCCTCAAGAAAACCCTCAAGAAAACCCTCAAGAAACCCCTCGATAAAATCCTCAAGAAAATTAACTAAATTAATTGACTTATTGTAAAACTAATAATTGAATATTGCATTGTCTTCTATCTTGAGCATGTGTGCAAAATTTGAAAAAAATCTATCATCAGGAAGTGACTCAAAAATTGATTGCAAGATTTGAAACAGACAGAGAAACAGACAGAGAAACAGACAGAGAAACAGACAGAGAAACAGACAGAGAAACAGACAGAGAAACAGACAGAGAAACAGACAGAGAAACAGACAGAGAAACAGACAGAGAAACAGAGCCGACGAGTTAATAAAAGCATTGGTAAAAAGCAAATCATAGTAGAGATAAAAGACACGAGTGGGTCCGGTTACCAAATAAAAACAAAAGAAATAAAATTTTGGCGCAATTCTGTATTGGATTTTCCGAAAACATTTTTTTTTCAGTTTTTATTACAGTTACTACTTTTTTTTTACTATTAGTATTACAATTAAAGTTAATATTATTTTTCAGTTAAAGTTTCAGTTAGTACTTAACTTAAATCTCTTTTTTCAGTTATTAGACCAAATTCAGTTAAAGTTACGCTTAACTGAAACAACACTGGTCCATGAGCTCGTGACAGAATACGCTGATCTATTCCGTGATGTTGGTAAACTGACAGATTTTCAAGTCAAACTCCACATCGACGGCACCATACAACCAGTCGCACAGCCTCATCGTCGTGTACCATTCCATGTTCGTCAACAACTAGAGGATCAGCTCAAGCACGACGAAGAACTTGACATCATTGAAAGGACCGAAGGAGCTACTCCGTGGGTGAGTTCAGTCGTTGTCGTAACCAAGCCCAAGGACGAAGCTGGTCAAAAACGTGTCTGCGTCGATATGCGTCTAGCTAACACAGAAATTAAACGTGAGAGACATATTACGCCAACTATAAATAAGCTGATCAATGATCTGAAAGGTGCAGCTGTATTTTCTAAACTAGATTTAAACCAAGGATACAATCAACTCGAACTTGCACCTGAATCACGTTACATTACAACATTTTCAACCCATGTTGGATTGCGTCGATACAAACGTCTCAACTTCGGCATTTCATGCGCTGCCGAGATCTTTCAGAATGCGATTCGTGAAACACTAAGTGGATTAACTGGCGCAATCAACATTAGTGATGATATTCTCGTCTACGGTAAAACCGAGCAGGAGATGTTCAACAATCTGCGTGCTGTTTTTCAACGCCTGAGAGAAAAAGGATTAACTCTTAATAAGCAGAAGTGCGTTTACGCAAAACGCAATGTAAGATGAAGATGATTCATCTTACGTATTTTCATAGTATTTGTTTATTTTATTTTATTATGTGTGCATTTTATTATGATTGGATATGTCGAAACAATAAGTCATATATATATATATATATATATATATATATGTTTATATATATATATGTATGTGTGTACGTGTGTGTGTTTATTATTTTTTTTTATCTAGGAATTTATATATATATATGTGTATATATATATACGTGTGTGTATATATATATATATATCTTTTTCCGGAATTTTAAGATTACGATTAGGAATATTATTTTGGGTATGAATTTTGAGAATTTAGACAGTGTGTTAAAAGTTGAGTGTTCGAGAAGATAATAAAAGTTTGAAAAAACGTGCTGCAGAGAGAAAATTGGAATTAACAAAAGATTTGTTAGAACCGTGCGAAATTCTACAAAGTGAGATAATTCAGTTTTTTGAGTCCAGTTAAAAGATTATATTCAAGGAAGAATAATTAAGTTAAAATAAATTTGAGAAATATTGTGTTATAAATAACTTCGACTTTAACGTTACGAATCACTAGAAAGCATATTCCTCTACGTTTACATTGGTGACCTCGACGTATTTACGCATTTTCATCCGTAAATATATTTTCTGAAGTTATTTGATCACAAGTGACCGAATTTTTTTTTTCTGTGAAAGATGTCTGACGAGAAATTCATTGCGATGGGACAGGCTTTGGGCTATTCCGGAGAGGTTTTAAGGAATTATGTCAAAGAGTTGAAGGATGAAGAAAGAGTTAAGAGATTGGAAGAACGCGAGAATAAAAAGGCTCAGCAAGAACGGTAAGAACAAGAACGAGAACGTGAGGAAAAAATAGCTGAACTTCACGTTCTTTCAACTTCTGCGTGAGCGCGAGCAACGAGAGCATGAATTGAAGAAGCTGGAATTAGAGGCCCTAACGAAAAAAGAGCCAAAGGTAGAGGTAACAAAGATACCATATCCAAAGTTCTCGGAAGGTGACGACGTGGCCGCTTTTCTGCTCCGTTTTGAGGCATTGGCCACGGCAAATGATCATCCGAAAAAGGGTTGGGGAATGCTACTGGGTTCCCTGCTCAGCGCTAAGACATTGGAAGTGTTTGGCCAACTCAGCGAGAGTCAGATGCAGGATTACGAGTCGGTAAAAGAGGCACTCCTTCGCCGTTTTGGGAAGTCGGCAGAAGACTACCGCATAAAGTTTCGAGAGTCAAAGCTTGAACCAGAAGAGACTTGGGAACAGTATCTGGTGCGACTAGATAGTTACCTCAGGCGCTGGGTGGATCTCGCAGGTACAAAAAACTATTTGTTTTTGTTTCTAAAAGAGCAGTTCTTTGGAAAGTGTCCCTCGGGAATGGTTGAGTATTTGTTGGAGAAAGAAAGCGGTGACGTCAATGAGTTGAGTCGCTGGGTCAACAAGTACAATCAAGCTCACCCAGTCAAAAGCTTGGCAAAGGTCGAGAACACAAGCAGGATTAGCGGAAATCGTGGTCAACCAGACTCTGACTCGGGAATGGCTGGACCACGCTGTTACAATTGCAATAAGCTGGGCCATATGGCAAAGGATTGTCATCAAGCTGGACATTTGGCGAGGGACTACAGTCAAGGCACTCAAGCAACTCCAGTCATGTGTCAAACGCGTAGAGAGGCCACCATGACACCACCATGCAAAGACTCTGGAGTAGTGAATGCATGCGCGGTCATGGTGTTGGATGGTAAAATGAATGAGGTCCAATTAAAATGTGGCTGCTTTTCACCGGTAATAGCGGATGGTTGTTTTCACTCAGGAGAAAAATTTAAATTAACCAGAGGGTTTGTGAACAGAAAACCGGTAAAAGTTTTGAGGGACACTGGCTGTACTTCCATAATAGTAAAGGAATCATTAGTGCACCCGCGTCAGATGACCGGAAGAACAAGACCCTGTGTTTTGATCGACGGCACAGTTCGGGTAGCCCCAACAGCAGTGGTAAAAATCAAAACAGACTGGTTCAGAGGAACCAGAGAGGTGGTGTGCATGAAAAACCTACTTTGGGATCTCGTGCTGGGAAATGTTGAAGGGGTAAGAGGTTTTGATGCAATGGCTGCAGGGAAACGCTTTGGTCGGAAACCACAGAAATCCGCTTCCAACTACGACAGCACTCAGAGGAATGTTCGGGTTAATTATAGAAAATCGTCGGCTAATTCGGAGCTGTATCAAAGCAAGGAAAGAAACACGTCGGCCATTTCAAAGGTAGGAAATAAAGTTGAGGCAAAAGTTCAAGCTTTGAATCCGCCAAAAGAAAGACCAAGGCTCAATCTTCTGCCTAGAGGCCAAAATGGAGGGGTGGGAAAAGATGGAAAGTTGAATTCGGCAATCTTCGGAGATGCCCGCCCTGTTGACACAGCACGCAGAGAGATAGAGATTGAGAATAAGTTGAAAGTAAACTATTTCAAAGGCAAGGAGAACATCGGTGCTGACTTTCTTAGTCGTAAAGAGAGTGACGATGTAATCAAGAAACACTGACGCGTTTCTTTTTTTTGAAGAGGGGGGATATGTAAGATGAAGATGATTCATCTTACGTATTTTCATAGTATTTGTTTATTTTATGTTATTATGTGTGCATTTTATTATGATTGGATATGTCGAAACAATAAGTCATATATATATATATATATATATATATATATATATATATGTTTTTATATATATGTATGTGTGTACGTGTGTGTGTTTATTATTTTTTTTATCTAGGAATTTATATATATATATATATATATATATATATATATATATATGTGTGTGTGTGTGTGTGTGTGTGTGTGTGTGTGTGTGTGTGTGTGTGTGTGTGTATATATATCTTTTTCCGGAATTTTAAGATTACAATTAGGAGTATTATTTTGGGTATGAATTTTGAGAATTTAGACAGTGTGTTAAAAGTTGAGTGTTCGAGAAGATAATAAAAGTTTGAAAAAACGTGCTGCAGAGAGAAAATTGGAATTAACAAAAGATTTGTTAGAACCGTGCGAAATTCTACAAAGTGAGATAATTCAGTTTTTTGAGTCCAGTTAAAAGATTATATTCAAGGAAGAATAATTAAGTTAAAATAAATTCGAGAAATATTGTGTTATAAATAACTTCGACTTTAACGTTACGAATCGCTAGAAAGCATATTCCTCTACGTTTACACGCACTCTCGAGTTGTTTGGTAACGTCTTCACTCAGCATGGCATCATGGCAGATCCGGAAAAGATTCAATCAATCGTCAACATGACCACTCCAACCAACGCATCTGAAGTCCGCAGTTTACTCGGTATGACCAACTATTGTGCTCGTTTCATTTCAAACTATGCAACAATTTCTGAGCCACTACGTAGACTACCCTGTAGGTCATGCAGTGCCAAAAGCAATGACATGTGTTGAAATTGCGTCAGCAACCGTCAAAGACAAAACATTGCTTGCCATCATCGAAGCAATCTGTACAGGTTATTGGTCGCGTAAAACTAATATGAACACCAGTGATTTTGATACATTCGCTAGAATGCGCGATGAACTGTGCGTTAGTGGAGATAACATACTATTACGCAATAGCCGCATAGTCATTTCAGAATCACTGAGGGAACGTGCAGTCAACCTTGCACATCAAGGAAATCAAGATGAAAAAAGCGAAAAAAGCGAGCGGTGAACGGAGCGTTACGTTATGCTTTATAAATAACTAAATAAACGATTTTTAGGGACATAATAGTTAAGAAAATTATACGACTGAACTTGTTATAAAAATCTCTATCTGACGGTATAGTTTTTTGTCTGTTTTAGTAAATATTTGTAGCGATATTAGTAAAAAATACAAATTCAATTTTGTTGTTGTGAGCCACTCCTTCGAGTCGAATTGGCGATATTAGTGAAGAACACGAATTCAGTATTGTTGTTGTGAGTCACTCTTTCGAGTCGAATTAGCTCAGATAATGACTCGCAAGCCGCCAAAGCATGAGGAAATCATGGATTTGTTAACAGAAAATAAAACCATCGAGTCATTGGCAGATAAAATTAAAGGTAAGATACTACCTGATCTGGAGTCGAGCATCAGAGAGATGTTGAAGGAATCAATGATGGAGCTGGTAACAAAGACCCTTCAGAATGAGATCAAACCTATTGTTGACAGGCTCAAATTCCTAACAGAGGAGAATCGTACCTTACAACTCAAAGTCGATCAATTGGAGACCCAGATGAGGAGCGGCAATCTTGTGTTCCACGGTGTACCCGAGTTATCTTACGCAGAAGCAGCCTCTGTTGCCAGTAAGGATGGGGGAGGTCAAAGGCCATCTTCACGGCAAGATACGGTGAAGGCTGTGATAGAATGTTGTCAGAAAAAGTTGGACCTTGAAATTTCAGAGCGTGACATCACTGCTGGATTTCGCGTACCGGGTCCAAAGAACGCACCTCGGCCAATTGTTGTTACATTCGCTTCCAGGCTTGTCAGAGATAGGATCTATGAATTAAGGAGATTACTACGAAAACAAGACACTGCGCAAAAAGTTTATATAAACGAACACCTAACAAAAAAAAATGCCGACATCTTTTTAAAGATAGAAAACTTTTTAAATAAATGAGAATTGCTTCCATCTGGACCTGGAATGGTGCGGTCTTTGTCAGGCGGGCTGAGTCTGACAGGCCCACCCGAGTTCTAAGTCTAGAGGAGGTTGAAAACTTTTGATTTCATCCAATGGATTCTGTCGTTAAAAAAGAAATTTGTTTTGGTTTTGAGAGGTTTGAAGATAATTCTTCTTTATTTGATTCTGGTATTGATCCGGATGACAACTTATTTTGTTCAATGTATGAAGACACCAGCATTTATGTTTCTCCAAAAGATTTAAATGACCTGACCAATTAACTGCTTCGTGAATTTTGCTCTTTCCTTCACGTTAACTGCAGGAGTATGAAAAACAAATTAGACGATTCAACGATACTACTTCGCCAAAGTCGAGCTCGAATTCTGGCGGTCACAGAAACTTGGTTGGATGAAAATTCGTCTAAAGGCATAGAAATACCGGGTTTCCACTTCGTGTTCCAAAATCGAGACATGAAAAGAGGTGGTGGAGTTGGATTTTTTATTGATGAGCGGATCAAGTATTCAACAGTTGATGCTTCACTCTGGAACACCAGTGTTACTTCATTCGAGCTTCTTCTAATCTCAATGGATTGTCAAAAAACTGGAAATTTCTTAGTGGGTGTTATTTATCGACCCCGGACACAAATTTACACAGTTTTAACATAGAATTCAGCAATTTGTTAAATTGTCTCGTCAAAAGAAATATGAATATTCTTTTAATGGGCGACTTCAATATTGATTTTCTCAGTAGAGAACAGAGCTCGTCTATGGCTGATTTTTTCAATTTACTGGCTTCTTACAGCCTTCTTCCGGCATTTACGGTGCCTACCAGGATAAGTTCTAAAACTGCCTCTGCAATTGACAACATGTTTACAAACTACCCCTTACAACATTCTATTGCTAGGATTGTGATTGATGATATCTCTGATCATCTTCCGATTTTTTTGTCAACTGATTTCGCACCTCGCACCAATACTGAAAGAGATCAGATTTCATTTAGAAGGCTGACCAGCCTGAGACAGAAAGAGATGTTTGAACAGATGTTGGGTGAGATGGACTGGTCTGGGGTGATTGGGATGGCCGATGGTGGTGATGCGTCCTCTGCTTACTCATTATTCATTAATAAGTATCTCGAAATATATAACAAGTGTTTTCCACTGGTTAAATACACTCGTGGTCCTGCTAGATTTGATAAGGATTGGATGACGCCAAATCTCATGAAGTGCTGCAAAAAGAAAAATGCCTTATATAAAAAATACCTCAAGAGCCCGACAGTGGCTAATAAAAAGAAATTCACTGTGTACCGTAATCGCTTCAAATCAATGAAAATTGCGACAATCAAAGAATTCTATTCAAAAAAATTCAATTTATGTCAAAACAATGCTAAAGAAACATGGAAAATCATTGGGAGCCTAATGGGCAAGCGATCTTCTGTGGAGCAGTGCAGGACTTTTGATGCGGGTGACGGGAGTTATTTGACCTCTCCTACAGAAATTGTTGACTTGTTTAATAACCATTTCTCCAGCATTGGCACAGATCTCGCAAAAAATATATTAATTCCTAATGCAACATTTGATGAATATCTTGGTAATCCCGTGGTCCATTCTTTCGATGCTATACCTACAACACCGGACGAGATCATTGAAATATCGACACGATTAAAAATCTCACACAGCAGTGGAATCGACGGAATTGACCCGTGTATTGCAAGATGCTCTGTTCCACGGATAGCCCATATTCTTTCCTGCATAATAAACTGCTCTTTTTTTCAGGGGTTTTTCCTGATCAGTTAAAGTCGGCGGCAAAAGTAATTCCCCTTCACAAATCTGGCAAAAAAGATACGATTTCCAATTATCGGCCAATATCTATTTTATGTTTCTTCTCTAAGTTTTTTGAAAAAGCTATGCACTCCAGGCTCTATGGATTTCTTGCCAGATTTTCCATCATTACCAGGAGTCAGTTCGGCTTTAGAAAAAATCACTCTACCTACATGCCGCTCGTTCTGTTGCACTCGAGGGTTGCGGAGGCTATGGATCGAGGAGACTACATCATCGGCGTGTTTCTGGATCTGGCCAAGGCTTTTGATACAGTGAATCACAAAGTCTTGCTAAAAAAACCTGAACACTATGGGGTCCGAGGGATTCCATTAATGTGGTTTGAAGATTATTTGAGCGGTAGAACTCAACAGGTCCACTACAACGAAGTTACTTCATCAACGCGGCGGGTAACTTGTGGCGTGCCTCAGGGGTCGGTGCTAGGCCCACTCTTATTTCTTGTCTACATTAATGATTTGTGCACTGTTTCGCATCGTCTCGAATTTGTCTTGTTCGCCGATGATACCAACCTTTTTGCTTCTGGTGAAAACCTAAAAGATTTATATGATGTTACTAATCATGAACTACTTTCCGTTTATAAATGGTTTTGTGCGAATAAACTTTCTTTAAATATAAGTAAAACCAACTATATTCTATTCCACCATAGAAATAAATTAATTTGTTCTGATTATCAACTTCTTATTGACGATAAGCCTATTGCGCGAGTTTCCTCGTGTAAATTTCTTGGAATGTTGCTTGATGAGCACCTCTCACTGATTAACCATATTAGTTACGTGACCTCTAAAGTTGCAAAAAATTGTGGAATTCTATCTCGCATGAGTCGATTTGTGGATAAAAATATTTCTATGATGTTGTATTACGCTCTCGTTTACCCTTACTTGTCCTATTGTAATATTGTTTGGGCTTCAAATTATCCTACACGTCTAAAGTCTCTCCACATCTTACAGAAAAGAATCATCCGACCGAATATTATTTAACTTGCCCTTTACATCATCTTGTAAAATGAAAATGATCGAGAACAACCTACTGAATGTATATCAAATTAGTTTTTTTCTTGTTAGTATTTTCATGTACAAATATGACAACCATATGTTACCGTCGTCATTTGATAACCTTTTCACAAAATCGTCTCATGTACATTCTCATGATGTGCGTTCTTTCGGTCCGATTTTGCTCGAACAACTCTCAAAACATTCTCCATAAAGTGTTATGGTCCGCGGTTGTATTCAAGTATTCCAATAACAATATCCTCATTGAAAAGCATTTCGCTATTTAAAAAATCGTTGAAATCTTACATATTACAGCTAAATTCATAATTTCAATATCTATATACTTATTCGATACAGATATGTTAATTTATATATACTTATGTTTACTCCTATACACTTATGTTAACTTTTATTTCTCTGTCTCGGTTCGTATTTAAATCTGAATTTTCGTTTATAGGTCGTCCAGTTAGCGGGAAGTAATTCCCTTTGGATGAACCTTTTGAGCACTTGATTTTTTTTTCTTATTTATAACTTCACTGTTGTACTTAATTGTTTTGTTTTGTGCTCAATAAATGTTCAAAAAAAAAAGGTATTGTAAAGACAAAAGCTTTGATTAGGGAAACAGTTTGGTTTCCCGGAATAGACCGCTTGGTGGAAGAACGCGTCAAAGCATGTTTTGCCTGCCAGATCGCCGTTTCAACCCCACATCGTGAACCGCCACAAATGAGCCAATTACCATCAACACCCTGGAGTGAGTTAATACCTGTACACATCGACAAAAAAACCCAACCAGACAACACCGAACAAAAAAAAATCAGATCAAACTGGTCGATGTGATATAGTCAAGCACAAACCCAACGCGACAAGCACGTTGAAGTCACGTGTATCTTACGCAAGAATTGGCGTCAGAAATTTCAATCTTTCTTCGCCAATATCGTGCCACGCCCCACAGCACAACTGGTCGCCCCCCTGTGACAATGCTTTTTGGTCGTCCAATGAAAAAAATCTTTCCAGCATTCTCAGTCGAATACGCACAAGACGACGGAAGTTTTCGGGATAGGGACGCTCTTATGAAGTATAAAATGAAAGAGTACGCTGATCAAAAAGCGTATGTAAAACCATCATCAATTGACATCAATCAGCGAAGGTGACACAGCTCTTGTGAAGCAACCAGCCACACACAACAAATCGCTTACACCACACATGCCAGTACCATACACAGTCACGTCGAAAAATTATTCCATGATTACTGCGGAACGCAACACTGACAAGCAATCAGTTACCCGCAACTCGTCGTTCTTCAAGCTTCTGCATAAACGTTTATCGAATTGTGCACAGACCGAGGAGCTATCTGAAAACTTGGTGGAAGAGGATATTGCACCTAGCGATGCTATCATACCGCAAACTGTTGTAGAAGACCAGCCCAGCCTACAGCCAGTGAGCCAGTTCGAAACAGTGCGCGACACTCTAAGCGCGAACACAGACTGCCTGCCCGTTTTGCGGATTTTGCTTTGAACTAACTTTTGCTCTTTTATTTTGTTCCATTTTATTGCTGGCGCTTTGTTCTCCAAGAAGGGGAAGAATGTAGTGTCGTTTTGTGTGATGTATGATGCAGTGTTATTTAAGTTTCAAAAAATTTTCAGTTTTAGTTTCAGTTGAGTTTTAGGATTTAGTTTAGTTTGAGTTTTAAATTCTTTTCAGATTCAGTTGAGTTTTCAAAAATTCAATTTTCAGTTTTAAATGCCTATATAAGTCAATCAACATATGATTTACATTAAAAATGACTGTAAATGATATTCTAATTTTATTTTGTTATTTTTTATATGTCCGTACCATAGATATATATATATATATATATATATATATATATATATATATATATATATATATATATATATATATATATATATATATATATATATATATATATATATATATATATATATATATATATATATATATATACGCCCTGCTGTGCTAACGTTCGCCTTCAATAGTCTATGGGCCAAAGTGACTTTTCGATCAAAAAGGTCTTTTTTGAGGTGAACAGACAAAATTTATATGGATGATAGGCAATGTTTAGAGGAACATTTTAAGACTTTCTAGACTTCTCGATTTGGTAGCTTAACTGAAATATAAGCAAAAATCAAAAAACACAAATTAATTCCGGAGTGCACGCTTAAACATACGCCTATTTGCGCTTAACCAATCAGCCTTGAGTTCATTGATATGTAAAATTTATAGGAATAATAGGCACTAATAGGAGGAACATTTTAAGAATTTCTAGACTTCTCAATATGGTAGCTTAGATGAAGTATAGGCAAAAATAAAATAAAAGACACAACAATTTTATTTTGCAAGTATTCAGGCAATACTGACTTTATTTAAACAGCAAATAAAATGTGAACAATAAAAATGAACTTTATAAACATATACTATAACTTTTTATTAAAAACAAATCACTAAAATATCAGTACAAATGTCTGCGATAACCTGAGAGATCCCAAATTTAGGATGAAATACCTAGCCACTTTTGAAATTATAAATGCATAACTAATTTTGTATTCAATTTTAGTTAAATAAAATTTAAAGAGTATTTACATAAACTTCATGAAATTAATCAAATGCTGTCTAAGTGGCTTAGCACACAGTTTGTAACAGGAGGCATGATATTTTGCCTCAGCAGCTATCATATCACAACTCCCAGTCATACCAAGTGGATGCTTATCACCAGTTTGTTCTGCATAACTATGAATCTGCACTTGAACTTGGTCATCAACACACTGAAGAAGAGGTTCACGAGATTTTGAAATTTTCACAAATTTAATCTTATGACAAAAATACAAACAGCATCAAGAATAGGTGAAGAAGTTGCTGATGGCATCCTCTTGTTATGGCAATTGTGTTTTGGTCTGTATCTTGATCAATAGTGCAAGTAGTTGAATTTTTTTTATCAATTACAGCGTTTTCTTGAGATTAAACAAATTTCGGCACTTTGAATGATAGCAAAATTCCGGAACATTACCAGCTTCAGTTTGCCCTTGCAATGTCCAAAAGAAACTTAAATTGTCTTATATTACCTGCAGCTAATAATGTGTTCCATGATGAAATATCACATGACCTAGTCAGGTTAGAATATATTTTTTATTGCTACTTTGAGAGTGGATGATGCATATGCATTGAACAGCACTAATATTTGGACCCAAATTCACATCCATATCAATTTCTTTGTCTCTTAATTGACATTGTTGTGCCATATTAATGAGAACGAATAAAACTCAATTACTTGAATACAACTTCTCAATTTTTATTCCCAACACAAATGAAAGCATGAAAAAATCTAAATCAAAAGTAAATAAAACTGTTTTGAAAGCACTATTGAATACAAAAAGCAAGACATGTAGAGAAAGCAGAAACAGTAACTACAAATTATAAACTAATAGGTAGCATGAAACGTTGCAAGTGTGTCCTCTGGTACTTTTGGCTCTCGTACAACTCTAGGAATTTCTGTTATTACCCCTGGAAATTTTGAAAAAATCTAAATCAGAAGTAAATAAAAATGTTTTGAAAGCAATATTGAATACAAAAAACAAGACATGTAGAGAAAGCAGCAACAGTCACTACAAATTATAAACTAAAAGCATGAAACGTTGCAAGTTTGTCCTCTGATACCCTTGGCTCATTAACTTGTACAACTCTAGAAGTTTTTTATTATTACCCCTGGAAATATGGTCTTGTCTATTTCTTCCTGAACCACGGGCTTTTCATCTTCATCCAGAATATTTGGTTCAGTGATCATCTCTGTATCAACATTGTCATCTGATCTCAAGATTATTTGTTCAAGCTTCTCACTGTTTTCTTTTAAATCATTAAACTCTAAGTTTCATTAAAGTTGTTGCAGCTAAATATGTGGTTTTGTTCAATAGAAAGTGTTTATTATACATTATTATTTATTCATCCGATATACCAGTAACTATTAGTGCTTTTATGACGACATCTGATATACCAGTAACTATTAGTATTAGTGCTTTTATGACGACATCTGATATACCAGTAACTATTAGTGCTTTTATGACGACATCGTCAGTTTCTCACACAAACCTTTATTTTTTAAATATATCAAACAGGTCATCTTTATGTTACACGCAATAAAATTAACATATATTGCAAACGGTAGATTATAAGTTTTAATAAACCGGTCATTTGATGATTTTTACGATGTAAACATCGTATCATCCCTCGCTTGAACAAAACTTCAAATATTACATCTAAGCTACCGTTTTGAGAAGTCTAGAAAGCAATTTTTGTTTTATTATATTAATTACTAACTTTTAGTACTAAAATAAGCTGTTCACCTAAAAAAAGACCTATTTAAACTTGGCCCACGGACTACAACACGCGGCCGCCGAGCCCACTGATCTCTATAATATATTATATTATAGAGATCAGTGATCGCCCCGCTTTGGTTTAGCAAGTGCAGAATAGGTTGTACAAGAAACTGTATTACTCTAAAAGTTTTGAATCTATTTAGTAATTTTTAACATCAAAATTTTTGTGAAATGCAGTAGGAAGTTATGTTGTGTATATACAAAAATTCAATAAGAACTTTTTTTTAGCATTTGTTCAAAGTAAACGGTATCTTGTGTGTTATCTAGGTCTATAACAATTGGTCAGCGAATAATATATTTAGTTTAGACTGAATAAATTACATGTAAACTATAACATATTAAAATTTTATTTAATTTTTCTCATTCGTAAAGGTGTTTAATTTGATTCAAGCTTTGAGGTAATTTAACGTGCAACGCAGCACATCCGCGCCGCAGCAAAACACGTAAGCTAATTGCCATTACGTTGTTGTTTAATTTTATTTGTATTCTTTAAATATTAATTGATTTATATACAAACCAAATGCTTGAGGTTTTTATAGCAATGGGCTACATGTGATATGATGTGAAGGTTCTTGCTATGCCCGGTTCTATTCTATAACTAAGGCGTATTCTATTCTAGTCAGCAAGAAATAAATTTAACCGTGAAAAAATCATAGCAAGCACTTATTATATATCGTTGGAAAGGTATGAATTAGGAGAATATGAAAAACGGAATTCTATAACTGTATAACAATGCGGGGGAGTATGGGATAACAAAATAACAAGATAGCCGACAATTCGAAAATATCTTTCCAAAACAATTATTTATAACAATGTTACAACTTGACTTTAATGTAAAATAGTCTTAAAGCAGTGTTACTTGAATAATTTTCACACAAAAAATTTTTTTAATAAAATTTTTGAAGAAAAAGTTAAAAAATCACAGAAATTTATAGACCCTTCTCCCCATGGGTATATATATACACAAAATGATATATTTACAACTTACAACACATTATGAACAAGATTATGTTTGACAAACACAGCAATTACCAAGAAACGTGCCCACACATGCACATACTAAATATACACACAATCTGATTTACTGAAATGAGTGGAAACGTATTGGGAAAAGGAGCAACTTATTTATATGTTCATACATAAACAAAATGACATATTTACAACTCATTATAAACAATATTATGTTTAAATTTAACATGTGCACACATCTAGCTTTAAAAAAAATTAAAACACATAAAATATAAAACACATACACACAAATGACTCGTTAGTTTACCCTCCAGCCCGGTTTAACCGCAACTGTTACATAGGTGGTGGTATGTTTAATTAAATTCCGAGTCCGGTTAAACCGCAACTGTCAGGTGGTGGTATGTTTAAATAAATTCCGAGTCCGGTTTAACTGCAACTGTCAGGTGGTGGTATGTTTAATTAAATTCCGAGTCCGGTTTAACTGCAACTGTTCGATTCTTCATTTAGGACTAATTGACTAGCTTGTTTGCCCTCAAAATTTCAAAAACCAAAATTAAGCCAGCATAAATGAAGCTGTTATCAAACATTCAGATCTTCAGTTTGAATGATACTATAACCACAACTGATAAATGCTTTCAGTGAGATCATGAAAGAATAGTGAAAATCAGACTAGAATATCAAATAACTACAATCAAAACGTCAAAAACTGAAATTGCTGTCTAAGTTCGAAAGCAGCCGGAAACATTAAATTTCTTCCTCATAGAAGAAATCAATGTCTTCATAAAAAAACTGTGGATTATTGCTCTCAATCACATGTTCTGTGCCACAAGATTCTCTTCACTGTCATTGCTTATATTATTTGTTTCATCCGCTGTTACACCGCCATTTGAGCAATCCGTTCCATAACAATTTCCGCATGCAGAAACACAGTGCATATTGTTTTGCAGACATGAACACAACTTGGATGATCAGTTTCCATTACAATTGCATCGAACAAACTTCAGGACTGACTGAGGTGCAATGTCACCCACTATTTTCACGGGTTTTAAGCAGCTTTCAACTGAGTCCAAGCCCCAGTCGGTTGCCTTCAAGACTACTTTGTCCAGAGTCCCTCAAATCACAGTGTAAACGTAGAGGAATATGCTTTCTAGCGATTCGTAACGTTAAAGTCGAAGTTATTTATAACACAATATTTCTCGAATTTATTTTAACTTTTTTTATTCTTCCTTGAATATAATCTTTCACTTGACTCTAAACTGAATTATCTCACTTTGTAGAAGTTCGCCCGGTTCTGACAATTCTTTTGATAATTCCAATTTCTCTTGCAGCACGTCTTTTCAAACTTTTATTATCTCTCGAACACTCAACTTTAAGACACTGTCTAAATTCTCAAAATTCATACACAAAATAATATTTCTAATTGTAATATTAGCAATCCGGAAAAAGATATATATATATATAACAACAAAGTGATTGCTGCAAGAAAGAAATTGATATGGTGACCGATGAAGATATACTCAACATCAAAGACATAGAAGATACGGTCATGGAAAATCTCACTAACCAGAAGGAAACTACACCTGTCAAGAATTATGAAAGGTCTGTGGATGCTGAGGGAGATCTAACTAGAGAAACGCCTGTTTGTTTTAAAAGCTGTGGCTCTAAAAATACGGAGTCAGAATCACTTTCTCTTGATAGTTTCTACACAGATGAAATGATTGAAGGAAAAGAAAATGACTTGGAAGAAAAACATAAAAGTAGTAATAATGTCGACGATGAAGATGTTTTCTGTAACTGTGAAGGTAGTGAAGTCGAGGTTGATGGCGATGCGGCTAAAAATTGTGGAACTACACTAATCGGAGAAATTGAGAATGTTTTGATTAATAGTGCAGGTGAGGCTGAGACACCTGCGGTGTTTGAACATTTACTTTGCAATCCAAACATTAATATAAAAAGAAGAAAGTAGAAAACAAAAACTACGGGAAAAGTGAGCGTGAAATCCGCTGTGTGGCTTGCTGGTTGTGTACTTAATTTGTATTTTAGTGAGACTTTGGCTGAACGCGTCGACACTTGTTTACTCACTGAAAGCGTGTTTATTAATACTCGGCTACTTTTATTGATTTTAGTCTAATTCTGCATGTATTGAAAACAAACTAACTGCTGTTTAATTAACTTTATTATTATAATTTGAGAAAGTGTTTTTTCGATTTTAATATATACCGTTTTATTATTATAAATGAAGCTCTGAAGATGGTTAAATTAACCGAAACTGGCCAGTCAGCTGGAAAAAATAAAGATTTTAAAACGTTCCTTGGTTTAGTTTCAGAAAGGAAAGATATTGTTGTTTTGCAAGGTTTATACAAGAAACTGTTGAATGGAAAATGGGCGACAAAGTTCAATGAAACTTGCTTGCGGGAAAATATTGTCCCCAATTATGTATGGAATATATATATATATATATATATATATATATATATATATATATATATATATATATAAATTCCTATATAAAAAAAATAATAAACACACACACGTACACACATATATATATATATATATGTGTGTTTATATATATGTGTGTACGTGTGTGTGTTTATTATTTTTTTTATCTAGGAATTTATATATATATGTATATATATAAATATATATATATATATATATATATATATATATATATATATATATATATATATAAATTCCTAGATAAAAAAATAATAAACACACACACGTACACACATATATATAAACAAATATATATATATATATATATATGGCTTATTGTTTCAACATATCCAATCATTATAAAATGCACACATAATAAAATAAAATAAACAAATATTATGAAAATACGTAAGATGAATCATCTTCATCTTACATATCCCCCCTCTTCGAAAAAAGAAACGCGTCAGCGTTTCTTGATTACATCGTCACTCTCTTTACGACTAAGAAAGTCAGCACCGATGTTTTCCTTGCCTTTGAAATAGTTTACTTTCAACTTATTCTCAATCTCTATCTCTCTGCGTGCTGTGTCAACAGGGCGGGCATCTCCGAAGATTGCCGAATTCAACTTTCCATCTTTCCCCACCCCTCCATTTTGGCCTCTAGGCAGAATATTGAGCCTTGGTCTTTCTTTTGACGGATTCAAAGCTTGAACTTTTGCCTCAACTTTATTTCCTACCTTTGAAATGGCAGACGTGTTTCTTTCCTTGCTTTAATACAGCTCCGTGTTAGCCGACGATTTTCTATAATTTACCCGAACATTCCTCTGAGTGCTGTCGTAGTTGGAAGCGGATTTCTGTGGTTTCCGACCAAAGCGTTTTCCTGCAGCCATTGCATCAAAACCTCTTACCCCTTCAACATTTCCCAGCACGAGATCGCAAAGTAGGTTTTTCATGCATACCACCTCTCTGGTTCCTCTGAACCCGTCTGTTTTGATTTTTACCACTGCTGTTGGAGCTACCCGAACTGTGCCGTCGATCAAAACACAGGGTCTTGTTCTTCCGGTCATCTGACGCGGGTGCACTAATGATTCCTTTACCATTATGGCAGTACAGCCAGTGTCCCTCAAAACTTTTACCGGTTTTCTGTTCACAAACCCTATGGTTAATTTAAACTTTTCTCCTGAGTGAAAAGTTTTCACAGAGCTACGCAAGTTTCGACCACGTGAGCTTCCGAATCTTTTTCTCCCAAACGTTGCACCGGCTTTTATCAGTAGAGGGTTCGTAACTTAAATAACGCCAAACTCCATTTTCTAGTTTTCGGCCAGAATTTAATTTTAACATTGTTCATACGTCGTTAAATGCAAATAAAGCGATAAAAAAAGCAAATCATAGTAGAGATAAAAGACACGAGTGGGTCCGGTTACCAAATTAAAACAAAGAAATAAAATTTTGGCGCAATTCTGTATTGGATTTTCCGAAAACATTTTTTTTTCAGTTTGTATTACAGTTACTACTTTTTTTTACTATTAATATTACAATTAAAGTTAATATTATTTTTCAGTTAAAGTTTCAGTTAGTACTTAACTTAAATCTCTTTTTTCAGTTATTATACCAAATTCAGTTAAAGTTACGCTTAACTGAAACAACACTGGTGAAAACAACCATCCTCTATTACCGGTGAAAAGCAGCCACATTTTAATTGGACCTCATTCATTTTACCATCCAACACCATGACCGCACATGCATTCACTACTCCAGAGTCTTTGCATGGTGGTGTCATGGTGGCCTCTCTACGACTGGAGTTGCTTGAGTGCCTTGACTGTAGTCCCTCGCCAAATGTCCAGCTTGATGACAATCCTTTGCCATATGGCATAGCTTATTGCAATTGTAACAGCGTGGTCCAACCATTCCCGAGTCAATGTCTGGTTGACTACGATTTCTACTAGTGTTTTCGACTTTTGCCAAGTTTTTGACTGGGTGAGCTTGATTGTACTTGTTGACCCAGCGACTTAACTCATTGACGTCACCGCTTTCTTTCTCCAACAAATACTCAGCCATTCCCGACGGACACTTTCCAAAGAACTGCTCTTTTAAAAACAAAAACAAATAGTTTTTTGTACCCGCGAGATCCACCCAGCGCCTGAGGTAACTATCTAGTCGCACCAGATACTGTTCCCAGGTCTCTTCTGGTTCAAGCTTTGACTCTCGAAACTTTATGCGGTAGTCTTCTGCCGACTTCCCAAAACGGCGAAGGAGTGCCTTTTTTACCGACTCGTAATCCTGCATCTGACTATCGCTGAGTTGGCCAAACACTTCCAATGTCTTCGCACTGAGCAGAGAACCCAGAAGCATTCCCCAACCCTTTTTTGGGTGATCATTTGCCGTGGCCAATGCCTCAAAACGGAGAAGAAAAGCGTCCACGTCGTCACCTTCCGAGAACTTTGGATATGGAATCTTTGTTCCATCCATTGAATCCTTGCTCTCTTTTGCTTTTTGAGATTCAATTTCCAACTTTTTAAGTTCTAACTCGTGCTGCCTCTGTCTCTCCCGCTCTTCCCTATCATGCTGACCCTTTTTTCTTCCTGCTGAGCCTTTTTTCTTCCTGCTGAGCCTTTCTCTCTTCGTGTTCACGTTCCCGTTCCCGCTCTTCCCGTTCTTGTTTTTTTCTTCACGTTCTTCTAATCTCCTAACTCTTTCTTCATCCTTTAACTCTTTGACATAAGGTTCCACGACAAAACGTTCACAGACAAAATGTTCAACGACAAAATGTTCCCGACAAAACGTTCGCGACATAACGTTCACGACAAAATGTTCACGACAAAATGAACACCGACAAAACGTTCACAGACAAAATGTTCAACGACAAAATGTTCTACGACAAAATGTTCACGAAAAATGTTCACGCTCAAAATGTTCACAGACAAAATGTTCACAGACAAAATGCTCACAGACAAAATGTTCAACGACAAAACGTTCACGACAAAACGTTCACGACACAACGTTCACGACAAAATGTTCACACTGAAAAATAAAAATTGTGTTTTATTATATTAAGTTCGCTTGCAAACTAATTATTAAGTCATTTTTTGCGATGTATCTATTCACCTTTTTATTTACCTAAGCAAAGTATATGTGCATGACAGCATGAAACTAATACGTAGGTATTGGCAACATCAAATGATCTTCAATTAATAAATAATTGTATGGAGTTATAGCTATTTGGCTTTTTTCTTTTCCATCCATATTTTGATCCTTTTTATCATCGTTCCATTTATTAACTAGTTAATGCCGGTTAATTTGCTTTTGGATACCATAACTTTTTAGTCTTTAATTACTAGAGATGTATTTTCAATTCTAGTTGAAAAACGCAAGAGATGTATTTTCAATTCTAGTTGAAAAAACGCAAGTCACCGTTACGTTAATTAGCTAATTAAAGGAGGCTATATTGCTCTTGGAAGCCGATAACTTCTTAATCGCTAGGCTACAACGATCAAGGCTTCTTTCTGTCGTTCACTTAATTAAAATTGAAACATCAAATGAATCTCAATTAATAACTAATTGAATTTCTTTTTTTTTAATCGGAGTTAATAAAGATTTCATATTTTGACCCTTTTAATCATCGTTCCATTTATTATCTAGTTAATGCGGGTTGGTTAATTTTCTCTTGGATACTCCTAACTTTTTAATCTTTAAAATACAGCCATCAAACCTTATATTTACGTCGTTTGCTTAATTGAAATTGAAAATTCAAACGATCTCAAATTAGTAACCAATTGTATTTTCCTATTATAGCTATCTCATTTCATCTGTTTTTTTCCTTCTTGCTGAAACAGTTTACAGTCCTCCGATCCATACTCATCTGGTTGCCGTTTGAGTTAGGGGTATAAAAGAGGAATTTAACATTGCATTTACTATTGTTAACGTTTTATTTGCGCTCATTTTGTGAAACACAAAATATTTTATCATTTAAAACTAAACTAAATTTAAAAGTTGCAATCGTGAACATTTTGTCGTGAACGTTGTGTCGTGAATGTTTTATCGTGAACATTTTGTCGTTGAACATTTTGTCTGTGAACATTTTGTCTGTGAACATTTTGTCGTTGAACATTTTGTCTGTGAACATTTTGTCTGTGAACATTTTGTCTGTGAACATTTTGTCGTGAACATTTTGTCGTGAACGTTGTGTCGTGAACGTTTTGTCGTGAACATTTTGTCGTTGAACATTTTGTCTGTGAACGTTTTGTCGTGACTCCTTGACATAATTCCTTAAATCTTCTCCGGAATAGCCTAGAGCCTGTCCCATCGCAATGAATTTCTCGTCAGACATCTTTCACAAAAGAAAAAAAAATTCGGTCACTTGTGAACAAATAACTTCAGAAAATATATTTACGGATGAAAATGCGTAAATACGTCGAGGTCACCAATGTAAACGTAGAGGAATATGCTTTCTAGCGATTCGTAACGTTAACGTCGAAGTTATTTATAACACAATATTTCTCGAATTTATTTTAACTTTTTTTATTCTTCCTTGAATATAATCTTTCACTTGACTCTAAACTGAATTATCTCACTTTGTAGAAGTTCGCCCGGTTCTGACAATTCTTTTGATAATTCCAATTTCTCTTGCAGCACGTCTTTTCAAACTTTTATTATCTCTCGAACACTCAACTTTAAGACACTGTCTAAATTCTCAAAATTCATACACAAAATAATATTTCTAATTGTAATATTAGCAATCCGGAAAAAGATATATATATATATAAATTCCTAGATAAAAAAATAATAAACACACACACGTACACACATATATATAAACATATATATATATATATATATATATATATATATGGCTTATTGTTTCAACATATCCAATCATTATAAAATGCACACATAATAAAATAAAATAAATACGTAAGATGAATCATCTTTATCTTACACACAGCATGCAAATGAACGCGTCGGACATGCAGGTGAGCAGCACATTCTGATAGTGGCAGCCTTTCTGGTTGAAAACGACGACAGAGCCAATTTGAAATATGAATCATACCGTAAATCAGCCAATCTTTCTCCTACTTTCCCGCCATACAGACTGACCAACATGCTAGAACCAGCTCTGCACACCTCATCATCCATAGCATAGCTTCTTTGCAGAGCCATGCGGCACGACAAATGCAATTTAATTACATGTTTGTTGTAGTGCACATTAATATAATTTACCAGATAACAACGACCGGTAACTTCCAGTTTTTTAAATACAGTGGGCAAGGCCCTTACAACTTCAGCGGTGTGTTCAGATGTTTCTTGCTTACAAATTGAACATTTTAAAAAATCTGAATTTATTTCTGTTTCCGCAGAAATTACAGAAGAAGTTATCTTAGTCCTCACTTCCTCTTCATACATACATGTTCTACACTTCTGCACCATTAAACCACTCGACAAAAAATGTAGCAAACTTCCAGTGAGAACGGAAAAGAAAATAGCAATCTTCTAAAAAATTGTTTCTGTTGATATTTTTTAATTTGTCTTATTTATCTTTCAAATAGACCTAATCTAAACGTACACTAGTCGCCAAGTAGTCCAGGAGAATTAAAAAAAAGCTGGCATAATTGGAAGCAAAGCAGTTAGATATTTTGTTTTGTAGGTATATGTGTTAGCAACAATTAGTTAAAAATCCACCCTTCCAACTCATCGTATAAAAAAATTACAGACGATTTTCAAAATCGGCCTTAAAATCGGTAAAATAATTGAATATGCCAGCTCTTTTAATCCAATTAAATGAAAATAACTACAGTTTAAGTTGAATGCTTTATTGTTACTTATTGCATGATATAAAAACATTAATAATTATCAATAAAAATTAAAAAAATACAAATAAACTGATTTATGGAGCCGTTTTTCCCTAAAATATACAATATATCAGCTCTTAAAATCCATTTAAATAAAAATAACTCAATCTATAGATGAAAACTACCTAATGCAAAATATACATAAGTTAAAATTTGTCTCGCAACGTTATATACGGATACAAATAAACTACTGTATTATGCCGTTTTTGACTAAATGTGCAAAAAAACTAAGATTATTATGAAAATTGCTTATTACATACTATTTAATATACACATATTAAAAAGCATACATATAAATCCATAAATAATTTCCAATTTCAACATACAATAAAAAAAAACAGAAAAGCAACAAAAACACCTAAAAATAACAATTTCTTTATTTCCCGCCCTGTGTCCTTTGTCTGTGTGCCTATATCTCTTTTGTTTGGTTATATAAAGTTTGTATGGTAGGTCCAGTAGTACAATTTCTTTAAAATAATGAATAAGAATTTCAGTTAGACCACTGTAAATAAAGCCTCACGTTAAATTTGCATCCCGATCGGAGACGCTCAGATCATCAATATCAGAAGTAGTCAAAAACTCCATTTTCAATATTGATTCCAAAAGCAAAGCAAACAAAGCTGACTCTACTAAAAAGTGGCCGCGTAGTGCTCTAGCCACTGCCTTCCCTGTCATCATGTGAGTTATGGCTATGGGTCCATAACAGCACTGCAGCGCTTCTGTCAAACCTGAGCCAGCCATGACATGACCAATGCTGCCCAAATAATTCATCAAGACATGAAACCCACCTAGATGACATACTATGTTCCGTTTGGATGAATGCACAATATCAACAGCCTTTAACCACAGCGGCTGGTCGAAAGTCACACAAGCCGTTGGAATGTTGAGCTTTTGAGCCTGGTGTTCTATGAAAGTTAACGTGGAAAAAATACAAGACATGTCATTAGGGTTCAAATCAATAATCGGAAGCATCCTTATGTCTGATGATGATCTGAAATATCCGTCAGGTTTACAAGCGTGTTCCATAAAGCCGGACCAATTTGGCCTTTGCTGATCTTCATCTAAGCACAAGATACCAATTTTCCAGGCAAGTTCCAAGTTTAAAGAAAGAGGCAACACAGAAGGAAAATTTAAGTGAGAGATGGGCTTGAAAGACATCAATGATAATGATGACTTGTCGGGGAATGTGTATTCCAATATAGGAATACCTCGGTTTTTCACAACACAACTGGATTTTAAGCGTGACAATCGAGTTACAGCTAATTCAGCATAGTGTCTTGACCCTAATCGATTACACGGAGTAGACATTGATATGATGCCCATACCGTGAAAGGTACCACTTCCATCTAAAGTGATAATGTTGTGGTCAAGATTATCACCAGACCATTGCGTAAAACATTGAGGAAAAGACTGAGGAGTATCAGGGGAGTCATTCTGAACCACTGATTGTTTAAAAAGTTTAACTTCATCATATGAAATTGAAAATTCCAACCGTGACAGCAAATCAAGCAGCCATCTAGATCCAAAGGCGTGATCTAAACTAACTCCAACGCCAAACAAAATTGGAGAGATAAGAGATCTTTGTCTTGCCCCCTGCACAATAGAATGACATATGGAAACTTGTTTCATTTCATTACAAACAATATTTTAAATTAAGATTTTCAACAAACTAGGAATCCTCCTTTTGGCATTTTCAATATTTGAGAAAGCATCAGTTCCTGGATACGTTTCATTTGAGGACATTTCCCTTATTTGAGCTCTTATCAATTTTGCTGCTGCCACTATGATACGTTCACTCTCATCTTCTATGCTACTCTTTTTTTCAGCAAATAACATTTTTCCGACCACAAATTTCGGCAAAAAATATGTGCTCAGCGTAGCGTTCTTCCAGCTTTCATTTTATATGTTTTAATGAATACACTTCACCATTTTCCGATAATTCTTGCATTTTAATTTGTATTTCAGCTATCGTATAAATTCCTTGATCTTCTTCTTATAACCAGTCACACAGTTTTTCAAAAGTAATTAACATGTCGTTATCTGGATGTCGACCTGGATGGTTTCGGCCAGCGGTATTATCTCCGACATGTGATCTACATTTTAGGAACGCAGAATGACACACTCTGTGGTAACGAGCTTCTTCAGCTGGTAAGCCATTGCATGAATTTAACCTACCAAGAACTTCTACACTCCATGCATCATTTCTTTTGTGGCAAGTTTCAATTATAGTTTCTCTGAATTTCAATGTCATCACAGTACTTAATTCTTCTTTTAAATGTTTTCTACTTTCTCCAAAAACTATTTTTCCACACAAAAAACAATGTTGCTTCCAATTGAAAGTGTCGACAGACGATCGTAATAATTTACACTTAAAATTCTCTTGATCAACACCAACACCTTCTGCATGCTGCTCATTCTTTCGTTGCAATTGATCAAAACTTCTTTTGTTAGTGTAGTCTCTCCGGCAATGATCATGAACATTAGCTACATTTGGTTTATTTAACTGTTAAATTTTAACAGATACTCTGTTAACTGTTCATCACCACGTAAAACGCTGAATTGACATAACGTTTCAATACCTTTAACACCTAGTGTAACCATCTTGACTCTTGACTGTATCACAGACGTTGTCGGAACGGAATTCAGTTCGACAAATTAAACATACCATTTCATTTAGTTCACCCATTTCGAAAAAGAACAATAAAAACTCCAAAAAATAGATATTTTACAAAATCCTAACTAAGAAATTCGATGCTTGACGGCAATTTACGAAAATACTAACTTATCGCTCACTACGGTAAATCTCTTTCAAAAAAGCGTCAAAAAACCAATTTCCTATATGACGATTTCAACCGATTTTTGCAGGAAGAATCATAAACGTATTACAAACAAAATATCCAAAAATCAGCTTGCTGTAAATTTTGTCTAGGTACAACAAGGAAAAATTTTAATTCTCCTGGACTAGTCCAGGAGAATTAAAAAAAAGCTGGCATAATTGGAAGCAAAGCAGTTAGATATTTTGTTTTGTAGGTATATGTGTTAGCAACAATTAGTTAAAAATCCACCCTTCCAACTCATCGTATAAAAAAATTACAGACGATTTTCAAAATCGGTAAAATAATTGAATATGCCAGCTCTTTTAATCCAATTAAATGAAAATAACTAAATTTTAAGCTGAATGCTTTATTGTTACTTATTGCATGATATACAAACATTAAAAATTATCAATGAAAAAAAAATACAACTAAACGGATTTATGGAGCCGTTTTCCCTAAAATATACAATGTATCAGATCTTAAAATCCATTTAAATAAAAATAACTCAATCTATAGATGAAAACTACCTAATGCAAAATATACATAAGTTAAAATTTGTCTCGCAACATTATATACGGATACAAATAAACTACTTTATTATGCCGTTTTTGACTAAATGTGCAAAAAAATTGAGATTATTATGAAAATTGCTTGTTACATACTATTTAATATACACATATTAAAAAGCATACATATAAATCCATAAATAATTTCCAATTTCAACATACAATAAAAGAAACAAACAGAAAAACACCTAAAAATAACAATTTCTTTATTTTCCGCCCTGTGTCCTTTGTCCTTTGTAGAGATTTGTAGAGATTCCTCAGATCATCAATATCAGAAGTAGTCAAAAACTCCATTTTCAATATTGATTCCAAAAGCAAAGCAAACAAAGCTGACTCTACTAAAATGTGGCCGCGTAGTGCTCTAGCCACTGCCTTCCCTGTCATCATGTGAGTTATGGCTATGGGTCCATAACAGCACTGCAGCGCTTCTGTTAAACCTGAGCCAGCCATGACATGACCAATGCTGCCCAAATAATTCATCAAGACATGAAACCCACCTAGACGACATACTATGTTTAGTTTGGATGAATGCACAATATCAACAGCCTTTAACCACAGCGGCTGGTCGAAAGTCACACAAGCCGTTGGAATGTTGAGCTTTTGAGCCTGGCGTTCTATGAAAGTTAACGTGGAAAAAATACAAGACATGTCATTAGGGTTCCAATCAATAATCGGAAGCATCCTTATGTCTGATGATGATCTGAAATATCCGTCAGGTTTACAAGCGTGTTCCATAAAGCCGGACCAATTTGGCCTTTGCTGATCTTCATCTAAGCACAAGATACCAATTTTCCAGGCAAGTTCCAAGTTTAAAGAAAGAGGCAACACAGAAGGAAAATTTAAGTGAGAGATGGGCTTGAAAGACATCAATGATAATGATGACTTGTCGGGGAATGTGTATCCCAATATAGGAATACCTCGGTTTTTCACAACACAACTGGATTTTAGGCGTGACAATTGAGGTACAGCTGATTCAGCAAAGTGTCCTGACCCTAATCGATTACACGGAGTAGACATTGATATGATGCCCATACCGTGAAAGGTACCACATCCATCTAAATTGATAACGTTGTGGTCAAGATTATCACCAGACCATTGCGTAAAACATTGAGGAAAAGACTGAGGAGTATCAGGGGAGTCATTCTGAACCACTGATTGTTTAAAAAGTTTAACTTCATCATATGAAATTGAAAATCCCAACCGTGACAGCAAATCAAGCAGCCATCTAGATACAAAGGCGTGATCTAAACTAACTCCAACGCCAAACAAAATTGGAGAAATAAGAGATCTTTGTCTTGCCCCCTGCACAATAGAATGACATATGGAAACTTGTTTTATTTCATTACAAACAATATTTTCTATTAAGATTTTCAACAAACTAGGAATCCACCTTTTGGCATTTTCAATATTTGAGAAATCATGAGTTCCTGGATATGTTTCATTTGAGTACATTTCCCTTATTTGAGCTCTTATCAATTTTGCTGCTGCTACTATGATACGTTCACTCTCATCTTCTATGCTACTCTTTTTTTCAGCATACCATTGATTAGTTATAATGTGAGATGCCGTGTTACGGAAGCAAATAACATTTTTCCGACCACAAACTTCGGCAAAAAAAATGTGCTCGGCGTAGCGTTCTTCCAGCTTTCGTTTTATATATTTTAATGAATACACTTCACCATCTTCCGATAATTCTTGCATTTTAATTTGTAATTCAGCTATTGTATAAATTCCTTGATCTTCTTCTTCTAACCAGTCACACAGTTTTTCAAAAGTAATTAACATGTTGTTATCTGGATATCGACCTGGATGGTTTCGGCCAGTGGTATTATCTCCGACATGTGATGATCTACACAGTTTAACTCTATAAATGTGGATGTTTGTATACATAAGTAAATAACAAAGCAATGAAAAATAATCAGCCCCAGCCTTGTGTTAGTTTTAGTTCTAGCAGCTAGCTGATCTAGCTCCAATAAAAAGAATTTAAGATCTAAGTTTATATTTGACTGGAAAAAAATTTTATTGTGTGGATTAAGTAGTTCAAAAATTATTCCTGGAAAGCTACCTCAACTGAAAATGCAGCCTGTTTGCATGTTTTGAGAACTCATTTTCAGGAAATGAAATTGAAGTATTTCTTAGACAATGATAGATGGAGCTGGGAAAAATAGATTTTAAGTTGTGTCTCATTAATACTGATATAGACTCTAGAGGCAGCACCTGATAGCCCAGATAGCCTAATTGTTATTGTATAAGTTGTAAATGTGGAATTATTAAAAAAGGCCATGCTCTTCTAAAAATTGTTCATGTTTTAAATATGAGCTACATTGTATCTGCCTGTAAACATCGCCATGGTAAAGTTTGTAATAACTCTCTTCATACTGATAATCTTGAAGTAGATATGTTTTAGGGCAATATATGTGGAGGCATGTATGAAGAAACTTTTAAAATCGATGAGATATTATTTTAATTAGGCTTGTCCAAAATCAGTCTTTGTTGTTGGACGTATTTATTTTTTAAGTTGGCAAAAAAGTTGATGCTCTTAAAACAGTTTTGAAGGTACTTGTATATGCTTGTAAATGTTGCTGTGACAAAGTTTAAGATAACTCACTTTATATTAGTGGTCTTGTAAATATTATCTATAATAGTGAAATATGTGTAAATGTCAGAGTTGGCCAATGTGAGCAGTTATTACATTTTTATTTAAAGTGATATATAGAAGCTGATGAAGTAACTTCATTGTAGGGGACCTGTCTAATTCCATTTTGTTAAAGAAATAATCTCTACTTCTCATTCTAATTTCATTTTTTCACGTCAAAAGTTTTTCGGTCACTAAAGTTTAATCATTAATACCGGGCCTGTATTACAGGCAAAAGTTCCTTGGCCGCCCTTATAAAATTTTTGCTTCCCTCTCCCCTCCGCGTGGCAAAACCTAAAATCGCCACTGTTAATTTAATCAGGTCTGATATTTAAGAAAATAAGCCTAATATCTCTAAAATTTCTGATCAACTCTATAATTTTGATCGGGGACATTTCGAACGAGACATTTTGACCAGGGACATTATGACCCGTGAAGATCTTTTAATAAGATCTTAATAAGACCCATAAACACACATTTCTGCGTTTCAGATATTTCACTTGTTGCCTCCAGCATTTACTATTGTTAACGTTTTATTTGTGTTCATTTCGTGTAACACAAAATATTTGTTCATTTAAAAACTAAAATTAAAAGTTGCATTCGTGAACATTTTGTCGTGAACGTTTTGTCGTGAACGTTTTGTCGTGAACATTTTGTCGTTGAACATTTTGTGTGTGAACATTTTTTGTGAACGTTTTGTCGTGAACATTTTGTCGTTGAACATTTTGTCTGTGAACATTTTGTATGTGAACATGTTGTCTGTGAACGTTTTGTCGGGAACATTTTGTCGTTGAACGTTTTGTCTGTGAACGTTTTGTCGTGGAACCGTAAAAACAGACCGGGCCAGGTTTGGAACATTGGCTTAGAAAACGTGCCGGGCCAAGTTGTCGACGAGCCGGACCGAGCCATAAAAAATTGACCTGTGCAGTACTCTACTACAGATGCACGGTTCCAATTATCTAATTTCCAGCGAGCGAAGCTGCGACGGGCACTGCTAGTCTATTTCTAATTTCTATATATAAAAACGAATGTCTGTTTGTCTGTCTGTGTCATTTATGCATTGCTGCAGCATTCATCGATCGAGATGAAATTTTCACACCACATTGAAAGTCAATAGAGGAAGGTTTTTGTGAGAAAAAAATTGAGATCGGTCACAAAGTGAGCGGGAGAGCACGCGAAAACGGGAAAGCGAGCGGGAACGGCAGGGCAAGCGAGAACAGAAAAGCGACCGCGAGCGGGTAAGGAATCGGGAGAGCAAGAAGGAGCAGGAGAGCAAAAAAGCGACCGCGAACGCGATTAGGAGCGGGAGAGCAAGCGGGGAAGGAAACGGGAGCGAGAAAAAAAAAACCTCTAAAAACCCCGGGTACCCAGCTAGGTATTTATAAAACAAAGGAGAGCTAAACATTTTAACGCATTAGCTAAAAATGCACTGAAGTCTTTTCTATATAAAACAAAAACTTTTATAAAAAAAAATTGTATGCCCATTGTTCGACAGGCTTTGATGCTAGTTTATTCATAAACATAAAGTGTCCGGTAGCTCTGTAAGCTGTAAAATATTCTATAAAATATTTTTCGTTTAAAAAACTTATAAACCTTGTATCTAAATAAGCTAAGACAATGTTTTTTGAAGATTCACCATGAAGGAGCAGCTTGTGTTAGTCTTCTCATCCTCCTGAAATTAAATATAAAGCTTTTATTTATTTCAACTTATGCTAATGAATAATAAAAAATCAGCAAAGATTTTTTTTGTTGCTCACACCAGAATCATGTTCAATTTTGGAGGCCTCTGAAAATTTCTATTCTAGTAACAACTGGTGGAGTTCCAAGACCCTGCTACTATCCAGCAGAGATGTTGCGAGTACTTATGGTGCAAGTACGAGTACCATGGTATCGAGTATGAGTACTTGAAAAAAAGGACTCGAGTTGTACTCGTAATTAGAGTACGAGTTTCAAGTACTACATCTCTGCTACTCAGTACTGAGTGGAAAATGAGCACGAGTACATAAATAACGTACTTGTGTACTCTCTTATTTCGTGACCCGACCCACTTAGAACAGTAGGGGAGATGGGGGCACATTGATATCTTTTGAGGTTTTTTTGGCGATAACAGTCAAGCCATTTAAAAAATCGACTTGTTTTTTTTTAAATTTCATAGAGGAACATCACCTCTATGTATTCAATTCAGTTTGAAATTTTATAATGTAAGAGAACTATTGTTAAATTGAACTTTGGTGGAAGCCCTAAAAAAGATCGAAGTACCCCACATACGAGGTACTATGATCCCCCCATGAGACATATTGATCCTAGGTATAATTCAATATAATCCCACATCTAGTTATCTCAAAAAACACAATAAAATAGGTATAATAGCTTTTATTAATAATAATTATCATTTAAGTTGTATAAATTCAACACAGGTTCTGAAAAATTGATAAATCAAATGGAAAGACTAAGTGAAGACTGACTCGAGCAGTCTCGCCATGCTGAATTAGGTCTGGAAGTCTACAAACAACGTCTTCTCTTGCAAATTGAAATAGTTCATTTGCACAAATAAAATTGAATGATGACATCTTTCCCTTTTCATGTACTTTATTACTAATTCTGACATTATTTGACCAATATAGTGAATAACTTTCTTTTTTATTTTAAATCTAACCACAACATATTCATTAATTTTCAACACAGAACAGTCATAGTCCAGAAGAGGTTTGACATTGCTATTCCCATTACTTTAACCGGTGTTGTACCTCGCTCTGTCTTTCGCTGATAATGTCTAACCATTGTGAAACCAAACCAAACATACGAAGAAAACGAATTGCATTTTTGCAATAACAATAATAGAAAATATCAAATTATAGGACTACACTAAGCCTCCAATGCCAGGAGATAAATTTGGTATCTAAGGACAAGGGGCAGTTTGATCTACAGATCAACGTACCCCATATCGGTGAGGATCAAAGAGCCCCATGACATGGAGCATACTATAAATGGCGATATCTCATCAATAAATGTTGCTTGAGAATTCAAATATGCAATAAAATAAGCCTAAGACATTCGTTTATACAATGAAAAATTAATTTTCCCCAAAAAATATTTATCTAATTTGTAATTACAGAAACTCAACTGTTGTGAAAATTTACTTTTCTCCGGTCAAAACAAACTTTCCTATTTTTCAACTTTCAATGGCAGATTGTTGAAAAGAAAATAGGACTAAAATTAGAAAGAAAACAATTAAAGACCATAAACAATTATGCATTGCATTTTTATTTAGAAATTATTACCTTATTGCCAAAAGATCAATGTGCCTCAGAGATCAAATCTCCCCTACTTGGATGCCAGCACATGGGTTCAGCTCTTTTTCAATAAACAGCGATATAACTTTATGATTCTTTATTTCAATGTGCTATTTTAACATGGCTCGAGGAATTGAGTTTCAAATTTGTAATATCTGTAGTAGATATTACAAATATTACCAATACCACTACCTCCACACTATCCAGTTTTTTGGATATCCGAACTAGACCTAGCAAATTATGTACGAGAAAAGTTAGAAACCCTGAACCCAAAAATTTGAGCCTGTGACATCTTATCTTACTGAATTATGATTGTCAGAACCATAAGCATTGACAATGTCATATCCAAAGGCATGGAGAAGTTGCAAGATCAACACCCCCTTTGTTAACTCAAATAATAGAACAGACAAAATGTGAATTCTGTTTTTAAGTTATCTCATTTTTGAACATTGTTTGTTTTCCTAACACACTTTTTCATGGCGTCGCCTAAAATTAGGCTACGACCGTTTTGTGTTTAAAACTTTTCGCCTAGAGTGGAGTAGGGATGGTACAAAATAAATGTTGATGATGGCACAATTCACTTTTGAATAAAGTTTATTCTTATCAAAAAACTGTCTACTCTTCAATTGTTGCATATTGTCCTGTTGATGAATGCATGGCAATGGCTTATTACCATCTTTAACTCAGTATACTAACAAAAAAACCTGTTTCTTTATCATTCTATTACTTTAGATAATCTTGCTAAAACTCACACCTCTCATTAAAAAATGGTTTATTATTTTTCAACTTATAATGTTTTGTATCATTAATTTATCTGACCGTTTCCAAATTTCTGACTAATTTAAACAAAAACAAACTCCATTATTATTTAAACCTTAAAAACCATTTATTGACCCCTCATTTCTATAAAATTATAGACCCATTCCTAACTTCTCAATTCTGTATAAAAAATCCAAGAAAGGTCGTTCATCTTACTTAGATAAATTCTTTCCTTCCATCAACACAGTCTGGTTTTAGAGTTAGACACTCAACAGAGGCAGCATTGGTTAAACTGTAAATGACCTAATTTTATGTACAGATAATGAAAATTAATCAAAACTTCTTTGTCTTGATATTCTAGAACACTGTAGTGTTTCTCGATGTGATATAGGCTTGTGACTCCGCATGCCTGAAATTTGAATCAGCCTCATGTATTTTCCCATTGAATACATCAAACTGAGTTTTAGCCGGTTTGTCAATTGCCAGCGAATCACTGATAAGCTCTTCAGTTACGTGGTTTAGGATTTGCTTGTTTCTTCAGACAATATCGTACGCTACTTAAATGAACACTAATAAGTAGTAGTAATAATAACTGAAACCAGATGTTTTGTATATTACAACATGGTAGCATTTAATCCTTATTCTTTTATTATATCATATGAAAAGATTAAATAATTAATGTTCAACTATTAACTTAAGCACTTTTTAATGCAACATTAGTCTATATATGGTCTGGAAAGGTGATCCGCTGGCAGTACCAGACGTGTCAGATTTGGTTGGGTTGCATCAACTCACGTTTCTCGATTTGGAGCGGGTTTATGATCGAAGAAAGCGTGACGATAGGACGTAAAACCTACATTGCAGTGCAAACTTATTAAAGGTCGACTCCAGTGAAAAAACTTTAAAAAATGAAATAAAAGATTAAACTTTTATAAAATCGTAGACCCCAAAAGGCCAATACTAGTATTTTGGCAACAACATTACAAGATATAATTGGTTTATGCGTCGGTATAGGTTGCTGTATTGAAAAGTGAAGTGTTGTGGTGTTATAACATTATTATAATAAAATATTAATAATATTATTTATTATATTATTAGAATATTAGTGTATCATAAAGTTCAACTGAAAACAGAGTAAATAACACCATTTATTGACAGTTAATAGCTGGATTAAAACATTAGAACAAAGTATACAATATAATAGCACAAATGGCCTATATTAATAATTGTCGAGAGTGTTGCATCAGTCAGAGCAGACAAAGCAAAAACTTTGTTGCTACTTGTCAGCTCGTAATTGAAGTGTAGCAAACAATGGGCATACAGGTAAATAGCACTGCCCATCCTGCTGCTGTAAGTCGTTCACTTTTTTTGTCTTTTATGCATCACGTGCTGAATGCCTATTGTTCTATTCCGGTTTCGGCACCCTTCATACCGGCGAACCAGTATTGCCGAAAACCAGCCGGTATACTGGCACAGCCCTAGTTAAAGCAGCCAATATATTGATACATCGCTGTTTACTTTTCGTAATTGTTTAAAAACATTTTGATATAGTCAATTTATTGAAGAGCGCATTTGAATTTACGGAAATGTCATTATTGCAGCTGGATGGTTTTTGGAACAATTCCACTAAAACATATCTTTACAGGTTATCATTAATAAGAATATAACTACAAACCTCGTGTTTCTATCCTGGTCTCTAATCTTCTTCTCCATTTCTGCATCTGTAAGAGTTTCTAGAAATGGACACCACTGATCGGCTTCAGATGGACTCCTCAGTGCAACTTCTATCACTGGCAAAGGAGCCTCACTAACATAAATTATAATTGAAGCATATATATATATATATATATATATATATATATATATATATATATATATATATATATATATATATATATATATATATATATATATATATATATATATATATATATACAAGGGCGGATCCAGGGGGGCCAGGGGGAAGCGCCCCCATTGTGAAATAGTTAAAAATATTTTACATTAAACAAATTTAAATTATGTACATAATCTATTTTAAATAAAAGTAAATTTAGTAAAGAGTTAAGAGCTCAATCAATGTATACGCTCGTTTCAAGCGCAAACATTGTTGGATTTCCATTTATAGCACACACATTTTTACCAGTGATGGGCAAAAGTTAACTAAAAAGTTACTAACTAATAGTTTAACTACAATTTTTTAATTAAAAGCAAAGTTTAACTAAGTCAAAAAAGTTTAGTCAAAATTTAACTAATTTTTTTTTAGTTGCTTACTAAAAAGTTTAATTAATAAAATTTAGTTGCTTAATAAAATTTAAATAAAACTTTATGTTTATCAGTTCTCGGGTTATGTTTTGTTTACAATACCTTCCTTTTCAACTATTGAGCCTGGCCGTGTTGTAGTGTAGAGGATAGTATATAGACAAGGAATCAGTAAAAATAGAATGCATAGGGCGCGTTGTTTTTTACCGGATTCATTTGACATCGCTTTGTTCCTATTGGTAGTCCAGGCTCATGCCTTTTAACCTCAGTACTGTTACGCTTGACTCCTACTTAGAACAGGAGCTACTGGGGTTAACACCAGGATTCACTATCGCGATCAATTTAACAACACGCCCATAGTGCTATAGTAAAACTTTTTTTGAATAAAATCAAGCTTAAATGTGACAGTCAGGACAGTAAAAATTTCAGTGCACGATGCCGATTTTGTCCTAATAAGTGCGTCTGTGGCAACGTTTGGTGATTATCTTTAAAAATACACATTCAATATGCAGTTTTGATAAAAATAAAATTTAAAACATTGATTCATTCTACTCTTTGATCATGTTATTAAATGATTAAGGAATAAAATTTCAAAAAGTTAATTGAAAGAACCAAAAGTGCCAAAATCAATATAAAAAACAAAAAAGTTAAGAAATAGTTGGAAAAAATTTAACTACTTTTTTTAGTTTATTTATCAACTATTTTAAATTAATTGCAACTGAAAGTTTAACTAAAGTTTTTTAATTAAAATTTAGTTGAAGTTTAACTAAAAAAAATGTGTGTGCCCATCAGTGATTTTTACCATCACTAATAGTTACATTTAAAATTTTTGTATAAGGGGGCAAATCCAATATACACAAATAAATTTGTAAACAATACATTAATAGCAATGGTATAAAAATGTTATCAATTTTTGCAGGAGGGGGGAATTTTCTTGCCCCTATGGGCGGGCACTCATGGATGCGCCCCCCCTTAACATAATCCTGGATCCGCGAGGTATAAGATTTTCGGTAATACACGCTCTGTTAAAAATACATTTGTATTCGCCGTTTAACACTTTTTTACAAAGACTTTCCAGCTTTTGTTTTTTACGTAAATAAAGACTAATAAAGTTAATGTCGAAACTGGCCAGTTGGCTAATAAATATGTAACCATGAACAAGGATATTAGTCTTTATTTACGTAAAAAACGAAAGCTGGAAAGTCTTTGTAAAAAAGTGTTAAACGGCGAATACTTTTTATATTTTTAACAGAGCGTGTATTACCGAATATATATATATATATATATATATATATATATATATATATATATATATATAATTTATTGGCAGTTAAATTATGTATCTAAACAAAAACTTTATTTGATGCAAAGCAATCTTTAACATATATCCTAAGCATCTGCGTCCCGTAATCGTTATCTTGAAATCAATAGAGATTTCAAAACGATACGGGAGATCCCGTATCGCCATTGAAACGATACAGCCTGCGGAAGAAGTCTCGTATCGAAATAAAATAGCAAGACTTAAATTTGGTTCTCGTATAAAGTCTCGAAACAAATACCGAGATTTAAAAAAAATATTTTCCAATAAATAACGAAAGTCATACATATTTAATTAACGATTGTCACAACTGTGAATATTTGCAATTGATTCATCAATAGAGGTGTGCACGGTAGTGGTGACAGCAGGATTACCGCCGAAATGGGGATACCGCGGTAATGGGATGAAGTTGCGGGGTTACCGCGGGGTTGGAAACAAACGTTGCGGGACTACCGCGGGGATGGGGACGAGTTTTTGCGGTATCACCGCAAAAATAAAATAAGTTTTTTGGGAAAAAAAATTGTTTCCAATTAACCGCAAATGTATCGAGTCATACATTGTTTATGTTTTTTAATCTTTGCAACGTGCTGTTGTTTTATCGCTGATATATTGAGTTACCGAAAGTTTTAAAGTCATGGGTGGCATTATTTGCTAAATTTCCAAAGTCCTAGTTCGAATTTTTATTTAAATATGGAAAAGGCTGAAGATCAAAAATTAGCTGCAACAGTCGCCTTTACATTTCACTCTAACCCCGGTGAAAAGCAATGCGAAAAACTGCAATTAAAGCTTTGATTTTGATTAATTTACTTTCACATTATTAGGTTTTACATAAAATTGAATTTTTTTAATTTTGCTAGAGATCTATTAAAGCTCGTTCATGATGTAACACTACATTCTGAGCCCCACAAGCAGGGTTGTTTCAGTTAAGCGTAACTTTAACTGAATTTGGTCTAATAACTGAAAAAAGAGATTTAAGTTAAGTACTAACTGTAACTTTAACTGAAAAATAATGTTAACTTTAATTGTAATACTAATAGTAAAAAAAAGTAGTAACTGTAATACAAACTGAAAATTTTTTTCTCCAAAAAATCCAATACTGAAATGCGCCAAAATTTTATTTCTTTGTTTATATTTGGTAACCGGACCCACTCGTGTTATTTATCTCTACTATAATTTTCTTTTTCATCGCTTTATTTGCATTTAACGACGTATGAACAATGTTAAAAATAAATTCTGGCCGAAAACAAGAAAATGGAGTTTGGCGTTATTCAAGTTACGAACCCTCTACTGCAACGTGGTTTGTAATGTGGGAGAAAAAGACGCGGAAGCTCACGTGGTCGAAACCTGCGGAGCTCTGTTGAAAAGTAAATCATCTAAGTCATAGACATAAGGAAGTGGCAAAAGAACTTGAGGTTTTGGAGACAAATCGCAAAAAGCTAAAGTCCAAGCGCAAACTAATTGAAAATGATATAGGAAACACGGTTAACCAGAATAGTGCACAGACTACTTTGCCTGCTTTTATTAGCAAAAAAGAATGGAATTTAGATGCACAAGAAATGAAACTGAGACAGCATTTGCTTAGTAATATCAGTACTGGGTTATATTAATAACTGTTATACTAACTGTAATAGTAACTGAAAAAAATATTAACTCTAATATTAACTGTAAAAAATGAAACAAATTAACTTTAACTGTAATACTAACTAAAAAATATTAAATTGGCTAACTTTAACTGATACTCTAACTGAAAAACCCTAACTGAAACAACACTGCCCACAAGTGCCACAAGATGACATCATAGAACATCAACTAGTCAAAAATGAAAACATGAAAACAACTTTTATGCAAACTTGTACTCTACAAACTCAAAAAGCTCAGTTTCGAATGAGGTTTTGTTATTAAACTGTCTTTATATTAAAAGCATGAAAAATTTCTTAGACTTCAGTAATAACTTATAATTCAGCTTGTTCATTGTTATTAATTAATTATGCATATATGAGCAACTAGTTTCACAATGTTAATAATTATTTTTATAAGGTTGTGACTATTTGGCATTCAACAATGATGGTGCACAAGGCGATTTGCTGAGTTTTTTGGAAAAGAAATGGCCAAAACTGTCTCAATTGGCAAGGATTATTTTGAGTGTGCCAGCAGCTAGCACCTCTTCTGAGAGAGCATTCTCTATGGGTGGGTTAACCATTAGTGATCGAAGAACTGAGCTAGGTGGAAAAACATTGATAGACTTTTATTTAGTCATGGGCTTAAATAAATAAATTGTATTGAATCCTATTACGGTGTTATTGCAATTCAATATATCAACACGTAAGTTATAGTTGCATTGAAATGATGTACGGGAAAATAATGACTTGTACAGAATTGATTAAAAATGGAGATGAACAGCTCGGGGATGGATGGGGATGAAAGATTGGAAGACTGCGGGGATGATGCTGGTGGGGATGGATGGGGATAACATTCGCGGGATGGTTGGGGATGGGGACGAAAAGTCGTGTCCGCGCACACCTCTATTCATCAACATTGATTAATTAATCTACCTATTGACAGAAGTTTATAACTATTATCATCTCCACTTTAAATTCGGTTTTCCTGACAGCCTGCAGCCCCATTATTTACTATTTTTAGTCTGGGAACCGGCAGCATATTTCAATATATATATATATATATATATATATATATATATATATATATATATATATATATATATATATATACATATATGAAACCAGCTCGTCTCTGTTCTATAGCTTTTTTTAGTGCCACATTGAGAATAGTGATCAAAGATATCTAAAGCCATGCCCCTCTTAGGCTGCTAGTCGACCTCTGCATACTACTGATACTACAAGCCCTACAAGGCAATCGTACTCGCTGACATCGATGACTATTATTATTAATGAGAATAATGAGTAATGTAATAGTAATGATCATTCTATATTTATGTTTTGGTTTAGTCTGTTTCATAAACTTATTTTTTCAAATTTTTTACATAGAATTGGAATGAATATTTTAGTGTTTCGATATCTGTAATTGACCGTAATAGTAGCTCATCTAAGATATATCTTTATAATCTCGATTATATTCTGGGTTGTATGTGAGTATGTGCGTGCCACCTGTAGTGTGCACGTCGTCTGCAGCTGGAATTCGAAACTTTCTCAGCTTCTTTCTTGCCAACCGGATTCGCCATCGCCTATAAATAAACCCGCTGGGTTTTCTTCACATTCTTAATTCTTGCATACAGGTACTTTCTCGCGTTTGTCATCATTTAGAGTCTAAATTTAGACAAATAGATGTACCGAAACTAAACAAATGAAACTTATTTCAAGTTTTAAAAAACAAATAAATTTTGTAAATTTTTAATATTTAAATATTTTTTTTCAATGAATTCCTTTAATGTAGTTATTAATATTATCTGTCGCATATAGTTCATCATTCTATGTTATCTCGTTTTATTCGAGACAAAATTTCCACTTCAGTCGAGATCCCGATATCGTATCGTATCGAAATCGCCTCGTTATTGATCGAGGCGTCTCGTATCGTTTAATTCGAGACAAACTTCAGAAATCGTATCGTATCGTTCCAAAAAAAATAACGGGATGCAGATGCTTAATATATACAAGTAACTTCAATAAGAAACAAGTAAGTCATAAAAAACCAGGGTTTTTCACAAATCCTGTATCTTTCTGGATTTTCTGGCATTTCATTTATTAATACAATTTACAATAGAATACAATAGAATGCATTGTCATTACAAGCGAGCCTATATTTAAAATTTCAGCTCAATTGGATGATGTGAAGTTAGTTAATTTTCACCTTCAAGGTTTGCAAACATTCAAGCTATCAAGCAAGCAAGACCGGCGGTGAAATTAATATAAGGGATTTAAAAAGACAATACCTATCAGACTTGAATTATTCTTTCTGAAGTACTTTATAGTTAACAAGCATGGTTACCCAGAGTTACCCGTTTTTTAATTTAGTCCTTTATATTAACTTCGCCTTTCTGTCTGTCTGAGTATAAACCCGTTATTAAATCGATGTGAAACTCACGAGGACCAAGCATTAATTTTGAGATGGTCAATCACAAAAATAAAAAAAAATTATAATTCTTTATTTGAACGCTCTGATAAAAAACCTATGTGATATTGCATCATTGTTTATTTCATTGAAAGACAACAAATTTTGAATTCCACTTTTAACCATTTCATGTATTACTATCAATCTGAAGTTTTTATTTAGAGATTTTATTTATTATAAGAGATTGTTTTTATACCAATTTTATTGAAATTATTGATTATCAGATTTTCTTTTCATGATTGCAGATATCAATTTTAGGCTAAAACTTTTCTTTTCATTTATGTAGTTTTTAGAATTATAGACTTAAATCCTCAAGAAAAATATTTGCATTAAATTGGTATCTTTCTATCTCAAATAAATAAAGGATTTTTAATAAATGAAGTTTTTTACGGTTCACTTGTTAATCCTTCATATTAACTTCGCCTTTCTGTCTGTCTGAGTACAAACCCCTTTCCCGTTATTAAATCGATGTGAAACGTGCTCCATAAACTCGTGAGGACCAAACATTAATTTTGAGATGGTCTATCACAAAAATAAATTTTTTTTAATTCTGCTACAAAAACTATGCGATCTTCGTCATTGTTTATTTCATCAAAAGACAACAAATTTTGAATTCCACTTTAACCATTTCATGTATTACTATCAATCTAAAGTTTTTTTATTTTGATTTTTTATTTATAATGGAATATTGTTTTTCTACCAATTTTATTAAAATTATTGATTATCGATTTTCTTTTTACACACTTTTACTTAACTTGACTACTCTGTCTGTCTATCTGTCTGTTGTCAAATTTTGCAATAGATTTTAAACTAACTTCCCGATGAGCTAGAGACTTCAAAATTTAAACATACCTCCGAACTAATTAATAATGCATTCTATCAAATTTTCGGATCGAATGGACAAAATTTAATTAAATAATTATTTGTGATATTTTCGTCAAACTATTTATTGTCTATGCTAATATGTTTGTTGTTTATGTAGTAAAAAAATATAAGTGTGTTTTTAAAAAACTTTGTTTTTGCTTCACTTTTTCTGATTGCAGATATCAATTTTACACTAAAAATCTTCTTTTCATTTATGTAGTTTTTGAAATTATAGACTTATATCTCCATGGAAAATATTTGCATTAAATTGGTATCTTTCTATCTCAAATATATAATTTTTACATAATAAAAAATACATTTTTTTAAAAAACAACGTTTTTCTTGCGCCTTAAAAAGTATAAAATAATATTCCTATAATTCATATACAACGGAAAACGTTGCGGGCGCATTATTTTTTATAACCATTTGTTTTATTAAAGTTGTTGATGTTGTAGCTGTAGCCTATAATGTGCCCGCAACGTTTAACGTTGTATATGAATTATAGTAATATTATTTTATACTTTTTAGGGCGCTAGAAAAACGTTGTTTTTTAAAAAAATGTATTTTTTATTATGTAAAAATTATTTTCTACTTTTTCGTTTTTGATGGGTGAAATTTAAGAATTTGAGCTTTTAGAATAAATGTATTTAAATGACTGGTTAATCACAGGGAGTGCCACGTGAAGACTGACACGTATTCCCCAACCTACTATACAAACAACATACAAACATAACTAGCAATCTACGCAACTACGCTCTCTCTCTGCTGGATCGACGTCGGACTTTTATAAGAATTTGAGTTAATATGATCATATATTAACTGACAAATAAATAGTTATAAAACAAATTTTTCAGAAAGCCCCATAGTTTCTCTAGTATCGCACACTGTGCGACTGATTCATTCATTCAAGTTCATTCATATTCATGATTATTCGTTCGTTACAGCATGCATGTTCAGCGAACTTTTTCTGACTCATCGAGTTGTTTCCTTTTCCTCCTTCTCTCACTCTCGCACATGGCATCCATGCTCGAGAGAGAGAGAGAGAGAGAGAGAGAGAGAGAGAGAGAGAGAGGGAGGGAGGGAGAAGGAGAAAGCGAAACCTGCAGGTCAGCTCATGACAAAAACATAAATAAAAATATGTATCAGTTCGTTCAAAAGTTGCTTGGTATTTGTGATTTTCGTAAACTGTCGTGTCTGATCAAAAGTCTATATTAAGATGGGCTTATAGCCAGAAAAAACAACTTCTTCCTAACTATTTATGATATATATATGCCATTTTTAAGTTTTTTAGACCTATGTAAACTCTATTCTGTGAAGACTTTTAGATTATAGCAATGTTTTTGCTTTCATTTTTGAAATTTGTTATGGACCTTGAATCCAAATAAAAACTTTTAAAGCAAGTATGGTAAAAAAAATCAAGCAACTTGATATACAAACCTGAAAGCATATGTTCTTTGATGCCAACTCAGTTGACCCCTGATACTGTACGAAATAGCACTCACAAATTCACCTCCAAGGCCTAATTCGGCACATAATTTTGTAGCAAAATCCTCTGGACTGTTGCTTTTTTCAGACAAATCCCACTCAAATTGATCAGCCAAAGAAATGTTGCCAACATGAATGTTGAGCTGCAAAAGAAAATTTTAATAATTATTTAGTTCCATTTATGAAAACAAAATACTAGCAAAATAGCCCACATATTATGATCGTCAGTAACAACTAGCAACCTACTAAAAACCTATCTATGAATTAAATTTTTGCTTCCCGTACCTGTGCTGCAATGAATATTGATCACAAACAGGTCTGCATATATCAATTTATTACACTTTTTTGCACAACAGTTACATATGTACAAATTTGCAGTGACAACACTCCAAGATTACTAACTCGAACTCAACCACAGAGACCCACAGAATAGTTAGGAAGTTTAAGAATAAAGAAATACCAAACATTAGAAGTATTATTAATAAAGATATATAAAAATCTTAAACTGTCTGAAACACCCCACACGTTACCTTACTTATAACTACAATCGACTCCACTATCTCTCTCTTTTTTCCACAGTTGTCTAGTTCTTCTCGATATGCGCTGGCCCTTTATACATAGCCAAACTTGATCGCGCATATCTAGGCCTACGTCACGCATACATGGAGACCTGTAGCAAACCAAGCATCATGTGCACCAGACAACACGTGCAAACACACACACTCACATGTCCAAATGTCAAACACTGACAGTCGTTTACACCAGCGTTGTCCGTGGGTTAACTTTTACCGACCTGACATACACACTTCCCTAGGTGAGTGGCCCAACCCGTACCAATTAATTATTTCTAAGTTAAGTATAATTAAATAATAAAAGATTAGATTAATTTTGCCTACGTATGAATATACTAAGCTTCTGCGTCCCGTTATTTTTTTGGAACGATACGATACGATTTCTGAAATTTGCCTCGAATTAAACGATACGATACGAGACGCCTCGAACAATAACGATACGATATCAGGATCTCGACTGAAGTGGAAATTTTGTCTCGAATGAAACGAGATAACATAGAATGATGAACTATACGCGACAGACAATATTAATAACTACATTAAAGGAATTCATTGAAAAAAATATATAAATATTAAAAAATTTATAAAAATTTACCAAATTTAATTTTTTTTTACAACTTGAAATAAGTTTCATTTGTTTAGTTTCGGTACATCTATTTGTTTAAATTTAGATTCTAAATAAACGCTACCGCCGATAGTAAGTATTTATTTACTTTATTTAGTACGCATTATGCGGTAGTTTATGAATTTAATTAAATGATTTTACTTGCCGATGAAAAGAAAAATTAAAATTATTTTTTCAAGTAATTGAAAAGTAGAAAACCTTCTAGCACACCAAAAGAACAGCATTTTTAGTCAATTCAATAGTGAAAGTGGAAAAACCAATGGAGATAGAAATAGATTGCAGATTACTGAGATTGAGATTACTAGATTACTAAGATTAAATTAAAATGATACTGTTTCCCCGCAGTCTTTGCATCTCGCAAGATTTACTTCTACATCCTTGTCATTGACTTTCTGTGTGACCGTCTCTTCCTCAAAGTACTCCCAGATTTGACCCCGGTGACGCGGCATGATAATGATGAGAAACACGAGAAAGTGCCTCTATGCAAGAATTAAGAAAGTGAAAAAAAACCCAGCGTGTTTATTTATAGGCTATGGTGAATGCGGTTAGCAATAGCAAGAAAGAAGCTGAGAAAGTTTCGAATTCCAGCTGCAGACGATACGGGCTACGGCACTGTCATGCACACTACAGGTGGCACACACATACTCACACACAACTAAGAATATCATCGAGATTATAAAGATATATCTTAGATGAGCTACTATTACGGTCAATTACGGATATCGAAACACTAAAATAATCATTCCAATTCTATGTAACAAATTTGAAAAAATAAGTTTATCAAACAGACTAAACCAAAACATAAACATAGAATGATCATTACTATTACATTACTCATTATTCTCATTAATAATAATAGTCATCAATGTCAGCGAGTACGATTGCCTTGTAGGGCTTGTAGTATCAGTAGTATGCAGAGGTCGACTAGCAGCCTAAAAGGAGCGTGGCTTTTTTACTGCCGGTTCCCAGACTAAAAATAGTAAATAATGGGGCTACAGGCTGTCTGGAAAACCGAATTTAAAGTGGGGATGATAATAGTTATAAACTTCTGTCAATAGGTAGATTAATTAATCAATGTTGATGAATCAATTGCAAATATTCACAGTTGTGACAATCGTTAATTAAATATGTATGACTTTCGTTATTTATTGGAAAATATTTTTTTTAAATCTCGATATTTTTTCGGGACTTTATTCGAGAACCAAATTTTAAGTCGATAATTTATATCGATACGAGACTTCTTCCGCAGGCTGTATCGTTTCAATGGGAATACGGGATCTCCCGTATCGTTTTGAAATCTCAATTGAATTCGAGATAACGATATCGGGACGCAGATGCTTAGAATATACGTAAACTTTTTGGCTTGACCAGTCACAGGGTTCGAAAATTAAGACCAGAAAAAAAAACTTTGTATCTATGCTAAGATAAAAATTAATGATAATTTAACAAATTTAAAACACACTTAATAAAATGCTCTAAATTGATAATTGATCATTTGGTCATTTTTAACGTGGCATAATGTCAATGGCGGCGCTTCGGTGTGTGGCATGCGTTGAGCTTCGTCTAATTTCGACTTTTTAGCTGACTTCTGAAATTTTTCACTCCACCCAGTCCCCACCTACATCCTCTCCAACAGACCCGCAATACAATACAAACAGTAAAAAGGCACTCGTGACTAAAATTCAAATGATGCCCACAGTTGTGGTATATTTTTAGTAGTTTTTATTAGAAGACTGGATCGTGGGGAAGATCTAAGTGTTTATTTTAATCCGGACAGGGAAAGGGAAGACTGGTTGAAAGAAATCCTGCTATCATCCGACAACAATGACATATTGTTTGTATTGCGGGTTCGGTGGATAGGGTACAGGTGGAGACTGGGTGGACTTAGCAATATTTCTGGCCGTGCAAATAAAAAATTTAAAAAAATTGTGCACTGGGGCTGTGCTATACATAGCTGGATGGGGTTTCAAAAATGAAATCTAATGATATATTTGGTTTTTCTTCGGTTCAACAAATAAAAAGTTATAAACCAAAAACGACAAATTTCTGACGAAAATTGCATAAAATAATCCTTAGCTCTTCTTTGAGAACTTATAATGATGGCGGCGCTTCAGCGTGTGGCATGCGCTGAGCTTCGTCTAATTTCGACTTTTTAGCTGACTTCTGGATTTTTTTTTCAATCTTAAACTAGCACGATTTAACCGAAAATTACTTAATGCATCGAATGACAGTTGTTTTTGCAGACAACTTTGCGTTTTAATAGTGTTTTAGCGTCGTTTAAAAATTTAAATTATCACCATGGATACAAATACGCTATTGCTTACGGCGTTTTTTGCGACGTTCAAAATGACTTTAAACTAGCATGATTTAACCGAAATAAACTTAATGCATCGAATGACAGTTGTTTTTGCGGACAACTTTGCGTTTTAATAGTGTTTTAGCGTCGTTTAAAAATTTAAATTATCACCATGGATACAAATACGCTATTGCTTACGCGTTTTTTGCGACGTTCAAAATGACTTTAAACTGGCACGTCTTACTGATTAAACTCACTGTATCTAGTCACAGTTGCCTTTACGAGCAATTTTGCGTTTTTTTAATATTGTGAAATTGAGTTCCATTGCTGCTTGACTTGACTACTACTCAATTATTCATGAGCAATGCACACACGAGTTGTCAGGCCATGAGTCAACGAACTACTTTCACACGTGATGCTCTTCTCGAATTCCGACAAGCAGCCCCTCCCATTCATCGTCAACTGCACAAAATCTTGTTCTCCTTGCAACTATGGCTACCAATATGTAAACGGTGGTCACCTCGCCGCAGTGATCACAACTGGGAAACCAGTAAAACCAGGCAAGAAACCAAGGACCTAAAACGAACGAATCTATCGATTGAGGAACTGGGTAAGCCGATGTGACAGCATTGGGGACCCATGGTGTGGACAAAAAATGGACTACTGGCCGAACGACTAAGTTTATTAAACCAAAGAATGAAATACGAATTGCCGCGTGGAACGAACGGGTCATCACGTCGGCCAAAAGGAGATTATCGCCACCGAAATTACCAATTACAAAATATCGATCGCCGCCATATCGGACTCACGGGATCCGGGACGATGATGATTAGCCCACCGACGACCGACGAAACTATTACGCTCTTCTACTCCGGTGGTGACAAGCAAGAGGCGGGTGTTGGATTTATGGTCGGCCAGCGGGCTGCCCAGTGTCGTCGCCTTCCAACCAATTTCTGAACGTCTGGCAGTCCTTTCCATCGATGGCACAATCAAGGGACACATCCAATCCGTCTACGCGCCGACCGAAACAAGCTCAGATGCAGCAAAAGACGCTTTCCACGCCGATCTACAAGCTGCGACTGATTCTATACCGTAAACCGAAGTTACCATATTGGCAGGCGACTTTAACGCTCACGTTGGCGACAACCGTAGTGGCTGGGAAGAAACGCTTGGACGATTCGGCCACGGAAAAATCAACGACAATGGGCAGCGACTGTTGTCGTTTGCGTCAGTAAACAACCTCGTCATTGGCAACAGCCTCTTCCAACACCCGAAGAAGCATCGGCTCACGTGGAGAAACCCGTCGGGGAAAGATTCGGCCATGCTCGACTACGTTCTGATCAACAAGCGTTTTCGATCGACGCTCAACGACGTTCGAGCAATGCGTGGCCCTGATTGCGGATCTTATCACTACCTCGTGCGGGCCAAAATACAACTTCGACTCCAAAAAGCAAAGAAGAAGACGCCGGCGGCTGTAAAGAGAAACTGGACGTGCCTACGCGATCCGGCAGTTCGACACAAATTCCAGCTTGCTTTATCGAACAAGTTTGCGATCCTCAATACATTGGACGATGTCAACGATGAAGAAAAACAAATAACCAAATCCGTCATCGAATGTGCGGCGCCGTTATGTCCACCGATCCGTCGACGAACGCAGCCATGGGTTTCGGACGAGTGTCTGGATTTGGTAGCTGAGCGGAAAAGAATCAAGCACGTCGATTTCGAACAATACCGGCGACTTAATCAAGAGGTAAATCGGAAAATGAAGATCGAGCGAGAGGTGTATTGGAACGATGTTGCAGCTGAAATGGAAGAAGCAGCATCACAACATGAATATCGAACATTGCATCAGACACCACAACGTTTAGGCGGAAAAACGAAATCGATCAACGATAACATCAGGAAAACGGATGGAAAGTTTGTTAGTTCGTCCTCCGATCGATTACAGAGGTGGCGGGAATTCTTCCACGAATTATACAACCACGATCCGCCTGCAGGACCAGCCGCGGACCCGCCACAAATCGATCAACCGCAGATCCCGTTTCCCGTCGACGTACCAACAATCACCGAAGTGAAAGCGGCCGTCAAATCGCTCAAGATATATAGCGTTAAGAGCCGGTTGTAGCTGTCGAGTCTCTATTACTTTTCTCGATAACATTTCGTTTTTAGTAAAAATATCTGGTAAAAATTTATATGACATGAAATTAAGCCGCTGGTTGATAAAATAAAGTCCATAACGGAGGAAAACAAAACTCTACAGATTCGAGTTGACAGACTGGAGATGCAATTGAGAAGCAACGATCTCGTCATTCACGGAATCCCTGAATCGTCCTACGCTGAGGTGGCTTCGGGTGTGACTGCTGGAGAAGGTGATTCCTCTAAACATATGTCTCGGCAGGATACAATTAGTGCTGTCGTGGAGTGCTGCAGGACGAAGTTAGATCTCGACATATCTATGAAGGATATTACTGCCGGGTACAGAATACCTGGCATTAAAAATGCACCACGACCGATAGTTATAACTCTCGCTTCAAAAACAATCAGAGACCGAATTTACTCTTCAAGACGCCTACTTCACAAACAAGAAGACAAACATAAAATTTATATCAACGAACATTTAACTAAGAAGTGCTCAGAAATCTTTTCGAGAGGCAGGAGACTACTCAAAGAAAAGAAAATCTCCTCCATCTGGACATGGAATGGCATTGTTTTTGCAAAAAGAGTTGAATCTGACAGGCCAATTAAAATCCTAAGTCTCGAGGAGGTTGAAAAGTTACAGACCTGTTAAAATGGCTTATGATACGACGAACAATGAAGAAGAACGTTTAAGTTTACTGAAGTTTATAAGAAGCTCCTCTTCGTTTGATTATAACATCGATCCTGATGAAAATATCTTCCACCCGATCTATGATAATAGAAATGTTTATGTTACTTCTGATGAGTTAAAAGAGCTAACCGGTCTACTAGCTTCTGATCATTTTTCATTTCTTCACGTCAATTGCAGAAGCTTAAAAAATAAATTGCATGACTTAACAATGTTACTTCACTGGAGTAGATCTAAGATTTTGGCGGTTACAGAGACCTGGCTGGATGACAATTCATCTTTGAGCGTGGAAATACCGGGCTTTGTTTTCGTATTTAGACATAGAGTTATGAAAAAAAGTGGCGGAGTTGGTTTTTTTATTGACTCTGACTTAAAATATTCTGTTCTTGATGTTAGTTCCTGGAGTGTTGATATTACTTCATTTGAAATTCTCTTGGTATCTGCAGTGTCGAGGAATTGGAAGTTTTACTGTTGGAGTAATCTATCGCCCACCGGATACCAATATACGTGTTTTTAATGCAGAGCTGAGTAACATCTTGGATTACATTGATAGAAAAAAGATGAAGATATTTCTACTGGGCGACTTCAACATTGATTTTCTTGACAAAGAATGGAACTCACTTACAGCTGAGTTTTTTAATTTACTAGCTTCCCACTGCCTTCTTCCAGCCTTTACAACGCCAACTAGCAAATGCCCTTCAACCGCCACCGCAATTGATAATATTTTTACTAATTATCCACTACAGAAGACTCTCGCCAGGATTGTGCTCGATGATGTCTCGGACCACTTCCCTATTTTTCTCTCTGCCACATTATCGACACCTGATTGCGTCGGACAAAATCATGTCTCTTCCTTAAGAAGGAGTTTCGTTAACAAAGACATTTTTGAGCAAACGCTGCATGGAGCCGATTGGTCTAGGGTAATAGAGGTGGCCGAGTGTGGCGACGCGTCATCCGCCTATTCAATGTTTATCAATAGATACCTTGAGATATATAATAATTCTTTTCCTCTGGTGAGCTGCAGCGGCAAATCTAACGGACCTAACAAGTTTGATAAAGAATGGATGACACCTGAACTTATGAAAAGCTGCAAGAAAAAAAAATGTGCTTTACCGAGCATACACCAGGAATCCATCTCCGTCTAACAAACAGAAATTTACTACATTTAGAAACCTCTTCAAATCAACAAAGGTAAAAACCATCAAACAATTCTACTCCGAAAAGTTTAAATTAAACAACAACAACATGAAAGGAACATGGAAGTTAATTGGGAGCATTTTAAATAAAAAGACCAACATGGAACAATGCAAGACTTTCTGTACGGATGACGGTAGTCTATTAACATCTTCTTCTGTTATTGCTGAGTCATTCAATAATTACTTTTCTAATATTGGCTCCAACCTTGCAAGAAAGATATCCCCACCGGATACAACGTTTGAAAAATATCTTGGCAATCCTGTGACTCACTCTTTTTATGTCGCACCCACTACGCCCAATGAGATTAACAAAATAGCTTCAAACTTAAAGATCTCTCACAGCTGCGGAACCGATGGAATCGACCCATGCATCGCACGAAATTCAATTACGGCGATCGCTTGTCCTCTGTCTGCCATAATAAATTGCTCAATATCTTCAGGGGTATTCCCCGCTCAACTAAAAACAGCCAAAGTCATTCCAATTTACAAATCTGGGAAAAAAGAAAACTTTTCTAATTACCGGCCAATATCTGTCTTGTGTTATTTCTCAAAGTTTTTTGAAAGAGTGATGCACTCCAGACTTTATAATTATCTTGATAAATTTTCCATTATTTCACCCAATCAGTTTGGATTTAGAAAAAATCACTCAACTTACATGCCACTGGTTATGTTACACTCAAAGATTGCCGAGGCCATGGATCGTGGGAAATATGTAGTTGGCATCTTCCTGGACCTAGCTAAAGCCTTCGATACGGTTGATCACGACATTCTGGTGGAAAAATTGAGGCACTATGGAATCCGGGAAACTCCACTATCATGGTTCAGTGACTATCTTAGCTGTAGATCACAATGTGTTCAGTACAGCAATTCTATCTCTTCGATGAAGCAGGTAACTTGTGGGGTGCCTCAAGGGTCGGTGCTGGGACCGCTTCTATTCCTCATCTATATTAACGACCTATGCTCAGTTTCAGATCGCCTTGAATTTGTTTTGTTTGCGGACGATACTAACCTCTTTGCGACTGGCGATAACTTAGAACATTTATATTACGATACCAACCGTGAATTGCTTTCTGTTTCTAAATGGATCTCTGCTAGTAGACTTTCCTTAAATGTAAGCAAAACGAATTATATTTTATTTCACCATATAAACAAAAATACTTTCTGTAATTGTCAGCTGAAGATTGAAGATATACCAATTTTGCGGGTTCCTTATTGCAAGTTCTTGGGCGTGCTGCTTGATGAACACCTTACATTAAAAACTCACATTGAACATGTTACATCTAAGGTTGCAAAAAAATTGTGGAGTGCTATCTCGTATACATCAGTTTGTTGATGCCAATATTTCTATGATGTTATACTATGCACTTATCTTTCCGTACTTATCATACTGCAATATTGTCTGGGCCTCAAATTATTCAACTCGTTTAAAGCCTCTTCATATTTTGCAAAAGCGAATTATTCGAATTATTTTTCACATGCCTCCCACATCGTCTTGTAAAATTCAAATGGCTAACAACAACATTTTTAATATTTATCAGATTAATTTTTTTCCAAACTGGCATTTTCATGTATAAATATGATAATTTTATATTACCCTCATCATTCGATAACATGTTTGTAAAATTATCTGATGTTCATTCCTATGATCTGCGCCCCGGTTGCTGTTTTCGAACGGATTTTGCTCGGACAACTCTTAAAACATTCTCTATTAAATGCTCTGGCCCTCGTATTTATTCAAACATTCCAATATCTGTCTCCTCCTTGAAACGTATTTCGTTATTTAAGCAAGCTCTGAAATCTTACTTATTATTGTCACACTCTTAACTTCTCAATACCTATTACCTTAGCATACCAATTTCAGTCTCTTCCTTGATAAGTTTATTGAACTACTATTTGAAATGTTTTAACTCAACCCACTCATTTTGGTTCTTTTGTAAAGGTTGTCCATTAAGCGGGAAGGAATTCCCTTCGGACGAACCTTTTGGGCACCTTATTCCTTTCTCAACTAATCGATTTTTTTCTTTTTTTGAAATTTGGTACTATATTTTTCTTGTTGTTTTGGTTATTGGCTATTTTCTTTTGTTTAAGTTTAATACTTATGTTGGTGCTCAATAAACTAATAAAAAAAAAAAAAAAAAAAAGAACGGAAAAGCGCCGGGCATCGATCAAATTACAGCTGAGATGATCAAAGCCGGTGGTCACATTCTATTGCAACGTCTACATGTTCTATTGACATGCATCTGGGACACGGAGTACGTACCATCAGCGTGGAAGAAAGCGATCGTCGTTCCCATTTTAAAGAAAGGAGACAGTCGAGAATGCAAAAACTACCGCGGCATTAGTCTCCTTTCAATCGTTGGGAAAGTATTCACGAAGATCATTCAGTCACGACTACAAAAACATTGTGAACAATCGTGCCGTGAGGAACAGGCCGGATTTCGACCGAATCGTGGATGCATCGATCAAATCTTCGCACTACGCCAACTCGTAGAAAAGAGGGTTCGATGTGGCCGGCGGACTGTTGTTGTCTTCATCGACTTCAAATCGGCTTTTGACTGCATCCATTGGCCAGCATTGTGGACGGCATTGGAAAGAGAAAACATACCACCGAAAGTCATTCGTTTGTTACAAGCGTCGTATAGTGGTTCGACCAGCTGCATCCGAATTCGAAACGACCTATCGGACGAGTTTACCATTCAAACCGGTGTCCGACAGGGAGACGTCGCCTCTCCGCTTTTATTTAACGTCGTTATCGATGCGATCATGAGGAAATCGTTCAAAGAAAGGCGTGGTGTTCAATAGGACAAAAACAACTTTATCACTGATCTGATGTTCGCGGACGATAGCGCCGTATTCGCCGACACCGACGTGGAAGCTACAGATTGCCTAAACGACATCAGCGATATTGCCAAGTCATACGGCCTAAAGATCAACGCCGAGAAGACCAAGGTATTAACAACGGACGGGTCGCCAGCTCATGTCTACCTAAATGATGTCCAGATCAAGCAAGTGACGAAATTTAAATACCTTGGATCGATCGTGCAGGAAAAGAAGAAGTCGGCCGACGTCCACAGCCGCGTTGGCCAGGCGACTGCAGCATTTGAAACGCTCAGATGGTGCGTTTGGAAGAGAATGAACATTGCAATCAAGACAAAAATCCGTCTTTACCGAACATTGATTATTCCGATCCTCCTATATGGCTCGGAGACATGGACATTGTTTAAATCCGATGTGAATAGACTTGAAGTATTCCAAATGCAATGCCTGCGGCGAATACTGGGAGTCTCCATCCGCGACCGCATTCGAAACGTGACGATCCGTGAACGATGTGATCGACAACCACTGATCGACGAACACATCCAAAAACGGCGACTACGGTGGTTCGGGCACGTCTGCCGAACGGATGGTAAACGGCTTCCCAATAGTTTACTTTGGCGGAAGCGACCGCCTGGCTGGCGCATCCAACGTTCGGCGCCAAAGAAAACATGGCTGAAAATTATTGATGGGGACTTCAAGAGGAAGCGACTGACAGCCGATGGGGCGAGAAGGGTTGCAGCCGATCAAGGAAAATGGAAGATTGTCGTGGAAGACGTTCGTGGTCCCGTGGCACCGACAGCAGCGTATTGGCTTTGAGGACATCCTCCTCCCCAAGCGCCGGCTACGGACTAAATAATAATAATAATAATAATGTTAATGTTGACTTCTAGGCCAATAAGAGATGCGTTTTTAAACTCTTTCAAAATTCACCGACGGTCGCTGCGCTGGTGATGGTGGTCGATATATATATATATAAATATATATATATCTATATATATATATATATATATATAAATATATATATATAAATATATATATATATAAATATATATATATATATATATATATATATATATATATATAGTCACTTCATAAGACAAAGCAGATGTAATTTCATAACTCCGCCTCGCTAATTGCAAGCCAGTCTCAAGCCTGGATAAAGGAGGAGGGACAGTTAAAAGGATCAAACTTTGATCCACGCAGGAAGAACTTATGTGCTTCCTACATACACCCAATTTAGTCTTAAAACACTTGGTGTATAGGACTATAAACTATCATGAAAAAAAAATGTAATTTCATATATAATTATCTTTCCCCCTTGTTCTCCGCGGCGTTATCGTTCCCACTTCCTCTGCAACTTCTTTTTCTTAGATTTCATTCAAAGCCACATGGTCAGCGATTATTAATAGAATCATTTGACAGAAAAGTTGCTCCGAGTCTTGCCCTCCCCCACGGGAAAATGGGAATTCTATGCCCGTGAACAAGAGAAGACTGCCATTATAGAATTATTGAATTTTATAATTTGCAATAAAAACCTTTATAACAACTCTCTGATCTGTTTGATCCTCCAAAATATTGTCAACTGGGAAAGATTCAATTTGCTGTCTTATTGACTGTGAAATAGCTGGTATGAAATGGGTTGGATTTAGATCCAAATCATCACAAAGAACTTCCGCAAATTGCTCAGGAGTGATCAGTTGTTCTAGAATTGAAATAAATCTAGTTTAAAATAAAAAAAAATTGGCAATAACAAAAATTCATAATTCTACCATTTTTGTTCCAAGTTAGGCAATCTCTCAGTTTTTGTCCTTCAAATTCAATATCCAGCCTAATGGGGACTAGTACTTCAGGCTGACTTGAGTTCTCATGAATGATTGAGGGATCTAGGTCATCATAACTTCAATTTAACAAAAAATATTAGATTCTTTCAGCTTATGAATGTGTGATCGTTAAGTAAATCTTCACCAAAGAGGATAAGTCCTAATCTTATTAGAACTAGTTCTGTTTCGATTGATGAGAGTTGAACATGGAACAGCATCCAAGTGGTGAGAACTACTTGGTATTGTGGGAACCCATCCACTACTTCTTTTGCATTTTATATCTCTAAAACAAATTTTCTGAATATTAAAAATCAATCTGAAAAAGAACAGTTATATATAAATACTTAAATACCAACCTAGGAAGACTTATGTCCGACGACACAGTTAATGCCTTATATTTGTCATCTTTTCCCTCAAATAATTCATCTACTTCAGAAGCTTTCAACAGTGTTATGTTTGAGGCTAATGAATGTTGACCAAATCCAACTGATAGAAGCCAAAACAGCAATAAATTACACATCATGACATTTCAGAACAAGAATCCTGCACGGGTTAATTTTTAGTGTCCAGACCTTCTCATAGGTACAAAATTCAAGACCATGTCCGTTTTTGCAGGCATAAAACCTATAGGCTTGACACAATAACCTCGGCCCTAACATAATCCTAATATCAAAGCCTGGTCTTTGCAGAGATCGTGTCTAGACACATCATATATGCTTAATGAAACCTTCACTGAATCAAAAAAATTTTTAATTATTGTTACAAGCAAACTATATGTAATCTAGGTCCTGGTCAACCAGCAAAACAAAAACGTGAGTTAGCGGCAAGTGGGTAAGAGTAAACCACAAAATTTGTGCACAAATATGCTGTGATTGGATCTCCAACAAAGATAAAGTTTAAGACACAGGTCGCAGTTTGCCGTCTATGTTGCTTGTTAAACAATCCCAATCTTTATTCTTTCTTCTGACAATTAGAATGGAAATGATCAGTTTATAGTTAGAAAATGGCCCCTGGTGGTACGGTACAACACATTTGTTTTCATTAGATGTTGCACATTTAAAATTTTTCAAATAAATAAAGAATGGACAGAAGTGAATGGGCAGTTCAGTTTATTTTTAACAGTCTGTTGCTATTTGCCCAAATACCTTCATCAACATCTAGCCATTTTTAGAGTCAAACACAACCCTTTTAAATTAATAGACACAGTTATACTAAATAACAAGAGCTCTCGCACACCTAAATACTTAGGCACACAGTGCTTAGTAACGATGTAGACGATAAATAAAACAATCTGATTTGTTTAGAGGGATGAAAAGCAGGTAGATACAAATGGAGACAAGAATGGTCATCAAAAGTTGAAAGGAATGAGAGCAAAAAATATTTATTAAAAAAATTGAAGCATTGAGTTTGCTCGCATCCTCCATTTCCATCCAGATAACCTGAGAACAGCAGGATGAAAAAGGCTACAACAGTAATTCAAAAGTTGAACCTGCTTACGGTGGGGAATACCATCAATTATTGTTTAATATATGATTCCTTTATATGTAAAACATTTCTTTCATTTTCAGTAATCTGTTATATTACCAATAAATATCTATTTTTTAAGCAGGTGTCAATGTCTTCTTGAATGCGGTCTTATTGAATCAAGATAAAGAAAGCCTCATTCAAAAATATAAAGGTTACCCATAAGCAGTTTGATATACTGCAATACTAGAAAACATAATTAAATGATTTTCATTAGTGGCACTAGCAACATAATTTCAGAGCTTTGCCACACTGGAACCTCAGAATTTCATGCCAGGTACATAAACAATTCAGCTAAATGTCCAGCCAGAGTTGAGGAGTTAAAAAAAATCATTAAAAATGAATAAGTATACAAATAAAATACTGTGTGCCATGCCAATAACCCAATAAATAAAAAATTTACGTAGTTGACAAAGTTTTTTCCTTTCCTCCACGCTCATTTGTCTTCTCCAGAGTGATGGATATCTTTTATAGAGAGAACCTCGAAACATTCGTAGATAGTTTCCTACCTGAAAGTTAAAACATAGAATTTTTTCTCAAACCCTATACCATGCAGGCTGACCTTACAAAAGGAGCCAGACAAAAGCGTGCAGACAATTTAAAAATGTCAAGTTATTTCTCTATATAAAACATTAAATTAAGACCAGTACAAATATCAATTTTTTTAATTTGTTAGATTTAAATGATGTATAGTGGAAATCAATCAGAAAAACTTTGTTATATATCAAGTCCTATCTGACCAGAGGTTCTTTCTCCATACGCTCATCAGCGTCATCAGTGACATTATTAACAAGGGTCTGTGCTGGATCCACTTCTTTATTAATTATATACAGCAGAACTCGAGGAAGTCATCAGGGCACAAGGGCTACAATGCCACATGTACACCAAGTTTATGGCCGCTGCCGACCGGAGCATGCGGGCTCTCTTGCCATGAAAGTCTCGAGATGCGTAGATGCCGTCGATCGCTGAATGTTCAGCAGCCACATCAGTGCTTGTCTTTCCGATGTTCATTCACTCTCCCTACCACGCCGCTTCGAATCTGCTCCGACCTGATCCCACCAGTAAGACGTGTTTGTAATCTGCATGGATTCAGATTGTTCTACGACCAGTCATATGCTTCTCTCAGAGAGATTCGCAGCATCGACTCTCATCTTTCAATTGATACCTGAAGAATTCTCATAACCGCCCTGGTTCTTCCAGATTGATTACAGAAACTCAACTCTAGCCGGCCTTCCTTCTTGTCATCTGGATCGGTTTCAAATTCTCATAAACACAGCGACCAAAATAATCTACAATGCTCGGAAATATGACCATGTTACCCCAATTCTCAAAGATCTCCAATTGGTTCTCATTAGGCAACGAATCGAGTACAACATTTCCATAATAGTACACAAATCTCTGCACGGCCAAGCTCCCCATACATGTCTTTTGCACATGTTGCTGATACACCGGGATGGCAGAGGCTCAGATCCATTTTCCTCGGTCGGCTGCAACCCCTCTCGCCCCATCGGCAGTCAGTCGCTTCCTCTTGAGGTCCCCATCAATAATTTTCAACCATGTTTTCTTTGGCGCCGAACATTGGATGCGCCAGCCAGGCGGTCGCTCCCACCAAAGTAAACTATTGGGAAGCAGTTTATTTATTTCATGACGTACGATACCACTGTTGTTCAACGCCATTGTCTGTGCAGTGTACCAGTATACGGAACTTAATATTCGATTTAAGTTTGGTTTTTCTAATAAATATTGCAATTTAGTTTTATATTATAACAGTTGACATGGCTTCAATCCATGTAACAGGCGAGCACATAACCGGCAGCTATGGAAACAATTAGTCCGACAATATAATATAGCATTTAATCATTTTAGTCCGAAAACAGAACAAAAAGCAAATTTCGTAGATAATATTGAGAATGAACTTTAGAATTGAGAATTAAATTAAATAGTTAAACGGCAAAAGAACGGGACGAACTTAAGGCAGCCGCACGCTAGGCGCATAGCAACAAAAAAAAAAGTGAATGTAATGAAAACCTAATGCACCTGTGAAAATAAAATTATTTGTATTAATGTATTGTATGCAAGTGTAGTTGTAAGGCGACTAAGGGGCATGATAATTAAAATTAAATATTTTCTATTTATTAGTTTTTTCGCTAGATGGCAAACCTCAGCTCTTCAAATTTAAAATATATTTTACTTTTTAGTTTTTTTCAACTGCCATCTAGTGAATTTCAGGAAAACCTCAGCCAGCAAAGTATACTATCTATCGGGGACAATGCTTTTTGTAAAGAAAAATCACCACCATTACGTATTCAACCTTCAGTGACGTATATAAGCTTATAAGTAATACATAGACATGTACTTTGCTTAAGTAATATTGTATTAAAATATAAAAATTTTAATTGAAATATATAAAATATAAATAAATTATAAACGTAGTAAAATAATATAATAAAAAGCAAGCAATACAGAGTGAGTGAGTGAGTTAGTCAGTGATATGCGTTAATATATATATTTATAACATTAATTTCATGCAAGATATCTCAACAGAAGTTTGAAATTTGAGAAATGCAGGCACTTCAAAGTAAACAGCCTTGACTGGATTCTCTCAGGAACATTGTCACATTCTTTTGGATGTTTTCCACAGTTTTATAATGCTTTACTTTCTGCTCTTTTTTCAGTCGGGGAAACAGAAAAAAAGTCACGCGAAGCCAAATCGGGAGTGTAAGGGTCCCGGGGACCACCGGGATGTTGCCACGAGCCAAGTTGGCCCGGATGAAGGACATGTGACTGGGAGCATTGTCATGGTGGAACTTGACCACGTCTTTGATGTCAGCCCTCATGCGTACGATCCGGCTTTTCAGTCTCTTGAGCACCTCCAGGTAAAAGGCAGAGCTGACAGTTTCTCCCGGTGGTACAAACTCAAAATGGACAATTCCTCAGGCGTCAAAGAATACAATGAACATTGTTTTGAAGCGAGACTTACTTATCCGAACTTTCTTGAGGCAGGGGATGCTTTTGTGTGCCAATCGCTATTGCTTTACGATTTTGGTTTGTTAGCGACCTCCTCCTTGCCCTCCCTGAATGCCTTGTTCGATCAAAACTAAAAAACCGGTATTTTTGACGGGGTATTTTTAGTCCAGTAGGACCACACTTATACGACCCCCTGTTATACGACTTTAGTGCTTATATGACCTACAAATTATGCACAGAATGAAATTCCCCTACTCTTCCATACTAATCTGGTTCTCTTATGCGACAAACTCTGTAACGCAATCAACGACCTAGTTTCTGTGACATTATTTGCATAAATAACTCTATTATGTGACCTGCAGTAGATGAAAGCACTTGAAATTGCATGTAGGTATGTGTAATAAAAGCCAGTGGGATTCTGTTAATTTTCACATTGAAGCTGCTCAAAAGAAGAAGTGACTGCCTGGAAAGAAAGGTTAGAAAATATTGTCAAGGGTTTGAAAAGGCTGACATTTTTGCCAAATTCAGTCCAAATCCACATCTGGCATGAGAACTCTAAAAAACCATGTAGCAGTCTTTTTGCATGCGGTTTAAAGGGAGAGAAACTCGATCCTGTTTTCACTGGAAATAGCAAAAATCCACATTGTTTCCGTGGTTCAAAATTGTTATCATTAGGTGTAGTTTATTAATGGAACAAGAAAGCCTGGATGACATCCAAAATATTCTCCGAGTGGCTTAACAGCATCAACAACAAATTTAAACTACAAAATCGACATGTTTTACTTTTCAATAATAACTGTTCTGGCCATGGTAACATTGATCTCTTGAACATAAAAGTTCAATTTCTTCCTAAGAACACCACATCCAAATTACAGCCATGTGATGCCGTCATTATTCAAAATGTGAAGTTGAATTGCCGGAAGATGTTTTACGTCATTTAATAAGTAAACTGGAAAGTGACCAAACTGCAACAACTCAACAGGTGGCAAAATCTATTACATCAATCAACACCATAATTTGGCTTCGAGTTTCATGGCTCCGTGTCAAAGAAGACACAATCACAAAGTGCTTTTGTAAATGTGGTTTCAGCCCATGTGATGTCGCAAATTCTACAGAGGTTCTAGAGTTTGATAATGATATGGCAGACCATCCAATCCTGACGGGAGTCAATTTTGTGATGCTTATGAGCCAACGAGTTCGAATGTCCAAGAAGTCCCAGTTGTGGTTGAACAAAAAGAGGAAAACATTGAACAAATTGATTGAAAAGATTCGGATGATGAATTTATTAACAGTCAAACTGCAATTTTATATGTTATTAAGCTTTTAAAGTATGCTTGTAAGTGCGACAACAGCACGCTAGCTAGTCATTTTATTAAAACGTCTTCAGAGTTGTGCAAAGTTAAACTAAATACTTTAAAACAGCAAACAATCTGGAACTTTTTTATATGACTGTTAGTTGACTTAAAAAAAAATAAACTACTGATTACTCTTTGTTGTTTTTAAATGTATTTCTGAAGAAAATGCAACTTTTTCTTCTTATGCGACACTCCCTCTTATTCGATTAATTGTACGTGGCAATGCAGAGGTTCTACTGTATTACTAATAATTTTTTCTTAACAAATTCAACAAAATTACCAACTAAGTGTATACTTAATCATTTTTAATAATGTCAATAGTCAGTCAAATAAAAACACGAAAATATCATATATTACAAAACAAATACCTACTGAAAACTGTACCACTGTTTAAAAATTCTAATTTTTTGTGTTGAAAAACTATTATCTGTTTAAATTTTGTCTTTGCCAAGATTAATATTTTTGAAGCTAATCTTATTTTCCAACTAGCGGGGTTACCTGGCATTGCCTGGGGTTTTTCTATCATGGTTTTTTCTTCACTTTTTTAAATGCTTTTATTTAACTTCACTTTCTTTCTGTTTGTTTGTTTGTCTGTGGTGATCAAATCTTAGAAACAAAAATTCATGCACTTTTTGACCACCTAGAGCATTAAAACTTTCAGGAAAGCTTTATTCTCGACTAGCGGGGTACCCGGCGTTGCTCAGGGTTTTTAGAGGTTTTTCTAATGTTTGTCTTTCTTGATCCTGTTTCCTTCCCCGCTTGCGCTCCCGCTCGTTATCCGTTCCCTGTCGCTTTCCCGCTCAATCTTTCGCTCTCTGTTGCCCCCCCCTTAGATCCGTACATACCTACATACATACATAAATACATACATACATACTCCCGTTCCCGCTCATTTTCTCTTTTCCACTCTTTCCTAACTGCTTTTAGCCCATAAAACGTAAAATAGATTTGCTAAAAATTGTTTGAAGCCTTCAAATGTTGTTACAAAAAATTTGAATTTTAGTATACAATTACCTTTGATGGTCGTACATAGGCACTTTCGGCCTGGAAAGTTTTATGGCCCACCTGAGCCGGGAGATCGAAGTTGGGAGTCCGAACCTTCTTAACTTTCTTCCCCTGTGTGAAAACTACTTCCTTGGCAAATTTCATCAAGATCTCTCCAGCGGTTTAGATTACCTTTTATGGTCTTACATAGGCATTTTTGGCCTGGAAAGGTTTTTTGGCCCCCTGAGCCGGGGGGATGGGATCAGATGAATTGTGTAACAATGCATAAAGGACTTACTTACATACTTACACAAATAATCTGATTTATACATATATATATATATATATATATATATATATATATATATATATATATATATATATATATATATATATATATATATATATATATATATATATATATATATATATATATATATTCCATACATAATTGGGGACAATATTTTCTTGCAAGTAAGTTTCATTGAACTTTGTTGCCCATTTTGCATTCAACAGTTTCTTGTATAAACCTTGCAAAACAACAATATCTTTCTTTTCTGAAACAACACCAAGCAACGTTTTAAAAACTTAATTTTTCCAGCTGACTGGCCTGTTTCGGTTAATTTTTAACTTATAATAATAAAGTTAATTAAACAGCAGTTAGCTTGTTTTCAATACATGCAGAGTTAGACATAAAATCAATAAAAGTAGCCGAGTATTAATAAACACGCTTTCAGTGAGTAAACAATCAAAATGAAGCTCTGAAGATGGTTAAATTAACAGAAACTGGCCAGTCTGCTGGAAAAAATAAAGTTTTTAAAACGTTGCATGGCGTTGTTTCAGAAAAGAAAGATATTGTTGTTTTGCAAGGTTTATACAAGAAACTGTTGAATGCAAAATGGGCAACAAAGTTTAATGAAACTTGCTTGCGAGAGAATATATATATATATATATATATATATATATATATATATATATATATATATATATATATATATATATATATATATATATATATATATATAAGCTGTTGAGCCGAAGTAAGGAGTTCTGAGCCTATCATAGTCGTAGTCTAATGTTAAGTAGCTCCGAAAGACTGAGACTTCTAGCCATCATTTTTTGGTGATGGTCGGTGGCTCAGTTGGTAAGAGCGCTTGCATTTAGGCGAGGCGGTGTTGCCGTAGACACGTGGGTTCGATTCCTAGTAGAGTCGTATAAATATTTGCGTTATCTGTGGTGACAGTTAGTCATCCTATTTATAGGCTCTCGAAACATTTCAACGCAATGTTTCACTTCATAAAATTATCTATCTGGCAGCAGACAAGCTGTCGAGCCGAAGTAAGGAGTTCTGAGCCTATCATAGTCGTAATTTCATCGAGATCGCTCCAGCGGTTTGGATTTCTATAAGAGGCTGACAAACTCACAGTCATTTATATATATATATATATATATATATATATATATATATATATATATATATATAGAAGATGACAATATATGAATTTAATGTTTCCGACATGAATTAGGCCTGAAATCAATTAAAATTAATCAAATCAAAATAAATAATGCCATCTAGCGACTGTAATAAGTTGTTTATGTATAAGTCACCGGAGATCCAAATTAATTAAACAGTACGGATGTTTATTTATAAGTCGCCAGAGGTCCAAAATAATAAAGAAGATTGAGCGTAATGGTTGTTTGAGATTCAAAAATTTTAGTTCGTTGACTCAGATAAAGAGGCAAAGAGAAGCTTTTTTTTTAAATTTATTTTTTATCCTCACTTGTTCTCTCTACCTTTTCCTATTTTTCTTACTCTCCTTTTCCTGCTCGCTGTCCTGCTCCCACTCATTCTCCCGTTCCCTCTTCCTTGTCGCTTGCTCTTCCGCTCTCGTTTGTTCACCCGCTCCAGCTTCCTCTCCCTTTCTTGTTTTCCAGCTCCCTTTCTTTCTTCCTCTCCCTTCTAGGTCCTTTTTGCCCATAAAATGTTAAAATAAATAGATTGGTAAACACTTGCTAGAAACCTTCTTCAAACTTTGTTACGTAAACTAAATTTGAATTTTTTACGCAATAACCTTGGATGTTCGGATATCAGCTCTTTTGACATGGAAGGATTTGGACCATAAAAAATATACATAATTGAAAACTAACCAATCTTTTTCTACTCTTTGAGATAAACCACTATGCTAAATTCTGTCAAATTGGTCCAGAAGTTTGGATTTGCATAAAAGACAAACAAACAGACAGACATTCATCTATATACATATACTAGAAGCAGGGTTGTCAAGAGTGGTAGCGCCGCGCTACCACTACTGTAGCGGCGCTATTTTTAAGGTAGCGGTAATGGCACTACTATTGGCTGACAAGATCGATGATGGTAGCGCCACTACATTTTTTAGCTGTTTTCAGCACTATTCACGGGCATGCGTGATGTTTTGACGTGTTTGTGGCCTTTGGTGAATGTGTAAATATAAGATTTACGAAAACAGTAGAATATAGTTTTTCTGGTGCTGTTTCAACTTTTCCTCGTTATCGCATGCTTGCTCGAACTTAAAATCTGTAGTCGCTGACTACGTTATTTCGATATACTTTGTAGTACCAACTCAACACAGTTTGAAGGCGGTTTGAAATAACTTTAATTGACCGACGACAATAGACAAAAATAAACAATTCTTCTCGGGGCCAACAATGGCGAGAAATGAAAAGAAAGCAAAGTTTAAATTCTTGATTAAAGTAGCAATATGGCGAACCACGAGAACAACGAAGAAGAAAGAGAGAGAACATTCGAGAGCAAAGGTTTTTAAGCTAGTCACTAGCTAGCGCGAGCCAAACAAGTGAAGGAGCGCGAGCCTAGCAAGCTAAGGAGCGCTCACCTGTAATTACCTGTATAACATGCGTTTGGCACACGTGTGCGTGGACAAGCATAAAATACCGGTACACTACAAATCTATACGTTATTTGTTCTATGGAACAAGCAAAATAGATCTGTAACGTCAGCAAATGCAATCAAGACGGCGCTAGGAACTTTACTAAGTACTCGTGGCGACACCCGTTGGAATTCTTATTACGAAGCAGTGCCACGAGTGCACACAATCTTGACCAACCTTGATCTGGAGTGCTACTTTGTAACTTTTTACAAGTCCTCAGCAGAGTAGCGGTAACGGTAGCGACGCTACTTATAAATTTTAGTAGCGGTAGTGGTACTAATAAGACTGGTAGCGGTAGCGAAGAGCGGCGCTACTTTAAAAAAGTAGCGTTAACAACCCTGACTAGAAGAAGCCCGTCAAAAACGACGCTTTTTGTTGTTTTTATCGAACTGTCAGATATTAAATAAAAAAACGTTTTCCTTCTCTACCATTATTAAATGTGATAATAAAACAATGTGGATGCTCTACCTGCTTAGCAATATCAAAAAAATGTGTAATGATTTGGATTGAATCTATTTCAAGCAAATTAAAATCATTACATTTTATGCCATGCCTTCATAAGACAGCTTGAATATCTTTTCAACAATAAAAACATTTAGGATCTTAGGGACTTAAAGTGTGCAATTGAGTATAATAACTTTCATTACACGCCGCCTGTATGCACCCATTTTATCAACTTATGACCGCGTCGTTATGCGAAATTGCTAACATACATACATACATACATAGATACATACATATCCACATCAGAAATTATGTATGTTGATGGATATAAAATTATATATATAAAATTTTAGACTGGATTTCTAATTCTTTTGGAACTGTTACAAATAACTTTTTCATAAAAGATTCTTACTTGTATTTTATGCTTTTATCAGTCATTAAAATTTATTTATGAATACATCTCATCCATATTTTGTCAGTTTTTCACAGGTTACATTCACAACATCATTATGTATTTTGTTCTGGTAATTTATCACGCAAACAATAAAAAGGCTAATTTCTAAATATGTAATCAAATCTGAATTGAACAACTTTTCAGATAAGAGATAGCCCAAAAAAGATTAGATTTTGTTGACCGCCAAGTTTAACTCATTGGTTTATATAAAACTTTTTTATAGTTAATTTTAAGCATAACAAAACTCTGAATTAAATTTTTCCAACAAAGTTTGTCACTGAAACCACATATATACTATTTTTTTAAGAAATATCATGGTAGGTGCTAGGTTAGCTGAGTTGGTAGAGTGTTAGCCTTGAATGTGAGAGTTTCACGCTTTATAAATTATCAAACAAACAAACATGGTACAGATTTATCGCTAGGTGTCTAGCGAAAATTGTTTTAATCTTAGAATGCAGAACAAATCATACATAAATAAATAATATGATTCCAATCAAGATATTTTTTGAAAAATGAGTATGGCTCATTTAATTTTAATTACTCCTGCTTCACATATATGGGGTGAAGTTTAAAAAAAAGATTTAAAAAAACAATTTTGAATTATTATATTTCAAGTAACTTATATCGGTGTGCTTTTGTTGAAGTGATTATATCTTTAGAGCAGTTATGTTGGGGTGATTTTGACTGTGCATAAAAAATCAAAGCTACTAGATATAAAGTTAAGAAATCTGATATTCATTTTATTCAAGGAGTTTCGGTGTTTCTTTACTCAAAAAAGTATATGTAAATCTATTAAAAAAGATAAGCTTAAAGAAAAAATAGTTTTCACTGTAATTTTTGTTTAAATTTTCATTGAAATTATTATTCACCAACACAGGAATAAAACAACACTCACTTCTGAACCAACATAAAAAAATTCTCCATCTTCTTCGATTTGAAACGGCTTTGGCTTGTCACCAAATGTTCTTAAACCTTGTACAGAAGTAGCCATTATCTGCATAAACACACATATAAATACTAGCGGGTACCCGGTGTTGCCCGGGATTTTAGATATTTAGATTTTAAATATTACACCTAAGGACGTCAATAATATATATATATATATATATATATATATATATATATATATATGCCGGTGGAAGTGGCACAGATGGTAAGTGCAATTCGTGGGTTCGAGTCTATATATATATATATATATATATATATATATATATATATATATATATATATATATATATATATATATATATATATATACAATGGCGGATCTAGACTTCTTGGTAAAAATTACATGTTATGAGGTAACTTTTTGTTATAAGCTATTAAAATAATTTCGCTTTTGGAGCAGTGGATCAGCCCGTAAACAAGTGGCGGCGGTTGGACAAAGCTGACACTGAGCAACCGAACCAGCCATCGATAGAATTGTCAGGACTCAAGAATCCAAAAGTTGCTCATGATCCCGGAAGACCCAGAAAAACCCGCCACATGGACCATTATAAGAAGCTGCCACGAAAATTTTCAGCTATGCTGGAAAAAGAAAAAAACGTAAGTTTCAAAATTTGAGTAAAGAAATCATTTTTGTTTTTAACTTTTTTTTCTTAATTAGTGTTTCTTTTGTGGATTCTCGGTGAAGAGGAGGCTGGAAGGGTGGTGAAGGAGGGATGCCTCGTTGAAAGCGTGAGTCCGCTTATAGCAGTGTTGTTTCAGTTAAGCGTAACTTTAACTGAATTTGGTCTAATAACTGAAAAAAGAGATTTAAGTTAAGTACTAACTGAAACTGTAACTGAAAAATAATGTCAACTTTAATTGTAATACTAATAGTAAAAAAAAAGTAGTAACTGTAATACAAACTGAAAAAAAATGTTTTCGGAAAATCCAATACAGAAATGCGTCAAAATGTTATTTCTTTGTTTATATTTGGTAACCGGAACCACTCATGTCTTTTATCTCTACTATGATTTGCTTTTTCATCGCTTTATTTGCATTTAACGACGTATGAACAATGTTAAAAATAAATTCTGGCCGAAAACAAGAAAATGGAGTTTGGCGTTATTTAAGTTACGAACCCTCTACTCTACTGATAAAAGCCGGTGCAACGTGTGGGAGAAAAAGATTCGGAAGATCACGTGGTCGAAACTTGCGTAGCTCTGTTGAAAAGTAAATCATCTAAGTCATAGACATAAGGAAGTGGCAAAAGAACTTGAGGTTTTGGAGACAAATCGCAAAAAGCTAAAGGACAAGAGCAAACTAATGGAAAATGATATAGGAAACACGATTAACCAGACTAGCGCACAGACTACTTTGCCTGCTAACCAAAAAAGAATGGAATTCAGATGCACAAGAAGTGAAACTGAGACAGCGTTTGCTTAGTAATATCAGTACTGGGTTATATTAATAACTGTTATACTAACTGTAATAGTAACTGAAAAAATTATTAACTCTAATATTAACTGGAAAAAATGTAAAAAATTAACTTTAACTGTAATACTAACTAAAAAATATTAAATTGGCTAACTTTAACTGATACTCTAACTGAAAAACCCTAACTGAAACAACACTGGCTTATAGATGTCTCCACAGCCATAACAGAGCCTGAAGTGTCTGAACATCGGGTTAGTGCCTACTGATCCCAAGACAACTGATCCCAGGACAACTGATCCCAGGACAACTGATCCCAGGACAACTGATCCCAGTACAACTGATCCCACGGACAACTGATCCCATAAGCAACTCATTTTTGACGACAATGGTGGTGGTGATGATGCTTACGTGGCCAGCTTACGATGGCCGGCTGCATACGACAACGGTGGTGGTGATAATGATACTGGCTACTCCAGTAAGATTAATCAGTGTCTAATATTTATTGTCATTTTTACTCAAGGACATTAATGGAACAGTCTTGAAATGATCGCATCGCTAAGTAGTTTTTGTTTCGTTGGCCAGATGTTTAACTTATATGAATTTTTCATAGTACAACTTGCGTCCGTTTTGCTGAGAGTCACTAAGTGAAGCCATGAGAATTAAAACAACAGTTAGTAAACAGAGAAATAATATTTAGTATAAGCGCACGATACACAGCCGAAATAAAAGTGACAAGTTCATTTTACTTTTCACCATTTTAATCCTTTCTGCGTGAAGTTCATTATGAGAAATGGAACCGTGCCAATCGAAGAATAATAGAGCGTTAGCTCATTTCAGAAGTTGTTTTCTTCATTTCCTTATACACTATATCATCGAAGATATAAATTTATGAAGACACTCCAACATGAATTCTTATCGGCTTATTTGGGAGTTCATGACTAAGACCATCACTACAGCGTCCAAACATACTCGCTTCAGTCTCTTCATGCTATGCACTAGTGGACAGCCTGCAAACAGGCCGAATAACTTTTCCAGATGCTCTTTTCCTTTCTGTATGTATCTTTCCTTATCTCACTTTGTTAGCATCCTTTTCATACATACATGCATATATACATACATACATATATACATACATACATACATACATACATGCATGCATGCATGCATACATACATACATACATACATACATACATTCGTACATACAAACAGAAATCGGAAATTATGTATGTTAATATCAGTTTATTGATTGCAGAAACAGTGAAATATAAAATGATGCAGATATGGGATCAGTTGTCCATGGGATCAGTTGTCCATGGGATTAGTTGTCCGTGGGATCAGTTGTCCCGGGATCAGTTATCCTGGGATCAGTAGTCCTGGGATCAGTAGTCCTGGGATCAGTAGTCCTGGGATCAGTTGTCCTGGGATCAGTTGCGATGATCCCCTGAACATCTTCCATTGTTCAAAGGCCTGTTTGCTGTGGATGCGTTGACTACAGTTTTAGAATTGAGTAAGTTAAAATAACTTTGAAATTGTGTTGCAAGTAAACAACAGAAAACTAATTTTTAATGTATTCAATTTTTACAGTAAAAAAAGTTTCTTTTGAAAAACTCGTTTTTTTCCTTTACTTGTTTCATATCAACTGGTTTTGTGCCAGACTAGTAATAAAAAGTGTACTCATGCAATTAGTTGTGGTTTTTTAATTCTTGTTAAATTAATTAAGTTAAATTCAGGGCCGTAACTAGCTATGGGGTCGGGGGGGCCTGGGCCCCCCCAGTTTTTTGTATTGCTGTCTAGTTCAACAAAGCAAATGTAGGCGAAGGATGATAAATTGTGTATGATTTAAAAAACATGCCTCAAAATGCCAAGTACATGTCGTCTTTTATCCAAAACGAGGTAATCGAATTGATGGCACAGATGGTACAAGTTTTGATTGTCGAAGAATGCAAAGATTCTGACATTAACTGGTATTCGATCAAGTGCCACGAAAGTCAAGATCAGTGCAATGTTGAGGATATGTCGATTGTCATTCGCTATGTGCGTTGTGGATAGGCAATAGAGCACATGATCTCAATGATCAAGGCTAGTGAGTTAGATTCTAAAAGCCTGACACGTTCGCTGCTTACAGAGCTTCAGGCTCAGCAGCTGGACCCCGCTCGAATTTTGAGTCAATGTTATGACGACGCCAGTGTAATGAACGGCGGAGAGAGAGGTGTCTAGAAAATATTGCAAGACACTGGGCCGCCGAATTCCGTACGTGCACTGCATCGCCAACTCCATCATGTGGTTGCGCACGCTATGGAATCAGAGATAAAGATAAACAACTTTTTTAACTTATACGAGCAATTGTATGTAGGTGACACAATAAAGCGGTTACTTATTCAAAGATGGACTGGCCCTTATAGATCTGCAATGGTTGTCAAAAACAACAGAGAGGAAATTTTGCAGATCCTCGAAATTGTTGCCAACTTAGAAAAAGCTCCGGTTGATGTGCTGGTTGAAGCAGCTGGGCTGCTCAACAAAGTTTAAAAGAAGGATTTTTTTCAAATGCCATTGTCAAAATACTAAGCTTGCTGTCAGCGGTCAGTGCTTTGTTGCAAGGTCACTGTGCAATGTGTCTCTTGCTATGGAACTGATCTCCACAGTTAAAGAGAGCCTTCTTGCCTTGTGGTCTGCAGAGGTTTTTGATCAAATGGCAGATGCTGCTGGTTTTTCATCAAATGAGGATGACCATGTAGTGTCAGTAAAGTGCAAACGAGTTCAGAGCACCTGGCTGACCGGCTCTGTGGTCAGCTCCACTTTGGGTCATTACCATGTTATTGGTTCTAAAGTTACTTCACGCGAGCTCATAAGCTCTACAACACCATTTTGAAATGAACAACCAATTTGGGGAGTCCAACTTGGCTTTGTTTCGAGCTGTAGAATCTTTCGTTCCATCATCTCAGAACATTCTTGTTGAGAAGTGCTTGGAACCACCACTCAGCCAGCTCCTTTGCCTCGACCAAGTTGCCCTCCCTAGCAAATTGCCTAGTTCAATGCAATTGTGCCGTAACAAATTCCAGCCAAATTCGTCGTAGGAAGATGCAACATATGCAATGCTGCAGTACCGCGATGCATTTCCAAATGTGTATCAGCTGTATGCCTAAGCAATCACCAGCGGTGTGTCGACTGCTACGTGCGAGAGCAGTTTCTCCACTCTCACGCGGATTCTGCGGCCTTATCGCCAACCATGAGCGTAAATTTAAACTGGTAGTACTTGCTTTTGAGAAGGATTTTACGCTAAAAGTAGATTTGAACACTTTCATAGAAAAGTTTGCCCAAAAATCGCGCCGTATTGTTCTCTGACATTATGATCCATGTGATTTGTTTTTTTACATGTTGATTCAGAATATTTTCAAATTTAATTAAATATGGTAGATTAAGATTCAAATTTCAATCGCTAAACCTGTTTTTTTGCGTGAAGCACATTTTGGGGGTTAAATCACTGGAATGTGCAATTTATGTGATTAGAAAATTTATACAGTGCCCCCCCCAAAAAGTTTTTCGGCCCCCCCACTTTCAAATTCCTGGTTACGGCCCTGGTTAAATTTAGTTACACTATAATGAAAAAAATTTGTCTAAACCTGTAGCATGAGCACACCATAATGACTGGTCGATGTACTGTTACTTCACGATGACAGCGACGAAATCACAAGCCCAAAAGGGGAAGGGCAAACAGATATTTGCAGGCGTTAGTTAATGACGCAAAAAAACTTATACTATTCTAAAAGCGTCGACACAAGCTCACTAAAGCTTCTTATTTTCCTAGCAAGTGGCGTAGTTGGTTCACCTTTAATGACGCAGCAATTTTACCGATTATTCCACCGGCGGTACTGCCGCCGGCTCAGTAGCAATTTTACCAATTATTTCCGCAGCAAACCGCCGGGGCAATAGCAGCGACCTCATTTTTCACCGAAATCGGCCGAGGACGCTAACTAGAACTTTACCTAGATCTTCACTGGGAACTACATTAGCTTCGGGAGCAATTTTTAAATGTTCTAATGTTCTATAATTTTCAGTTGTTCAAATTATTTGTGCTGTAATTAGTAATTAGTCAATTAGTCTTTACTTATTTTTAAAATCGTTAATACTATTGCCACGGCGGTACGCGATCTTTGATTCGCTATATCTTTATTAATTTAATTTTTTTTACACTATATGGTATATTCAAACTCAGAATTTGTACCTTTATATAAAAATAATAATGAAATTTAAAAAAAATTATTTTGAAATTTTTATGCTACTACCTAGGATAGGGTTTAGGGGTAGGGATAGGGTTAGGGTTAAGGTTCGGGTTAGGGGGTAAAACCGTAGAATCCGGGGTACAAACAAAAACAAGTATGGTCGCTATTTTGATTGACAGGTCTAAATAGAATGATTGACAGCTAGTGTTGTGGCTTTTTATATGATTTAATGGAAAGCCAGTGTGTTAATGTTTAGAACAGACAAAATAACCAATAATTTTATTTAACAAATAATATTAAAATATAAATATTAAAATTGAAAGTTATGTAGTAAATTGTTGTTATGCGAGATGCGAAGCGCATTATCTGGTCTTTATCATGACAATTGATAAGAACAATTGCGACTTGTTTTAGCAAATTCTTCATGTTCAGAAGACAAAGGAAGAATCTATAAATGACGGAAAATTAGCAGTTTGCATTGATTGGGGTCTGCTCTGATGCGAGATGTAAAAAAGCGTATTCGCTAGTCTGTTACCAGACCATTAAGTTGATTAGAACAATTGCCACTTGTCTTCGCGAATTTTTCACATTCACAAGACAAAGGAAAAGGAAGCACCTATAAATGACTAAAAATATATTGTCAAGATAAAAAGTCAGTTATATGGGATAAGTTGTAGTCAGTCACAAAAAGAAGTCAAATGTATTTTTTAACCATCTAAGAGAGCATACTTATCATCTAATACTGCTTTAATCTGCTTCAGAGCCTTTGAATAACACGCCCAGATTCAAAACAAAAACAATTATCAAGTTTTAATTTTCAGTCATTTATAGATGCTTTGTTTGTTTTGTGAACATGAATAATTCGCGAAGACAAGTGGCAATTGTTCTAATCAGCTTAATTGTCTTGCGGTCTGGTAAATACGCTGCGCTTCTCGCATGAAAGCACATCCCAAACAATTTATATTTAAGCAATATTTTAAATTATTTTTGATAATTATTAAACTAGATATTTTAAAAAAATTAAATATATTTTTAAGTCGATCAGGCACATCCCATCCTAGAGGCGGAGCATAGAAATTAAGGGGCGGAGCTTACGCCGATATATTTTTTAGAATTTGTTTATACCCGGATTCTACGGTTTTACCGGGTTAGGGTTAGAGCTAGGGATAGGGTTAGTAGCAATTTTACCGATTGCAATCATGTCGAACCGCCGGGGCAATAGCAGCGACCTTTTTAAATATCATTTATGTTGAAAAACCGGTCATTTTGCATCGAAATCGGTTCGGGACGCTATACTAGAACTTTACCTCCGTCATTAATAACCAACTTACCAGTAATCCCGCAAAAGAAGTTGGAATGCAAGCAGCTTTTAAATACTACGGTAAACTGGAGAATCTGCACCTCAACAATAACAAATGCCAACACAAGCTCCGCCTACTAATTTAAAATTTAACACAACATAGATAATTTTGTAATACTAATTATGAATTCCATGCAAAATTATATTTATTCGTGCTAAAAGCTTTGGTGTATATAAAAGTTGTTTGGTGTTAATGCTTGGTGTTAATCAACGTCAAATAGTGGGGCAGCTAACCGCAGCATCGTGCAAACGCTATTGACAAGCAAAAAATTACATATTTGTAATCAGAAAAATATGCTTGTAATTACCTGATATCGCCATATTCTGTAAAATTGAGAAAAAAATCACCTTTCTTGGTCCCGCTCCTGTATGAATAGCGTATTATCACAGGCGATCAAACTGGCGAAAAAAATTAAAATATTTTGTTTTTTTGGTTGATTTGCATATGTTTAATATGAAAAATGAAGAAAACAAGAAAAAATAGACGAATAGTTAAATTTTGAGTAAATAAACCTACGGAAACGAGACATGACTTCTGCCTCAAGTACGTGTCTTGTCTACTCACTCAAAATTTAAATATTCATATATTTTTTCTTGTTTTCTTTATTCTTTATATTAAACATATGCAAACCAACAAACAAGTAAATTAAAAACGAATTTTTAAAACCAATGCTCTTATATGTAATTAAAACACAAATTTTACAATCAATTTTTTCTTATATTACTCTTTTATTTTATGTTAAAGTCGAAATATCTTAATTATATCGAAATATCGAAATTAATTAAAATTATCTAAATTAATTGACTTATTGTAAAACTAATAATTGAATATTGCATTGTCTTCTATTTTGAGCATGTATGCAAAATTTGAAAAAATCTATCATCAGGAAGTGACTCAAAAATTGATTGCAAGATTTGAAACAGACAGAGAAACAAACAGACAGACAGAGAAACAGAGACGACGAGTTAATAAAAGCATTGGTAATAATAATAAAAATATCAAAAAGCATCGAATTAAATATCTCAACTATTTTCATGAAAATTTCCTACACGCTTGAGAATCGCGGTCAGTGAGTGTGGTTCGTGTTAACTTGGTAAAATAGTCTGCCAGTCGGTTAGCGTTTTGTGGTCAAGAAAACCCTCAAGAAAACCCTCAAGAAACCCCTCGATAAAATCCTCAATAAAATTAACTAAATTAATTGACTTATTGTCAAACTAATAATTGAATATTGCATTGTCTTCTATCTTGAGCATGTATGCAAAATTTGAAAAAAATCTATCATCAGGAAGTGACTCAAAAATTGATTGCAAGATTTGAAACAGGCAGAGAAACAGACAGAGAAACAGAGCCGACGAGTTAATAAAAGCATTGGTAAAAAACCGAAATATTTGATTTTTTTGCCAGTTTGATTGCCTGTGATAATACGTTCATAGATATATCTATGAATACGCTATTCATACAAGAGCGGGACCAAAAAAGGTAAATTTTTTTTAATTGACAAAAAAACAAGCAAAACAATTACATATTTGTAATAAGAAAAATATGCTTGTAATTACCTGATATCGCCACGTTCTGTAAAATTAAAAAATTACCTTTTTTGGACCCGCTCCTGTATGAATAGCGTATTATCACAGGCGATCAAACTGGCGAAAAATTTAAAATCTGCGTAATTTGCGAGCACATTTGGTATGTCTAAGGATAGGTCCTAGGCTATTTAGAATATTCTTTTTTTAATTATTTGAAAAAGTTATTTTGAAAAACAATGAAGTGCAATTATGTCCTTTTTATAGGAAAATGCAACAGATAGACAGATTTATATATATATATATATATATATATATATATATATATATATATATATATATATATATATATATATATATATATATATATATATATATATATATATATATATATATATATATATATATATATATATATATATATATATATATATATATATATATATATATATATATATATATATATATATATATATATATATATATATATATACTAGCGGGGTTACCCGGGGTTTTTAGAGGTTTTTCTAATGTTTGTCTCTCTCGCTCCCATTCCCTTCTCCACTTTCCCGTTTTCGTAGCGTTCCCGGTCGCTTTTCCGCTCTCGGTCGTTTTCCAGCTCCCGGTCGCTTTCCCGCTCAGAAGTTCTGTTATCGATTTTCTCTCTTGCTCGCGTTTCCTTCCAAGCTTGCTCTCCCGATTCCAGTCGCTTTCCGCGTTCCCGGTCGCTTTCCGCGTTCCCGGTCGCTTTCCGCGTTCCCGGTCGCTTTCCCGTTCCCGGTCGCTTTCCTCGCTTTCCCGTTCCCGGTCGCTTTCCCGTTCTCGGTCGCTTTCCCGTTCCCGGTCGCTTTCCCGTTCCCGGTCGCTTTCCCGTTTCCGGTCGCTTTCCCGTTCCCGCTCACGCTTGCTCTCCCGTTCCCGGTCATGCTTGCTCTCCCATTCCCGGTCACGGTAGCTCTCCCGTTCCCGTTTCCGTTCCCGCTCATTTTCTCTTTTACATTCTTTCATAACTTCTGTTAGCCTATAAAACGCAAAATAGATTTGCTAAGACTATATATATATATATATGAATGTTTGTGGGTTAGTTTGTCTATTATAGAAACGGGAAAGCACCCGGAACGGACAGCGAGCGGGAACAGAAAAGCAAGCGTGAGCGGGAATGGGAGAGCAAACGTGAGCGGGAACGGGGCAGCGACCGGGACGGGAAAACGACCGGGAGCGGGAAAGCGACCGGGAGCGGGAAAGCGACCGGCAGTGGGAAAACGACCGAAAACGGAAAAGCTAACAGGAGTGGGAAAGCAGGTGGGAAATGAAACGGGAGAGAAAGAGACAAACATTAGAAAAACCTCAAAAAACCTGGGCAACGCCGGGTATCTCCGCTAGTACATACATAAACACACACACAGACACACATACATGCACATACACATACATACATACACACATACATACGCACATACATATATATATAGTTCCCGCTCGCTCACCCGCTCCGCTCCGCTCATTTTGTGACGGATTTCAAAAAAAAATTTTTTATTTTTGATTTTCATTGACTCTCAAGGTTGTGTGAAAATTTCATTACGATCGGATGAATGGTGTAGCAATGCATAAAGGACATTAACATACATAAATACATATATACATATATACAAACATTCATTTTTATATATATATATATATATATATATATATATATATATATATATATATATATATATATATATATATATATATATATATATATATATATATATATATATATATATATATATATATATATATATATATATATATATATATATATATATATATATATATATATATATATATATATATATATATATATATATATATATATATATATATATATATATATATATATATATATATATATATATATGGTTCCACGACAAAACGTTCACAGACAAAACGTTCAACGACAAAATGTTCCCGACAAAACATTCACGACACAACGTTCACGACAAAATGTTCACGACAAAATGAACACCGACAAAACGTTCACAGACAACATGTTCACAGACAACATGTTCACAGAAAAAATGTTCACAGACAAAATGTTCACAGACAAAATGTTCAACGACAGAATGTTCACGACAAAACGTTCACGACAAAACGTTCACGACAAAACGTTCACAAAAATGTTCACACACAAAATGTTCACAGACAAAATGTTCACAGACAAAATGTTCAACGACAAAATGTTCACGAATGCAACTTTTAATTTTAGTTTAGTTTTTAAATGAACAAATATTTTGTGTTACACGAAATGAACACAAATAAAACGTTAACAATAGTAAATGCTGGAGGCAACAAGTGAAATATCTGAAACGTAGAAATGTGTGTTTATGGGTCTTTAATAAGATCTTCACGGGTCATAATGTCCCTGGTCAAAATGTCTCGTTCGAAATGTCCCCGATCAAAATTATAGAGTTGATCAGAAATTTTAGAGATATTAGGCTTATTTTCTTAAATATCAGATATTTCGATTTTAAGATCATGAATCGCAACATCAGTTCAGCCTTGTTAAAGCATCCAAAAAGTGAGTTTGTGGGAATAGTCAGAACGTAGAAAATTTCGTTGCATTGGAAGTGTGAAAAAATCTTAGCAAGCACAGAATTTTCAGATTAGGTGTAAAATAGTGATAAGAACTTAGCATTCTAAATTCTATAAAAATCGGAGTTGTGTGTCGTAAGTTATACGGCATTTAGTTTGATGAGCGATAGCTAGTAAAATTAGTGTTGTTCGCTTCTGTGCTTGGCGACTAGTGTACGTTTAGATTAGGTCTATTTGAAAGATAAACAAGTAAATTAAAAACGAATTTTTAAAACCAATGCTCTTATATGTAATTAAAACACAAATTTTGCAATCAATTTTTTCTTATATTACTCTTTTATTTTATGTTAAAGTCGAAATATCTTAATTATATCGAAATATCGAAATTAATTAAAATTATCTAAATTAATTGACTTATTGTAAAACTAATAATTGAATATTGCATTGTCTTCTATTTTAAGCATGTATGCAAAATTTGAAAAAATCTATCATCAGGAAGTGACTCAAAAATTGATTGCAAGATTTGAAACAGACAGAGAAACAAACAGACAGACAGACAGAGAAACAGAGACGACGAGTTAATAAAAGCATTGGTAATAATAATAAAAATATCATCAAAAAGCATCGAATTTAAATATCTCAACTATTTTCATGAAAATTTCGTACACGCTTGAGAATCGCGGTCAGTGAGTGTGGTTCGTGTTAACTTGGTAAAATAGTCTGCCAGTCGGTTAGCGTTTTGTGGTCAAGAAAACCCTCAAGAAAACCCTCCAGAAAACCCTCAAGAAAACCCTCAAGAAAACCCTCAAGAAAACCCTCAAGAAACCCCTCGATAAAATCCTCAAGAAAATTAAGTAAATTAATTGACTTATTGTAAAACTAATAATTGAATATTGCATTGTCTTCTATCTTGAGCATGTATGCAAAATTTGAAAAAAATCTATCATCAGGAAGTGACTCAAAAATTGATTGCAAGATTTGAAACAGACAGAGAAACAGACAGAGAAACAGACAGAGAAACAGACAGAGAAACAGAGCCGACGAGTTAATAAAAGCATTGGTAATAAGACAAATTAAAAAATATCAACAGAAACAATTTTTTAGAAGATTGCTATTTTCTTTTCCGTTCTCACTGGAAGTTTGCTACATTTTTTGTCAAGTGGTTTAATGGTGCAGAAGTTTAGAACATGTATGTATGAAGAGGAAGTGAGGACTGAGATAACTTCTTCTGTAATTTCTGAGGAAACAGAAATAAATTCAGATTTTTTAAAATGTTCAATTTGTAAGCAAGAAACATCTGAACACACCGCTGAAGTTGTAAGAGCCTTGCCCACTGTATTTAAAAAACTGGAAGTTACCGGTCGTTGTAATCTGGTAAATTATATTAATGTGCACTACAACAAACATGTAATTAAATTGCATTTGTCGTGCCGCATGGCTCTGCAAAGAAGCAATGCTATGGATGATGAGGTGTGCAGAGCTGGTTCTAGCCTGTTGGTCAGTCTGTATGGCGGGAAAGTAGGAGAAAGATTGGCTGATTTACGGTATGAGTCATATTTCAAATTGGCTCTGTCGTCGTTTTCAACCAGAAAGGCTGCCACTATCAGAATGTGCTGCTCACCTGCATGTCCGACGGGTTCATTTGCATGCTGTGATTTGAGGGACTCTGGACAAAGTAGTCTTGAAGGCAACCGACTGGGGCTTGGACTCAGTTGAAAGCTGCTTAAAACCCGTGAAAATAGTGGGTGACATTGCACCTCAGTCAGTCCTGAAGTTTGTTCGATGCAATTGTAATGGAAACTGATCATCCAAGTTGTGTTCATGTCTGCAAAACAATATGCACTGTGTTTCTGCATGCGGAAATTGTTATGGAACGGATTGCTCAAATGGCGGTGTAACAGCGGATGAAACAAATATTATAAGCAGTGACAGTGAAGAGAATCTTGTGGCACAGAACATGTGGTTGAGAGCAATGATCCACAGTTTTTTTTTTATGAAGACATTGATTTCTTCTATGAGGAAGAAATTTAATGTTTCCGGCTGCTTTCGAACTTAGACAGCAATTTCAGTTTTTGACGTTTTGATTGTAGTTATTTGATATTCTAGTCTGATTTTCACTATTCTTTCATGATCTCACTGAAAGCATTTATCAGTTGTGGTTATAGTATCATTCAAACTGAAGATCTGAATGTTTGATAACAGCTTCATTTATGCTGGCTTAATTTTGGTTTTTGAAATTTTGAGGGCAAACGAGCTAGTCAATTAGTCCTAAATGAAGAATCAAACAGTTGCAGTTTAACCGGACTCGGAATTTAATTAAACATACCACCACCTGACAGTTGCAGTTAAACCGGACTCGGAATTTATTTAAACATACCACCACCTGACAGTTGCGGTTTAAAAAGACCTTTTTGATCGAAAAGTCACTTTGGCCCATAGACTATTGAAGGCGAACGTTAGCACAGCAGGGCGTATCTATATATATATATATATATATATATATATATATATATATATATATATATATATATATATATATATATATATATATATATATATATATATATATATATATATATATATATATATATATATATATATATATATATATATATATATATATATATATATATATATATATATATATATATATATATATATATATATATATATATATATATATATATATATCTATGGTACGGACATATAAAAAATAAAATAAAATTAGAATATCATTTACAGTCATTTTTAATGTAAATCATATGTTGATTGACTTATATAGGCATTTAAAACTGAAAATTGAATTTTTGAAAACTAAACTGAATCTGAAAAGAATTTAAAACTCAAACTAAACTAAAACTGAAAAAAAATCCTAAAACTGAACTGAAACTAAAACTGAAAAGAATTTAAAACTCAAACTAAACTAAATCCTAAAACTCAACTGAAACTAAAACTGAAAATTTTTTGAAACTTAAATAACACTGCATCATACATCACACAAAACGACACTACATTCTTCCCCTTCTTGGAGAACAAAGCGCCAGCAATAAAATGGAACAAAATAAAAGAGCAAAAGTTAGTTCAAAACAAAATCCGCAAAACGGGCAGGCAGTCTGTGTTCGCGCTTAGAGTGTCGCGCACTGTTTCGAACTGGCTCACTGGCTGTAGGCTGGGCTGGTCTTCTACAACAGTTTGCGGTATGATAGCATCGCTAGGTGCAATATCCTCTTCCACCAAGTTTTCAGATAGCTCCTCGGTCTGTGCACAATTCGATAAACGTTTATGCAGAAGCTTGAAGAACGACGAGTTGCGGGTAACTGATTGCTTGTCAGTGTTGCGTTCCGCAGTAATCATGGAATAATTTTTCGACGTGACTGTGTATGGTACTGGCATGTGTGGTGTAAGCGATTTGTTGTGTGTGGCTGGTTGCTTCACAAGAGCTGTGTCACATTCGCTGATTGATGTCAATTGATGATGGTTTTACATACGCTTTTTGATCAGCGTACTCTTTCATTTTATACTTCATAAGAGCGTCCCTATCCCGAAAACTTCCGTCGTCTTGTGCGTATTCGACTGAGAATGATGGAAAGATTTTTTTCATTGGACGACCAAAAAGCATTGTCACAGGGGGGCGACCAGTTGTGCTGTGGGGCGTGGCACGATATTGGCGAAGAAATATTGAAATTCCTGACGCCAATTCTTGCGTTCTAGTTTTGCCGTTTTAATAATTTTCTTTGCTGTTTTATGAATCGCTCAATTTCGCCATTAGCACGCGGCCATAGCGGAGTAATTTTGCGATGTTTAAAACCCATATGTTCGGCAAAACGGGCGAATTCAATCTCATTAAAAGGAGGTACATTATCCGTTATCATCATAATGTCACACGAACCGAACTCAGATAAGATGCGATCGAGCCTTGGTATCACGCTGTGTGCTGCGGTTGATTGGACTATATCGATTACAAGGAAACGTGAATACTCATCAACGACTACGAGCAAGTAATCACCAGTCGTTAACTGAGCAAAATCAACGCTTAAAGCCCTGTACACATCGACAAACGTGAGTTGACACGTCCCGATCAAATCTGACACGTCCGGTACAATCGGAGTTTGTCGATGTGATATAGCCGTTAGTGTCTTAATGTAAGATACACGTGACTTCAACGTGCTTGTCGCGTTGGGTTTGTGCTTGACTATATCACATCGACCAGTTTGATCTGATTTTTTTTTGTTCGGTGTTGTTTGGTTGGGTTTTTTTGTCGATGTGTACAGGTATTAACTCACTCCAGGGTGTTGATGGTAATTGGCTCATTTGTGGCGGTTCACGATGTGGGGTTGAGACGGCGATCTGGCAGGCAAAACATGCTTTGACGCGTTCTTCCACCAGGCGGTCTATTCCGGGAAACCAAACTGTTTCCCTAATCAAAGCTTTTGTCTTTACAATACCTTGATGTCCTTGATGTGCTAGGTTGACTGCACGTTCCCTCAGTGATTCTGAAATGACTATGCGGCTATTGCGTAATAGTATGTTATCTCCACTAACGCACAGTTCATCGCGCATTCTAGCGAATGTATCAAAATCACTGGTGTTCATATTAGTTTTACGCGACCAATAACCTGTACAGATTGCTTCGATGACGGCAAGCAATGTTTTGTCTTTGACGGTTGCTGACGCAATTTCAACACGTGTCATTGCTTTTGGCACTGCATGACCTACAAGGTAATCTACGTAGTGGCTCAGAAATTGTTGCATAGTTTGAAATGAAACGAGCACAATAGTTGGTCATACCGAGTAAACTGCGGACTTCAGATGCGTTGGTTGGAGTGGTCATGTTGACGATTGATTGAATCTTTTTCGGATCTGCCATGATGCCATGCTGAGTGAAGACGTTACCAAACAACTCGAGAGTGCGTTTTGCGTAGACGCACTTCTGCTTATTAAGAGTTAATCCTTTTTCTCTCAGGCGTTGAAAAACAGCACGCAGATTGTTGAACATCTCCTGCTCGGTTTTACCGTAGACGAGAATATCATCACTAATGTTGATTGCGCCAGTTAATCCACTTAGTGTTTCACGAATCGCATTCTGAAAGATCTCGGCAGCGCATGAAATGCCGAAGTTGAGACGTTTGTATCGACGCAATCCAACATGGGTTGAAAATGTTGTAATGTAACGTGATTCAGGTGCAAGTTCGAGTTGATTGTATCCTTGGTTTAAATCTAGTTTAGAAAATACAGCTGCACCGTTCAGATCATTGATCAGCTTATTTATAGTTGGCGTAATATGTCTCTCACGTTTAATTTCTGTGTTAGCTAGACGCATATCGACGCAGACACGTTTTTGACTAGCTTCGTCCTTGGGCTTGGTTACGACAACGACTGAACTCACCCACGGAGTAGCTCCTTCGGTCCTTTCAATGATGTCAAGTTCTTCGTCGTGCTTGAGCTGATCCTCTAGCTGTTGACGAACATGGAATGGTACACGACGATGAGGCTGTGCGACTGGTTGTATGGTGCCGTCGATGTGGAGTTTGACTTGAAAATCTGTCGGTTTACCAACACCACGGAATAGATCAGCGTATTCTGTCACGAGCTCATGGAGTGTCATGGACGATTTGATCGCTAGATGTCGTACGTTCAATGATCGGTTTTACGACGTGGAGAAGATGTAACGCTTGAGATGCCTTCCCAGCTTAGCAGAGAGCCTTCATTGTCATTGATAACATAGAACAGTGTGTCGTACGATCGATCCTTGTACCGATCATTAGCACAAAATGTTCCTAATACCTTGAGGGGATTTTGCGCGCCGAAGGCAAACACTTATTTATTGTTTACAAGTAATTGCGGCGTAGGTTTAAGTTTGCTAAAGTCGCGCTGACTCATTACGCTTACACTTGCCCCTGAGTCTGCGATGACTTCAATGACGGTATATGATATATATTATAAGGAAACATAGCGTTGATATGTTTTTACGATGGACTCCTAAATAAAAGCTATCTGGACTCAAATCTGCTACGGCGTTATCTACCACATAGGGCGATTGTATCGCGTTACGCTTGGCTGTTTGAGAGAGCTACATATTATAAAAACTTTGACAACTTTTATTATTTTACACTTGAACAACTGAAAGACATAAATAAAACATTTATTATCTGACAATTAACATTCAAATAGTTTATTTTAAAACACAAAATAATCTAAGTTAAAATGTTTTCAAGTGCAATTTATTAGTTTATCTATTTTTCTTCTTTAGCTCTATTATTCTTGTTTGCTTCTTTTGTTATTTCCTCCACTTATATTTTGATTAAAATGTGGAAAGGCTCGCAAACGATGTGACTTTGTTGGTAAATCAATGTTTTTTGCCCATGATATAATATTATACGAGCTTCACCAGCTAACAAATGTCCATCCATGAAAAGTTTTTAAACTATAAAATTTGCTGTGTATTATTGCTCTTTGGAAACTAAAGTTGACATTGTATTTTCTTTAAAGGTAATGTTGTCATAAAACAAAAATTTAGAGAACTTAAGGACAGACACAGCTCGAATCTTTCTATCGCTCTCCAACACCTGGTGCATTGAAGTGTAATAGTTGCTTCTGAAATTTGATAAAGCTATCCAAAACAAGACTATAAATTATCAGACTGAAGTTGACCAAGCCTATAATTAATTAGTATTATAAACTTCATTTAAGATGATCTCGATGGAACAGAAAACGAAAGGTCATTCTAAATTCTTGGCCGATGATGCTAAAATTTCTGTCGTCAAGTGCTGAGCATCACAAAACCAGCACAAACAGTTGTTGTCGATGATGATCTGAGTCTCTGGCAGTCATGAAGAAAACTGATAGGTAAATGATAAAAGAACATGTGTGTCGAATAGCTAAAAAAATCGAGTCTGAACTTTTTTTGCATCTTGCTTTACAATTTTTGGCCCGATGGAACAGAAAACAAAAGGTTATTCTAAGCTCTGGGCCAGATGATGCTAAAATTTTTGTCGTCAAGTACTGAGCGTCACAAAACCAGCACAAACAGTTGTTCTTGTCGATGATGATCTGAGTCTCTGGCGGTCATGAAGTAAACGATTATTAAACATGTGTTGAATAGCAAGAAAAATCGATGCTAGAATTTCTGTTGCCAAGTGCTTCATGGTTGAACTGCACTAAAGTCTGCTCTGGAACCATGATGCAAGCTTCTTTAAAATTCTGGACACAACAATTTTTGACTGAAAATTGTTGTAAATATTTTTTAAGTCATACCCCCGGTAGAAAATGAGGAAGATGGTTTTTGTTCACAGGATCAATTATATTATTCTTCAGTTTGTCCCCATGAGTTGATTGACAGAACATTGCCAGGTGAATGTTGTGTTTTCAACTGAAATGGTTAAATCAATCTCTTCTTTAGCTGAGTTTAAATATACTTTCTTAGCCGATAAAATTCATGTTGGAGTGTCTTCATGAATTCATATCTTCGATGATATAGTATAGTGAATAATGAAATGAAGAAAACAACTTCTGAAATGTGCTAACACTATATATTATTCTTGGATGGGCACGGTTCCATTTTTCATAATGAACTTCATCACGCAGAAAAAAGTGAAATGATGAAAAGTAATACGAGCGTTGACTTGTAAGTGTTTACCGTGGCTAGTTTTGTATCCAAATCCTGAATATAATGTTAACAATGACAAAGTTTGTAGTAGTAAATAAACTGAAGTGCTAAATAAATCCAAAAAATCTTAACTCTGGGATCAGAATATAATCTTTGTCAAAATAAAACCATCCGACGACCCAACGCGCTCGAGACAATGAAATAATAAACAACGAGCTGAAGCGGCTCACAGCTTATAAGCTAGTATACGTCGATGCATGCTACATTCACATGCTTGTACACAATCGCCTCATGTAGTAGACTCATTAGGTTCTCACCCATTCAGGTTTGTGTCCAGATAGCTTTTATTTAGGAGTCCATGGTTTTTACGAGCCACATATATCAGAAACTTGGATGGCTTACAATCCACCACAAAACGCAAATATAAATGTCTCAACTTCAGACTCGAACCAACGACTGTCGGATATATATATATATTTAAAAAAAAGAAAAAAAAGAATATATATATATATGTTTCCTTATAATATATATATATATAGTAACTATGTAGGATTTAGGGATGTCACGGGTACCCGAACCCGAGTTCGGTACTACCCGGTCTTTTTCTGATACCCGAACCCGAACTCGAACCCGAAAATGTGAAAACTTGATACCCGAACCCGAAAATTTATAAGCCTAATACCCGAACTCGGAGTTGTGAACAGTGATTATTTCGTTAACGGTAATAGAAATTAAAACGATAATTATTAATTCTTGTTAACGAAAACTGAAACGAAAACTAGAATAGAAACTCAAAACGAAACTGAAATAAAAATAAAAATTAGTTAGTTAGAACGAAATAGAAATAAAAATTATTTTTTTTGAAACGAAATAGAAATAGAAATAAAAATTATTTTTTTTTAGAAACGAAATAGAAATAAAAAATAATTTGTTAAAACGAAATAAAAACAAAAAATATTAAAAACAAAATAAAAATTAATTTCGCTTCTATGGTACTTCCTTTTAACATGCCTTTGTCGCTACGGGATTGTTTATTCCTTTTCTATTGTATTCGTGTTTTGGCTTGTCGTTATTTATTGAGTCAGAAATGTCGAAAGCTGGCGTTGGTTTGTCGAAAATGCTTGCTGGTCGTAATCGCGAAAGTTTAGTTTGGAATTATTTTAAATATGATGTCACTACGAATAAAAGTGTTTGTCTAGCAAAAAAAGATAGTAACGTCGATGGTGCTATAAACCAGTGCGGTTTTCAACTGGCCGGTAAAAATCCAACGAACCTAAAGGTTAGTTAGGATATGGAAGACTTGGCAGAAGATGTGATACAGTTTTGGATTGCTCGACAGTCTATATATCCGCAACTTTCCCTCTTGGCTTTGGACATACTGGCAGCACCTGCATCCCAGGCATATGTGGAGAGGATTTTTTCATTATGTGGCCTTTTGAGCGGAGGGAAGAGACATAGACCGAAAAAAAACTTAGAAATGAGAGTTTTTTTTTAAAAATTGAATAATCAGTTTCTCAATTGCCTTGTGTTTAGTTACAACTGCAAAATAGAGAGGTTACAAACGAAACTGAAATTAAAACTAAAACTATTATAAATTCAAAACGAAAACGAAACGGTAATAATAATTACTGATGCAAAACTAAACTGAAATTAACATTATTGAAAAATTCAAAACTATAACGAAACGGTAATAATAATTCCTGATGCAAAACTAAACTGAAATTAAAATTATTGAAAAATTCAAAACTAAAACGAAACTGTAATAATAATTCATGATGCCAAAACTAAACTGAAACTGAAACTAAATTTATTTCTGAAACGAATTAATCACTGGTTGTGAACAAATAAATCTTTATAAAAGCTGTGTCTTAGAGATTAATAAATTACAAGTTTTGTTGACGTAACATATTATACTAATCGCGAGCGTAGAAGTTTTGTATTATCACCTTTGCGTAACAAATAACACAAATACGTCATTTTATTAGTGATTGTGTAAACGAAACCACTAATCCGTTTGATTATCAGGCCGGACCGAGCCGCGAACGAACTAAAATAATTAAGCCTCCTTCGGCCAAAGAAATCACATTATTTGGAAAGCTAAAAAAATAACTTGTTAGAGTTTATTCAATACGTGTAATGTACAATGGATAAATTGATCGCTCTCGTTTGTATATGTATATACACTAGGTAAATTTAAAATCAATCCAAGAATTTGAAATCATAAGCCAGTACCCGAACCCGATTTTTGGAAAACTACAAAAAACCCGAACCCGAAAACCTGAGTTTCACAAACCCGAACCCGAAAACTCGAGTTTTACAAACCCGAACCCAAACCCGAAAACTCTAGTTTCACAAACCCGAACCCGAAAACTCCAAAAAGTACTACCCGTGACATCCTTAGTAGGATTCTATGTCCCATCCCCTATATCCCTTATATATATATATATATATATATATATATATATATATATATATATATATATATATATATATATATATATATATATATATATATATATATATATATCAGGCGCGGTCCCAGGATTTTCTGGTGGGGGGATGATACATTTATTGTTGATTGGGAGTCTTAAATTATTGCGTTGTAAGAAAATTGCGTTTTTGAACATAAGAAATGTGTATGTTCCTAATCGCCTTAAATGGTTATCCTCATTTATAAGCTGCTAGTTGGCAGAACATAATCGCCTTTGGTTGGTCAAGCATATCTTACTTAAAGGTATGTATAGTAATGAGATATTAATTGCGTATTGCAGATTTCTATTTAGATATTTGGTGTTTGGGGAGGAGGTTGTTTGGCGTACGTTTAACTTTATTTATTCATTGGAAAAAATTGAGCTCTGAGGCTGGTGGGGGGATGCATCTCCAATGGTAGGACCGCGCCTGATATATATATATATATATATATATATATATATATGTATATATATTAAAATTTTAATCGCATGCAAGCCCTTATATATATATATATATATATATATATATATATATATATATATATATATATATATATATATATATATATATATATATATATATATATATATATATATATATATATATATATATATATAAGGGCTTGCATGCGATTAAAATTTTAATTTTTTTGCATGAACTGTTCTATTTCTTTTAAAGTTAAAACATTTAGAACAATGAACAAATATAACATAATATTATTTAAATGTCTGAAAATGTTATAAAAAATTCATTTATCTTAAAGTCAGTTTTGGGTTCCACGACCAAAACGTTCACAGACAAAATGTTCAACGACAAAATATTCCCGACAAAACGTTCACGACACAACGTTCACGACAAAATGTTCACACTGAAAAATAAAAATTGTGTTTTATTATATTAAGTTCGCTTGCAAACTAATTATTAAGTCATTTTTTCTGATGTGTCTATTCACCACTTTATTTACCTAAGCAAAGTTTATGTGCATGACAGCATGAAACTATTACGTATTGGCAACATCAAATGATCTTCAATTAATAAATAATTGTATGGAGTTATAGGTATTTGGGTTTTTTCTTTTTCATCCATATTTTGATCCTTTTTATCATCGTTCCATTTATTAACTAGTTAATGCCGGTTAATTTGCTTTTGGATACCCTAACTTTTTAGTTTTTAATTGCTAGAGATGTATTTTCAATTCTAGTTGAAAAATGCAAGTAGCTGCATGCTGCTTTGCCCAAGTCACCGTTATGTTAATTAGCTAATTAAAGGAGGCTATATTGCTCTTGGAAGCCGATAACTTCTTAATCGCTAGGCTACAACGATCAAGGCTTCTTTCTGTCGTTCACTTAATTAAAATTGAAACATCAAATGAATCTCAATTAATAACTAATTGCATTTCTTTTTCTTTTTAATCGGAGGTAATAAAGATTTCATATTTTGACCCTTTTAATCATCGTTCCATTTATTATCTAGTTAATGCGGGTTGGTTAATCTTCTCTTGGATACTCTTAACTTTTTAATCTTTAGAATACAGCCATTAAACCTTATTTACGTCGTTTGCTTAATTGAAATTGAAAATTCAAACGATCTCAAATTAGTAACCAATTGTATTTTCCTATTATAGCTATCACATTTCATCTGTTTTTTTCCTTTTTGCTGAAACAGTTTACAGTCCTCCGATCCATACTCATCTGGTTGCCGTTTGAGTTAGGGGTATCAAAGAGGAAATTAACATTGCATTTACTATTGTTAACGTTTTATTTGCGCTCACTTTGTGAAAACTAAACTCAATTTAAAAGTTGCAATCGTGAACATTTTGTCGTGAACGTTGTGTCGTGAACGTTTTGTCGTGAACATTTTGTCGTTGAACATTTTGTGAACATTTTGTCTGTGAACATTTTTTCGTGAACATTTTGTCGTGAACGTTGTGTCGTGAACGTTTTGTCGGGAACATTTTGTCGTTGAACATTTTGTCTGTGAACGTTTTGTCGTGACACCTCAGTTTTGTTTTGATAACTTATGATATCAATGATAACGAAAAGTCGTTTTGGCTATTTTTATTTGCTGTAAAAGGGTGCTTATTGTTTAAATGATATTGAAGTGTTGTCAAGCTTCGATGATACTTGAATTCCTTCGAACAATATTTACAAATTACCGTTTTTTAATCGTTTTTAAAACTATATGCTCCGTTAAGCATGTTTGAAGACAATTTTAACATATAATTTTTGCAACGTTCTCAAACATAAACCGATAACTCAACGATTTGCCGCAACAAAGTATTAATTTATTCGAGAACCGGGAAAATAACGTGAGTAAACATAGAACAAAAAAACAGAAAGAATAGAATCCATTATATAATTTGTTAATTTTGATGTTTTAGTAAAAGGAGCGCCGCGGCGTGTACGTAATGGCTGCTAAATGCAGCCTCGTTCGCCATCTCAGCAATCGAGCCTAAAGACCAATCACGGTGGCCTGGCAGTCGTCGCCAGGCCGCCATTAAAACTGATAAACCCACATTATGACCTCATGCAGGTGAATTACTGGTGCCTTCCAAACCACTGCCTGTTAATGGTTAGGTTAGATAACCTGATTACTTTTAAAAGAAACAATTTACTTATATAATTATTAAGATTGTTGGGTGTTGCAAACTTCCATGACACACCTAATAAATTAGAACTATTTCAAGACTTTGCGATCACTTATACAAAAAAAAACATTAGGGAGATCATAGGGCATTTAAAAATTTAAACGCCATTGCAAATCAAACTTCAAAGTTTTATTAATAAGATTATTGCATTTGCCAAATTGTTAAAACATCCGTGAGCAATTTAAACAATTTTTGAATATTGCCAATCAGTTATAAAAAATAAACATTGCTATGAATTACGGGCATTCGAACCAGTGTTGTTTCTGTTAGGGTTTTTCAGTTAGAGTATCAGTTAAAGTTAGCCAATTTAATATTTTTTAGTTAGTATTACAGTTAAAGTTAATTTTTTTCATTTGTTCCAGTTAATATTAGAGTTAATAATTTTTTCAGTTACTATTACAGTTAGTATATCAGTTATTAATATAACCCAGTACTGATATTACTAAGCAAACGGTGTCTCAGTTTCACTTCTTGTGCATCTGAATTCCATTCTTTTTTGGTTAGCAGGCAAAGTAGTCTGTGCGCTAGTCTGGTTAATCGTGTTTCCTATATCATTTTCCATTAGTTTGCTCTTGTCCTTTAGTTTTTTGCGATTTGTCTCCAAAACCTCAAGTTCTTTTGCCACTTCCTTATGTCTATGACTTAGATGATTTACTTTTCAACAGAGCTACGCAAGTTTCGACCACGTGATCTTCCGAATCTTTTTCTCCCACACGTTGCACCGGCTTTTATCAGTAGAGTAGAGGGTTCGTAACTTAAATAACGCCAAACTCCATTTTCTTGTTTTCGGCCAGAATTTAATTTTAACATTGTTCATACGTCGTTAAATGCAAATAAAGCGATAAAAAAAGCAAATCATAGTAGAGATAAAAGACACGAGTGGGTCCGGTTACCAAATAAAAACAAAGAAATAAAATTTTGGCGCAATTCTGTATTGGATTTTCCGAAAACATTTTTTTTTCAGTTTGTATTACAGTTACTACTTTTTTTTACTATTAGTATTACAATTAAAGTTAATATTATTTTTCAGTTAAAGTTTCAGTTAGTACTTAACTTAAATCTCTTTTTTCAGTTATTAGACCAAATTCAGTTAAAGTTACGCTTAACTGAACCAACACTGATTCGAACACCATTTCGGTACAAACTTCAAAGTTCTCTAGCACAAATACCTCAAGTCTGAAATACGGGGATTTTGGAGACAGTAATGTACCGTATATTCTGAACAAAATTCCAAAGTTTGGTCTCTATACCACTTTTTTTTACCCCTTACACGCGTTGTTGCGATCTTCAGTTACCGTACTAGTACGCCAACAGATCTTTAATAGATGACGCGGCAGGCCACGCCGAAGACTCTAAATCGGTTTGGAGGCCATCTTTGCATCCGCATCGATAATACCTTTATGTCCGATATACTTATTCTATATATATAAATAAATATATATATATATATATATATATATATATATATATATATATATATATATATATATATATATATATATATATATATATATATATATATATATATAACTCCGCCTTGCTTTTGCAAGCCAGTCCCAAGCCTGGAGAAAGGAGGAGGGAAAAATTAAAAGGATCAAATTATGATCCACGACTGGAAGTACTTAGGTGCTTCTGACACAGCCGTTTCAGTCTTAAAACACTTGGTGTAAAGGACTATAAACTATATAAAAAATATATATATATATATATATATATATATATATATATATATATATATATATATATATATATATATATATATATATATATATATATATATATATATATATATATATATATATATATATATATATATATATATATATATATATATATATATAGGGCCTAGTAGACTAGTTAACATCGCGGGATACCGCAATATCAAACACCATCCCCACGGGATTACCGCAGTATCTAACACTATCCCCGCTACGATCGTCCACATTACCACAGATTCCCCGCAATCCTCATTACCGTGCAGCTATGATAGACCCGATAGGTTTGTCGCAGCTGTTCAAAAGTACATACACTTTTAGCTGTTGTCAACATGTAACAATCATAGAAACATGGTTAACAGCCAGTTAACATTTTATACTACTAGCGGTGTACCTGCGTTTTTTATCGTTATTCTCTCTTGCTCCCGTTTCCTACCCCGCTCCCGGTCGCTTTTTCGTTCCGTTCATTCTCCAGTTCCCGCTCGCTCATTTTGTGACCGATTTCAATTTTTTCTCAAAAACCTTCCCCTATTGGCTCTCGAGGTTGTGAAAATTTCATTACAATCGGATAAATGGTGTAGTAATGCATAAAGGACATACATACACATACATACATACATACATTGAGACAGTCATATATATATATATATATATATATATATATATATATATATATATATATATATATATATATATATATATATATATATATATATATATATATATATAGAGAGAGAGAGAGAGAGAGAGAGAGAGAGAGAGACTAGCCTGATGATAACCCGGAGTTCCCAGGTTTTTTTTATCGTTTTTCCTTTCCCGCATGCTTTCTCGCTCGCTTTCCCACTCGCTCCGTCCGAGGGTGGGATGTCCGTTCCCCGTGCATTCTTTATCAAAAAAATTTAATAAGTGCCTTCTTCAAAATAAGAAAGAGTTGTAGAAACTGCATGGATCACTTCAACGCAGATTTCCAATTTTTATTACATGTTCAAAAACACAATTGAGAAACAATAAAAAATATTTGAGTGATATAATATGATGAGAAAAGTCACAGAAATAATCTGTTCCAATGAGTTATCAACTAGTCTCCAGTCCAATGCTGGCCAGGCAGATTATCTCCCATCATTTGGATGCTTAAAAAATTGACAAATCCATTGAAAGTTGAAATTTAAAATTGTAGACATGAACAATTTTGTAATAATGTGGCGTTAGACAGTTATGTGCAATAGGCAGTGGCAAATGCCACTGATTTGGCATGGAGATTGACAGAGTTTATATAAAAACGAAGTCCCCCGCTTTTATATTTCGTCAAACTATTTAAGAGATATTTTCAAATAGAACCAAATTATTTCTTATTGTTTAGTACATTTCCATGTAAGAGTGTTTTTAAAAAGTTTTTACCAATGCTTTTATTAACTCGTCGGCTCTGTTTCTCTGTCTGTTTCTCTGTTTCAAATCTTGCAATCAATTTTTGAGTCACTTCCTGTTGATAGATTTTTTTCAAATTTTGCATACATGCTCAAGATAGAAGACAATGCAATATTCAATTATTAGTTTTACAATAAGTCAATTAATTTAGTTAATTTTATTGAGGATTTTATCGAGGGGTTTCTTGAGGGTTTTCTTGAGGGTTTTCTTGAGGGTTTTCTTGACCACAAAACGCTAACCGACTGGCAGACTATTTTACCAAGTTAACACGAACCACACTCACTGACCGCGATTCTCAAGCGTGTATGAAATTTTCATGAAAATAGTTGAGATATTTAAATTCGATGCTTTTTGATGATATTTTTATTATTATTACCAATGCTTTTATTAACTCGTCGTCTCTGTTTCTCTGTCTGTCTGTTTGTTTCTCTGTCTGTTTCAAATCTTGCAATCAATTTTTGAGTCACTTCCTGATGATAGATTTTTTCAAATTTTGCATACATGCTTAAAATAGAAGACAATGCAATATTCAATTATTAGTTTTACAATAAGTCAATTAATTTAGATAATTTTAATTAATTTCGATATTTCGATATAATTAAGATATTTCGACTTTAACATAAAATAAAAGAGTAATATAAGAAAAAATTGATTGCAAAATTTGTGTTTTAATTACATATAAGAGCATTGGTTTTAAAAATTCGTTTTTAATTTACTTGTTTTTTATAAGATTACTTTACACTACATACACATGTTATACTTTGTCCCTCCCTCTCTGTCCCAAGTGAAACAAGTCGTACCGTATTGCAATTCTATTTTTGTCTCTCCCCCTTTCTTCTTTTTTATTATTTTGCTCACTCTTTTTCTTTTCCTCTCTCTGTGTTTCTCTTCTCTCTCTCTCTTCCCTTTTTTGTTTCTCACTCTATTTCTCTCTATCTCTTTCATTCTTTCTTTCTTGTTTCTCTCTCATTCTTTTTTGTTTTTTTCACTCTCTTTTTCTATATTTCTTTTTAATTTTTGTTTCTCATATCTTTCTTTCTTTTATCTCAAATAGCTCCTGACATCTTTTGCAAGTTAATATAGATGTAAATACAAAATCAGTTGAGTATGCCGTATGTAAGATGAAGATGGCTCATCTTACGTATATTTGTGTAAATAAAATAGCTTACTTTAGTATTTCTTATTATGTTAACTAGTGTATTATGTATATGCATTGCTTGTATATGTATCCTGATTGGTCTTTGTATATATACCTTTGTTCTAATTGGTTGGCGTATATCTATGCATGTATATATATATATATATATATATATATACATATATATATATATATATATATATATATATATATATATATATATATATATATATATATATATATATATATATATATATATATATATATATATATATATATATATATATATATATATATATATATATATATATAAGCCTTTTCCTATTTTGTAACCTCAGGAGTTAGTTAAGTTGAGTTAGGAAGTAGAATTAGTCGGTTCGTGCGATCTAGATTTATAGTTTTAGAGAATAGACTCTGTAGTTAAACAAGTTGACAAAAGTCATCTAATAGAATCAAAAGAGTTGTCAGAATCAAGAGATTTCTGAAACGTGAGATATAATTAGATTGAGTCAGCGCGAATGAAGTACTAAGCCGGAATTATAATTCATAAATATTGTGCTATAAATAACTTCAAGCTTTAACGTTACGAATCGCTAGCGAGCTATTTCGGCAACGTTTACACCATTGGTGCAGTAAAAATAAACCAAGAATAGCGATAATATTTTTGTCAAATGTAGTCCAAAAAACTGGCTGGGTGTGCAAATGTCTCAATCTTTTACTATTTATCTTTCCTTCATTCTTGTCAAAATAATATAGATTAATCTTAGTAATGAATAATTTTGTTTTGGCTAGGGCATGCCGGTATATATCGGCCGGTTTTTGGCAATACCGACAAATATCGGTTCTGCCGGTATGAAAGGTGCCAGAACCGGCATTGAACAATCGACTTTTAGCACATCACGCATAAAAGACAAAAGCAAGAAAGACCTACAGCAGCAGGACGGGCAGTGCAATTTATATATATTGTTGTAATATCGATAACTATACTAAGGTTCTTTAGAAAGGGTCCAAAATTTATTAGAAGAAATACACACTTAATCAAAAAAAACTTGTGTCTTAGTAACTGTAATTAAGACTGGTTGATTGAAGTTATGTAATTGCTCAACTCTATTTTTTATGTCTTTCTTAGTTTATAAAATCTTCTGAGGTTTATCAGCCTTGATTATAAACCGTAGATATAAAACTACCCCATTCTTAATCCTGTTCGTCCCGAACAGTTTCATTGCCTCCATAATATTTGGCAAGGCGGTCAACATGAATTACTTTCATCTTAGTACGTTGGCCCTTTTGAATCCGGTAGATGACATCATTGATCTTTTAAATAATTCTATATGGTCCTTCCCAGTCTTGTTGAAGTTTAGGTGATTTCCCAATTTTACGTTGTGGATTGTAGAACCACACTAAATCATTTTCTTTAAACTCTTTCATATTTGATTGGCGATCATACCGAGTATTCATTCTTTCGCTGGCTGCTTTGATCCTATTTCGGGCTACGAAATGAATTTCATTTAACCGAGCCCGCAATTGTGCGGCATACTCGCTTTCCGATTCTACTTTTTCTCCCGGACTTCCAAACATAAGATCGCAAGGAAGTCGCATCTCCCGTCCAAATAACATTTTACTTGGGGTGGCCTTCGTCGTGTTGTGAACCGATCCTCTGTAAGCCATCAAAAATAACGGAATGTGTTTATCCCAATCAACTTGGTTTTCACCGACCATCTTAGACAAGTGCTGTTGAATAGTTCTATTAAATCGTTCCACCATACAGTCAGACTGAGGATGAAGGGGAGTTGTGCGGGTTTTATGTATGCCTAAAACACGGCACATTTCTCTAAACAATTGTGAATCAAAGTTCTTGCCCTGATCTGAATGGAGCTCCATTGGTACTCCATAGTGACTAACCCAGCCATCAACAACAACGTTGGCAACTGTCACTGCTTCTTGATTAGGTATAGCAAAAACCTCTGGCCATTTTGTAAAATAATCTATGACCACAAGAATGTACTTATTGCCAGATTTTGACACTGGAAATGGACCTGCTAAATCTATAGAAATTCTTTCAAAAGGGGAACCTACATTGTACTGTTGTAAATGGCCCTTTGTTTTAGCGTGTGGTCCTTTACTAGCGGCACAGATATCACATTTTTGACACCATTCCTCTACATCCATTTTACAGTATACCCAGTAAAATCTTTGGCGGATCTTGTCCAACATTTTATTCATCCCTAGATGTCCACCTGATACTCCGGAGTGCATTTGTTGGAGCACTTCTGGCACTTTTACTTTTGGAATAATTAATTGCAAAACATTGGTGGAATCATCAGTGCTTTCCCAAATTCTTTTTAGAGATCCGTTCACAACCCTTAGAGAGTCCCATTGGGCCCAACACGATTTAGTAGCATGACTCAATTCAGAAATCTCTTGCCAGTCAGGTTTCTTCCCTTCTTCCATCCATCTCAAAATCGGCCCTATATCATCATCTTTTAATTGTTCGTCTCGAATCACATCATCTGACCAAGTGTCGTCAATTTGAAACCGTACCTGAAAACACTGATTATTTATTTCCTTCCCCTCCATGCGAATGCAATACTTACATTCATCATTGCAAGGTCGTCGTGACAGTGCATCAGCATTTTTGTGCTGTCCACCCTTCCGATGCTGAATTTCAAACTCGTATGATTGTAAACGTTCGATCCACCTAGCCACTTGTTCTTCTGGATTTTTAAAATTTAAAAGCCATTTCAAAGCAGCGTTATCCGTTCTCAACAAAAACTTTTGACCATATAAATACTTGTGAAAGTGCTTAATAGAATCAACGATTGCTAATAACTCACGTCTGGTGACGCAATAATTGCGCTCCGGTTTCGACAAAGTTCTGCTATAATATTATTATTATTATTATTATTATTATTATTATTATTATTATTATTATTATTAATTGAATAAGGCGTAAGGCACATTGCCTTCTTGCCTCACCACACATGTCTCCTCGTCAACCACGCCTCATCTAAATTATTTTTAAAATCATTTATTGTTTCTGAGCAGACTACTTTATCCTTCAAATTGTTCCATAAACTGGTCACTCTTGGGGGAAAACTGTATTTCCTTATGTCTTTGTGTACCTGTAGAACTACTAGTTTGAAGGAGTTTCCTCTCGTTCTCTTTGTTTCCATCAACTTTAAGGCTGGAGAACAATTTTTATCGTAAAAACCCTTAAGAATTTTAAAGGTCTCGATCATGTCACCCCGGTCTCTTCTGTATGTACTTTAGGGTAGGCAAGTTCAAGTATTCCATCCTTTGTCTGTAGTTCATATTTTTACACTGTTTCAGTATTTTCGTTGCCCTCTTTTGTACTTTTTCCAATTCCTTCATTAATCCAATTGCCTGAAGCGACCAGATACTAGCGGCATACTCAAGCCTGCTTCTTACCAGCGACATATACAGACTCGTGAATGACGTTTTATCCAACAGGTTAAAGTTTCTTCTAATCACTCCGAGTGTTGAGTAGGCCTTGTTTATCACATCAGATATGTGTATCTTGAATTTCAAATCATGCTGAAAAGTCACACCCAGATCCTTGATCGATTCCACTTTATTTATGTTTCTTTCATTCATAGTATAAGTATGATCAAACCTCACTTTACCACCGAATTTAAGTACCATACATTTTTCTACGTTAACTTTCATCAACCATTTATTAAACAGTGCCATGGGCCTGTTGATACAACTCTGCAGCTGGTGGCAGTCTTCTTCCCTCAGGATTGTTTTGTACATCTTTGTATCATCGGCAAACAGCAGCATTCCACTAGCCCCTTCTATCACATCAATCAAATCGTTGATATAAATCACAAACAGAATCGGTCCCAACACACTGCCTTGTGGAACTCCGCTCTTGACATTTAACCATTCCGAAAAAGAATCGTTCATTCGTACTCGGAAAGAACTATTGACCAGGAAACTACGAATCCATGACAATGTTTTCTCATCAACACCGTATATCTTCAGCTTATATAACAGCCTGTTATGTGGAACTCTAAGCTATAACTTTTTCATTGCCGTCAACAATTTGACTAAGCACTGCCCCTATTCCTTCATTACTTGCATCTGTGTCTAATACAAAATCTTTTCCAGGGATTGGATACGACAGAACTGGCGTCAAACTCAAAGCTGTTTTTAACCGTTCGAACGCCTGTTGATATGCCTCTGACCAATCAAACGGTGCATTCTTTTCTGTAAGCTTATATAGTTCCTTTACAATGCTGGAAAAGCTGGCTACAAATTGTCGATAATATGTGCACAAACCAAGAAAGCTTCTTAATTCTTGAGAATTTCTCGGAACAGACCAATGGTTAACCGCTTCAATTTTCTCAGGATCGGTTCCTACTCCTTCGGCAGAAACTATATGACCAAGATATTTCACCTTGCTTTTGAAAAGTGCACACTTTGCCAGCATCCCGGATCCTTTGGAAAACTTCTCCAAGATTGTGTAGATGCTCTTCAAACGTCTTTCCAACAACAATAATGTTGTCCAAATAAACAAGACACGTTCTCTAATTTAATCCTTGTAACACATACTCCATAAGTCGCTCGAAAGTTGCGAGTGCGTTGCACAAGCCAAATGGCATCACTGTAAATTGCCACAATCCTTCACCTATTGAAAAGGCAGTTTTCTCGCGATCCTGGGGATGTATTCCCACCTGCCAATATCCGCTCTTAAGATCTAAAGTAGAAAACATTCGAGATCCCGCAAGTGTATCGAGGTGTCATCGATTCCGGGCAAAGGGTAACTATCTTTTTGTGTGACCTCGTTTAACATTCTGTAGTCGACACAAAAAGGTAGCGAGTTATCTTTCTTCCTAACAAGTACTACAGGTGAACTCCATGGACTATTGGATGGTTCAATAACTCATTGTTTCTTCATCTTTTCTAGCATCTTTCTAGCTTCTTCTCGCTTTGCCAGTGGAAGCCTTCGTGGCAGTTGACGAATGGGCTCTGTATTACCAGTTCGAATTCGGTGTTCAACGATCTTTGTCTTCTTCGTCAATAGCTATTATATCACAATATTCTTCAATCAGCTTTTCCGCTTTGACATAGTCCATTGGTTTTAATGAAGTTTTAGCGGCTTCAAGCAGTTCCTGTATTTGCAAGTAATTCATTCTCTTATTATTATTTTTACCAACCACTGTGGTACATGCCACTATGTGATCGAATGGGCTGCATACCGCAATTTCATCACCTTTTGTTATTTGCTTGTCGCATTCTGTTACATTCATAACTCTGACTGGCACGTAACTTCCTGACTCCGTTCGTACCAGTGTTTTTCCGATCATTAATCCATGTTTTTCAACTCCGTTCAGGGTCTCGATGAACCCAACAACTCTTAAGTTTTTCTCATTCTCTATTCTTGCCCAAACCAAAGATTCCGACTGAGCAGGTACAATGATGCTCTTTGTTACCAATACTCGCTTTACCGAATTTGTTTCGCCTTTATAGCAAACAGGTATTTCCATATTTCCCTGTCTGAATGTTCCCATTTTCAAGTCCACTGCAAACCCCTGAATTCTCATAAAGTCAAGCCCAAGTAGGCAATCTTCTTCTATATCAGCAACCAGAAACTGGTGCTGAAAAGTCTTATTTCCCAGCCTTATTTCAGCTTGAATTTTACCAACTACTGGAACAAGCTCTCCTGTTGCAGTCTTTAAACGGATGTGCTTTTCACTTTGTAAAACCTCTCCTTTCGCCAAACAAGGTTTTATGATTGAACAAGAAACTCCCGTATCAAACCTTCTACAAATAATATAGATCCTTTTCCAAGAACGGTAACTGGCACAACTCTGCAAGGCAAATTATCTTTTACCTTCACAGAATCTGATTTTTTCTTGTGTGATTGGGCCTTTATGGGTTATCCTTGTTTGACATCATTACGCCTACAGTGATCCATTTTCTCCTGTTGCCCGGGTCTAAACATCTGAATTATACAGTCTTTTTGTAGATGTCCCGGTCTTCCACAACTCCAGCAGCGTGGTGAGTTATTCCCTTTCCAGTTAATTCTTTCCTTAACAACTCTCCGGACTCGATCATCCAGTTCATCTTCGTCCTCGCTTCCCAATTTTCTTACGGGACGAGACCTATCAGATGGCTCCACAGAGGTTTCATAATTTATTGCAAATGCCAAAGCTTCGCTGGGACTAGCTACGCGGGCAACCCTATGAGCCTTTTGGGTTTCAGAGTTCTTCAAGGCCAATATGAATCCATCCGTAATAATTGGGTTGAGGACATTTCGAGGGCACAAGGGGTGTCCCAGATTAGCAAGCCGTTCTATATCCGCTTCCAGCTGTTGCATGCTTTCTTCGGGTTTCTGGCGTCGACTCTTGAGTTGAGCTCGAAAAATTTCGGGCGCGCGTTGATTACCGAATCTGTTCTCGAGAACCTTTACGATCGCATCGTAATGATATCTATCTACAATAAGCTCGAGAAGCTGTAAAGCTTCTCCCCTCAAGGAAAATACCAGATTTTCTGCCTTCTGATGGCTGGTTAACCAGTTATTTTTCCTGGCAGCAATTTCAAATTGAGCTTTGTAGACGGACCATGACACAGTGCCATCAAAAGCCGGGATCTTAACATGCTCAACAGAATTCTTTCTTTCTTGGGATTGGCAACCAGTCTGTCCCTGTTTGACCAGATTGTTCAATTTTATCTCCAGGTTGCTCTCGATTCTCTTCCCGATTTCCTTGGTATTCTCTTCTACCAATTTGTCCAGGTTATTAACTCTTTTCTCCACATCTGTTAATTTAAGCTGACCTTCGAGAATTAAATCTTTTATTCCTTCCATAACGGTTTTGGTTTCTTTTTGCGCTGCTCTGTTTTCTTCCTGTGCTGCTCTGTTTTGCTCCTGTGCTGCTCTGTTTTCCTCCTGTGCTGCTCTGTTTTCTTCCGTCATTTTGTTCAGAAAATTTGTTAATTCCTCATCCATATCAAATTCGAATTCGTCTGCATCCAGACCTTGGCTTTCTAATGTCATTCGGAGGCGATCCACGAGCTCAGACTTTTTCCCTTTGTCATTGAGTTCTGGTTTTTTTAGTTCCCGCCTCAACTCAAACAGGGAGAGTTCTTCCAATAATTTGTGATGAACCATTTTTATTTATCTCGCTTCTGACACCAGTTGTTGTAATATCGATAACTATACTAAGGTTCTTTAGAAATGGTCCAAAATTTATTAGAAGAAATACACACTTAATAAAAAAAAACTTGTGTCTTAGTAACTGTAATTAAGACTGGTTGATTGAAGTTATGTAATTGCTCAACTCTATTTTTTTTGTCTTTCTTAGTTTATAAAATCTTCTGAGGTTTATCAGCCTTGATTATAAACCGTAGATATAAAAATATATATATATATGCCCATTGTTTGATACACTTCAATTACGGACAACGGTTCTTAGCAATAGCATAGCACTAACACCATTACTCTAGCACCGCTCCGTTTTTTTAACTGAACCATGACTAATTGTAGGTTGTAGGACCGCACATCCCTGCTCACGTGGGATGTCGCGTCCCCTATAAATAGATTACGGTTTTTGATACCTCTTCCTTTCTCTTCGCTCGTCGTTGTTTAATTCATTGTATTCTCGTTAAAATTACATTGTATAGAACTCCTTCGAGTTGTGTTGTGCATTTATATTTCTAGTAGTTCACGCTTTCGCTACAAATTGGTGACCCCGACGTGATTCGAATGGACGATCTAATACAATTAACAGCAACATCGATGGAGGAGACGAGGGCCGAGGCGACACACGTAAACTCACTGAGTTTACCGCCGTTTTTCACCACAAATCCAAGGTTGTGGTTCTGCCACGTGGAAGCGATCTTCCACACACGAAAAGTGTCATCTCAAATGACGAAATATTCGTATGTTGTGGAACACATTCCATTCCACATTGCCGAGCAGGTACAGGACCTACTGATCAACGTCCCGCAAGCTTCTCCCTACTCTGAGTTAAAGGAAGCGATCCTACAAAGATGCTGCCAGTCGGAACCGACCATGTTGAGAGCCTTGTTTAACGACGTTCAGCCAGATGGCAGACTGCCTTCCCAACTACTTCGGCACATGAAGTCACTGCTGGGCAACAAACACATGGACGAGGCGATCCTGGGTCAATTGTGGTTTGACAAGATGCCCAACCAAATAAAGCCTATCCTCGCGTCTTCGATGGACAAACCACTGGCAGAGCTGGCAATTTTAGCAGACAGGATGGTGGAGCTGCAGCAACCAGCTGTATCACAGGTAGCTGTGTCATCTCAGCCCGCCCCAGATATCTGTGCTTGGCTTCAGCAGATCACAGTGAGTTTAGCGTCCTTAGCTGCTAGACAGAATCGACCACGAGAGAGAGGGCGCGCAAACAGTCGACACAAGTCATCGCGTTCCAGGAGTTCCAGCACCACGCCAGGCATGTGCTGGTACCATCAGACGTTTGGAGAGAAAGCACGAAGATGCACACCACCATGCACTTTCTCTCATTTAAAAGACAGAGCCGGACAGTAGGGGCGACATCTGTTCACGGCCAACAAAACGTGAGTCGCCTATTATTTATAAAAGACGCATTCAACAGCCTCACGTTCCTCATCGACACTGGTGCAGAAGTTAGCGTCATTCCTCCACCAGCCAATCATTCTCTCACCCCATCATCATTCACTCTTCATGCAGCCAACAACTCCATCATCAAAACTTATGGGCAGAAATCCCTGATGGTTAACCTCGGTTTACGCAGGCAATACCCCTGGGTTTTTCTCGTAGCCGAGGTCCAGAAACCCATCATTGGAGCGGATTTTCTGTCCCATTTCAATCTGGTGGTGGACATGTCCAGTCAACGTTTGGTGGACAACACAACATCCTTGGCTGTCATCGGGTCAATCTCCAAGTCAGTGCCGACTCAGATTCGGGTTGCAAGATCATCTGTTGAGGCAGTAGCAAGACTTCTAGAAAGATACCCAACCATCAGCCGACCATCAAATTTCAACGAGGAAGTGCAACACAAGACAAGGCACAGTATCGTCACCAAGGGACCTCCAACATTTTCAAGGCCACGCCGTCTGCCACCGGAGAAGTTAAAGATCGCAAAAGCGGAATTCGACCACATGATCCAACTAGGCATAATAAGACCCTCATCAAGTCCGTGGTCTTCGCCTCTGCATTTGGTACCAAAGGCATCTGGAGATTGGAGGCCATGCGGCGACTACCGTGCATTGAACAGCGACACAACTCCCGACAGATATCCAGTTCCTCACCTGCACGATTTTTCAAGCAACCTCATCAGATGAGAAACATCAAGGCAGAGCAACCAAGGGAACAGCAAGCGAGAATTTACATGCCGAAGGACCTGCTTAACACTCCGGAAGTTTTCGTTCGTGTAGACTCGCACGGACAACCGCTCCAGTCTCCATACGAAGGTCCTTACGTTGTTCTTGAGAGAAAAGCAAAATATTTTGTCTTAGAGAAGAACGGGCGTAGAGACACCGTCTCAGTCGACAGGCTCAAACCCGCATTCCTTTCGAATGCTGGCACTACCAGCAACACACGAGCAACACCCAGCATTCCAGTCCTCAATCCGCCAACAACGACCACCACCAGCAACACACGAGCAACACCCAGCATTCCAGTCCTCAATCCGCCAACAACGACCACTACCAGCAACACACGAGCAACACCCAGCATTCCAGTCCTCAATCCGCCAACAACGACCACTACCAGCTCATCGAACATCCCGAATACTCAACAGCCACACAAGGTCCGGCAGAAGGGTTCATTGGCCAAAGAATTTGACGGATTACACAGCTTGACAATTTTTTTTTTAAAAAGAACATTTTTTTTCCCTCCTTTCGCCAGTGCTCTCTGGTGGGGGAGTATTGTAGGACCGCACATCCCTGCTCACGTGGGATGTCGCGTCCCCTATAAATAGATTACGGTTTTTGATACCTCTTCCTTTCTCTTCGCTCGTCGTTGTTTAATTCATTGTATTCTCGTTAAAATTACATTGTATAGAACTCCTTCGAGTTGTGTTGTGCATTTATATTTCTAGTAGTTCACGCTTTCGCTACAAATTTAGTTTAGTTTAGTGTTATCGTCCAAGCTGGCAACTGGCGGCCGACCGCGGATACTAACACTAACGCACCTTCAAACGTTATTTCTAGCCATTTTCAGGCTTTCAACATTATACCAGTACCGGTAGTACCGGTTTTTGTCCCGGAAATACCGGTACCGGTAAAAAAATCATACAGGCACAACGCTAGTTTTGGCAAAAGAACGTAATATTTATAATTTAAAGGATAAGTAATTTAATCAACCAACTATAATGCAAAAAAGATATCTATTACATGATGGTTATATATTTTATAGCGATAATATTTTTTTCAAACGTAGTCCAAAAAACTGGCTTGGTGTGGAAACTATCTTAGTACAAATCCCTCACTCTTTTACTATTTATATTTCTTTCTTTCTTGTCAAAACAACATAGAATTATCTTAGAAATAAATAATTTTGTTTTGTCTAAAGAATCTACATTATATAATCTTTATAATTTACAGGATAAGTAATTTATTCAACCATCTATAATGCAAAACAAAGATTTGTATTTCATGTTGGTTACCAAGATTTATACACACATACCTTAGCATAATATAAATTATAAAAAGGAAAGAACATAATTAAGAAATATTTTCAGGTAATAGAAAAAAATTATTTCTTCTTTTTTAGTGTTTATTAAAATTTTTTTTTTATAAGACTAATGCACAATACACACTAGGGTGGCCCTTAACAAATTTTTTATTTTGAAATGTTTACCTAAAACCCTCTCAAATTGTTCCATTTACATCAAAAACACTCGGTGTAAAATTTTTTTGAGCTTGAAAATATTTAGGGGTGGCCCTGGGGGTTTAATTTTTTTCAAATGTTGACCAAAAGTGCAATGCAAAAAATTATGAAATTTTTAGTGCTATTTTAAATCAATTAATATTATCAATCATTCCTTTACTACAAACAAGTATATTATAACCAATTCAACCAAAACTAAAAAAAAAATTTTTTATAGATATTTTTAACTTTTCTGAAATATCCCAAAAATCTGTTTTCTATCGATCCAGTGCTAAAAAATGATTTTCATGTGAAAAAAAAAGTTTTTCCTAAGGTAAACCTAGAAATCAGTAGTTATTAGTTGGTACATTACAGCATTAAATTACAGATTTTTTTGGTCAGCTTATAAAGCTGAAATTCATGGTGTTAAGTTGCCATCTTACCAGCAAGCATTTGAACACTTTCTTTAGCTACATAACGAAAGAAAAAAACAGTTTGTGGTGCAAGTCGATCTACAATCCAGTTTATATCTTCTATTTAAAGAAAATAAGGATTCCAGTTTGTTTTTTTTGGTTTTCAATCTTTAAACTGGAAAAAATGTTCACTGACTGGAAAGATCTACCGAAACATAAGACACAGACTTCTCTGGGTCACAAAAACAAAGAGAACGACTTTTTAAAAAAGTTGGAAGATCTTTTTTAATTTGTGCATGCTCATGTACCAACTAATAACTACTGATTTCTATGTTTATCTTGGGAACAACTTTTTTTTTCACATGAAAATCATTTTTTAGCACTGGATCGATAAAAAACAGATTTTTGGGATATTTCAGAAAAGTTAAAATATCTAAAAAAAAAATTTTCATAGTTTTAGTTGAATTGGTTATAATATACTTGTTTGTAGTAAAGGAATAATTGATAATAATAATTGATTTTAAAATAGCACTAAAAATTTCACAATTTTTTGCATTGCACTTTTGGTCAACATTTGAAAAAAATTAAACCCCCAGGGCCACCCCTAAATATTTTTCAAACTCGAAAAATTTTTACACAGTAGTGTTTTTGATGTAAATGGACCAATTTGAGGGGGTTTTAGGTAAACATTTCAAAAAAAATTTTTTTAAGGGCCACCCTAATACACACGTTATACTTTTTCTCAACTATGCCCCATTTTTGGAAGCCAGTCCCAAGCCTGGATAAAGTAGTAGGGAAAAAAGAAACAGGATCGATTTATAACACACGACACGAAATATATATATATATATATATATATATATATATATATATATATATATATATATATATATATATATATATATATATATATATATATATAGATTAATTCATTTAAGATCACTGTTTAAAATAAACATTATAACTCTATAACAGTTCATAACTTTTTGATGTTAGCAGATTGAGATAAAGTGAAGATAAAGATTCTTTGTATTCATCAACTTGCTGAGTATTTCGGAGGCAACATAGCTGTTCATAACGAACAGGAAAAAAGAGGGGGTAGTGACAAAATATTGCTAATCATTTTCCTAATAGCAAACACGGAATACTTTTCACATGGAAAAACATGGGTGTGTGTTCTAAAGTTGGTAAACCAGACAATCTCTAAATCTGCTTCAGCAACACATGGCCAGGTACAGCTAGTTTAAAATAAATGCATACCGGCGTGCTTATGTCGGGGGTAGTTTATCATAGAGCGGTTTATTATCAGGGCACTTTTGTCTATGCGCTTAAAACTTTAGTTCTTAGACAGACTCCTTACAAAGTCTCCTGAATCATAGCTTTTATGATATGTTATGTTATAACAATTACATTAATTTTTTTGTAAAAACAACTAACCACATCTGCATCAAGGTTCGAGCATTTTCAATTTCATCTTTTGCACCCCTGATTAAAATGTGAAACTGCTTTTGATCTTGTCCAGCATTGATTTCAATATTAACATTAGACTCTCCACATATCTGCAACATTCTTGACCCTTTGTCTCCCAGTATAATATTAAGCAGCTAGAGATACAATAAAATGAAGTCAACTAAATGTTAAAACTAATCCTGAAAATCACATCTGCTTCAAACATACATTAGATGACAGTGAGTACTTTTTGCACATCTGCAGACAGTAAGAATCTTCCACCTTCAAGAGGCAATGTTTACAAAAAATAAGTTAAACGCATAAATCAGAAATACTCATTTAAACATGTTCAGGTGAATAGATAGTGTGTGATAACCACAGCTTTTCAATAATGAATAAAGTTTGTATGAAGTAACAAGGAGCAAATATTATAGACTTAGGTCTGTGTTAGTGTGGTTGTTATAAACATTAAATTTAGAGTAAACTTGACATTCTGAGATTCTTTTTATAACTAAATTACATGTACAACATGTGAACAGAAATTTTAGTTTTTCTGGTTACCCTATAATTTTTCTTCCAAATAAAAAGTAATCCAAACAAGCATGGCAAAATGGTTAGAGATTCAGTGCTGCATCTAGATCTGTCTGTTAAAGCTGAAATGAATAGCTCAAGAAAGTGTGCTAAAAACTGAATTGGATTGCCTTGCTAATCCAAATGTTGATCTAAACGTTTGATCTGTTGACATGACTGATCCTTCATAAATACCTAATTTATTGAAGAGCAAACAAACAGCTTTTCTTCTAACTTAAGTATTACACAAGTGAACTGTAAAAAACGTCATCAATTAAAAATCTTTTATATATTTGAAATAGAAAGATACCAATTTAATACAAATATTTTTTATGAAGATATAAGTCTATAATATATATAAACACTAGCGGGGGCACCAGGCGTTGCCCGGGGTTTTTAGAGGTTTACCTAATGCGTTTCTTTTTCGCTCCCGTTTCCTTCCCGCTTGCGCTACCGCTCCCGGTCGTTATCCGTTCCCTCCTGTCGCTTTCCCGCTCATTTTTTCGCTCTCAGTTCCCTTCCCCTAGATCCGATTCTACATACATACATACATACATAACACATTCATACATACATACATACACACATACATACATACATACATACATACACACTCCCGCTCGTTATCCGTTCCCTGTCGCTTTCCCGCTCATTCTTTCGCCCTCAGTTGACCCCCCTAGATCCGATTCTACATACATACATACATACATACATACATACATACATACATACACATACATACTTTTAATGAGCAATTAGTGCTGAAACATTGTAAAAAACACATACATACATAAACACACACACAGACACACATGCATGCACAAACACATACATACATACACACATACATACGCACATACATACATACATACATGCATGCATACATACATACATACATACATACATACATCCATACTTACATACATACATACACACACATACATACATACATACATACATACATACATAGATACATATATACATACATACATACATACATACATACATACATACATACATACATAGATACATACATACATACATAAATACATACATACATACATACATACATACACACACATACATACTTTGAATGAGCATTTAGTGCCAAAATATTGTAAAAAACACACACACAGACACACATACATGCACATACACATACATACATACACACATACATACGCATATATATATATATATATATATATATATATATATATATATATATATATATATATATATATATATATATATATATATATATATACTAGCGGACCCGGCGAACTTCGTTTCACCTCAAAGAGTGTATTTTTTAAGCAATAAAAAACAATAATAACAAATATCCTATATATAAGTTTAAAAGAAAACAAATATTAAAAAAAACGTTCACTTTAATAGTTTATTAGAAAAACATTGGTTGAACTCGGGTCGATTCTCTTTAATCCAGCACTTTATGATACACCATGTTTTTTGTTTTATTATCGGGCGAAAAAACAAATAAATCTGATGGTCTGCCGACACGTGAACACGCCACATACAATTGACCATGAGAAAAACATGCATTATCCAAGTTCAGACCACAAACACTCAAAGATTGGCCTTGTGATTTGTTAATCGTCTTTTAGTAGTCGCTGCTGTCTTTTAGTAGTCCTAAAATTATGCCAATACATAGACAAAGAATAGATACATATACAATGCACTAGAGGCCGACCGAAATAGTATTTTTTATTTTGGGCCGAAAAAAACGTAACTGCACTGTCAGTTTAATCTGAAAAACAAAAATGAAAACACTGTTTAAAATCGTAACGAACAGTCAAACATATTGGACATATTTATTAAATATATATAGTCTAATAAGACTAAGAACTTACCTGAGTCATTTTCTGGTATTTGTCAATTTCAGTATATCAACAACAAGAAAAATAAATATTACAAATTAAAGTGGTTGCTGTTTGGATTGAATCTTAAATATGTCTTTATCAGAAATATGTGTTTGGTTTTGCACAACAATTGAAATGTATCAAGTTTTACTGGCTCGACAAAATAGTCCGACCACAACATTTGTCCACTACATTACCGATACATAATTGCACTAGGCTATCATGAATAGCTTCCAACTGTGTATATTGCCATGCTAAATAATACTAAGTATTATTGTTAATAAAACAACATTACAATACTTGTGATGATTTACCAACATTTTAATTTTTCTATGTCAAAGCATTGTCCAGTCCGTTACTAACCGAGTGGATATTTCACTAATCATTAGTGAAATATCCACTCCATTACTAAATTGTAAGTAAACTTAACTACTGAACAATACATAACAAATGTAATTTTAACTAAATTGAAGATTTGAAGTAATGAACATATGCAAAAACAACAATTATTACAAATAAATAAATGAATGAATGAAAGAATGAATAAATGAATAAACATAGGTGACAGAGTAGACACGTAACAGAGTGGAATATTTTGCCTTATCCTATCATCCCTAATTTATCGTTCACACGCGTCGATGAGCAATCGCCAAAAAATCAAACTATACTGTGTTATTAAAATAGTACAAGTGTTACTATAGTTAAATTTACTGATTATCATTGCAGGATGCATTAACGGAGTGGACACATTTGGTGCGAAATTTAGAAAATTTGTTTAAAATTTACCTCACAACTTGAATTTTGTTTTACTCAAAAAAACAACACTATAGACATAATAGAAGTGGCACGTTCAGTAACTAACCTTAAGTGTAACTGGTTCTGGTCATGTTCAGCACTTTTTATAACAGTAACGGAGTTGACATAAATTCTGGGGACCAGATAAAACAAGTAAAGATAAAAAATTAATTTAAAAAAAAATGCTTTTATTTGCCTCTTTATCTGAGTCAATGTACAAACATTTTTTAATCTAAAACCACCGTTATGTTCAATCTTGTACATTGTTTATTTCTTTCATAAGAAATCAAAAGTCATAAATTTAACTCGATGTATGGATTAGTTATCTAAAACACTTCATTCATATATTGTTATCAAGAATACAGCTATTCTGAAAGTTTCAACGCTCTACGTAGATGATTATTAGTCGAATTTGTAACGGCCAACTTGATTAATTTGATTTGATTAATTTTAATTGATTTAAGGCCTAATTCATGTCGGAAACATTCAATTCATCCAGAATAAAGCTTTCCTGAAAGTTTTAGAGCTCTAGGTAGTCAAAAAGTGGGTGAATTTTTGTTTCTAAGATTTGATCACCACAGACAAACCAACAAACAAACAGAGAGACGAGTGAAGTTAAATAAAAGCATTTTAAAAAAATATTAAAATTATTTTGAAGATGTACATTTTGTTCTTTGTAACAATATTATGGAAAATAATATACAAGAAATATGTTAAAAGTTTAGCATAATACTAAGCATATTTTAACTGTCGACTAAAGCAATGGCCTTACTGCCCAGGGACAGTAACAGAGTGGAATATTCTCACATCAAATTTTTTTTAAAAATTACAAACTTCTTTTAATAATTACTTTTAATTTCGAAAATCAGTGACTGGTCAAAGACCCATTATAATCACATCACCTCATCTTTATATCTAAAAATTGTTTTTCAAGAAATGTCGAGGACTACAAAATTTTTAGTTTTAACAATTACCGGAAAATGACTCAACCAGTAGCTAAACGTGAATAAACAAATACGTCAGAAATGAAAGTTTTTCAACACTTTAAACGTGTAGGTAGGCTGCGACAATCTACATATATTTATTATTTATCCTTCTTGTCGGCACCGAAAATGTATATGAAATTCTGTCGGCCTCTACAATGCACAAACTTTTTATATATGTTACAAGTCTGCATATTTCCAGCATTAGAAGAGGAATGATGGTGCCTGTTTTAAGAATTTTTTAAAATTATTTAGTTAAAACTTAACAGCTTCCAGCTCTCTAGTCAGGCATCAAGAAAATTCATCAAATCCTTATGTACTCAGTTTATTAGGTGACCATAATTAGCAATTGTTTATATCTGGCTGGCCGATATTCTATCTACTTGCTACTTTCTTGATTTGAAGGTTTTTTCTAATTTAAAGAGGTTTTTTTTAATTAAAAGAGTTCTTTTACTATTTTTTCAATTTTACTCAAAATTCATAGAAAATGACGAAGAGGTTAACGAAACAGAACGACATATTAGACTTAATGCTGGAAGATAAGAGCTTTTAGCTGAGAAACTAAAATCTAAACTAGTGCCTATTTTTGCCAAGTTGGCGGAAGATTTATTAATTAAATCTATCTCTGAAGCTGTCAAGAAGGAAATGAAGCCCATTATTCGTAACATGAAAGTCCTTAGCGAAAAAATAAGTCTACAAATCAAGGTGGATCAACTAGAGACTCAGCTTAGAGGAAACAATCTTAATAATTCATGGAATTGAGAGGTCAAAACAATAGCTCAGGAATTTATGTTAATGAACACCTGACCAAAAGAAATTTTTCCAGGGAGAAAAAACTTTTCAAAGAGCATAAAATTTCTTCAGTTCGGACCTACTGAGGTAACATTTTTATAAAACAGAAAACTACTGACAGGCCTCTACAAATTTTTTTGCACTGAAGATTTACTTAAATTTCAATAAATATAAAACTTAATAGAAGAAAATATTTTGTTCTTTCAACATGGAAGAAGACTCGTTTTTGTTTTATAGAAGTTTTGATCCAGATAATAACTTTTTTGATACTGATTTTAATGACCCAGTTACATATGTTACTCCTCAGGAAATAAAACAAATGGTTATGAAATTGTCTTCCAGGAACTTAACATTCCTACATGTGAACAGTAGAAGCCTACAGAATAAAGTGCAAGAACTAGAATTATTAATGAATGATACAAATCCAAAAATTGGTGCAATTACCGAAACTTGGTTAGATAATGAAAAAGCCAACACAATTAAAATAGCAGGCTTCAATTTCATTTCTAAATCAAGAGACACAAAAAAAGATGATAGTGTTGGATTCTTTATTCATGATAAAATAAATTATTCTCTGATCCAAACAGAAGACTGGAATTGTACTATTTCAACTTTTGAACTTATTGCTGTTTTGTTTAAATCTGGAAACAAATGATTTACTGTCCACCAAATACTAGTGTACAAAAGTTCAATGATGAGCTCAGTGCCACGTTGGATTGCCTTGACTATCGGGAAACAACCCTTGCTTTGCTTGGTGATTTCAATATTAACCTATTGGATAAGAATCATAACATTTCGGTTTTCAATTTTCTGAACATCCTAGCATCACATTTGCTTTTACCTGTATTTCTCAAACCCACCAGAAAAGGTTAACTTCAGCTTCTGCAATTGATAATATCTTCACTAATCTACCTTTAAAGTTCACACTCTCAAAGATCTTGAGTGATGATATCTCAGATCATTTTCTGTTATTCTTATCAATTGATCATATTTATAGTGTAAATTGTGAAATTAAACAGGTTGGATTAAGAAGGCACACTAAACACGATGGTCTCTTTGGAGACAGATTGGCTGTAACTAATTGGTCTGATGTTGTTGAAGCTACAGAAAATGATGAAACTACATTAGCATACTCCTTGTTTATTAGAAAACAAATAGATTTGAAAAAGATTGGATGACTCCATTGCTTTTAGAAGCTTGTAAGAAAAAAAAACACTTTCTATCAAGCTTATCTCAAAAACCCATCATTGGAAAGAAGAAAAAAATTTAACAAATCTCAAAATCACTTTAAATCATTAAAGACTTCTGCCATTAAGCAATTCTATTCTGCAAAGTTTCATGCCTGTGAGGGAAATATAAATGCAATATGGAAACTAATAAAAATGTTGATGAATAAATCCATATCAGAAGCACTTTGCCATAGTTTTTCAACACAAGAAGGTAATCAATTACATCTCTCTCAGATATTTCTGAAGCTTTTAATAAATATTTTTCAACCATTGGTTCTGACCTTGCTATTGCCGCAACAAGCTACATTTGATCATGATCTCACTAAACCTGCCATGCAATTTATGAATATTTTACCCACCACAGTACCTGAGGTAATTGGCATTGCTACTTCCTTGAAAAATCTTATAGCCGTGGACCAGATGGAGTTAGCCATGCTTGGCTAAGCAGTCAATCAAGCACATTGCTCATCCTTTAGTCTCATTAATTAATTGCTCTTTGAGGACTGGCGTATTACCAGATCAGCTGAAGATGGCTAAAGTAATTCAACTTTACAAATCAGGAAACAGGAGTTCTATAACTAACTACCGACCAATATCTATATGAATTATTTTTCAAAGTTTTTTGAGAGAGTAATGCAGATGAGAATGAATAAATATCTTACAAAGCTTTTTCTACTCTCAGATAATCAATATCGTTTTCGGAAAGGTCACTCGATGTATATGCCTTTAGTTATGCTTCACCCAAAAATTGCAGAGGCTTTGGATCAGAAAAAAATGCAGTTAGTATATTTCTAGATCTTGCCAAAGCCTTTGACATGGTTAACCACAAAATTCTGCTCAAGAAATTGGAATATTACGGAGTTCGAGGCATCACTCTGTGCTGGTTCTCAGATTATCTAAGGAATCGATCTCAACAAGTCTATTATAGAAACACCATGTCATCTCTTCATGGGATTACTTGCGGTGTGCCACAAGGCTTCATACTGGGCCCACTCCTCTTTATGATCTATATAAATGACCTTCCTTTAATCTCAGAAGCTTTTGATTACTTTTTGTTCGCGGATGACACTAATTTTTTTGCTTCTGGCGATAACTTAAAAACTTGTTTAATTCTATAAATAACGGGCTTACATCTATTCACAACTGGTTTTGCAGCAACAAACTTTCATTAAATCTGAAACAATTTTTTTTATTTTATTTCACCATAGAAACAAAAATGTTCTTGTCGATTCTAATTTGTACATATTCAATGTTCCTATTATACGTGTCTTATATAGTAAATTTTTAGGAGTTCTGTTGGATAAAAATATTGGCATATTGTCACGTATATGTTGTTTTGTAAATATTCAAATTTCTTTGATGCTTTACTACACTTTGGTTTTTCCTTATATTTCGGATAGTAATATTTTCTGGGCATCTAACTATCCCTCGCGTTTTTGTACTCTTTATAAACTCCATAAGCGCCTTATTCATGTGATGTTCCGTCTGCCTCCAACTTCATCATGTACATTACAATTTACTGAACATAACTTAATGAATATTTTTCAATTGAACTCTTTTCAAATGGCTCTCTTTATGTATAAATATATTAACTATCTATTACCGCTACCTTTCAGTAACTTTTATACTAGATCCAATGATATTCATTCTCATTGATTGCGATCATCCGATAGTTTTCGGTCTGATTTTGCACATACCACACTAAAAACATTTTCTGTTAAATGTTCAGGTCCACACATTTTTGCCCTCATTTCAGGTAAAATGTCATTCTCTGATTCTCTGTTGGTTTTTAAACACAACCTTAGGGCTTGTGATATGAGTCTATGATATTACTAAACTTTGTACTCATATGTAAATATTATAGAACTTTCAGTCCATGTATGTTTGTGTCTGTTTACACGTTTTCGTCATTACCTCTTTTTTATATATAAATTTGTTTGCATAGGTCAGGTTCTGTATACTTTTTCAATTATAGGTCATCCATAAGCAGGAGTTTATCCCTTCGGATGGACCTTTTGTACAATTGTATTATATCTGTTTATTTTGTTAATTTTTGTTGTTGTTGTTGTCCAATAAAAAAAGAATCAATCAATCAAACTAAAATGACACAAGACCTAAATAGGTAAGAACGGCACAGCTTGGACCAGGCAACGACTATTCTCAACATGTGACTTTCACCATTGTTTAAGTTTTGAAGTTATTTCACTTATTAAAAAAAATGTTTAAATGTTTAAAAAATAACCACTGAGAATGAGAGAGGAAATTGAGTTTTTAGTAAAACATCTTCAGCTTGCTTGACTTGTTCCAAAAATAAATTTTCTTTTGTAAGAGCTCCATCATTATGTGAATTTATGCCATCTGTAAGGCAATCAGCAAAAACATCAACACATCAAAATAACAACTTTAAAAATGCTTTTCAAACTAGAATAATGGAAGAAAAAAATGTTTTGTCAAACCTCTGTTGTTCAACATAACTGAATTCTGATGTTGATTTGATATGCTGATAAAATAAAAGAAATTATAAACAATAATTTAAATATTCAGCAGAATAAAAAACAATTTAAATGAAGAAACAAACATAATGATGCTAAAAAAATAACAACTACCTAAAGTGAGCTATACTTTTAATGTTTTCTTTTACAAATCCACCATAATCAGAGGCAAGCTCCTCTTTTGCATTGTCAGCATTATAAGGTAGATGCAATTTCTTAACAGAACACTGAAAATAATTTTTATTGAGCCAATATAAATGAGCTGACTGAATAAATCACAAAACTATAACAATGTTCTAATAAAATGTTTTCATATTATGTTTCTCTACAAGGTACAGTTCAGAGCCAACTGCAGCTTTAGACCACACACATTCATATTTCTGAACACATTCCTGCCAATATTTCTTATTTCTACCCTTACCTTTTATCCATACAACATCTACTCTCCTTGATACCAGCAGTTTTTTGTTCCAAATACTCAAACCACCTCAGTTTCCCAGGTCGCTGCTATTGCCCCGGCGGTTCGACGTGATTACAATCGGTAAAATTGCTACTAACCCTAACCTTAACCCTATCCCTAGCTCTATCCCTAACCCTAACCTGAACCCTAACCCTACCCCTAACCCTATCCTAGGTAGTAGCATGAAAATTTCAAAATAATTTTTTTTTAATTTCATTAATATTTTTATATAAAGGTACATATTCTGAGTTTGAATATACCATATAGTGTAAAAAAAAATAAAATTAATAAAGATATAGCGAATCAAAGATCGCGTACCGCCGTGGCAATAGCATTAACGGTTTCCCATGCCTTACCACATCAGCAACACGAAGAACATCCAGAAGGTTGTACAAATCCACACTGCCTACCAGAGATGTAGTACTTGGTACTCATACTCGAGTACGTTTTTTAAGTACTCGCAACATCTCTGCTGCCAACAGGATCTTTCAATGACACGATGAATTTAGCCCAGGTAAAACTCACTCTAGCTTTGACTGCTTCTTCAACACCTCCCCCTGCACCTAGTTAGTCACCAAGTAACAGAATTTGGTCACAAACGCCATCGTATGCCTGGCTCAGCTCATTCAACTCAACATATCTCTTCCTGCACAGAACCACCAGTCACACATCTCCTACAACTCAAGCCAACAAGACGCTGAGCGGTAGAGCGTTCGCCTGTCGATCGTTAGGTCGGCAGTTTGAGCCTCACCTGCGTCACCAGCGTAACTCCCTTAAGCAAGGAGTTCACTCGCATTGCTAAAAGGGTAGGCGCTGTCTTTGCAAGGACCCTTTCTCGCCTTTGTGCAGGACTTGTCTTGGAAAAGGCGTGTGCTAAATCTCAGTAAAAATAAATAAATAAAAAAAAAAGACCTGTCAACTACCTAAAATGCCACTGCATCTTTTATGGACCAAACTTTTACAATCCACTCAACTAGCCATTTACCTCAAGTTCCAACAACTATTTTCCACAATTAGAAAACGTCTTAAAGTGAGGACAAAAAAGCTATTTTGTTTTTATCTTCAACTGCAATCACTTATGACAAATTTCTTTGTATTCTAGGCACATGCCAAACATCAGTAAGTTCAACTGTCTGCTATTTATTACCTTACTTTCATATTTTTTAGCAGCCTACACAGTACACTGAACTCCCCCTATAATGACATGGGTTATAGCAAAGCTAATATTTATTTTTTTATTTATTCCAATTTTTCAATAACAAAAAGATTATAAAATGCACTCAAACCAAGTCAGCAAACAGCCAGTCAAAGAAAAAAAATATTAGATTAAAAAGTGTTATTGAGTTCTATTGGAAGACTGGTTAAAAAGATATGTTTTTAAAAGAATGCAAAAGTTATCCGAAGTTGGGAGGGCATTCCACATGACGGGAACAGTGACATGGAAGGATCGGTCTCTGAAGCCAGAGAGACGCGATCTTGGGGTGATGAGACTAGGGAAATCGACCAGTTAGAGTGTTCATTTTCTTTGAAGTGTGTCAGAAGACCCGAAGAGAGAACTACAATACTACGATGGGGACTATCCGAACTTCCGCTTCGGCCCAAAGTTTAGCAATTCAGATATACTCTAACTTTGGCTTAAAATTCTGCAGAAGCCGAAGAGTGAAGTAATATTGTCGTATAAAACAGCGCTTTGCCAAAATATTAAACCGGTTTATTTTATAAATAAAAATACACGTGTTTAACCATTTGTTTTGATAGTTTATGTTTTGGGGCCTCCGAATCTAAAAATGTGAAAGTTTTGAAATCTATATATATAAAAGAACATGTCCTGACTGACTGATAATCAACACCGTGTTCAAACGCCTCATGCTTTTGGTCAACATTTAAAAAAAATTAAACCCCCAGGGCCACCCCTAAATATTGTCCAAATTCAAAAATATTTTACACAGTGTTTTTGATGTAAATGGAGCTCCACAACAGGCAGTTGACAATGTGGTACTCATTCATCGACCAATAAAGGATGAGTTAGTGAGTTAGTTTCTTGGTCAAAGAAATTACAAGGCCCGGACCGGAAATCGAACCCGGGTCCTCCGACTCTCAAAGCCGTTGTCTATACCACTAGACCAACACGTCCCACAAAAAGTTAGTGATTGAGATATATGCTTAAATTTGTTGTGACTTTATAACGAAAATTATATACTTCGGATGATATCTGAATTTAGAAGTAACAATTGGATGACATTTTTTGTTAAGAATAACTACTAGTCAATTGATCTGATGCATCTGCAGGTTAATGATTTTTGGACATATAAAAACAAGGGCTGTCATGAACTTGTGATGCAAGAATAATGGTGTCTGTAAATTTTCTTTAAAGATGTTTTGAACAGCATAAATACAATCACACAATCTAAAATAGATAAAGTTATCACTGAAATACAAAAAATTTTATACCAATTTCAAAATTTTGTGTAAGCTGCAGATACAATGAGATATGTTTCTTGGTTGGCCACGAATTCTAACAACCCTTTCAGAAGATAATGGACAGTTCAACAGATAGACATCTATCAGTGTGCTTGATTCCTATAAAGAAACAGAAGTATATTCCAAGTAAATAAGACTTTATTTTATAAAAACAGCATATATCATCTAAGGATCTTGACTCCGAGATTTACAACTAAAACAACTGACAACTAATAAAAGTAATGAAATAAAAAAATAACACCTGAGCTTTTGATGCCTCACAGCAAATATCTTGTAAAAACAACTAAGTGATCAGTATTAAATACTGTTATTTATTATCGTTTAATTTTAGTAGAGAAAATTGTTGTAATTCATTGTTAATCGGAATAAGCATACACTGAAGCAATAAATGAAAAAAACTGCACACATCTCACAGCTAATGTCTAAAAAATAAATCCCTAAATGATAATCACTTTACTTTATGCATTTATTAATAAAACATTAATGCATTTCTTACTAGTGTTTAATTACTGTCAAGTATCAACAATTAAAAAAAAGCCGGTTTTGTTTTGATTCGAACCCAAATCCATTAACCCAGAATTTCTAAAACAAGAATCACTTTTTTTAATTTCGGAAACATCGGTTTAATTACAATACAATACAATACAAAATAAGATTTATAACTCGCCCTTATAAAAAACAAGTCTTTCGCAAAAGCGTGCAGTTCAACGATATCTCCTAATCAAAGAACTTACTAAAGAGATATGTTTTTAATCTAATTTTAAATTGACTAATGTCTTTCGAGTGGCGAATATGTACAGGCAAGCTGTTCCAGTAAGTCGGGCCAGAGATGGCAAAAGCTCTGTTTCCAAATTGAAGATGAGACCGGATGGAGATGAAATCATCCTTACTGGTAGAATGCAGACGCCACCTTGCAGGGAGCCACGAGCATGGCAAAACGAGAGACGACAGATAGGAGGGAGAAGATCCGGAGAATATATTAAGAAGCATATTTTAAAATTTATTCTAGCAGTGATAGGAAGCCAGTGAAGTTGACATAAAGTTGAGGTGATGTGGTCTCGGGGACCGAGATCTTTGACAAGCTGAGCGGCCGCATGGAGTACAGAAGTAAGGGGTTTTAAGGACAAAGAAGGTAGATCAGCCAGCACAGAGTTGCAGTAGTCTACTCTTGAGATGACGAAAGCTGAACTAAGATACGAATGCACTGCTCGTTAAGGCAGCACTTCACTTGACGGATTCGGCGTAGATGGAAGTAGCAGGCCCTTGTAATGGTGGAGATATGGTGAGTCATTGACAAGCGAGAGTCAGATCACGACTACTTGGTTAGCAGAACCCTAATTATATTTATTTTTTTTAAATATGGCTTCCGCTAGTGGACAGAGAGGTCGTATATTTAATCCATCTTGGATAAATGAATATTTTGTAATTGAGCAAAATAATTCAATGATGTGTCTCATTTGTTTAGAAAAAATTGCCGTGTGCAAAATGTATAATGTTAACAGACACTATACTACAAAATATGCAGCAACTTATGATAAATTCAAAAGCCAATTTCGTGTTGATAAGCTGGAATTGCTAAAGAAAATTTTTCTCGGGCAACAATCAGTGATGAAAAGTAAAGTAATTAGCTCATACAGTGCTACCAAAATAAGTTTTTTAATTGCAGAAAATATTGCCAAAAGTGGTAAACCTTTTTCTACTGGAGATTTAATAAAAAACTCTTTAAACAATTTTTTAATGAGGTATGCCCTGAAAAAATACATTTGGTTATCAAAGAATATTGAATTAGCATTGAAAGAAAAATTATGTAAGTGTCATCTTTTTCGGATTTACGTCCGTTTTTCTGTGCTTTCCAATTCGGCGCCTCCATTCATCTCTATCTTGCGCCATCTCAGCCCTAAGGCCCAGACTGCGCAGATTATGGCTGACACATTCTCCCTAGGACTTCTTGCACCTGCTTTTTCTCCTTGACCCAGCCACCTCAAAGTCTCTACAAGCAGAGACCCAATCATCTCTGCTTTTTTTGTTGACATCTTCAGAGCCGCTTAATTTTTTAAAATTAAAATGCAGTGACTAAAAGTTAAAAGATACAACTAATTGAAAAGAATTAAAGTACAAATTTGAGTAAAATTTAAATTCGTTAAGTACAAATGTAACAACATAAAAAATATTTAAATTAAATTAAATTAATTATAATAACAGTAATAAATAAATAAATAAGATCAGTTAGCACAGCATTTAACAACGGAATTACAGTCAACTTCAAGGACGTGACTAGAAGAAGAATCACATACATTATCTATAACCTTTGAAACACAAACGTCTGGTACAAAACATTCATTCAAAGAAGAAACACCTTAAGAAACATTGGTACTATTAACATTGGTACTTTTTAACAAAAGTTGTAGATGAGTTAAAACATTTACTATTATTATCATCAGTTTTATTACTATTTAAGGAACCAAAAAGTTTAAGAGGTAAATCCAAAGAATACCATTGTTTATTAATTAAAGGCTTACATTTATTAATGGATAAAGATTCTTTTAATTTTAACTTAATGGGGTGATTTTCTTTGATAAGGATACTGGTATTATCAATTAGAAATCTATGTGATGGTTTGATTGAATGTTGTGTTGACATATTTGGTCTGAGGCACCGTTCGTGTGGCTGCCTATCAAGACGTGCGATTCATAGCAGGCTACAGTTATTTAATTTCAAATTTATAGTGGTTTTATCTTGGTTTTTACAGATTTTTTCATTCCGAGCTCAAGCTATTTGAATTCGAATTTAAATTCATTCATTTAATTGTTGCTGACTTTTTACGTCTTATTTGCGTCTGTGGGATTACTTTTTGCAACTACATCAATAGATATTCTACATTTTTGCAGAACTTTTTAGACGCCGGAGTCGCCCATTGTTTTTGCAACATTTTTGAAATTTACATCTGGTCTAACTAACACTCGGAATGCGTCTTATTTCTTACAGTCAAAGTGAATTACTATCACTCAATAATTTATCTTTTCATCCTACTACTCATATTCTCGCTACTCTACGGAAGTTTCGGATACATCGCCAAGGTTCCACTTATTTTCACCAATACAGAGGCTGTCATGCGAGTCGGAGGTTCATCTCTCATCCAGACTGCCGCGCTGGTCAACGGAGCGGCGCTGCCACTGCTGTTACCGGTGCGCCATGCCGGGTCCGTTACGAAAACCTCAGTCATGAGCCTTTTGAAAATCAGATCGCTCAACAACAAAATCGACGATCTCCTTGACCTGATAGCCGACCTGCGAATCGACATTCTTTTATTGACGTAGACGTGGCACGATCCGGATTCATTGTCCATCAGAACGTTTATTTCAAAGGGCTTCTTCGTCATCGACCGAGAGCTGGCGGAGACGACCTTCGCTGTAATCATGGAGGCGTCGCTTTAGTTGCTGCGCCTGGGTTTCAACTCAAGACAGTGAAGCTGGGAGTATCTCCAACCACATTTGAATACGTCTCGGGCAGAATTATTTCTTCTATGTATAGATGTATAATTGTGGTCATCTACAGAACTGGAGCCGTGCATGATGGTTTCTTCAACGAGCTATCAGACCTATTGGACAGGGTGGCCGTCCTGAGCGAGGACGTTGTCGTCTGCGGGGAATTTAATATCAGACTGGATCGTGTCGACGACCTTCATTCGCGTGCCTTAATGAGTGCTTTTACCCATGAAAGAGGAGGCATCCTTGATGCCATCGCAATACGCTCGGCGTCATTGACGCCGGCAATCGACTTGCACGAAACCGGCCTCTCTGATCACCTGTTGCTGAGCTGGTCTATGTTGATGGAGCGACCGCCCCCTACCTACATAACCTGCTTACGACGACCTTGGAGAAATTTCTGCTTTGACGACTTCCTCGAACTTCTCAGCACTTCACCACTACTGACCCACGATGCTCGCGACGTTGACGAAGCTGCGACTGCGTATGATGTCGAGCTTGGGTTTATCCTTGACAAATTAATACCACAAAGATCTATTAGAATCCGTCTCCACTCTTCAGAACCGTGGTTCGACGAAGAATGCCGCGAAGCAAAAAGGCAGACAAGACGCCTCGAGGGAACTGCCCTGAAGACTTCTAGAGACGACGATATTCTTCTCTGGCGTTCTTGTCGCACTGAGTACAGAGAGCTTGCCAAACGCAAGCGCGTGAGTTACTGGAAGAACAGAATCGAAAGAGAGCGAGGCTCAAGTCGCAGGGCGCGTTGAACAATTTGCAAAGTTTTTCGCTGCCAAACTCGACAGCAGTCCTTACTGTTTGTGGAGTCCCTCAGGGGACGGTCTTAGGTCCAACTCACTTCTCAATATATACTGCTAATCTATCCAAGATCATCGATCGTCACGGGCTGAGGTATCATTTCTACGCTGACGATATGCAGATCTACGGTCACTGTGATTTTGGGGGTGCCGCAGAACTTTCCACGTCAGTCTCGACGATGTTTACCAATGGATGCGATTAAGTCGCCTCCAACCAAATTCTGGCAAATCAGAAGCCATCTGGTTTTCTACCCGACGTCGAAGTCACCTCTGCCCATCTGAATCTGTGCGCCTAGGAAATGACTGGATTACGCCGTCTTCTTCGGTCAGAGACCTGGGCGTCTTTCTAGACTCCGTCTGACCATGCACGCCCACGTTAGTCCCGTGACACGCGCTATCTTTATGATGCTGTGCCAGATCAGAACTGTCGCGATCCACCTTCCCGCGTTCGCCATCAGAACACTAATCACTTCATTGATACTCTAGAGGCTCGACTACTGCAACTCAGTTCTAGTCGGGCTTCCCAAAACCCTCACTCGACGCCTGTAGGCCGTTATCAATGCTGCCGCCAGGCTCGCGTCGAGAAGCTGCAAACATGACCACATTACCCCAATACTCCACGAACTTCACTGGCTTAGAATTGAACGCAGGATAGAGTTTAAGTTGGCAGTAATATGTGCCAAAAATTTATTTATTGTTGCTTCAAAAATAGAATTAGAATAATTATTATTTATTAAAAATTGTTTAAAGTCGCGTTTACACAGGCAAAGATTCGCTGGCGCCTGAAATTAGAAAAAAAGTGTAAACATTCTCATGCATGACATTGACATCTTGGCTGCCAAGATTTTGAATGTTGGTTGCCTTCCAACTTTCAATGTGCCAAGTGAATAATGTATTCATACGCGCAAGACACATTACTTATTAGACTAATCCGCAAGACAAAAATAAATGCTTTTTTATAAATTTTAATTATTTAAAACATAAAAACTTTGTAAAATTTTATTTTTTATTGAAACTGTATTTTATTTTTATAATAATTAATATTTAAAACATCACTTGAGCGCTCTTCGATATTTTCCTAAAATAGCCTAGTTAAAGTCTCTTTTAATAATTTAAATTTTTATTTTATTATAAAAATTTTAAATTTTTTCCAAATTATGGAGAAGTTGCATTTTAAATTTCTTTAGTATTGGATGTGATTCTTTTCTTCAACTGTTTAAAGTTAATTGATGTCAAATTAAATATTAAATAAGTTGTTAAATTTTTTATAATTAAAATTTATAGCAAAAGTTCTTTTTAATACATTTTTGCAAAATAAACTAGAGCAAAAATGGCAAAACGCACCCACGCTCGCAATATTGACAGAAATAGCCCCGACAAAATGCGTATTGAAATTGTCTCATGTAAAACCTCACTGTCGTAAAGATGCCGCTACATTGACATTTGGCGCCAGCAAATCTTTGCCTCTGATGTCAGACTTAACTCGCAGAATTTCATTATGAAAATCTGACCACCTTTCAGAAAATTTATAAGCTCTATTAATATAATTATTAATAACGTTTATTTTATATCATTCAGGACAATCACTGTTATAATTGAGACAATTATGTGTTTGTGGGTTTAGTATAAACTTGGCAAGATAGTTTTGATACATTTCGTATAACTAAAGTATCCAAAAAAGGAATTTACTTAGATGTGTTTGGTGATGAACACCATGTCATACAACAACATTTATCAATAAATACAAGACAAAAAATCGAGAAGTTTCTCAGATCGCAATAAAAAAAATCCAAGATAGTTGTGGTGCTTTTCAGTTAAACTGATGGCTTTGGCTTTTTCGACCGCATAGTTTCCCAATTGAACACCGGGTGCCAGTGGTGGATCTAGGAATTTCGTAAGGGGGGCCCAAAATTTTTTTCCTTTTTTTAAACTTTGTTTGCACCTCAGACTTTATTTAGTTATAAGTCTATAAACAGTTCTGACATTGAAATGATTTGCCAACTCTATGGAGCTGATGCCAATGCAGTCGCAGCTGAACTGTCAGACTTCAGAACAACGTTCTGTCTTCTGTCCCAAAATAGCACTACGACTAATACTGATGATCTCCTACAAAAAGGTTGCGATGATCAAGGGCAATCTGATAATGAAGAAGACCACATTGAAGATGCTGACATTGGCAACAATGATCTCATCATGACAGAAAATGATGCAAAGCTGAACAAAGAACAGCAGTAGCAACGATATGCATTTATGAAACCATTGCAATTGCTTTCTGAATTATCTGGCTTTCCAAATTTTTACAGTCTGTATAGCATCTTTGCTTGTCTTGCAGTTTCTAATGTCTCAGCTGAAAGGGCTTTAAGTAAACTGAAGTTCTTCAAAAATATACTTCGATC